>JAVQMG010000109.1:1352500-2572083 GCA_032878915.1 Castanopsis chinensis
CCAATATTCATGTAGGGACTCTCCGTTGTGCTACCTTACTCCACAAATTTCTTTTCGAATGGTGGCTGCCCTTGAAGCTGGGAAACATTTCTCCAAAAACAACTTCTTCATCTCGTTCTGTGTTTCAATACTCCCGGAGGGTAGATAATAGAGCCAATCCTTAGCCGAATCATTCAAAGAAAATGGAAAGGCTCTTAATTTAATTTGATCTTTTGTCACCCCCATGGGTTTCATACTCGTGCACACCACATGAAGCTCCTTTAGATGCCTGTAAGGATCTTCACTTGCAAGGCCATGAAAAGTGGGGAAGAGATGCATTAGTCCAGATTTTAATTCAAACGTAGTAGTAGCATCTAAAGTAGGAAACGTTATTCATAATGGTTGTTGATTCAAATCAAGGGCGGCAAGCTCTTTCAAAGTTTGATTTCCAGCCATGACTACTTTCTCTTCTAAATCAGATTCGCTAGCAAACAGGAAATTAAGAGCTAGATTGTGCTTTTTAGAATTTCTTCGAACTTTCCTCCTTAACCTCCACAAATTTCTCTTTAGTTCTAGATCGTATTGCAAGTCACCTTGATTAGAAGATCGAGTTACAGTCATAAAAAATCAAGGAAACTCGAATAAACCATGAAAAAAAAATCAGGAAAAATCTAGAGTAATGAAAATAAATAAAAATTCTACTCTAAAACACAAAAAATGCCTAAAAACCCTAGAAAACAGTGAAATCTGGCCTCGAGAGGGTGGGGCTAGTAATCCATAGGATTAACTAGTCTTGCTTAGAACATTGTTTACCTTTAGAAAACTATACTATTAAGGCCTAGTTTTAGAGCAATCAGAATTTTGCCGAAACTATATTACTGAAACTAACGATTTTTTTTTTTTTGAAAATTTCAAGAATGAAATTAGAATCGCAAGAAGCACAAAAATCAACTAGAATCACTCCTCAGTAACAGCGCCAAAATATGGTGTGCTGTCGCAGGCAACCAAAAATAAAACCTATACTCCTAAAAATATATGTAATATATGTAGTAGTGCAAGTAAGGATCGTTCCTATAGAGACTATCTAGCCTAGATTTATACTATGTGAACAAGGAGGGGGGGGGGGGAGGTTTGAGTACAATGAAAACAATTTTAAGAAAAAAAAAACTAAGTAACAAAAATTAAAGTATTGAATTCAATCAAAAGAACAAACCTTGGTGTAAGTCAACATTCACCATCAGAATTTTACAACTGATCATCGATGTAAGTATATATCAATTAACACTTTGAATATTCACCGTTGGAACAATTTTCCTATTTCTCCTTAGTCACAGTTAAATAGAAAACAAGCGATCTAATTAACCCTAACTACTAAGCAACCCAAGACAAGCGCTAAAGGTTTAATCTAGTAGCAACCTTAAGAATTAGAGAGATCAATGAAGCTAAACAACACAAGCATAAGCGGTTGCATTTAATTTAGTCAAGCGTTCTTCCTAAGATCTAATGCTTTCTGATGTAGCAAATCATTAAATCTTGGTTTCTTCACAAATTAGAGAGATTAAACAATTACGAATTTGATATCTAATCCTAGTAGCAGATTGCAACGAATGATAAACCAGTAGGCCTCCTAGAAGTTAAACGAGACAATCATGAAAATAGGCACAGAAGAACATTCGATATTCAAAGCAAAAATTGTACAATAACAGCAAGTCAGATCTCATAGTTTTATTGATTCTGAGGCTTCTGTTTCCTTTAACCAAGTATAAATTTTATCCAAGCAGGGCCATGATGAAAACTTGAAGGAGAAGTAAGAGAAGAGGGGAGAGAGAGGCGTGTGTGAAGTCTGATTTTTCCTCCCCCTTTTACACGTTAATTCACCTTTTCAGAAGCCTACAAAATCTCCTAAAAATATTCTAAATAATAATATCCAAATCTACCAAAATAAGGAAAAGATTATAAATAAAATAAAGTCCTAATATAACTAGGAAAGTGGTGTTTTAAGTTGGAATTGTCATGCATAAAATATGGAAACTTATTAAAATATACCGCATTAGATCCGCATATTAGAATTGCAGGCTAAGGAATGTTCAAGATCGTCAGCAGTGCAGGTGCAACAACTTCAAGCTCGATTTCAACCTTGATGCAACCAGTATCTCTCAAAACGAAAAACATGAAAGTTGTAGAGCTTTTTCTTGGCATTCCATAGCACTTGAATCATCTCAGTCGGAGCTCGGGTGAGAGAGTTATTCACAAATTACAAAGTGATGTCAAAATTGTCAGAAATCGCCTAATTAGCTTCTTTTTGCACTTAACGCCTCCATTTGCATCCTAAATCAAAATATAAGAATAACGAATAAATTTAAGCACCAGATAGTGTAGAAGACTAAACATTAAGGGAGAAAAATATGACATTTTTGCATTCTTATCACAGGCCATGGCAAATATATGAGCAGTAAACAAGCTTTGGATACACATGGAAGTGAAGCATGCACAAGGCTCAAGTACCACCAACCTGTACCTAGTCAATATAGGAGTGATGGGTCATGGGTCAGAGGTAAGAGAGGGTATGGTCTAGTGGTGTGGAGAAAGGGTGAGCCTATTCTGGGGTTCATGCTCAAACTCTTTTGGGGAAAATGTCCTGCTAGGATGACATACCACCTAAAAGAGGGGAGGATGAGTTGAAACCACTAGGTGCATGTCATGAGGGATAGTGAGAGAGAATGCCCACCCTGTTGCAGATAGGAAAGGCATGGTGAACAAACAAACAAAATATAATTCTTTGTCTGGTAATGGGATATGGCACGGCCAGCACAGGTAAGTAGTGGTGGTTGGGCAGCTGACAAACTAGCGAGTGGTCTAGAAGTACACCCACACCCAGAAAAAGGTGGTTAAAGGGGAAAACAGCAAAAACCCAATCATGGCAGATAGTATATAATTAGCCTCCATCGTGCACAGTAGACAACATTAACACAATCATAACAATATCACAACAACAAGCAGAACATGGAAGAAAAAAGAAAGAAGAGAGTGGAAAATAGAGTAGCAAACTTAGAAAAAGAAAGCAAGAGAGAAAAACAGAGAGAGTAGGCAAGAGTAAGATGATAGGTATGCACCACTAGGCTAATCCCTTCTCTCCTTCTAAAAGTCTACCGTCTTTTAAGGATTAAGGATGTTCTTTGGGGTATAAGCCATTCAGACTCATTCTCTCAAAGTGGGTAATTTTTACAACAGGATCTTCCTGCAAGGTTATCCACATTAAGGAAGTGGTTCCTTCATTGGTCTTAAATCTGTAATATAATTAAGCACGATAGACTGACCATTTCTTCTTTGATTTTATTGTTTAAGCATCAATATCATTTCTCTTTTATCTTTGCCGTTTCCTTTTTTACAATGTGTTTCTTGTTGTCATGTTGTTCTCTTCTTTATCCTAATTGAGTATCTTTTGTTTATATTGGCTAATAGCAAGCACGTCTCCTTTACTGTTGTTATATTATATTTTTCTACCGTAACTCTTTTGTAACAGTTTCATCTGCCACAGGCATGTGACCAAAGTTTTCAACAAAGGGGCCTTAGTTTGTGCACAAGCCGGTCTGAGGTGAGTTGCAATTAGACTGGTTCCGACTCTCCTACCCAGAACCTTTGGGCCTTAGTATGGCAGGAGGCAGCCCAGCCCACAAATCTCAAAAAGGCCCACCACAAATATCAATAAATAATATAAAATCGAAGACATTTCAAGCTTATTTATGTTGTGCCATATAAGTTTTGAAACCTCCATAATTTCCCATGTCACCAATATAATTTATTTTAATTTTTTTAAAAGTTCAACTCTTTTCGTACAATCTCTTCCTCTTTAAACGAGCGACCTTTTCTAATTCTTTTCTTTCTATTTGTGACTAAGTTTTAAGCAATAGTAATAGGGATGACTCCAAAGAAGCAAACTTAAACTTGAAGAAAAAATTGAAGCCTAGGTTTAAGACTGCTAGGAAGAATAGAAAACATGATCTTTAGCAAAATGGACATGAAGAAACCCGATCATGGTACATTCTTACCAATAAAATCTTATGCAAAATGTTACATAAAACGACATTCATAACTAGTTGTCCATGTTGTGAAATATTCTTTCGTTCTATTGTCTTTTCAAAAGCAAAAGGGTGATTATAAAGGTACATGCTCTATTCTGTTATACACAGTATAATTTTTTTTCTTCTTTTGGATTTATGTGCAGAAAGTGTCTTTATATAATTGTTTAGTTGTGCCAAGTGTTTTGAGAACCCTAATCTATAAGTTAGAAAATTGAAACACGATTCTCCCAAACTCATGTATATGAGGTATAATCTAATCCTAATCATTTTGGTACTTCTTAAACAATGGAACCAATAATTAATTGTTCTTTTTTATTATGGATATGTACTCTATTTGGTAGATTCGATTCAACACATTTTGTAGCCTATATAAGGCAACAATTTAAAGTGAAACCTTTTATGAAAAATTATTAGTTTCTTCTAATATCTCAATGGTAATATTCATTGAGCATTTCTTTGCAAAGTTATCAATTTTATATTTGTTTTTTCTTAACAACTTTAGCCTCAATTAAATTAGTTTTTTTGTACTAATACCACCATGATCATGCCAAAATCATGAAATATTAATTATTGGCATGTTAAATGTATTTCATCCAAAATACAACCACATTTTTATGAAGATTTTTCATATGCGTGGAGTATTTTAAATATAAATTAAAATTTTATAAAAATTTTTAAATAATAAACAGAGTTATTTTTATGAAATATCTCAATTCATTTTTAAATATACTCTTTTTAAACCTTGTTCAAATTCATGGTCTACAAAATATGGAATAGTCTAAGCCCGCCTTAATATATTTTGGGGTCAGACGTAAATGTAAAATGTATTACTACTTAATATTTTATAAGCGATACACAAATTAGAAAAAAGAATCTAACCCTTTTATATAATTTAATACATTAATTGAACTATTTTCATATATTTATAATGCGAATTTAAAAACTTTTGATACTAAAAAAAATCGAAACAATCACTATCAAAATAAATATCATAATTTAGATGGTTACTATTTCTCTTGGTAATGTTGGACTTCAATTTTTAACAATGGATTTCAATAAATAATTTGTCTCAAAAACTATAAATTCTAATATTAATTTTAAAAAAGAGAAAAATGAAAAGTAATTTTTTTGGAAGATTGAAAATTTTTACATCCTTAAACTACCACAAACATAGTAAAACATATTAATAAAATGTTGAACATTTAAAAGGAGTATACTTTTTTTTATAATTATTTTTATTTATTAAATTTTTGGGCCTTAATTAAAACTTTTGCATCATAATCCTATTTATTAAATAGTAGTATTAAAAAAAATAAATAAAACGTAATCCTATCATACTCTTAAAATTGTACCAAACTAGTTATAAAGCTACCAAACATAAATCCAAATTATATCAAGAAAAATAAATATAATACATCTAGGAATCAACAATTATATATAGTCAAGTTAAATTTAGCGTAATTTTCAGCAATATTATAATGATCAATATTTTCTAATTAGATGCGAATGTTGACAAATTCAACGGGTAAAATTTGCTAAATAGTACATTTTTGGAAAAATTTTCGCTAAGTTGACTATTTTTGAATCTATTTAGTTATGTAGACTAAACTCAAGTTCCAACCTAAAATTGAGTTTAGTAAACTTGAGGTCCACCAAAGAATAAGTCTGATGAGGAAATTAAAAAAAAAAAACTTGTGGAACTTGAGTTTGCCAAACTCGAGTTCCAACCTAGTAAAAAAATTTACCCAAATGGAACTCAAGTAAATTTTTTTTTTAAATGGATCTCTAGTTTACTAAACTTGAGTTCCAATTAATTTCATCAACTACCCAATTGTCTCAGCTTTCATGACTCATAGATTACATTTCACTAACAACACTCATAGATCACGGCTCTCCCATGCCCAAACTCTCTTTGTTTACTTCACACCTAGCAACTTTCATTGATCATTCTACAAAATTAAAGGCTTCTTTCTTCTTGAATTTTTAGGTAAATATGTAAACTTGTTACAGTTTTTTTTTTTTTTTTTTTTGTTAGACCTAGTTAATATAAGTTTTCATTTGGTAGATATATATACACATACCACTTTTATAGTGTTTATGAGTAATGTGTTATTTGCTCTTTGTAATGTTTTTTTTTTTTTTTTTTTTGTATTTGTAATTAGTTTTTATTTGTCCTTTGTAAGGCGTTTTTCTTTATAATGGGTTGTTATTTGTAATGTGTATGGGTAACATGTCGTTATTATTTGCAATGTGTTGTTATTTATAATAGGTTGTTATTTGTAAGGTGTAACGGGTTTTAATTTTGAAAGGTTAGTGACCACATAAAAATTTGCTTGAGTGTAAAAATTTGAATATTTATATTTGCTTGGAGACAGTATTTTTTATTTGCTTGGTTAATCATACAATATTATCTTTAATAAAAATTTTCTAGGAAAATTAAAAAATGTTATCGCCAATGTTATATTTGGTGGACCATACAATGTTATTTTTACTTGGCGGACCATACAATGTTATCTATACTATTATTTAAGGGGCTTCCTCTGTATGGACCGGATTTTTTTTTTTTTTTGTTCTAAAAGCCCCTACATCCCTATATTTGAGTAGAGACAAAACTAAAGGACAATCCGGTAAAAATACAACCCTAACTTCCACTAAAACATTGCCTAAAAAATAGGGTTACTCTCTTATAAAATAGGACCACTCTCCTGATGGTTTGTAATTGCTTAAAAAAAAAAATGTACACCCACATTTTAGTCACACACAACTCCAAACTTCTGTCCAACAATTTTAAATTTCCCCATTATCATTAAGCAGTTATTAAGTAATTATGATGTTATCAAATTACTTTCAATCCTCAACTCTCTAACATATATCATGTTGCTTTCTTTTTTTTCTTTTTTCTATAATCTCATACAGTTTTTGTTAACATCGATCCAAAACTCCAATCCTTCATTGAGTGCTGAGATGAAGAAAAGACATTCAAGAACACTGTGGTGGATCCAAGCTACCCAAAGGAGACATGTATGATTCTAGAGCATGCAATCTAGGTATTTTGATCAATCACAATTTTGGAAACCTCAATTTTAAACACGTTACGGGTATGCCGTATGCCCCCTTTTGCTTTTTACAGTTTTAGACTACTATGCTATTAACTGTTAATTGAATATCCTAATAATGTGGGGAATTTGTGGCCCAAATGCCCACTACGAACCTAGATGCACCAGCCATGATTAACCGCATTTGTAGCCTACTGGTGCACCATGGCATGCTTGGTGTCTCTTTGGATGATGGTATTTTTCACAGGCGATACTGTCTCACTTCAGTTTCCAAGTACTTTGCGTGTGGTAAGCAACAAGATGGGGTTTCCTTGGCACCCTTGATGGATTTGGTTCATGAAAAAGTTTACTAGGATAGCTGGTTAGTGACTCAGTCATCACTTTTTGATTTTTTTTTTTTTAATTTTATTTCTTAAATCATAAAGAAATCCTTTTATTTCTTTATTTCCAACAAAATTTTTTTGGTCATGCTTATAGTTTAAGGCAAGAACTTTTGAAAATTTGAAGTTTTTTTTTAATATGCGTGCTTACTTCTAATTTTTGTATTAACCTGGTTATGAAAGTCATTTAATCTGCAAAAAAGACTTTAAATACTTATCTAAATCAAAATAACTTCTATTTCTTTTCTACTAAGTTCTCATTGTAGGTGTGAAAATCCCCGTATTAATGGAAGACACAGAGTTAATTATGTATATTTTATTTTATAAACATATAGAGTTAAATATGCAAAGAGAAGAGGAAGATGTTATCATTATCAAAATAGCTTCTATTTCTTTTCTACTAAGTTCTGGTTGTAGGTGTGAAAATCCCCATATTAATAGAAGACATAGAGTTAAATATGCAAGAGAAGAGATGCTATCATTACAAACGCATAATATTCATCACACCCTTAAGTTTTTTTTGTAATTGGAAAATGTAGTAATTTCAAATTATAATAAATACTCTAGATTAACCCTTACCCAAAAAATAGAATATAATTAAAAATAGATTTTTTATTGCTACTACCACTAAAAAAAAAAAAAAAAAAGCCTCATCGCACACGCGAAGCGCGTGTGATGAGGCTAGTATTTTATATTTGCTTGGAGATAATAAAATTTCAGTTGTTTATAATTGTTTGGTGGACTATACAATGTTATCTTTATATTTTCTTAGAGATAATATTTTATAGTACATATCGGATAAAAGTGTTATATTTGTCACTAACTTTTAGTAAACTTATTTGACTTTGAATAGGTTTGTAATGAGTTCATGATTTATATCTATAGTATAGTGGGGAGCCCCACAGTGATGCGACTCATGGAGCGACGTAAGAAGGGCCTGGTAAAAAGTTAGAGATTATTCAGCTAAAAAAACGGTAGGATATCAATTTGGAGAAGTTGAAAAAGAAAATTATGAAAGAGTTGGATTTGGACCGTCGATTGCATGACATAAAAATTATATATTGTGCTCCTCATGCAGTTTTCAATTACTATATTGTCTTCAGGCCTATTGAAATAAAGGAGACAAGCATTAAGATTATGTTTGACAAGAAAAACTCTACGCCCTAGTTAAAAGCTACTGAGTTGTATATAAGCGTGGAGCCTTGTATAGAAGTTGGTGGTGAAGATGTGCAACAAACAACTTTGAAGGGGAAGAATTGAAATTATTACATGCGGATGGTCATCCGGCCCTTACCCTGTGCACCACAGTTGGGGGTTATAAACTACCATGTCATGAGACACCAACTCCAATGGCGGTTTACAGATCTAGTTATCAATAAGAATGTATTCAAACTCTAGGGGGGAAGACGAAGACGATGTTGATCATGGTAGAGATGAGTATGAAGAGATGATTGGGAGAGATGACTTTCACGACTATGTTGATCATTATGAAAATGCTGACAATGTTCATAATGATGTTGTGGATGATCATGATGATGATGATATGGAGTTTCATGATGATGCTATGAAGTCTAATGGCCCGTCATTCCATGCAAACACTTGGGATAATATGGTTGATCCTTTAAATGTTGAGATACCATTTTCATCAAGTTGGGTGCGGGGAATGAATTTTAGCAAAGGGTTGATTTTCCCTAATAAAGAGGTAGTGAGGTAGGCATTAATAGTTTACTCTATGGACAATAACAAGAATTATATTACTAAGTGGTCCAACCAGTAGAAATTATGTGTGAAGTGCATGAATGAGTTATATGTATGGAAAGTCCAAGCATTCTCGCAATGAAAACTTAATGGACTATGGGCCATCACAGTATATAGCAATCCTTACACTTGTCCATCAGTTGGGGTGAACAAATATGGTAGAATGATGGATTCGAATTTTCTCACCAAAGAAATTCATAAATATGTACTTCAAGATCACACCAGCAAAATAAAAAAGATCTCCAAAACTTGATGAAGGAAAGGTTTTGGCACGAAATATCGTACTACAAGCTATGGGATGCGAAGCAAAAGGCCATTGCAAACATATATGAGAATTGGGAAGAGTCATACCAAAATTTGCAAAGGTTGTTGTTAGAATATAAGGACAGTGATTCGGGTACATTATCAATCGATTAACGGAGACATACTAGGTACTATTATATTCATGTGTTTTGTGCATTCGCTCCTTCCATTGCTGAATTTGCACATTGTAAGCCAGAAATTAGTTTTGATGGAACTCATCTTTCGGAATATGTAAAGGAAAGTTGTTATTGCAATGGCTACGAATGCTAACAATGAGATTTTTCTACTTGCCTTTGCGGTTAACAAGGCCCTACATCTAGTGTTTTAGTGTGGCTTACTGCTTCATCATTGGCTGGCACATCTATGTGATTAACCTCATCCACATTCTCAAAGGCTTTCTTGATGAACTTGTATTCTTCAGAGTCTTCATTGAACTAGCTGAGGATAGCTAGTTGGTTGGAAATTTGTCATTAAATCACCGAATTTATTAAGTAGGACACAGACATGACATCAAACGTAACTTGTAAAACAAAATAAATTTGTGCACATTACCCAAAATTTCCTTTTTAGCGCTATCGCGGTCGATGTACAATCGAGTGATCCTATGATACAACACTATATATGGATGATGATGTGACATCACCTCGTCTATCCTTTCTACATGACAGATGTACATGGAATGATCATTCCATTTCTGATTATGGACTGTATTCTCCACCCTCCAATTTTTTTCTACCTTGCCACTTGCATCTATTTTATGCGATTCACGATCGGTATTAATACCTTCGGGCTATTCTTGCTTTAGCGCAAATTGTCAAAGGACACGATCAGGTAGGTGGAACTCTACAAGCCAAAAACATAGAAATGGAATTTTCGACCTCCACACATTACTTCCCTCGATGTGAAAACTAGGAGGAAGGCGACTCAATTCATCTACACATGACTCCTGCTTAACCTACAATAGCAACCAATAAAAGTAACCACATTAAAAAATAGTGGGCAATGAAATACTTTTTTATGATTACGATTCTGATGGGTGTAATTTGAAGGACATAAATTATTATAGACGTTGTATAAATACAAGTATTATATCTAGTCGAGCCAAGTCGTGGCAATTTGAGTGCAATATTTGAAAAGCATGTGTGTGGGAGCGTTCTTTGTACATAAAACTCGAACAATAGCACACTAATTAGCAATATATACTTACTTTTTGGCAAGACGAATTGGTGGTGGTCGTGGACCATAAACACTCTCTAATGGGGGCACCTTCTGTAGGGACACCTTTTGTAGGGACATATGTGGGAACCTGACATATATCCACAATTTGACTAAAATCAATGGTCTGCTAATTTGCTTTGCCTTTTTTTAGGTTGCATTGCACAACTGTTTGTACAACCATGATAGGGCTGCACTACCCTAACTATACATGGATGGAATACAAATGTTCTGCATGAACTCCAACCATATGAGATGGATCCTATCTCCGTACTTGTCAAGAAATACCATATCTCCTAGTAGGGCTAGTACATAGCAGCGACCGTACTGATGAACATGCATCTCATTAACATTTGGAGGTTGTGGTTGTCTAATTTGGTCGACAAGCGCTTTCATCTGAACCCTCTGACCATTTAGCACAGATTGACAGGCATTTGGAATTTGAATTCCAAGCATTCGAGCACACACATAATTCTAAGCATTACCCTCTATGGGCATCCCCATGATATCTTCCACATCTTGCAATGTGATTGTCATCTCACCATGTGGTAGGTTAAATGTACGGGTCTCTGGGCAACATTGCTCTACAAGTACAGTGATCAAAGCATGATCAAGCTTTATGGATGGGACCATGTGTAGACCCTCTAGACCAAGCAACCTCACAATGGCAATGGCACGATCATCTACCATAGGATCTCAAAGTGTCAACTCTTCATGGTGACTTTGACAATCCAATGTTCCAGGAGGATCCTGCAAATGTTATAACAATAGATAAATATCTTATACTACGGTCAAGTACACAATATGCCATTAAAGAGCAACTCAACATCCAAAAGAAGTAGTATAATCTATAAGTTTAGATTAATGATTTAAAATTATAAAAATAAAACTTGTGTATATATTAGTCCCCTAAATGTCACATTGTTGACATTACTTATTAACAAGAACTATGATGCGAAAATTTTCACCCGGCCTCTAGGGTTCCAAAGTAACTCAAATCGATGATTTTCTTGTTCTGTCTAAATGCTATTGTCAATGGGTTTAGGATCTGCTGTTATGCTGCAAAAATATTTTATGTCATATCAGATAAAAGAGCATTAAGGGACCAATTAAAGAAAATAAAAGAGAGAACCATCTAACAAAAATCTTGTATGTGTTAAGGAAACAAAATCTAATGGTAATCAGTGCATATGGGACCAACAAACACTACTCAACTATTCACAATTGACTAAGCGATATTTTAATAATCAATGACAACTCCTAAATCAATACAAATGAGGATGAAAATATTCCATGCACCTAACATATGGTCCTAGCAAAGTTTTTTGTCTAATCTCTCTTGTATTACCTAGAAATGTCTGCAAGGACAACAAAATTTGTCAATTTTGAATTGTGTCTTACATTGAATCAGCATATATAGTTGATTACATACACACTTTCATATCAATCCTCATGTGACCCAATTATACAAATATAAATAGCCACATATCTTAGGCCACAAACTTAAGTGTACCTCGAGGCAACTTGTACAAAATTTGAACTTAAGGCCAAGCTTAGGACCTTGCAGTTGCATCCACTACAAAATCCTTAAGTTGGATAGGTTTGACTGGATCAATTTCAAGCTTAGCTTTTCTTCCAATCAAACACTAACAATCTATTATTAACCCCAATAAGTAAGCATTTCATGCACATACAAATTTGATTTCAAAAAAAGATTTAGAGAATTACTAAAATAATAAAACCATTTAGCATAACATTTCACATAATACAATCTTTTTAAGGCATTTTATCAAACATGCATCATGCATTATTGCTGCTACCACTCCTACATATAATCTTATGCTTTTATTAGTATTCAATTACAAATTTTAAAAAGTCCTACAATTATTATAAACCCAAATAAATCATACAATATAAGCATCCAATCGAATATACCCTCAACAAAGTTAAAGGAATTCCTCTAAAAACCTAAAAAAATTATTCAAAACCCAAAACATATTTACTACAAAACCCTAACAAACTTTCACAAATAAGTAAGGTAAAAAAGACCAAGCTTGCCTTCTTTTCTAATAGAGTGCCGCCACTTTCACCACCGTTAATGGAGAGGCCGTCATCAATTGAGCAAGAGATAAGGGAAGACACGGTGGCAGAGCAGACGAAGAGAGGAGGCACTGAGAGAGTCGCAAGACTGAGGAAGTCAAGGGATTGAGGAAGATGATTCAATGTGAGGGAGGAGAGCAAGAGTGAGAAACAACGTACTGTGTGAGTGAGAGAGAGGCTGAAGGTAGATATATATATATATATATATATATGAGTTGTGAAAAATCAAAAAGTAAAAGAGTTCTCTGGCCTGGAGCTCGAGTTTACTATACTCAGGTTCCATTAAAAAAAAATTTACTTGATTAGAACTCGAGTTTAGTAAACTCAAGTTCCATCTAGGTAAATTTTTAACAGACTGGAACTCGAGTTTAACGTGTTTTTTTTCTTAAAAAAAAAAAAAAATTCCATGACAACTTATATTGGTTGGACCTCAAGTTTGCTAAACTTGATTTTGGGTTAGAACTTGTGTTTAACAAACTCGAGTTCCAAAAACCGTTTACATAACTAAATAAGTTTAATGCATGCTATTCACCTAAAATTTTTCCAAGAACTTATTATTGAACAAAATTTTCCCCGTTGGAGTTATATTATCTTTGTATATTCTTCATGTTTGCAAAATTTTAAGTTGATCAGAGATCAATAGCCATGTCATTAATCAATTATTTAAATTCAAGTTTTCGTAATTTAAAATAATGCATAAAAGATGAGTTTATAGGTTGAATAGTAAATAATATTCAATTGAAATGAAAATTGACATACATGTTAAGATCATATAGAACATGTAATCCAATGGTGAGATTTTCAAAATATAAATTCAATAACAAGTTATTGGATGGTGTAATATTACTTAGAGTTATACTAAGTTTCAAATTTATTCAATTCAGGCTTCTTGTCCAATTTTGTTGAAAATTTGTTGTTAAATATGCAATTAACTAATGAAAAAAATATTTTTTGAAAAGAAATTCTCACAAATAATCTAAAAATTATTTTTATTATTTTTATATATTTTTTTATATGAGGAAAATATTTTTTTAAGGGAAACTTTTGAACAAAAGTGGACAAAAATCCTGAATTGAATAAATTTAAAACTTAGATGACTCAATGAAATAAAAGTAAAATTAGAGACTTGAAATGAATTTTTTTCAAACTTAGAGGATCGTATTTGCATGGGAAAAATACTCATGCACCCCTTTGAGTTTTTCTCCATACAACAGGTTCCGAGAAATAGAAATGCATATGCAGATTCTTTGGCAACCTTTTCTAGACAAGACCTCCCTCAAGTCATCCTCGTTGAAGATTTGAATGGGTTTGTCGAGAAGGAGGTGACGAAGGTCCAGGCACTTCAGATTAGGGTTGGACCCAGCTGGATAGATCCCATAGTTTTATTTTTAAAGGATGGCTTGTTACCTCTCGAGAGTGGTGAGGCAGAAAAGATATAGAGAAAAGCCACTTTTGGAGGAATTGCATGAAGGGATATGTGGAAGTCATACAGGGGATAGATCATTGTCGCACAGAGCTCTAACTCAGGATTATTAGTGGCCCAGTATGCAAAAAGAAGCCCAAGAGTATGTTAAAAAGTGTGATCAATGCTAGAAATTTGCTCCGAACATTCATCAGCCTAGGAGTGTACTCAATCCTTTTCTTAGTCCATGGTCATTTGCTCAATGAGGCCTGGATATAGTAGGACCATTCCCCAGAGCCCTGGTAAACTGAAGATGGCTTCTGTTTGGAACTGATTACTTCACAAAGTGGGTCGAGGCTGAACCATTGTCCAACATTAGGGATATTGACGCAAAGAAGTTTGTTTGGAAGAATATTGTAACTTGATTTGGGATTCCTCATACCTTCATCTACGATAATGGGCTTCAGTTTGATAATAAGGCCTTCAGGAGATATTACTGTGAACTAGGCATTAGGAATAAATATTCAACCCTGGCCTATTCACAAGAGAATGGACAGGCTGAAGCAGTCAACAAAGTCATAGTCAGTGGGCTTAAGAAGAGGTTGGATGAAGCAAAGGGTAGATGGGTTAAAGAGCTACCACATGTTTTTTAGACATATCAGACAACTCCTCATCGGTTAACTAGGGAAACGCCTTATTTATGATGTATGGGTCCGAGGCTGTGATCCCTCTAGAGACTGGGTTTCCGACGTTAAGACAAGCTTGTTTACCCTAGACAATAATGATCAATTGTTAGAAAGCGAACATGGTGCAGCTGGCTCATTATCAGCAGAAGCTTAAGCATGGGTATGATATAGGTGTGAAGGCTAGACCATTGGCACCAGGTGATTTGGTGTTAAGAAAAGTGCTAGGGACTGCAAAGAACCCATCTTGGGGAAAACTAGGACCTAATTAGAAAGGGCCATACTGCATCACTTCGGTAGCTAGGATAGGAACTTATTTTTTGGAAGATTTAGATTAAAATATTGTAACACATCTGTGGAATGTAAATAATCTTTGAAGGTACTATTATTAATAAAAGGCAATCTTGCCATCTTTTGTTTGTACAATTACGTGCTTCAATCTTATATATCTAAGTGTTAAACAGAATCTCGGTAATGCCTGGTTTCTTGGACCACATACCTTGGGTGAATTAATACATTTTATTTATCCAAGTGCTAAACAGAACCCTGGACATGTCTGGTTCCTCAGACCATATACCTTGGGTAAATTAATGCTTCTTATTTATCTAAGTGTTAAACAGAAACTTGATCATGCCTAGCTCCTCGAACCACATACTTTGAGTAAATTAATACTTCTTATGTATCTAAGTATTAAATAGTATATCGGCCATTCTTGGTTTCTAGGACCACATATCTTGAGTAAATTAATACTTTTTATTTATCTAAGTGTTAAATAGAACCTTGGTCATGCCTAATTTCTCAGACCACATACCTTGGGTAAATTAATGCTTCTTATATGTTTAAGTGTCGAAACAAAGCCCTAGCCATGTCTGGTTTCTCGAACCATATGCCTTGAGGAAACTAATGCCTTTTATTTGTTTGAAATGATGAATGAAGTCCTGGTCATACGTGGCCCTTTGAACTGAACACCTAAGATACACTAATTCTGTACGGTTTTTGACCCCTTAAACACAACTAGATTAACCTAGTTATTTAGCCAAGTGACTAACTTAGGTAAATTAAGCAGATCTAGGTTAACACATATAAATCATATCAAGAAAAGCAACGGATATATAAAGAACACAATGATATGATGACCCAGGAAAACCAAACCAGTAAAAAACTTGGGGAGGATTTAACCTAGCTATCCTCAAGGTAAAACTGAATCCATTATGAAAGAATTGAAGTTTACACAATAGCGACTTAGACCACTAACATCCTATTGCTACATTGAGTAGGAAACTTACTACCACGCCACGTGACAGCTCCGAGTCCACGAACTACTTCTTTCTTGGATTCCTAGCAAGCACAAACACTCTCGCTTGTATATCTTTAAGCTCTTGAATCTGCAATTGAATTGATCAACAAGCTCTTGACATCAATCTAGATCTTGATAACCCTAAGTGTATGTGAAGACAAACACCTCTAGATCTCACAAGAAATTCACACATATAGCATAAAAAGAATTAGCAGCTCTCCAAAAACGTGCTAGAGTTTTCCCGTTTATACCTAGAGCAAAACATAAAACCCTACACATAAAACGGGTTTGGACTGAGTTGGAAAATTCTGCAGAAAAAAATAATCTGCATGACTTTCGATCAGTCAAGTCTAATTCTCAATCGATCAAGCCAGGCAGAATTGCACAGTAAATTTTGCAGTGCACTCAATTCCAACTTTACATAAGACACATAAACTTTGAGCAATCTAAATAAGACTTACACGTTTTGATCATGGTTTGCCAACATTACAAATTAGTATTCTAATATATTCTATCTGTGTGTTAAGGCCTTAGTACCTAACAATTTCTATCTGTGCGTTAAGTTGTTAGATTATTAATTGTGTAGGTGTATGTCAATGTTGGGAGCAATGTTGTGCTTATTTTTAATGGGTAAAGCCTACAATTTGGGTTCATAGTTAAACAATTTGGTCATATTTAATAGTAGACAGATAGTATTACAAGTCGTATATAAATAATGGGAATATAAAGAAAACTGGCACTTTCCATTAAGTAATGCCTTGGTAAGCCAAGGAAATACATGTATAAAACAAGTACATATTATAAGGGTAATGCCCTAACTGATAATGGATGGAAGGGGGTCGGTTTTAGCTACTGGTTGAGCAGAAGGTTCAGGCGCCTTGCTTTGAGTTGCTTCTTTCTCTTTGGAAACCTCCTTGGTCATTGATAAAGGTTTAGCTTGTTTAAGCACTTTGCCCTTTGTTGCCTCTTTCTCCTTAGAAGTTTCTTTAGGCACTGGTAGAGGTTTAGCTTGCTCATGCACTCTCTCTTTGGTCACCTCCTTCTCTTTACCCTTAGTGCTTAATCTATCAGGCTCTTTAGAGGTCTCTAAAGTAGCTGGAAGTGTACCAGCATGAATGGGCTGGCCAGACTCATGTGCTTTAGGATCAATGTCTACTCGAGAGCTAGATGGAGCTGCTATGCACAGGGCTGGGGAATAGAAAATATTTTTGGTCGTCCTCAATTCTAAAGAAGCACCCACCTCAGCCAGGTTTAATGCCTCAGTCCACACCTGGAGGCAGTAACCTCGGCAGACTCCAATGACTTGGGCTCTTAGGGTTTCTTCAGTCTCTTTTACCCCAATGTCATAACCATTTTGTTCGGCCTGACCTGTAGCCTCCCCAGCCTACTCTAATTCTTTCTTCTAAGCCTCTATTTGCTTAATATCAATTGCAAGCTGATCCTCAGCTTTACTCAGTTGCTAACATTGGTCCTCAGCTTACTTCTCAGTGCCAACTAGTGCAGCTTTAGCAATTTTCCTCTCTCTGTTTGCCTTAGTCAACTGGGTGTTGAGGTCTTTGATCCTTTTTTCATCTACGGCAAGAGTTTGGACAGTAGCTATATGCCGTGCCTCCTAATCCTTAAACTATTTATGGGCATCATCTACCCATTCCTCAGCGATGTTTGTTGTCTAGATTGGTTGGAAGAAAACACCAAATTGAATCCTTCAAGTGGAATCGAGGTAGGTATATTCAATACACATAATGGATTGAAAGGCTTACCATGGCCAAGACTCTCTTCATAGTTAGAAACACCTCATGCTTTTTTAGAGTCCTCAAGTCAGCCATGTCTTGAGACAGGAGCAGGGGCTGTTCCAGTGCATTAGCCACGTACCCAGCTTTGCCTTTTTGAAAGTCCCTAATAGAAGAGTCTAGGGGGAGAAGGGCTTCGTCCAGTTCTAGTGGGGGGTTCCAGATCGGAACCCTAGGGTGACGCTCAGACACCTTATTTGTGCCCACACCTTCGGCCAAGGTCTTCCTTTGTGCCCCTTTGGTGATTTTTGTCCCTTTTTGAGGTTCAAGCTCTTTGGTGGGCACCACTTCGCCCTCTTCGGACACCTCTGTACCTTTTTTGTCCTTCTTCCTCTTCTTATCTACTAGTTCAAATTGGGAAGTATGGGCGAGGAAGGGAGTTAGAGGCCGAGTTTGAATGGCCACCTCAAGAATAGACCTTCCAACATGTGATTCCAAGAGCTCTAGTAGGCTGGTGTTCTTTTTCCTTTAGATCACCATAACTTCAGGAATGTCAGAGGACTCTTAGTTACTACTTACTTGTGAAGGGGGTAAGTAGGAAGGGAAGTGCAGGGAGATTCAAGGGAGGATGGCCGGTCAAAAACCTTGAAGTCCTCTTTAGAATCTACAACCTCAATTACTTAATTCTCCTCTTCCTTGGGAGCTGGGTGCGAAGAGGTTGCTTCTTCCCCGGAGGCTCGCTGAATAGGCAGTTCAACTAGCTAAGTGCCTGCAAGGGGAGGACCACCGAGTAAGCCGGGTACTGCAACATTGATTTGATGCAATCAAGGGTCTTTTCCCTTTATGTCATACTTGGGGGACTAGAAACTTGTTGAGATCCATTTACACCCAAGGATGAAGTGGGCGGCCCGTAACTGTCCGTCCGATTGGAGGAAGATTTTGGACTTGAGTATCCTTGTGAGATCAGGCTCGTTAACAAGATTGAGATTAGGGGCTGTGAAATTTTTATTTGCCAAAAAAAAAAATCAGGAAACAAAAGCATAATTAGAGAAAGAGAAAAGGAGTTTAGTAAACATCTAGGAATAAATTTTTGAGTTATAAGAAAAGAAACAACAGGCTAGGAAGTTAAAGTGTTCATTGTTAAAATAGGGAACCTAGTCCTAAATACCCCACCTGGTTTCCCCTCTTGTCTTGGGCAATGAAGTCCATCATACCTTTCAATAGAGATAATAAAATAATCCTGGTTTATGCCCTTGTTAGATTTGAGGAGGCATGAGATGAGTCTGACTTCAGGGACCCTAGTTTTAAGATAGTATTCCATACTCTTAAGGAGTTGGCAATTATATACCCAGTTAACATCATGATGGGTGAAATTTACGCCCATATTTCATTAAGGGGATCCACACTACCTAGTATCCTAAATACATTTGGGGAACATTAGGTCGGGCAAAATCTATGGGCAATCAAGAAATCCCTAGTCACTGTACCCATAGGGATCCTTATCCCTCCCTTTATGAAGGCAATCATAGGGATCACCACTTCCCCCCTCTGACCTAAGAGCATGCCATTCTCCTTGAAGGCAATGCCAAATAGAAACCCTAGGTGGTACATTATATCGGGCCTTAAAGTTTTCTATGCCAAGTGGGGTATCTACCAAACTAGCAAACCTACCAATCTAGGAAGTAAGAAAGGGGTGTTAAAAGAATAAGGCAAGAAACAAGGGGTAAGGAAGAAAGGGTCCTAATAGTCAGTATGTGGGCTAAAGGGTACTTACAAAAGTATAAGAAAGGAACACCTCAAACTGCTTCTTGAGAGTTCGAAGATTCAAAAAATGGAGGATTTTGGTTCTTAAAATGTTTAATATAGGAAAATAGAGCAAGCGGGAAAATTCTCGCTTGAGTCTTTGTGAAAAACCTATACCGTAGGATTCTTATCACATCGCAGAACATGGGGGACAGGGCATCATGTAAAGTAATTAATGAGGTATCTTAGATGCTGAAGTTTCAAGAATGTGCTCACTGCAAGTGAAAAGACACTCAATAACATAAAATCAAAAACCCATTTTTCTCAAAAGAGAGAAAGACTAGAGTTTCGAAGGGCTATTGTGGGGATAAGATCATAGAGTAGGGGTATTAGGTCGTGGGCTATGCCTGAGGATGTCAAGGAGCCCGAGGACAACCAAGCCTTAATAAGGGCAAAGGGCAAGTAGGTTAGTGGGCCGAGGACAAGGGTTGATAACAACGAACAAGTAATGTTTCCCGAGGAGCCAAACTTCCTCAGAAAGCGGTCTAGAGCCCGACCACCTAGCAAATACTAGGCAAGAGGCAACCGTGCTTAGAAGGATAAGCTTCAAAGAGAGGAGTCAACAGTGAACTAAGAAATATCTATGAAAAATGCTGCTACCACCACATTAAATGCTATGCACCTAACCAATTGGCCATATTTATGTGAAATTGATGCCTGAATAGTGGTTGTTAAGGACATATTTTATGTAGTTGGCTAATCCTTTGAGAAAACGCACTTTACTTGTAATTGGGTAGATCTTGGATATGTTTTATACTTCAAAAAACATGTTATTCAAGTCTAGTATTAAAGCCATGAAGATTGGACCAAGAAACAAGTGATAAAAGGTATTCACTAAAGCTGGCCAAATAGCTCGACACTTGCGGACACTTATGGACAGATAGCTCGACACCTGCTCGACACCTCTCAATCGATCGAGAAATTTTCAGGATGCTCGATAGCTTCTTGATAGCTCACAAGTGAAGAAGTGCTAAGATTCATTAAATCTCGATAGCTCCTCGATAGCTCTCAACACCCCTCGATAGCTCGCAACTGGTACCAAATTCAGTTTTTCAGATTTGATTTTCGGCCCATGCTTATGTATTTGTGTAAGGTTTCTTTTTTCACAATCCTAGACATATATATGGCTTATTTTAAAGGCCGTCACATAAGAGAATATAAGGAGAACATATGTAAAAAGTGAACAAAGTCTTATTCTCTCTGAAAGAAGATATCGCGTCTTTGTGCCTTAGGGTTTTGTAATCAAGTGCTTTTTAATCTTCTTTGTTGATGAAGTGAAGAACTTTGCAGCCAAAATTCTTCTTTCTCAAGTTAGTGTGTGAGTCACGTACTGGGATCTGTGCATCAAAGGGTGGCATTCATATAATGAAGAGTTCAGAGGTTCTGAAGCGGTAGAAGGATTCTGCTGTAAGTTCATCTACGAGAATTATAGAGTCTAGGGACAAAGGTTTTGTACTAGATCTGAAACTTCTCTTTACTATAGTAGATTGCTTTTTAGGAAGGTTTTCCCCTAAGTTTTTTACTGTGAAACTAGTTGGTTTCATTGGTTTTCCTAGGTCATCATATCTTGTCTAATTTTACTTTTCCGTTACATATGATTTTGACATGATATTGATGTTCATTTATTTTAGCAAATTTATTTATAATAAATCTAATTAACAACTTGAGTTTAAAACTTGTTAATTCTATCAACTGGGGGTCTAAATTTCCCATCAAGTGGTATCAGAGTGGGTACACTCTGATTAGATTAATTTCCTGAGTGTGATCCTTGACCCCCGTTGTCATGGAAACTTTTGGTGAGTTATTAAAAGTTTTGAACTTTTTAACTCAATTTCAGGAAAATTTTAATTCTTCTATGTCCTTTAGTAGACATATTAGGACACGCGCCTTTTCATCTTCACGGCCAAAGACTCGTGCTGTGTGGGTGAGAAAGGAACCTAAGACTTAATTGTCTTTTCTGTTTGTCCTCTGCTTTAATTCTTTCTATCTAAAGTAGGAATCTTTTTGCTTGATTTCTTATCTGCTTTTGGAATCATGCTTTTATGCATCAACACCTTTCTATCATGCCTTCATGCATATGCATCTTTCTTTCATGCTGTTTGTCTATTTTTGTTTGGTTATTTAGTTTTTATTTTGTTTTGTTTTCAAAACAGAAAAAGGGAAAAATCAGAAAAATACAAAAACAGTGTATGTATGTGTACATTGGTTCTTGTGAACCTTAAAATGGCCATTGAAACAAAGTTCTCTAAACTTTGTATCTTTTGTAACTTAGATGAGCATTCTTATGCACAACTAAGCAAGTGAGCTTTATGGCTCTTTGTTTGTGATGACTAAGTTTAAGTGATCTCTTATACTTAACACTCGTATCACTCTTTTTGAAGGGAAGGACTAGAAAATCCTAAGAAAAAAACATAAATAACCATTTCACCACTATTATCCGCTAATCATGACATGACATATGTATGCTTCGGCATAATAAAAGTGCAATGTCAATGACATCTGTATGCTTCGGTATAGCAAAAGTGCAATGTCAAAAGCTTAACCTAATTGGGTATTTCTTGTCTCTCTTATATACCCATGCATAGTTTGCTTAATAAAAGAAAATATGCAAAGAAATAAAAGAAAAAAGATCAAAATGCTTTAAAATGTGATTGCAAGTGTGTTTTCTAAGAGATATGGGAGTTATAGGATGCACCTCAAAGGTGATAGTCTCCATCAAACAGTTATGACTGTGTGTGAGTTAAAAGATTTTCTCATATCTCAAGTCGTTATAACATTGAGACACTTATGCAATCTTGCAATGTTTTTCACACACAACGCACAATATTCTTTACTACTCTTGATACATGTGCAGGTACAATGTGATTTGGCCATCACAAGGTTTACATGTGTTGATGTATGCTCACAAAACTGTCTTGACTTATTTTTGAAATATAAAATTAGTTAAACTTGTTTAGTGTGTGTGTGTGTGTGTGTTTTTGGGATTTATGTGCTTAACATTTTTTTTGTTGAGAGATTTGTTTTTCACATGTTTTGCATCTTTCTATTATCTTGTCATCCATAGCATCTTGTTTCATTATATTTGTGCATTTATATGGATTTCTTTGTGCCCCCTTGATCATCTTTATATTTCTCGGGTAAAGCTTTATAGCTTCTTGTACCCTTTGTCAATCATGACAAAAAGGAGGAGAAATTGGAGAAATTGTGGTTTCTTTTTAAGATTCTACAAGTTAGGGGGAGAAATACATGCCCTTGTAAGGGGGAGATGCATTTCATCTTGTTAGGGGGAGTGATTACCTCCTTGTTGTTATAGGAGCTTCTTTTAGCTTTTTCTTCTTGTACACCAGTCTTGTGACCATGTTTATATACATTGTGCTTATCTTTAATATATATATATATATATATATATATATGATGCATTTTTCTTCACCTATCTTTACATGTGTTGTTTCTTTTCTTTCTTTATACACACGTTTCTTTCTTTTGTATGCAATCTATTATTTCTGCTTCACACAAAGATGCCTTCATGTGCTTTGTTTAAAGTGTTTCAAAAATACAAGTTGTCAAAGTCTACTTGCCATATACTCTTTTCTTGCGAAGTTTTTCAAGAGTTTGTGTTAGGATAGATTTTATTGTATTCAACAAGTGAATATGAGTTGAGTGTTTTATGACTTCTCTCATATGTTCATTTTTTTATTGTAGTTTTGTCACAGATTGCTAAAGGGGGAGATTGTTAAGGATATATTTTATGTAATTGTCTAATCCTTTGACAAAACGCACTTTACTTGTAATTTGGTAGATCTAAGATGTGTTTTATACTTCAAAGAACATGTTGTTCAAGTCTAGTATTAAAGCCATAAAAATTGGACTAAGAAACAAGTGAAGAAAGAGTGTTCACTAAAGCTGGACAAATAGCTCAACACTTGTGGATAGATAGCTCGACAGCTGCTCGACACCTCTCGATCAATCGAGAAATTTTCTGGATGCTCGATAGCTTATCGATAGCTCTCGATAGCTCGTAAGTGAAGAAGTGTTGAGATTCATTAAATCTCGATAGCTCCTCAATAGCTCTCGACACCTTTCGATAACTCGCAACTGGTACGAAATTTAGTTTTTCAGATCTGATTTTCGGCCCATGCTTATGTATTTGTGTAGGGTTTCTTTTCTCACAACCTTAGAAAAATATATGACTTATTTTAGAGGCCGTCACATAAGAGAATATAAGGAAAATATATGCAAAAGGTGAACGAAGCCTTATTCTTTCTGAAAGAAGCTACTGCGTCTTTGCGCCTTAGGGTTTTGTAACCAAGTGCTTCTTGATTTTTATTATTGATGAAGTGAAGAACTTTACAGCCAACATTCTTCTTTCTCAAGTTAGTGTGTGAGTCATATACTGGAGTTAGTTACGTACTAGGATCCGTGCATTAAAAGGTGACATTCATATATTGAAGAGTTCAGAGGTTATGAAGTGGTAGAAGGTTTCTGCTGTAAGTTCATCTACGGGGATTGTAGAGTCTAAGGACAAAGGTTTTGTATTAGATCTAAAACTTCTCTTTACTATAGTGGATTACTTTTTGGGAAGATTTCCCCCTAGGTTTTTTACTGTGAAACTAGTTGATTTCATTGGTTTTCTTAGGTCATCATATCTTGTCTTATTTTACTTTTCCGCTACATATGATTTTGACATGATATTGATGTTTGTTTGTTTTAACAAATTTATTTATAATAAATCTAATTAACAACTTGGGTTTAAAATTTGTTAACTTTATCCACTGAAGCCTAAATTTCCCATCAATGGTATTCAACTTTACAGCTACACACAAAGGTTTCAGGAAGGTTATGACGGGACAAGCATCTAGGAGATCACCTACTTGATCAACAAGTGGAAGACTAAGTTGAGGAGAAGGGGGATAAGTATATAAGGGAAGGAATTCTTTAACAGAAAGGGGGATCTGATCTAAAAAAAAGAGAGAAAGAGAACAACTATGTAAACTAAGAACTCTGTGTATTCACAAAAGTCTGCAATTTATATAAGAACATACCTTCCTCAGATTTAACCAATGAGTGCCTTTCTCTTCAAATTATACTTCTCAATCATTATAGCACTAAATCAATCCATTGTAGCCCATACTTGATTCATTAAGTCTCCACATGTTAAACCCACGCTTTAACAAATCTATTGTTGTGGACTTATTGGGCCATCACTCACATCTGTTGGGCTGAGGGCCAATTTTGGTCCATAAATAATAATAATAATAATAATAATAATAATAATAATAATAATAATAATAATAATAATAATAATAATAATGGCATTTGTGTTTAAATTTAACTTGTAGACACTTACACACCAATCCTAGTAGGCCTATATTGACGAATAAAATCAATATTTATAGGGCAGAGTCAATTTCCCACCAAATTAATGTGTAAGCTGTAATTGATGCATAAAAAGTTGAGTGTTAATAGTAGATTCATGTGAAAGTAATACTGTTCCTATCATCTATATATAACCGAAACCTCTAGAGCTCCCACAATTTTCCACGTCACCACTATTTTCTTTTTCTTTTTATTTTAGATTCCTTTTATTTTACATCTCATATAATTCTATGAATTATTTTATTAAACTTTTTTGGAATTAATATATTTAGATGGTTGGCATGGCAGACAACGTAAAAACAATTTTCTGTCATTTATGTTGGCTTCTGCATAACCCTAAATCAATGTTGAAAGGTTGTGTTTTACAACCATCTGATCTTGGTAACCAAACCCTGCACCAATGATTGTTTATGATTATTTTTGGTCATTGTTTATAGTTTAAACCCATTAAAACTTATTGCTTGATGGTATTTCATGGTTTTTTTCCCTTACTTTTTCTTTCAAGGTTGCTAGAAACACAACCTAACATGTGATTTTTTTCATCGTTTAAAGGTTTTTTTTTTTCTTTTTTGAGAATCATTGTTTAAAGTTTAGACCCATTAAAATTTAAAATTTATTACTTTATAGGTTCATGTATTTTTTTTTTCTTCTTATTTTTCTCTTTTGAATAGTCATATATTTTTGGCATTTTGGAAGTTTTCACATCTGAATTTTTGTGTTAATTTTTGCAATATATGAACATGTTTAGCAGGTTTCATCAACTATACTATGTATTATTATTTTGAAGGTAATCGATTTTTCTTTTATATTTCTCTATTGTATAATTATATATATAATTTTGTTTCAATAATTTGTAGGATATAAATCTTATGATTCCTTAATAATTTTTTGGCCTTTGGGAAGTTTAACATCTGACTTTTTGAGTTATATTTTTGTAATATCTAAAACTATTTGGAAAATTTCAATGACTATAGCCATAAATTATTATTTTGAGTGTAACAAATTTTTCTCTTATATTTCTCTGTTGTGTAGTCACACACACATATATTTTCTATAATTAGTAAGCTCGTAATCTTTTGATTCTTTTTAATACTTATAGGCTCATAGTCATGAATTATTTTTTAATATATTTTGTAAGTCATTACACGTTCAAACAATGACTTCTTCATCAAATTGTAACACAAATTGAAGTTGTACAAAAGCAAGCAATGATGTAGTTTCTTAATCAATTTAAAATTTTATAAAATCATTTTAGTCTACCACACAAACAGGTAAATTCCCATGCATAGTACGGATTAGCGACTAGTAAGTTGAAAATATCAACTCAATAAAGTTTGAAATTAGGTGTACACATTGGATTCCTTTCTCTTACAATTTTGCTAGGAGCATCATTTTTTTTTTTTTTTTCACTGAAGTTGTCACACCTTCTCTCACATAGTATTTGCCGATTCACTTTGGGGCCTCTACAATGCAAAAACACATTGAAGGAGAAGTGTGCGAAATTGGATGAAGTATCCATGTCGATAGACATATTGTTTCTTTCATATTCACTTACTAAACATATCTCGTTGAATGTAATCCTTACCAAGTTATGGCATGATTACATTGTGAGTGTGTAGATACATATATTTCTAAGGACAAAGTTTAGTTTCAAATTTAGAATTTTTTTTTTCAATTCACCATGTGACAATTTAATGTGTATTATTGAAACATGTCTATAACTCATTAGAAAAGTAATGCGACTAAAACTACACATATATATAGTCTTTTCAATCATCACATAATTGAAGGGAGATAATTTCAAGCCAGTAGTAGTTTGAAACTAAACTTTTTTTTTTTTTATAATTATTTGAAACACAATTTTTATTTATTTATATAATTCTTTATTTTTATGGTATTTATTTATATAATTCTTTATTATTATTATTTTTTTGTTGCTAACCATTATATAATTCAATAGTGGAAAGAGGAGAGATTTTGATCGGATCCGGTGATAGCCCATTCCAAATATCATTCGCGATCAAAAGGCTTATACTTCCGCCTAAAATATTATTGCTATCGAGGACGTGGACCACAGCATACCTTCAATAGGAGTAGCGGTGTTTGCTTCAGCACCAGCCACTAGTGTCTATTATCAGTTTCTGAAATCCCAAGTTCCAACTCCAATACCAATACCAATACCAGCCTCACCCTCATTTTCCAAAACCAAATCCCTTCCTTACTCACATTCTCTGCTCTCTGCTCTCTTCCTGAGACTGAGAGTGAGAAGAGAAGCATAAGATAATATATATATATATATATATATATATATATATATGGCAACAATCAGCTTCCACAATTGGACCTTCTCCGTGAACAACAACTCAAGAATAACCTCATTTCCTCATCGTTCCCCACTCTCTAATAAACTCTTCCTGGGCAACGGCTTAAGCTTATCTAAACGACTTCTCAAACTCCGTTCTCCAACTCTCACACCAATCAAATGCTCAGTTTCTCAAGCTACAGACACCACCACTCCCGACGTCGCTGGTAATTTGATTTCCACTTCCTCTCTTTCTTTCTTTTTAGGCTCCTGTTATCGTAATTTCGTATGTTTTGATTCATAATTTTTTTACCTTATTAGTGTGTTTTGGAAATATCTAATGTTTCATTCTTTTGATGTTGTTCCTTATTATTAGAGAAGAGCCAGTTGATGAGGAGAAGTGATGTAAGGAATATAGCGATTGTGGCTCACGTTGATCATGGAAAGACAACTTTGGTTGATTCTATGTTGAAGCAAGCTAAGGTTTTAACTCCTTCCTTAATCATTGTCCTCTGCATAATTCAACAATGACACTAGTTGTCTCCTCTGTCAACTTCACATATCAAACAACAACAACAACAACCAAGCCCAATTTTCTTATTTTGAATACTGTGTCTCCGTCCGTGTATCTCTACTTATCCATCTTAACATTCCCATTTCAGTTACACTCATTTTATGAGTATATTGTTTCTTAACAGCCCATGTATTTAGTACCATAGAGCATGGTTGATTATGGTCATAATTCTTTTTTTTCTTTCAAAAGTTCCGTTCTGTAATTGACTACCTATCCAGATTGGTACATTATTTATACAACTGAAGCTTATGCTAGTACTAAATTGTATAATCTTGCTGTGATCAGATTTTGGGGGGGAAAATTAACCATAAAGAGACATGAGTGGTGTTGGATTTAATTGGAGTCTTTCATATGAAAGTTTGGATGTTAACATGTTAGAACACCAGCGCATCGCTATCCCTGAATGGTAGCTTTTGACATTATGGCCAATGTTGCAGATTTAAACTTCAATTTATATTCATGTACACATTTCCTTTGTTTACTGCATCACTTTGATGGAGTAGTTTCTTTTTAATACAATTTTTCTTATCTATCAAAAATAAATTAATTATATTCATGTACAGACTTTAAATCACAATCTTAATGTGCAAGACAAGATTTGGTCACCAACCCTAGTTGTGTATTGAATAACCATACATATAATGGTTGATAGTAAGGCAATACAGGTGATAAATTTTATGCAAATTTTGATTTCATATGCCCATTGAATTCAGATTCCGATATCATGCACGGAACCAACTAATTAGCTTTTGAGATGCTGAGTTTGCTGGCATATAAATAAGAAATTATGAAGCCTGCACATATTTACATCAATCAATCCCTTGAAATTGAATTATTACCATTGAGAAAGTAGAATCATATAAATTTATTAATATCCTAAATAGGACACTGTTTTTGTGAAAACCATTGTAGTCACTGGTTACTTTTGACTTACAATTGTGAAGTGGGCCATCAAACTTTACCACTTCCTCCTTCCCCAATGCAAAGGAGAAAAAGATGAATGTTAGTAATATATATTTCTAATTCCACTGTGCAGGTTTTTCGTGACAACCAATTTGTACAGGAAAGGATAATGGACTCAAATGATCTTGAGCGTGAAAGGGGAATTACAATACTTAGCAAAAATACATCTATCACTTATAAAGACACAAAAGTTAACATAATAGATACTCCAGGGCACTCTGACTTTGGAGGGGAAGTTGAACGCATCCTCAATATGGTGGAAGGGGTTCTTCTAGTGGTACTTCTTTGGAACTTTTTTTTGGGGGGGGGGGGGGGGGGGGGGGGGTGATATGCTTTCTGACCTTGTGATTCATATGTAGATGATTATGAGTATTGATATTAACATTTGTGATTCTCATGGTAGTTGTTATTTGCCATTAGTTAATTAAAGGTCACAAAGGGTCTTTTGCTATTTATTATTATTATTTAAAAAAAAAAAAAATGAAGTAACGAACAGTTTGTGGATTTAAAGTCATACAGCTTCCCCCCCACCCACCCACTCACATAAAAGCCCTTCAAGGGCTAATATCATTTTTGGTAGCTGAAGCTTTAATGTTGTCCAAGATAAAAACTGTTGTTCTGTTCTTGCCTTGTGATCTGCATGTCCACAACTTTGCCCATTTTCTGTTAACAGTTAGATTAGAAATAACACTTAACAGGGATTTGGGTGAAAAGAAATAGTAATGCGCTGGCCTAGATGTCAGCTTGGCAGGCCTTTTGTCTTTGCCTATAGTTTGGCTTGTCATGAATAATACAAATACTCTAGGAATAAGTAAAGTTCCAGTTCAAAAGGTATTCTTTATTTTATTTATATTTAAATGTCATGTGAAGTTTTGTAATTTTTGTAGTTTCTAGATTGGGTTGTCCTATGGCTCCATTGAGGTGTTAGTTTCAAGTTTCATATTCAGTTGTATTTGTGAGTTTAGTTATTTAGTTGGGGCTTAGATATCAAATCTAAGGAGTTATAGTGCTGTTAGGATTAGCTATTAGTCATCTATTTTAGGTGTATGTGATATTTTCCATTCAAGAGGGAGAGAATATGTTTTCTAAATTTTAGGAGGCTATGAATCTTCATGTAAAATTATGGTGATAAACAACGGCATCTGTTTCCTCACTTAAATTAGTTTGGTCTTCTAGAGAATACTTTGAAATCATGGTAAATTGCTTTTGTCTTGTGAAATAGGACTCTGGAATTATGTGCTTATACCATGCTTTCTTCCTTAATGATTTCTTTTTCCCCATTTTCTTATTGCATGGATGTGCTCGACTTCAGGAACTGATGATTACTTCGCATGGGGCTTGTTAGGGATAATTTTGTGGATTATGCATTATAAGAGTTCTGGGTTTGGGGTTTTTTTTCATAGGAAAGTCAATAACTTTTTCAGAATTATACTTTTCTTCACTTAATAAAATTAAAGTTCTTGATGAACGTACTAATACTAATAATCACTCCAAAAGAAATGTTTTTTCTTATAAATGATGTCTTGGGAGAATTTTCCATGACAGTGACCTTGTTTTTTTTGGTTATTGGCTTGCTTTGTTATGATACCTCTTTAGATAATCTTACCTGGTTATCTTCTGTTTCATGTGATCTGTTACTTAATTGATATGGCTGTTCCTTTTTGTAGGTAGATTCTGTTGAGGGTCCAATGCCTCAAACAAGGTTTGTTCTAAAGAAGGCCCTAGAATTTGGCCATGCTGTTGTTGTTGTTGTCAATAAGATTGACAGACCATCTGCTCGTCCTGATTATGTCGTAAATTCAACTTTTGAACTCTTTATTGAACTAAATGCGTCAGATGAACAGGTACCTTTTCTACATTGTGAAGTGGCAAATATGTGTTTCACATTGGACATTGGGTTAAAACTATCTTGCTATTCACAACAAACTATATTCTGCCTCCATCCATGCCTGAATAGATAAAAAGGTGGGCATCAAAATGGTCTGTTGACCACCATGGTCCATCTTTATGATAGGAATTATCAGGTAGTTATTATAAACATTGAGGATGAATAAAGTCTTTCCTTGTCCACTTGGAAATCTGGATGTGAATGGGGAAGCCAGAAAAAAAATAAATAAATAAAGCCTCCTATCCACTACATGGGAATGCAAATGATTAACCATTTGCACTTTCAATTATCTGAACTATTTAACAGTCATATGACTTGTTTAGATGACTTAATAGATATTGTGATTAATATGTACATGGATGATCACCTGAATCACCACTTAATTGGTTGGAGTTGATTCCTCCAATTCAGTTTAGAGGAAAAATATGTACAAAAAAATGTGGTTATAGATATGTCCTCATAATTTAATCCTTTTTTCATTAAAGGTTTATAGATGCTTCAATGTTGTCTAAAAATACCATCTAAAGTTTAATCTACTTGCAACTTTCATTTTGCCTGCAGTGTGATTTCCAAGCAATATATGCAAGCGGTATTAAGGGAAAGGCAGGATTGTCTCCTGATAATTTGGCAGAAGATCTTGGGCCACTTTTCGAGTCTATAATCAGATGCATACCTGGGCCATGTATTGACAGAGATGGTGCACTGCAAATGCTTGTTAGTGGTTGTTCTTTCAATTCTTTAATGTTATTTATTTATTTAGTGTTTTGTCAATTTGGATGTGACATAGCACCTTATACTACATAACAGCGATTTGTTGGATTAATTGGCTGTGGACCACACCTCATGACCTCATGAAGCAGGGTTCAGTAGTTTAAATCTCCCATTTCCCCTTCCCTTGGGGCTTTAGGGCTGAACGTTATTGTGAGACTATTCCTTCATGCAGTATACTAGCCCTCTACATCAGTGTGAGGACAGACTAATCAAAGTAATTTTAGTCAAACATTTTCAACGGAGATCAGTGTGATCACTAGTAGGTGGCTAAGCAATTTCAACCTCTTTTTTTTTTTTTTTAACTTTATAATAATTAATCAGTTTTATTAATGAGAGGGAACTAGCCCCTGTCTGAAGGGATTGTCCTAAACAATTACAAAAATGCAAATTATGATCAAAAGGAAAGAGGGTCAATAAAATCAATAATGGATCTTGCTATGACCCATTATATGAGCCCATTCGTACAAAGTTCTTACAAAAGACAATTTTAAATGAACAAATGAAACCCCTACATCTTCAAAGGGATGTCGGCTCCTCTCTATCATATTGTCTGCATAAGGGGTGAATTTCAAGCACCAGAGGGTTTACTGCACCAATTCCTCCATCCACTTAGGAGATCAAACATAGTTTTAGGCATTACCCAATGGAAACCAAACACAGAAAGTAGATTTGTGTGTCACAATGCAACAACAATTTTGCCATAGGAATTCCTCTCTTCATGAGATTATCACAAGTTGATATCTTCACCGAAGTTGAAGTCCACATAAAGAATAATCCCCACACCATTTATGCCAATAGTTCATTCTTTGTGGTTTCCTTATTAAAATTTCACAAACTTCATAAACATATACCAACCCTCTTATACCTCTTTATAATTTGTAACTATGGGCAATTCATATCTTCATTTACCAGTTATCCCATTCTTCTACATATTTCATTGAAATCACTTGTCTCCACAAATGAGTATCTTCCACCCCAATCCGCCAAAGCCACTTACCCAACAAGGTTTGATTAACAGTGCCCAATTCGCATACCCCCAATCCTCCATTACAAAAAAGAGAGATCACATGATGTTCCAATTTACAAGATGGAATTTAAATTCATCACTGCCTCCATTCCATATAAAATTCCTTTTTTAGTAAGGTCAACCTCCTCCCTTTTGACAAGTACAATCACTTCCATCCCAACAATCTATAGTCTGAAGTCATACCTAGGTAATTCATTCGTTAGCAACCAACCTTACACCCACGGATTTTAGCCCATTCATCAATGTTGTCCATGTCCCCTATTGGAACAATTTCACTTTTGCTCAGAGCTTGTCAAAGCTTCAAAGCAAATTAAAAGTACCATTTCCTGCCAGAAACCCAAAGATGAATCCCCCATCCTTAGTTCTCAAAATTCTTCCTAGTACCTAACCAAAATAAAAGGCAAAGTTGACAAAAGATCACCTTGCCTCAGACCCTTGGGGCTGTTGAAAAAACCTTTTAGCGTTAAAAAAATTTATTGTAGTCACCCAAAAATTAATATAGCATCTCCACCGATTACCAAAGTCCATTCTCTCCATCAAATCTACTACCATATTCCAATTGACGTGATTATGGGTGTTTCAATATCTAGTTTGCAAATAACGTCTGGTAGTCCTCTTTTGATATGACTATCTAGCACACTTTTAGCAAAAATCTTTCAATAAAATGCTAGATAAGCTATTCCCAAACGGACACTGAGTCTAGAATCTGCCTCTTTCCCACAAATGCATTTTGAGATTTTGAAATTAAGCTATCTAACATCAACTTCAATTTGTTGGCCAACACCTTTGTCAGCAATTTATAAACACTCCCAATCAAGCTAATAGGCCGAAAATTTCTATTATATATACCATTATTCCTTTTAGGAATTAATGCAATAAAAGAGGCATTTGGAGAATTTTCAAACTTACAGAGCTTATGAACCTCTTTGAAGAAATGTATAATGTCTTCCTCTCCAATCGATGAAAAATCCAACCCATCCACTTTTGGTCTCCAATCCTCTGTCCATATAAATTTCATACCATTGAACAATTTGGTTTCATACCTCTAGTCTTGATAGATTTCCCCATCCACCTCCAAGCTCCCAATGTGGTTTGCTCTTCTGTGTCAGTTATATCTTATGGAAAAACCTTGTGTTATTATAACCTTCTTTTAACCATACTACCAATCTGCCCTTGACTTCTGTCTCCATGAAATTTCTTCCAAAGTTGCCAACTTTCCCACTTATGATTTTAAATTTTCACTTGTCATCTTTAATTAATTAATTTATTTTTAAATATATTCCTCTTTTGATAGCCTTTTTCCTCCTTCCTCATTGAGATTCCAAATGTCATTCTACAAGATCCTTTCTTTAACCCCACATCCTTAAACTCATGCATTTCATTCCTTCTGATCGTCCTTTAATGCTTTAAGTTTCTGATGCAGTCATGGAAGATTGGTTTGTTACTGCTTTGCAAATTTTTCTATTCCACACTTATTTTATGGGGTACAAAAAGCTGTACTTAAGAAATAAGCCATGGACATAAGCTCATCCAAACAAGCTGTCATGTCCAGTAAACAAATCTAACTTATAGAGCTCAGTTTTATTTTTTTTTTATCTTTGTTGTTGTTGTTGTTGTTGTTGTTGTGTGTGTGTGTGTGTCTTTTTTAACAGAATCTTATTTGCACTGTCAAAATAATGTTTTAGGTTACAAATATCGAGTATGATGAACATAAGGGACGTATTGCCATTGGACGCCTGCATGCTGGATTTCTGCGTAGAGGATTGGATGTGAGGGTGAGTTTGATTTGAATCAGGAAGGTGGTCCGTGCTGCACATTTTTGTATTTATTACTATACAATTGTGCATATTAAATCAACTTTGGCTGTTTTGTTTTGAAAGTGCAAATATTAGAGTCCCCACCCACCTCTTTGGGGGGCCTTGTCTTTATGTTATCTTACAATCTTGCTAATTTGGGTTTAAAATTTTATATCCCATTTCAGCATAAAAGATTCCAATAAATTTTAAAAAAATATTGACTATAACTATGCATCTTTGAGTTTTTGTCTTGGTAGTTTTCCTTTTGCTTGCAGTCAAATCCATTTAATGGAAACAAATTGCTCTTGCAAATATTTATTGGATACTTTTACAGGGAAAAATAGGAACATTCTCTCTTCCTACTAATAATTTTAACATTTCTTTTAGGTGTGCACCTCAGAAGATTCCTGTAGATATGCAAGAATCACTGAGCTTTTTGTGTATGAGAAATTCAATAGGGTTCCTGCAGATCGTGTAGAAGCTGGTGACATATGTGCTGTCTGTGGAATTGATGATGTACAGGTACACAAACTGATATCTTAACATTAACGTTACATTATTTTTTCCATTAGTAATATAGGGATTCCTAACTTTTAAGATAGTTTTCAGTTAACATTTAACAATAAAGGACAAATTTTGTCCCTTTTTTTTTGGTAAGAATTTGTTGGCACTTATTTAAATTCTTTACTCAGATTGGGGAGACCATTGCTGACAAAATATCTGGGAGGCCTTTACCAGCCATTAAGGTGGAAGAACCAACTGTCAAAATGGCATTCTCTATAAATACTTCACCATTTGTTGGACGTGAGGTGTGTCTCTATAAAACAGTTTACATGGCTTTCTTACTAAAGTTTTAGCCATTTGATGAGGCTTGTGCAAAGCCGTCCTTGTAGGCAAGCTAAAAGGCCTAAGTATGCAAGCCTTTTAGTAGAACTTTTCTGCTTTAAGTGTGCATGCCTTCATGAGTGGTTAGATAAATACTAATTTGATTGGTTTCATCTCTCCTTGCAAATATCTTGCATTCCATCTATTTCTTGTTAATCTTGTAGCTTGTCTGTATTTAGTATTTTGGTTAGAATTTGTTTTTTTTTTTGGTTGCTAAATTAGAAAAGTATTGCATCGGAATGACCTTATGACTCAAAGTCTCTTTGTTCCTTTTTAGGGAAAGTATGTCACTAGTAGGAACTTGCGAGACCGGCTCTACCGTGAGCTTGAGCGTAATTTGGCTATGAAAGTTGAAGATGGAGAAACGGCAGATACATTCGTTGTTAGTGGTCGTGGTACTTTACATATCACCATATTGATAGAAAACATGTAAGTATAGGCTATTGGTTGCTCATGTTTTTCTTCTGCACATATATCTTTAAAATAAGCATGCATTTTAGGCGAAGGGAAGGATATGAGTTTATGGTGGGACCCCCCAAAGTTATTAACAAAAAGGTGGATGACCGCTTGCTGGAACCATATGAGGTTAGTTTCTAATAGAGATTTCAAGCAGAGATTTTCCTTTATTTCATGTCTGGGAAAAAGGACATTCATGTGCATGCTTTATGGTTGATGTAGGTAAAACATAGTTCAATTTCTATTATCAACAGTCTCGTGTCTTCTTCCTTGTGACTTAATCCTTCGTTTGCTTTGGCTAAAACGTTTTCCAAAAAAAAAAATGTTTCACATTTTCGGTGTTTGGCGTAGCTGAAAACCTTTTTCAACAACAAATATTTTCCCCAGTCAATAGAAAACTAAGCAAAACAGGCTGGAAATAGATTACTCTTTTGGAAAGCATAAACGATTATCTGAGCACACTTTATCAAATTCAAATCCCCATTTAAATCTGCAAAACAAAGAAGAGCACAGATGTAATTGAACCAAGAGCCTGAATTTTTCAAATCAGCAAATTCTTCACTAGTTCCACAGCTTTCACTTGGCAACAACAGGAGGTTAAACCAGCATGGAAATTCATATATTGACCATGCCACGACCCAAACCCTATGAATTTGAAGGCATGACTAATCTGATTAACACTAAATTTTGGTTTAGCATGAACAGGTCAGTACAAAATAAAGAATGATAAGCACAAAATCAAGGCACACTATCTCCAAAACTAACTTCTCCTACCAACCCCAGTATCATGGCTAAATAGAGCAACTTACAATGTCCAAAACTTTAGAAGTATGTAATGTATCTCGTATCCGTATCAGGATTGAATAACAATCCTCAAATTTAATGGACTAATCCCAACGCAAAATCTAAACATCTGATAACTAACTACATAATCCTTAAAATCCCTCGAATTGAAGATTGCAAATAAAACAGTAAAACCTCCTAAGTCTAAATCACATAGCTCTAGTTAACAAAAAAGTTAATCATGGAATAATTCTGCTGCTAACTAACACCCTTGTACTAGAGATTTTCTTCCATCTTCACGGATTGCTAAACCACTATGTGCCCTTTACCGTGCCTATTCAATCTTTAAGATATTAAAAAAGTGAGCTTAAGGGCCCAATAAGTCATATATATACATAAAACAATGGATAGAGTCAGTCATAGGGCTAGATTAACCTTAAAAACACTAATCAGCTTTCCAGAATGAGCATTTTTTGAATGAATATCAATATGCATAAACAATCAAAATATTTGAAAATGCCAATTAAATGCATGTACAAAAACGATATCAATGAGGATGTTATAAATTATTTCTGAACCTTAGACAGTACCTCTTTGATTATCAGATATAAACCATATACACAATTCATTACAATTATGAAAATCAAAGTCTATGGTCAACTAATCTTATTTGACACTCAAGGCCGAAAAAATGCTTTGGTTCTATCATTAGAAACCAAAGGCCAATATTTGTCCTTGACTGGCCATATATTTCTCTTACTTGATTGGGACTTGTTACACTGCATCAATACTAAAGGCTTACAACCTAACCCCTGTTAGCTAAGGCCACACTCCGTGGGTTCTCTTTGATGAGATTACTCAGGCCAATAAGTAATAACTTGCCATATCTAGACCACAGTTCTGAATTTCAAATGGGATTCACGTTTTATATCTCAGATCAAACTTTTAAGATTATCAAAGCCCAAAATTGATAGTTGAAAATTAAGAAAGTAGTAATATTTAAATAGAATACATAAAAAGGTAACATTTAAATAAAATAATTTTGTTCAAAGTAAGCATACATTCTAAACTCTATTATAGTTATAGAATGCATGTCAATGATTAAATTCTGTCCAATGCTTTAGAACTTCAAAAATTCATTGACCTTAAGGGAAAAAAATAAAAATAAAAATAAATGTTTTTTTGACCCTTGGGTTATTTAGGTAAAAATAAAATCAAATGGTACAGTGTACATAAAGTAATTTATCAAAAAGTAATACTTGGATATGTAAAAGCATAATTCAAGAGTAGATTTTCTTTATCGATGTGTTTATTGACAGTTGTAATATATATATATATATATATATATATATTTTGTAAGTACAGTTGTAATCTTTACTCACAGTCTTATACTTAAAAATTAATTATCTTTTAATTTTTTTATGCTTTATTATTTTTATAAACTTTCTTATATAAGTCTATTTTAGTTAATTATTAATTAATTATGATGCCATCACGGTTCAACCTCAATTGAACTTCAACCCGACCTCAAAAACCTTGAACCTCTTCCTTTTACGGTTCTTTGAACAGTCCGGGTTTCAAAACCGTTAAAAAGTTGAGTGGCTTCCTACCAATAGACATCCAATTGGATAGTGTTCTAAAAAGAAATGTTTTAGATCTACTACTATCCTTTCAGAATCCTCAAAGCACTGGTTTTTTCTCTCCTACCAAATGCACCTCATCAAGCACCAAACTTCTTTCCTTGCTAGCATGCTAAAAGCTCAACCATAGTCTTTGGCATTAACCTGTAGATACCAAATAAGAAAACACCATAGACCATAGCTTGAATGCAATAGGGCAATGTAGTAAATATGGTCTACTGACTCCCCACTGCTTTTACACATGTAACACCAATCTAGGATCCACACTTTCCTCTTGCGTAAATTATCAATTGTCAAAAGTTTCCTCAAAGCTGCAATCCAAAAAAAAAATGGCTACTCTACAAGGGACCTTTGACTTCCAAATGCTCCTCCAGGGAAATGATTGCTCATAGACATCTATCAGGGCCTGATAATGGCTTGCTCTTGGTCAAGTTGAACCCAGTCAGAAGTTTCGACTTCTTCATCTGAAGCACATCCTTGGTCAAAAGTCCCAACTTCTTCATCTCAAGCACATCCTTCTCCACACAGTGCGTTATCCCTCCCTTCCACAATTAACACCAACCTTGCCATGATTTTGTTCTTTTGTGATATTTTTGACAAAGTTGGAGTTGGCCTATTAGAATTTGGGTGATTGAGGTGGTGGGAACTTTGAAATTTTGGGATTTTCGTGAAGATTTTCAGCAAAAAAAGATACATAAATTGTTTTTAAATGAATTTCAATGTTTCAACAAAACAACAGAAAATAAATCATTTTTTCTGAAAATTTTTCCTACTGAAAACGTTCTCCCTCGAAAATTTTTACTTTGAAATAAACTAAGTCCAAAATATTAATACTCATATAATAGTCTGAAAATTATACAATTTGTTATTGGTTACATGCAAAGGCTCATTGTGGGTAGCTAGAAAACAGTGCAAATGAAGAGTATTTTTTTGCTCTCTTTCCTCCGCGGGCCCCCCCCCCCCTAAGACTGAAAATTTTAGTATAATTTCCCTGGATGATGATTATAACATTGAACATTATAATTGACATGGATAAGCAATGACGATGATAATATAAAGGCTGAAGATGATGTGGATTTGTAGCTCAATTTTATTCTTTTTTCTTAATACGAGCGGGTATTGCTTATGCATCATACGCAATAGTTAAGAACATCAAGCACACAAAAGACAGATATTTCTGGTAGTTATAAATAAATTGATAATTTTTTAAGCAGTTGTTGCTATCTATTTTGAAAAAAAGACAAAGTTATCCACTCTTCAAGAAGAATTTGTTACCAAATATGGATTAATTGCAGATTGCTACTGTAGAAGTACCAGAAGAGCACATGGGGTCTGTGGTTGAACTTCTAGGCAAAAGGCGCGGGCAGATGTTTGATATGCAAGGGGTTGGGTGTGTAACATTCTCTTTTCCCAGTTCTCTTTTTTGTAATTTTCCAAGTTTTAATTGAAATTTTCATAATTTATAGCATAATTTCATGGTAAAGGAATGATATCATAATTTTGTGTGATCATTATTGTCTTTTAGCACACGAACAGTGTACCTATTTGATGAGGTTGAGGTGAAAAGAAAAGGTTCATATAATGTAGAGTTGAGATAGATTATTAGTATTAATTGCAAGCTCATGCATGTGGGCATACATACATTGTGCACACGTATATGCATACTCGTTCACAGTCATGGTATTTGCATATAAAAACTTATTCTTCCTCTGCCAGTATTGTATAAATTAGCCCATAATTAACTCTTGTGAGATCCCTTTACCGCCATATCTGCCATACTTCTTGTGATATTGATTTATCTTCCCCACAAATGGTCCCTGCTATTGGTATCAATTTATTGCTTATGATATTTCCCTAACATGCCATAGATAAAAATTACAGTTATGAGAAGGATCAATTTTGTCCACAAATCAAGATTATTTTAAAGGATGCATGCATTCTCACATCAGTTGTGGACATGATAGATGGCATTCAATTTTTTGTTACTGCATATGCATTCATTATTATTTTTAATGGTTCATCAAAATCAAACATGCTTTTGGTGATGCAGGGTTTCTGCCATTTTATAGAAAAGTCTGCACAATGGCTATGCCAGTGAATAATGGCAGTCTTGAATTTCCACCCTGATTATTTGTTACTTTGATCTAATAATCTGGAAATTTGTGTACCAGGTCGGAAGGAACAACATTTCTTAAATACAAAATTCCAACACGTGGCCTTCTTGGTTTGAGAAATGCAATTTTAACTGTTTCTCGTGGCACGGCGATTCTCAACACAATATTTGATAGCTATGGACCTTGGGCTGGTGATATTACTACCAGGGATCAGGGTTCACTGGTAAGTTCAGACTTGTGAGATTATTTCCTATATCGCATCTGTGGAAATGGTTTTGATGTTGAAGGCTTTTGGATATCATTCTGTTGCTATACTTACAACAGATGTTATGTCAGTGATTACTTTATTTTAATATATGCTTTGAAGCTACTTTATTGCAATTTTTTTCATGTATCTTACTATTTTATTGAAAATAAATAATCTAAATAATTGTGAAGGGTAAAGGCCGTCACAACAATAATCACACCCTGTATTTTTTGTAGTCATATTTGTAGTGATGCAATGTGAATTCCCATGAATTTTGGGAAGGTTAGTGCCAATAATACCAAAATCACAAGTGATTGATTTTCAGGTTGCCTTTGAGGATGGAACAACTAGTTCTTATGCCCTTTTTAGTTCACAGGAGAGAGGGCAGATGTTTATTGGTCCTGGGGTGGACGTTTATAAAGGTCAAATAGTTGGCATTCATCAGCGGCCTGGGGACTTGTCCCTTAATGTGTGCAAGAGAAAGGCTGCAACTAATATCCGTTCGAACAAAGAGCAAACAGGTCAGAACCATCCCTAGTCATTACTCTCCTTAATATTGCACTGAAGAATGAAATTTGGTCGCTTTTATTTTGCTGTCGAGTTTACGTTTACCCTTTTTCCCCTTTGCTCAGAAGTTATATTTACCAAGTTATGTGTGTTGACTGATAAGCAGATGTGAAATCAGATTTTTGCTTTTTTAATCGCCACATGAACCCAAATTTTCAGCCAAAAATGAATTGCCATATGAATCCTATGCCATGTAGGATTGAGTTAGAATTTTCATTCCTTTAAACTGTATATTTTTCATGTCCCAGTAAAAGAGATAATTTTGTCAAAGAAACAGTTAGACCCATATTTTAATAGCTGCTGTATAAATATTTAATGAAGAAAACAGGGAGCATCTCAAATTAGGTACATGGGTGCATGTTGACCATATTCATAATGCTGAAGTCATAATTACTGACCAAGGGTTTGTAGAGTATGCATAATGATTAGTTTCAAGACAAGTAGCTCCTATATTAAATGGCCTTGTGTTCAATAATCAAATAAACTCAAGATTCTTACAATATGATGGTATTTGTCTGTTATTTTTGTCCTTTTGATTAAATATAGTATAAATCATGTAACTTTGTACATCTGCAGCAGCAAGGCTTTGTTTATTGCATTTACTAATCCATATTTTTCTCCTAATGCAGTGGTTCTTGATACCCCATTGGCTTTTAGCTTGGACGACTGCATTGAGTACATTCAAGAGGATGAACTAGTGGAGGTCACTCCATTACATATCCGAATGTGCAAAAATCCGAAGTTTTCAAAGAGAAAGTAGACATTCAATTTAGTAATATAGCGTCCGGATCTGCTCTTGCAATTAGATTGATATCTCCCCTTTTACACCATCTGATGCGACTTCTGGTTCTCTTTCTCTACATCCTAAAACCTCCCTTATAGTAATGTTACTAATTTGAATTGCTTAGAGATGAAAGGGTACATGAACATGTATAACGGATGAGGATGTTAAATAGTGAATTGTACTTCAAGGAGATGGGCCCACTAACATTTTGAACATTGAGTTGTAATGGAGATTCGCAGTATGTCACTCATCTAATGGACCACTGGTCAATTTTTTGGGTAGAGGCCAATCTAGCCGAACACGTTCAAAGAAAATTGAAAACAAGTGACCACTTCTTGATTTTTATATTTGGGTGTTGCTAATGTCATTTATATTTCAGTACGCAACATATTATCCAAATTGTATAGCGTATTGCTCTATTATTCAATCTAATACTTTTTTTGCTTTTCTTCGGGATAACCTAGGTGAAAGAAGAGTTTGTGATGTTTATTCTCTCTCATTTGCTGAAGTTACAAAAGATGGATAGGGGATGGTGTTGCAAACAATGAAAGAAAACAAGAAAATGTTAATGGCTTAAAGGCAAGAATGAATTCGATATCTTTAAGAGATTATTTGTCCCCACACACGAGTTTGTTAAAGGATTGTCAATATCATATTTTGTCCATCTTCATATCCCCAAAAAGTCTGTCATTGGTCCCAAGTTAACCTAGATTAAAATTTTTGAAAAATCATTCAGTGAGACATTGATAATGGAGTTGATTTAAGCATGGTTTTAAAAAATCTAACCAGCCTGACCGGTCCAACTGGTTCAACTGAGAATTGGGCACCAGTCTGGTTCGATAAAAATGCCCAAAACTGGACAAAATCGAGAACCGGAGGCAAAAATGGTTTTGCCCTTAATCCGGTTTTAAAACCATGGATTTAAGCTTTTCGACCAAATATCAAATTGTATAGATTAGGAACGTGTGATTAAGTAAAACCTTAATTAATTAGGCTAGGATTTGAGTTTGTTAGAAATCTGGCCATACAATTGGAGTAAACTAATTGCCAATGGAAAGATGGTGGAAATTCCTTTAAAACAAATGGTCACAACCCTGGATTGGATTCGAGATGAACAAGATAGCACAAAATCATTGAAACACCTGTACCCTCAAACTGATTTGATTTGAGTTTAAAATTGAACAACCAAAGTTGCACAGATTTGGACTAATTGGAACACAAAAAGAACACCCAAGCGGAGGTTGCCATTTGGGTATGCATCAAATTGTGCACCTAAAACGGAATTACACGAAAGCCAAAAAAAATTACTTTTTTCAAAGCTTCCCCAAGATTATATTTATAAGCTGCGAGGCCCGAAATAGTAAATGAACTACAACAAAGGTTCTCCTAGAAGCATTGTCGTGAGAAAGCAAAGAAGAGATAGCCTCATTTATCTGATTGTTTTGCCATTTAACACGAATTTCTTAACAATTTCATTAATGCATATTTTCAAAACTATTTAAGAAATAAGTACCTCAAATCTTCAAGACTCGAGTTTAGTGAAAAACTCGAGTTTCAAAAACTCGAGTTCCATAAGGTGGCAAAGCTAATGTGGGAAAAAATCCACGAACTCCACAATGGAAGTTAGGAAAAGAGGTCCATGTCATGTGCCTGTGTCCCACCAATTTGAAAAGAAGAGAAGGTGATGTCCCATCAAAAAAAACTCAGCGGAGTGACCTTTTATCTTTTTTTAGATAACAAGTGACAATATATGCTTCCTACTTCAGCTTTTTGGTCCCCCATCCAACCATCAAATCTAAAGATGATCATTTTTTTTTTTTTTTGATTTCTTCTTTTAGTTTTCTTTTGGAGAACTCAAGTTTCACATAGATTTTTTTCCATATCAACTTTGCCACCTCTTCACTGAACTCTAGTTTTATTTTTTCAGTGAACTCAAGTTTTAAAGACTCATAATACTAGTTTCTTAAACTAAATAGTTTTGGAAACATGCTAACTAACAAAATTGTTAGCAAAATGGTCCCTCATTTATCACATAAATCATTTCCAGATTTTTTACAATTTAATATGGAAATGCTAAAAATTTCGATAGTTAGCATCGTTTTCAAACTATTTAGGAAACTGGCATCTCAAGTTCAACGTAGCAACTCGAGCCTCTAGGATTTGAATTTTATGTACTGGCAAAGTTGAGGTGGATTAAAAAAATCCACGTGGAACTTGAGTATTAGAGACTCAAGTTCTCTCAAACAAGAACAAAACATAAAAAATCCACGTGGAACTTGAGTATTAGAGACTCAAGTTCCCTCAAACAAGAACAAAACATGCTCCATCAAAAGATAGACCGACTCAAAAACGTAGAAAACACAAACCCAGAACAGCAACCCAGAATAGAACATATTCTATCGAAGATAGACCAACTCAGAAATGCGGAAAACAAAAACCCAAAACAACAACCCAAAACAAAGAATAACCTAGAAAACACAAGCGTAGAATAGGAATTATTCCATCAGAGACTAAACAACCTAGAAAACACAGAAAACAAATTCAGAGACAAACTAGAAAACACAGAAAACAGACCTTTAGTACCAAGATCAATAAACCCAAGTCGCTCCAATGCCGAGGTAGTGATTTTTGGGTTTGTGTTTCTAAGGGATGGGTTTAGATGTTTAAGGAGTGAGAAAAAGAAGGAAGAAAGCTAGAGAAGGAAGAACTGTTTGGAAAGAAGAAATGGGACAACAAATTTCTTTTAAGGGAAGAACTATGTTCGGTTTTTGGGGCTTGGAAGAAGAGAATGGGACAGCAGATGAAGAAAGAAAAAAAAATTTGGAGAGGAAAAAAAGAACGAAGGAAGAAGATAGTGTAGTAGGAACTCAAGTTCCACGTGGATTTTAGGTCCGTCTCAACCTTGCCAAAATATAAAACCCAAGTCTAAGAGACTCGAGATGCTAGTTTTCTAAATAGTTTGGAAATGTTTCTAACTAACAAAATTGTGAGCAAAATGGTGTTATTTTGAAGAAAAAAAAAATCCCATCCTTTCCCATTCAATAACACTCCAAGGATACAAGTCTCTTTCTTTTATTTTCTATTCTTTATTTTCTTTTTTCTTTCATTTTCATTCACCCATTAACACAAAAACCTCTCTCATCTTTTTTTCATTCACACTTCACACTCGAAGCACACTCTTCAGTTTGCTAGGCATGGGCAAACCCCATTATCCAAAGACCTATTTTCTTTCATTTTTTTTTTTCCTTTCATTTTCTTTCAATCATTCTTTGTAACTCTTTCATTCCTTCATTCACCCATTCACAAACTATTGGATGTTTTTATTAAAATATCATATTTATTTCAATAATCATTTATGAGAATTGAGAAAATCAATTATCCCTTAATGACATGTACATATCTAAATTTTGAAATTCAAATATAATTCAGAATTTGAATAGCTATTGTCAATGGTTTTAGTTAGTAATATTTCTAAAAATTAATGTGATTTTTAATACCATATATTGTCAGCTTTTAGTATAGTTTCCTTAATAAACTTTTGCTTTAAAATGTTTCTGTTAATATATTTAATAGTAACGTTATAGATGGAAAGTATCAAAAAAACAACTATATATATATATATATATAATTTACCATCGATAGTTTATAGCTTTACAACTTGCTTTCCATTCTTGGTTGTAATTTTTGTGTATAGTTAATGTTTCAAAGGAAAACATTAATTGATATATAAAGTTCAACCATGTTATGGGTTGTTGATTTTTTTTCAAAAGCATTATGACACCAAAAGACAATTTGATTTGGCTTTTAATTTGTTTCAGTGCATATAAATTTGGCAAAAACAATTTGATGTCCAGTTTATATATTACATATATAGGAAGAAGCCAATTGATTATATATTGATTTCAACAACATTATGATCATTTAAATGTTAGCAAACGTTTTGATTCTTTAACTAGGGACAAGTTATATGTCTGGCTATTATATATATAGAAAGAAATAAAAGTTTCAATATCACCTCATTTTGAATTACAAAGCTACAGACTTTCAAAAACAATTTTTATTATTGTTCAAAACACTTTCCATCTATTGCAAGAACTTTTCACAAAAATATTCTATCTTTTACTCTATTTTCTAGGATAAGAAAGTATTATAGAGAGCTTATATCTTACAAGCAGTATAGGCTTGCAAGGATAATCAGCAAAGGTAGATGGGCTACTGTATCCCGATGGCAACGTGTATAAATATTTTTTCTAACTGCATCAAATATACAATATGATGGTGAACTAAATACTAGATCAACTCCAATCTGTCCATAAGAGTCGTCCAGACTAGAAAGACTATCCTAACATAAGAAGGTCGTCTCTCATAGGACGGTCGTCCATAAGCATGAAGGTCGTCCATGAGGAAAGCTCTTGGACTACCCTCAAAACTTGGAAAATTTCCAAGTGTAAGATTTATCTATAAGAGCTTAGAAATCACATGTAACCATTTTGATACAAGAGCAAGATCCTGGTTCATCACTATGACTTCCTACTAAGTACTTAACTCCCAATGGCAGTTGTAGAAGATAAGATCAAACATTTTAACTTCTATAGTAGTTATGGAATTTAAGTCTGAACTTTCAGACTTCCACAAATATTAGTGAAGTTACGAGACAAGTAGCCACTCCAAACACACTATAGAAGCACTCACCTCAACAAATGAAAGTAAGTTTTTGGCCGATTCAACCCGATGTCCTTTGATCTTTTGTCTTTTCCTTTTTCAGGCCCTCATCACTAGTCTATTGAAGCCTAGAGCATTTAGCCTACTAGTTTTTTGTGCATCATCAATTGCCGCCGTCTGTGGGAAAGATTAATTTTGTGTTCTGCAATTTATCTTCCTTCGACAAAAGGCTGCATGGTTTGGACAAGATCAATGGCCTCTAGTGCAGGCCACTAGGAGAGTGGGAATGCTTCTAGTAACCCCAACCGTGATCGTCAGTCAGCACCTGTCATGCAACCATCTTCCATCCAACACATATAGTCCATGGCAGCCGCCATGGCAGAATTAACCCTTTAAAACCAAGAGTTGACTATGGAGATTAGTTTAAGGAGGCAACACCATGAAAGATATATGGAAGGGCAAGCCTAGAGTTAAGAAGTTAGAGAAGGAGAAAATGCTGAGCTTGGGAATCAGTCAAGAGGTACTGCCTCACGAAGGGTGCCACACTTAGAGAGGGATATGGATCAGATGAGGAAAGCCATAGACAAGATGAGGAAGCACATAAGAAGGGTGAATCCCATAGATGATTTAGCCCATCGGATTGATTCCCTTTTCATGCCTTCCATCAATAGTTATCCCCTGCCTTCTAAGTTCAGGATGACTTCCTTGGACTCATATGATGGAATGCGCAACCCTTTTGATCATATCACTACTTTCAAGACTACAATGCATCTTCAAGGGGTCCTAGAAGAGATTATGTGTAGGGCATTTCCTACCACCCTTAAAGGGCACGAGTATGGTTCAGCAAGATACCTTCAAACACTGTGAGCTCTTTCGAAGAATTGAGTAAGTTGTTTGTCAATAATTTTATCAGAGGTTAAAGGCATAAGCGTTCCTCGTCTAGCTTGTTAACCATAGATTAAGGAGAAAATGAAAGCTTACAGTCCTTCATTACTCGTTTTAACAGGGAAGCCTTGACAGTAGACAAGATGGACGATAAGTTGTTATTGGCTGCCTTCCATAATGGAGTTAATTCCGATTTATTTATCCATAAGCTTTATGAGCAAGAGCCTTAAACCATGGCTGAATTTGGCCATTTAGCCCAAAACTTCATGAATACGAAGGACACTATCATAGCCAAGAAGACGAAGAAGGCCAAGCGAATGGAAGTAGATCTTCTGCGTTATCCAGAGCAGGGTCCTTGTCCAAAGAAGGCCCAGACGGGAGAGAAGAAAGATTGAGGCAACAAGAAGGCAAGTTCTTCTTCAGCAAGGAGTCAGCAATATACACCCTTGAACATGCCACTTGAACAAGTGCTTATGCAAATCAAGGATGACCCTTCCTTGAAATGGCCGAAAAAAATGAAAGGAGATCCAAACAAACGCAATAGAAACAAGTATTGCCACTTCCATAGAGACCATGGGCATGACATCGACGAGTGTTTTGAGCAGTAGATAGAGAATCTCATCAGGCAAGAAAAGTTGAGAAACTTCCTTAGACGAGATCACAAGGACGAGAAGTTGAAGGGAAAGGTAGAAGAATCGTCACAACCCCCACTTGGAGAGATAAGAGTTAATATAGGCGGGACCTCAATAGGGCAATCTTTTAAGTCAAGGAAGACATACCTGAAGGTGGTGCAAAACATCCGGCTTTCTAGACAACCTCCAAGGGTGAGAAGGGCAGATGAGCAAGCCATTACGTTCACGGATGAGGCATTGAAAGGATTCACCACCCATATGATAATACGATAGTCATTACATTGCTCATTGCTGATTATACGACTAGGAGGGTATTGGTAGACAATGGAAGTTCGGCAAACATTTTATATTACCTTGCCTTCCAACAAATAAGGCTTAGACCAGATCAACTTCGTCCAATAAATTCGCCATTGGTAGGATTTGGAAGGATGAAAGTGCTACTTGTGGGTACTATTACATTACCTGTGGTGGTAGAAGCGTATCCACAACAAATAACCAAAGAGGTAAACTTCCTAATTGTGGGTTGTTCATCCTCACACAAGGCCATCGTTGGAAGACCAACTCTAAACAGTTGGAAGGCAGTAATGTCTACCTACCATTTATCTTTTAAGTTCCCAACAGATCATGGAGTAGGTTAAGTGTAAAGAGACCAATTAGCCATCAGAGAATGCTATCTAACCATGTTAGCTATGGACGAGCACATGCAGATGATGAGCATAGACGAGAGAAGAGTTATTGTGGGGCCCACAGAAGTACTAGAAGACATCCCTTTGGTAGAGGCTAATCCCGAAAAATTTAACAAAATTGGAACAAGTATGAAGGAGAAGACGAAGCAAGACCTCGTCGAGTTCTTAAGGAAGAGTATTGATGTTTTCGCATGGAGTTATGAAGACATGTTGGGAATTGACTCAAGTGTTATCACTCATCGGTTGAATGTGCACCCGTCCTCCAAGCTCATTCATCAAAAGAAAAAAAATTTTGCTCCTAAGTGAGATAACGCCATTAAAGAAGAAGTCCAGAAGTTGACCATTACAAAATTATTCGGGAAGTTTATTACCTGGACTGGTTGGCTAATTTGGTGATGGTCAAGAAGGCAAATGGCAAATGGAAAATGGCAAATTGAGGATGTGCGTTGACTTCACCGATTTGAACAAGGCTTGCCCCAAAGAAAGCTACCCATTGCCACGTATTGACCAGCAAGTGGACTTAACTGCGGGTCATAAATTGTTAAGTTTCATTGATGCCTTCTTAGGCTACAATCAAATAAGGATGGATGAGGTGGATCAAGAAAAGACATCCTTCATTACCAATCAAGGCCTATTTTGCTACGAGATAATGCCCTTCAATTTGAAGAATGCAGGGGCAACTTATCAAAGGCTAGTTAACCATATGTTTCGTCCACAGATAGGACAAAATGTGGAAGTTTAGATGATATATTGGGAAAGAGCTTGGATGAGGAAAAACACTTGGATGACTTTCAAGAGACCTTCGATACACTTGGACGATATAACATGAAGTTAAATCCGAGCAAGTGCGCTTTTGGAGTTTCGTTAGGAAAGTTTCTTGGGTTCATGGTTTCACATAATATAATTGAAGCAAATCTTGATAAAATTTAGGTGATACTGAATATGAAACCACTAAAGAATGTCAAAGAAGTTCAATCTCTCATGGGGCGAGTTGCCGCCCTTAACAAATTCATATCAAAAAGCCACTAACAAGTGTTTGCCATTTTTTAAGGTTCTCAAGAAGGCATTCGAATGGATGAATGAGTGTTAAAAGGCCTTTTAAGACCTCAAGGCCTATCTCACAATAGCTCCTCTATTGAGCCTGCCTATACCCGATGAAGAATAATACTTGTATTTGGCAGTGTCTCCATATGTAATGAGCTCAGCATTGATTAAAAAAGATGGGTAAGATACAGAAGCCAATTTATTATACAAGCCGAGGGCTAAGAGGAGTGGAAGGATGGTACCCCATGTTGGAAAAACTAGCTTTTGCTTTGGTCACAGCATCCAAGAAGTTAAGACATTAATTTCAGGCTCATATCATGAACATCTTAACTGATCATCCACTCAAGAAAGCGATAAACAAGTTAGAAGCCGCAGGACACCTAATCCAATGGGCCATAGAACTTAGTGAGTTTGATGTTAGGTACCAACCAAGATGCCCTATAAAGGCTCAAACGTTGGCAGATTTTATTATAGAGTTCACTCCCAACCAAGGTGGGTTAGACGAGATTGATGAAGCTCAGAGGTAGGTCGTCTATGTAAATGGTTCGTCTACATTATATGCAGGAGGAATTGGAGTTGTGCTAAAATCCCCTGAAGGGGACAAGTTGAAATATGCAGCTCATCTACAGCATCAGACAACCAATAATGAAGCTGAATATAAAGCTCTCCTTAAAGGGTTGGAATTGGCTAAGTCCCTAGGGGCAGAGTCAGTAGTCATCAACAGAGATTCTCAATTGATCATAAGTTAAGCAAATGGAATGTGTGAAGCTAAGGAAGACCGAAGGAAGAAATATCTTATACAAGTGAAGAGGATTATCAAAAAATTTAAGGAAGCCAGTTTTGTTCAATTCCTGAGGGAGAAAAATATGGAAGCAAATGTTTTGGCGAAGGCAGCTTCAACAGAGGAGGCTATGGACGAGTATGACAAAATCTAATACATGCCAAGCATAGACCTTTCAGAGGTACAGCAAATTGAAGGAGAAGAAAATTGGATGACTCCAATAATAGGTTACCTCAAAGATGGAAGGCTTCCGGAAGACAAGGACGAGGCTAGAAAGTTAAAGATCAAAACTACTAAGTATATCCTCATAGACGAGGTATTATATAAAAAGAGGCTTCTCTTAGCCTTACTTAAGGTGCTTAGCTTTAGACGAGTCAAATTATGTATTGAGGGAGGTTCATGAAGGAGCATATGGAAACTACTCAAGAGCGAGAGCACTAGTTCATAAAGTCGTCTGTCCAGGTTATTACTAGCTAACTATTCAAGTAGATGCTAAGACATATGTCAAGGTGTGTGACCAGTGTCAACGTTATAGCAACGTCCCTAGACAGCTATCGAAGTATCTTACCCCGATGATGGCCCCATGGCCCTTTGCGCAATGGGGACTAGATGGATATCTTAGGTCCCTTCCCACTTTGAACTAGGTAAATGAAGTTTTTAGTAGTAGGGATCAATTACTTTACTAAACGTGTGAATGCTGAACCCTTAGCCAAGATCACATGGTAAAACGTCAAAAACTTTGTTTGGAAGAGCATCGTACACAGGTTCGGGGTACCTAGGGTACTAGTGTCTGACAATGGACTGCAGTTTGACAACACATATTTCAGAGAATTTTGCAAGCAATTTGGAATCAAGAATTATTATTCCTCACCCTCCCACCCACGAGCGAATGGACAAGCAGAAGTTGCAAACTGATCCTTGTTGAAACTCATCACTACTCGGCTTAAAAGGGTAAAGGGAGTATGGCCACGGGGGAAACACCTTTCAAACTAGCCTATAGAAGCGAATCTGTGATACCTATAGAAGTGCACATGGCGAACCACAGGGTGATGAAGTATCAGGACGGGGATGACGAAGAGCAACTCCGTCTTAACCTTGATCTGATAGACGAGGTATAGATGAACGCAGAGCAAAGGACAGCAAAGTATAAGAACCTCATGGCCAAATAATATGATGCAATGGTGAAACCCAAGCATTTCAACATTGGGGACCTCGTCCTAAAAAGGGTCTCTTTGGCAACCAAAAACCAGCCCATGGGAAATTGGAACCTAATTGGGAAGGACCCTACAAGGTTATTAATTGCAAGAGACAAGGATCTTATTACTTAGAAGCCCTGGACAGGAGAAAGCTAGAGCACCCTTGGAATTTTGAGCATCTAAGAAGATATTACTAGTAGGATATCAGCCTGGACGAGCATCGCTTCAAACGAGATCATCCTATGCATTGTGGTTACCCTAAACGAGTCGAAGTTATATGTTTGCTTTTCTCTACCAGTGTTTCTTATTAGTATTATATGTTGTGTTTTGATTATCTAAAGGTCATGTTTCTAAAATATGCACTGTCTATAGACGAAGTCATGAACTTGGTTTGTTTGTATCTTTAATTCCCTAAATGCACCAGCTTTTAAGCATGTGCCAAAACTTGTAGATGATGTTTTGTAAGTAGTGTTTGGATTTCCAATGTGTAATGTTGTCTGAATTTTCAATTCTCATGATGATAATGCACTATTTAAAACTAATCTACAAGAAGGCAAAAAGCCCTAGACTAGTAAAATCTCTGGACATAGGAATGTGACGTCTATATACTTTCCTTAAAATAAGGATAAAAAAGACAAATAAGCTTAGGGTGTATTCATCTAACCAATGGATGAAGAAAAACCTAAAGTATATCCGTCCAACAAATGGACGAGACAATGCATGCACGTAAGAGTGTTCAAGAATCCATGGACAAATGTAACCAACCAAAATAGTCCAAATTTTTGGACGAGTAAAGGCTGACAACGTCTTGCTAAAAGATGATTGTAACCCGAGAATTAGAAACAAATGTCAAGTCTCCGAACGAATAAAGTTGGTGAAGGCAACACCATTCGTAAGACGAATTACACTTGTAAAATTTAAAGAATGATAAAAACATTGAACATAAGGAAACTTAAGATGGATGAGCACAATGCCTCCATGAGTAAACAGACAACAAACCAGTGTAATATGGGTGATGCAATTAAAGAAAATTCATCCGTACAATAACATGTTCAATAGTAAAATAAGAAATGATAAAAATAAACATTCATTCATAAAAAGTTTAGAAAATGGTAGATAATCATCGTCCAAAAACCCTTAAATAGAGTAAGAGCCTAAAAGGAAAATGTTTGGAAGCTCATCCTAAAAGATTATGGACGAGTGAAATGTACTTAGATAAAATTCAAATGGTCCAAAATAATGGACCTTATACTTAGAAAAAGAAAAAAGAAAAAAGAATAAACTAGGATAATCAACTTTCACACTTTCACTGTGGGGGGTTCTCTTTAGTTTTAGGCTCGTCTTAGGCAGGTTGGGTGGTGGCATCGTCCTTAATATTGACATCTTCAGAACTCATCTGGAGGAGAGAGCTAGCAGCACCAAGCTGGAGTTTGATAGAGATAAATGACGGAAAATGCATGTTTATATCGCATACAAAACATACGGAGCAAAAAATTAACGGATCTACTTCATTCGTAATTGATAACATGTACTACGTAAATTTCAGAATTTTAGAACAAGAAAGCGTACCTTGGTACAGTGAAATTCAAAACAAGAATCAGTACTCGGGAATACTTTTAATTTTCACTCCAATTCCAATTTATGCCCAAGAAGTGTAGTCTCTCAATCAGTTTCCAAGGGAGAATGATGGAGTGTTTCACTCTCATTTACACACTATTTCACAATGATGTCTCTCTTTTTCATACATCAAAATTCTGTATGTTTCTCTTCTTATAACTGATTATTTAATTGGGCTAGCCTTTTAGGCCTTTCAAATTGGGCTTTAGTATGTGGCTTGGAGTGGGACCAATAAAACACTAGCTCCAATGGGCCTTGGGCTTTTCTGTCAACTCTTAACAAGTCCAAAGTTACCATTAATCATGTTTAATACTACTATATAAATATAGTTACACTGTATGCCTTATTTATTAATTATATCCCAAAACTTTATTATACATGCAACCCCTTCATAAAATATTCGTAGTAATACAAAGTCATGAATGTAGATTGCCACTTTGTAAATTACTACATCTTATCCTTGAGTACCCGGTTTAATCCTTTAAAGTTATTCATCATATATTTATGTAATCCAATTTCATAAATATATACTTTAGTAATTTCTTACCAAAGTGGTTAGGCCTAACTCTCTGAATAACCAAAACCATTACACTTATCTCAAGGGAATATTTTATATCTCCATTAAGAAACTATGAATTCTATTTTAAGAATATATGTTCCATCAACACTAAATGTAGTTGCCCAACATATTGAGATTTTGACCGTTACTTTAGATCTCACTCTTGATATATCAAAGCAACCTACATTTCATGATCAAGTCTATTATTCTCTCAAGATTAAGAGTTCATGTAAATAGATGTTGTGAGATTTATTATTCATTTGACTGTTGTTAGGAAAATAATAAATCTCACAGCGGTCCAGTTCAATATATCTTAACTCTTAAAGCATATCAACATACCAACTAGAAATCTCCACTTCCATGATCAAGACAAATCATCTTAGTTGATATGTTATAGTCTTCATAAATGAAATGCCTAATTTCATCTCCGACTATGAACTAAAATTCTGAGTTTACAAAGAACTTGTGATCTATATTTTCTGTGACTAAATCACATAGATCACATACTATGCATCTCATGGACTATATGATAATGTCTCTATATTCATGTTACCATTATTTTAGATTAAATAAAACAACTTTATCAATCACAACATTAAGTCATACATCATGTCATACATAATATCATACATAGCATCATATAATAGGATTTAAGGACACTAATCCTAGCAATCTCTCACTTGCCCTAAAGACTATTGTGCATTAATCTAACTCTCATTCTCTCCAAATGTGACTCGAAAGTCCTTTGAGGCAAGACTTTGGTAAAGAGATCTGTTAGATTATTCGCACTTTCAATCTTTGCTACCACCACATCTCCATAAGTAACAATATCTCGAATGATGTGATACTTCCTCTCAATGTGCTATCCTTTCTTATGATTCCTTGGATTTTTGGATTGTGCAACTGCTCCACTATTGTCACAAAACAATGTAATGGGAACTTGCTCCATTCTTATAACACCAATATCAGAAAGGAATTTTTTAAGCCAAACAACTTCCTTTGCTGCTTCACAAGCAGCAACGTACTCAGCTTCCATGGTGGAGTTCTGAATACAAGATTGCTTAACATTCCTCCAACTTATGGCTCCACCTCCCAAGGTGAAAACACATCCTAAAGTGAATTTTCTGAAATCTAGATTCAATTGAAAATCTAAATCTGTATAACCAATGGGAATCAAATCCTTACACCGGTAAACAAGCATATAATCTCTCGTTCTCCTAAGATACTTGAGAATATGCTTTACAGTTTGCCAATATTTTGATCCTGGATTTGATTGATATTGGCTGACCATGCCAACTGAATAATAGATATCTGGTCTAGTACAAAACATAGCATACATGAGACTTCCCACTGCTAAAGCATAAGGAACTTGTCTCATCATATTTTCTTCCTCTTGAGTTTTAGGCCTTTGGTCATCAGATAGAGGAACTCCATGTCTAAAAGGAAGCAATCATTTCATGGAGTTTTGCATGCTAAACCGTTCTAGAACCTTGTCTATAAATCCAGCTTGTGATAAGCTTAACATCTTATTTTTGCGATCTCGCCAAAGCTTGATCTCTAAAATAAAGTTAGCCTCACCTAAATCCTTCATATCAAATTGGCTTGACAACCAAACCTTTACTGATGACATTACCCCTACATCATTCCCAATGAGTAGAATATCATCAACATAAAGCACTAGGAACATTACTTCTTTACCATGATGTCTTTTGTACACACATGGCTCATCTAGATTTTGTTCAAAACCAAATGACTTAATTGCTTGATCAAATCTGATATTCCATGACCTAGATGCTTGCTTAAGTCCATAAATGGACATTTTCAACTTGCATACCATGTGCTCTTGGTTCTTTACTATGAAACCTTCTGGTTGCAACATATAGATTTCCTCTTCAAGATTGCCATTGAGAAATGTTGTCTTGACATCCATTTGTCAAATCTCATAATCATAATGAGCAGCAATGGATAAGAGAATTCTGATAGATTTAAGCATTGCTACTGGTGAAAAAGTTTCTTCATAATCAATACCTTCTTTTTGTGTATACCCTTTTGCCACTAGTCTTGCTTTAAAGATTCAACCTTTCCATCTATCCCTCTTTGTCTCTTGTAAACCCATTTGCAACCAATAGGTTTAATGTCGTTATGCACCTCTACAAGATCCCAAACATGATTGGAATACATAGAATCTAATTTAGATTTCATAGCTTGGACCTAATGATGTGTATCTATATCATTCATTGCCTCCTCATAAATGTAGGGATCCAATTCAGCCTCTTCTAAGATAGTTTCATAAGTTTCTCCCAAACCTATAAATCTTATAGGAAGCCGAACAATTCTCTCACTACGACAAGGCACCTGTGTACTAGACATTTCATGAGTAGTATCTTGTGGTGTATCCAATACAACCACTTCATCCCTAGTTTCATCCATAGGTTGTTCATTTATAGATTTATTCATTTCAGCCAAAACAACTCTACTTCTAGGAGTAAAATTATTCATATAGTCATTTTTCAAGAATTTAGCATTTGTACTAACAAAAACTTTGTTATCCTTACGACTATAGAATAAATAATCCCTAGTTTCTTTTGGATAACCCACAAGCAAACACTCTTACGATTTTGGTTCCAATTTATCAGGCTTCCCTTTTAACACATGTGCTAGACAACCCTAAATGTAGAGATATTTCATGCTAGGCTTACACCCACTCCACAATTCCATGGGTGTTTTGGGAACAGATTTTGATGGAACTAAATTTAAAAGATGTATTGTTGTATCTAAGGCATACCTCCAAAAGGAAATTGGTAAAGTTGAGTAACTCATCATGGACCTAACCATTTCCAAAAGAGTCCTATTCCTTCTCTCCGCTACACCATTTTGTTGAGGAGTTCTAGGTGCAGTCAATTAGAATACAATCCCATTCTAAATTAGGTAATCTTTGAAATTCCCAAGAAGATATTTTCCACCACAATCAGATCGAATGGCTTTTATGCGTTTACCTAATTGATTCTCAACTTCAACCCTAAATTCTTTAAACTTTTCAAAGGCTTCAGACTTCCGTCTCATTATGTACACATAACCATATCTTGAGTAATCATCCGTAAAAGTAATGAAGTACTCATAACCTCCTTTTGCTTGGGTTGACATAAGACCACATACATCTGTATGAACTAATTCAAGCAATTCTTGGGCTTTTCTACTTTTTGCATTAAAAAGGTCGTTTGGTCATTTTACCCTCTAAACAAGATTCCCAAACTGGAAATTCATCAAAGTCCATGGGCTGTAAAATTCCATCTTTGATTGGTTTTTGAATCTTATCTAAATTAATATGACCCAAACGCAAGTGCCAAAGATAATGCATCATTTGTAGAAGGAAACTTTCTCTTTAATAATTTTACATGAGAGCTACTATCTAATTTAAAATTGTATAATTCATGCTTATCAGAAATTAAAATATAAAGACCATCTACAATATTGCTAGAAAAAATAAACACTTTATCCTTCTTTATTACAAAATTGTCTTTTAGGATAACACAATATCCATATTTACCTAAATAAGTTGTAGAAATTAAATTCCTACGAACATTAGGTACATACAAACAGTCTTGCAATATTAGAACTCTAGAATCAAAGCATAAATTAACAACTCCAACAGCTACAACCGGAATCCTGCTCCCATCAGCCAAAATAAGAAACAATTCCGTTTCATTCAGCTTTCTGGTCTCCTGAAACCCCTGCAAAGAATTGCAGATATGATTAGTACAACCTAAATCCACACACCAAGAATATGTGGGATTCTGTACCAAACATATTTCAAGAAGAAAGGAACTTTTCATACCCTTATTCTTGACAGCCTTGAACTTTGGACAATTCCTCTTCCAATGTCCTTTCTCACCACAATTGAAACACTTTTCTTTAATTTTCTTTCCTTTGTCAACAACCCCTAAGGAAATTTGTTTACCCTCTTGCTTGGTGGAGTCCTTCTTCTTGTTCTTTTTCTTACCCTTACCTTTCGACTTAGGTTGAGAAGTAAAAGCTTCACTCATATTAGCTTCAACACTAGAAGTACCAAGGATGCCTTCTGTCACTACCAACTCATTCATTAATTCAGACAATGAATAAATCTTTTTGTTCATATTATAATTGAGTCTGAATTCCTTGAATGATTCTGGTAGTGACTGGAGTATCATATCCACTTGAGACTCTCCATCAATATTGGCACCTAAAATCTCTAATGTATTCAGATTAAAGATCATTGTACGACAATACTCCCTCACTGAGCTGCCTTTAGCCATTTTGGTATTATAAATTTGCCTCATGGTTTCTTGCCTTGCAAAACGGCCTTGCTCACCAAATATCTCCTTCAGACTTAGCATGATGTCTGAAACTAGATCTACATCTGACATTTAATGCTGTAGAATATTTGAGATAGATGTTAGGATGTAGCACTTGGCCATCTCATTAGATTTCTACCAACGATCATATCGCTGTTTTTCCTCAAGAGGAGCATCTAATGAAGGAAAGTTAGGACATGGTTGAGTAAGCGCATATTTGTGCTCTTCAGCTGTAAGAACAATGTCCAAATTTCTTTTCTAATCAACATAGTTGAATCCAGTCAGTTTGTTTTGATTAAGAATAGAAACAAGTGGGGTAAATGATGCCATGTTCAAATTTGAAAATAATAAAAATGAATATAATAAGTAAACTGGACATTATCAATTTAGCATATAAATATATAGTATGGAACCTTAACAAAACCATAATATAAATATAACGACATCCTAATCCCATGTTTAAAATTCTTTAGAAGCAAGTAAATTATAAACACTATGATCGATTGAGAACTATTCTCATTATTAGTGCAATCATGATAACTCTTATCAAACACTAATAACATACCGTATTTCCTTTAGCCTCTAAGCAATAATGACATAGCTCCGATGGGAGGTTAACATTAAGCTTAGGGAAATTCTAGTATTTTCCCCTATTTTGTAAAAAATTTGGCAATATGCCCCTGTTTTAAAACTATTTAGGTCCATGCCCCTGTTTTAAAACTCGATTTACTCAAAATCAAGTTCAGCGTTGCTATAGGTCCTTAAAACGTCACTATAGAGCTTCTTAAAACTCCACTATAGGACTGAATTCGATTTAGAGAAAATCGAGTTTCAAAACAAGGGGCATTGACCTAAATAGAAACAGGGGCATATTGCCAAATTTTTTGCAAAATATGGGCAAAAGGCTAGAATCTCCTTAAACTTAGTCTAGTGTACACCATTGACTAAATTCTATGTGAGCCATTAAGTAACTCCATAGTAACGTGGTCATCCTTAATGTAAAAACACATATCATCCATCATTAAGAAGTTTAATTTGTAGTTCCATGAATTAAACACCCTCCGAAGGGAGCAAGGCATATACACCAAGGCAAGGGCCTCAATCATACTACTATAAACCGTCAATGGAGGCCGTGAGATGCAACCCTTGGATCTTTTTCCCACTAGACGTTTTAAATTAAAGGTTTTTAATCTAAAACATGCATAATCTAATTACACACAGCCTTGCACTTTATACATTTGAAAACACTTAGAAAAAGTTTAAAATTCCATTCTGTCGCATTTTCGCCGGTATCTCGTGACTAAGCTCTTCCCGCGAAAATGAATTAAGGCAAAAAAATGAAAACACAAAATTCAGATAGAGAATTTCGCGACTGTCTCGCGACTATTTCGTGACTGTCTAGCGAGTTAAGCTTACCCGCGAAAATTTTGTGAAAACACAAAATTTAGACAGAAGCTTTCGTGACTATCTCCCGACTATTTTATGAGTAAAGCTCTTCTAGTGAAAAACCCGTGTTTTCAATTTTTTAAGGGAATATCTGAACAGTTTTCAATGGTTTTCCATGCACAAACAATCACCATATGAACATAATAGATGGAATTTGATATCAAAATTGAATTTCATTGATGCTATAGCCTTAAAGATCAATTTAACATACTTAAATTCAAATTTAAACAACATTATAACATCAATATCAGTTTTTATCAAATCATAGTTTCAACAACCATGCAGAAAATTAAATACATATATAATCTTCTAACATCATGAAACTATTATCTCTAATTCCAAAACTCACAAAACATGTTATACAGATTCGAATTGAAAACCTGGCTTTGATACCATTTGATAGAAAATACATGTTTGTATCGCATACAAAATATACGCAGCGAAAAATTAATGGATCTACTTCATTCACAATTGATAGCATGTACTATGTAAATTTCAAAATTTTAGAATAAGAGAGTGTACCTTGGTGCAGTGAAATTCAAAATAAGAATCAAAAGTACTCAGAAATACTCTAAATTTTCACTCCAATTCCACTTTATGCCCAAGAAGTGTGGTCTCTCAATCAGTTTCCAAGGGAGAATGATGGAGTGTTTCACTCTCACTTACACACCATTTCACAATGATGTCTCTCTTTTTCATACATCAAAATTATGTTTGTTTCTCTCCTTATAACTGATTATCTAATTGGGTTAGCCTTTTGAGCCTTTCCAATTGGGCTTTAGTATATGGCTTGGAGTGGGACCAAAAGGGGCCAATAAGACACTAGCTCCAATGGGCCTTGGCTTTCCTATCAACTCTTGACAAGTCCAAAGTTACCATTAACTATATTTAATACCACTATATAAATATAGTTGCACTGTAGGCCTTATTTACAAATTATATCCCAAAACTTTATTATACATGCAACCCCTTCATAAAATATTTATAGTAATACAAAGTCATGAATGTAGACTGCCACTTTGTAAATTACTTCATCTTATCCTTGAGTACCCGGTTTAATCCTTTAAAGTTATTCATCATATATTTATGAAATCCAATTTCATAAATATATACTTTAGTAACTTCTTACCAAGGTGGTTAGGTCTAACTCTCTGAATAACCAAACTCACTAAACTTATCTCAAGAAAATATTTTATGTCTCCTTAAGAGACTATGAATTCTATCTTGAGAATATATATTCCATCAACACTAAATGTAGCTACCCAACATAATAAGGTTTTGACCGTTACTTTAGATCTCACGTCCGATATATCAAAGCAACCTACATTTCATGATCAGGTCCATTATCCTCTCAGGATTAAGAGTTCATGTAAATAGAAGTCGTAAGATTTATTATTCATTTGACAGTTGTTAGGAGAATAATAAATCTTACAGCGATCCAGTTCAATATGTCTTAACTCTTAAAACATATCAACATACCAACTAAAAGTCTCCACTTCCATGATCAAGACAAATCTTAGTTGATATGTTATAGTCTTCGCAGATGAAATGCCCAATTTTAACACCGACTATGAACTAAAATTCTAAGTGTACAAAGAATTTGTGATCTATATCTTCTATGACTAAATCAAATAGATCACATACTATGCATCTCATAGACTATATGATAATGTCCCTATATTCATGTTACCATTATTTTAGATTAAATAAAACAACTTTATCAATCACAATATTAAGTCATACATCATGTCATACATAATGTCATATATAATATCATACATAGCATCATACAATAGGATTAAAGGCACTAATCCTAACACTAAAGTCAACTTCAGGGAAGAGTTCAATAGCGTCTATGCAAAAATCATCAAAGCCAACAACGTAGTTCGTGTCCAGAAGGTCAATAAACTAGCTAGAAGCTTTAAAATCCTCAACAACGTCCTTTTTAGCATTCTTGAAAAGGGTGCTCAACTCGTAGTTCCTTTTTTGAAAATGATCAAAACGAGCATCCTTCTCAACAATGTCAACCTTCAGCTCCACGATAAGGTTTTTCAACTCTTTGACCTCGTCCTTATCCTTTCCTGCCACTTTAGCCCAGCCCCTATAGTTGTCCTTAACCTGTTGTATCCTTGTCTCAAGCTTTATCCTCTCCTTGTCCATCTCTGTGGCCTACCTAGACACAACAATGAACTTTGACATTGCTTGCACAAGTGATTAAAAGTTCTATTAAAAAAAAAACGAAAAATGATAAGACGAGGTAAAAGTAAGATTACATACCTTGAAAAGTTCATGAACAGCAGGATGTTCAAACTCTTTCAATGATATATTGTAACACGCAGCCACGTCCTCATCAGTCAAAGCCTTCTGGAACCTTTCCTAAGCCAAGTCCTCATTTTCAATAAGGTTCATGGGAACACTTGGAGGAGGCTGAGACGAGGCAGGAGCAGTGGTTGTGGACCAGGTAACTCCAACAGGTTCAAGTGTGTCCACATCATGAATTTGAAAGGATGGCTGTTGGGAGGTAGGAGGGACAGTGTCTGGCTTGACAACCCTAGTCTTGGACGACCCATGCTTCGCCTTCTTGCTTCCTCGAAGACTAGGAAGGTTTCCCAAATCAAGCGTCCTAGATAAACTTTCCCTTGTATCTCCAGCAGAAGGACGAGGCTGAGATTGAGCCTCTGGCCTGGTAACCTCATCCACTACCTCCTTTCCCTTGTTTTCCCTCATTATTGCCATCCCTGAAAAGAAAAACATTAGAATCATTTAAAAGGTAATATTAAAATAAATTCTTTCTAAGTAGAAAACTCACATCTGCGAACTATGAGCTCATGGGCTATAGCTTCAGGAGGTAGTTTAGGACCAATACCCCAAGTGGCAAGACGTTGAAGGGTGACTAACAAGTGAAAACTCTTGTCAGTGTATAGACGAGCCCTTTGGACGTGTTCAAGATAGAACCTACTCAAGGATGGTCATCTAATAGCTATAGAAAAAGAGAGAAAAAAGGATGGTTAGACAATTATAATTAAGAATAAAAAATTAATAATACTACTAATAATAAATAAATAAAAACATACCTTCAGGACGAAAGTTCCCTGACTCTCCAGTATAGGGGACAAATGGATGCCTGCCAACCTCAACAGGGTGTCCAGCCCAAAAACCAGAGACGAAGAAAAACTTCGTCTTCCAATTTCTTGCAAAAGTTAAAAGTGACTTTATTATTCTACAATCTTTACCCTTGGTGATGAGAATCAACAAGCATTTAAGAATCCATTGCATGTTCCAGTTGGACCTATTACGAGAGCAAAATCCAAGAAGATGTCAAGAGATTTGGGCTGATTCTAACGTAGGACATTCCAAGCTTGGCCCCTAAGAAAGATGAAGGCGTAATAAATTTAATCCAAAGAGGGGAGGAGTCACCCATTATTTTGCAGGCTATGCAACAACAATTTTATGGCATGAACGTAGTGTTTAATGAGATTTGGGATCGAATGGATAGGCAAGACACTGTTATTGCTACTTTGCGTGAGAAGCGTCCCCAAAGAGGCCCTAATGCTAGAAGGCAAGAAAGGCGTGCACGCATGGATGATTCTGATGAATACCACGAGGATGAGTCTGAAGATGAAGAAGATCAAGCTTTATTGAACAATGAGGGCAGGTTTATGCCAAGGGGAGGAAGGCGTGGTAGAGGTTTCCGAGGAGATCCAAGATGGCAAGATGGGACTGAAAGAAACATAGGAAACATAAAAATGAAGATACTAACGTTCCAAGGGAAAAATGATCCGGAAGTGTACTTGGAGTAGGAGAAAAAAGTGGAGTTAATCTTTGAGTGCCACAACTACTTCAAGGGGGAAAAGGTAAAACTTGTTGTCATTGATTTTACTGACTATGCTATTATATGGTAGGATCAACTTATGATGAACAGTTTGAGAAACCATAAGAGACCTATTGAGACTTGGGAGGAAATGAAGGCCATCATGAGGAGGCAGTTTGTTCCTAGTCACTACTCTAGGGACTTGTATCGAAAATTACAGAGTCTTACTCAAGGCTATAGGAGCATGGATGACTACCACAAGAAGATGGAGATTGCTATGATTTGGGCAAATGTAGAGGAGGATAGAGAAGCTACCATGACAAGGTTTCTGAATAGGATGAATCGGGACACTACCGACGTGGTGGAGTTGCAGCATTACTTGGAGTTGGAGGACATGGTGCACATGGCAATAAAGGTGGAACAACAACTTAAAAGGAAAGGAGCTTGGTCATTTCAAAATCTAGGCTCCTCTGCTTCATAGAGGTCAAATGGTAGGAAAGATGAAGGGGCTATTTTCAAGTCCAAAATCGAACCACCAAAAAGGAGAGATGAAGCTCCCAACGTTAACAAAGGTAAAAATGAATCTCAAACTCGTAATCGTGATATTAAGTGCTTTGTTGTTTGGGAGTAGGTCATATAACTTCACAATGCCCAAATAAGAGGACCATGATCACACGTATTGATGGAGAGGTGGAAACTAAAAGCGAGGGAGATGATGACCAGATTCCATCACTTAAGGATGCTTGTGATGATGATGTGGAGTATCCAATGGAGGGTGAGTCACTTATGACTAGGCGTGCATTAAGTGCCCAAGTCAAAGAGAATGACATGGAACAACAAAGGGAGAACATTTTTCATACTAGATGCTACATCAATAACAAGGTATGTAGTATGATTATAGATAGGGGGAGCTGTACTAATGTGGCTAGCACTACTTTAGTTGAAAATTTGAATTTACCTACCTTGAAACACCCTAGACCATATAAGTGGTTGAATAATTGTGGAAAGGTTAAGGTAAATAAGCAAGTAATGGTTTCTTTTTCAATTGGGAGGTACAAAGATAAAATACTTTGTGATGTTGTTCCAATGCATACCGGTCACATTTTATTGGGTAGGCCATGGCAGTTTGACAGGAAGGTTAATCATGATGGGTTTAAGAATAGATATTCTTTTGTAAAAGATAATAAAACCATTACTCTTGTACCGCTGACTCCAAGACAAGTGTATGAAGATCAAATGAAACTGAAAAGAGAGAATAACTTGAAGAAAAATTGTGAGACTGAGAGTTCAATAAAAGATGATGAGAAAGAGAGTGAAAGAAAAATAGCGAGTGAACAAAAAAAAAAGAGTGAAAACATAAAAGATAGTGAAAAGACAATTGAGGGTGAAAAAATGAGAGAAAAAAAAAAAAAAAAAAAAAAGAAGGAGTTTTATGCAAAGGCAAGTGATGTCAAGAGTGCTTTTTATACAAACTAGCCTAGATTTGTACTCTAGTACAAAGAGGTATATTTTAATACTAACGAACTTGACGAATCTTTGCCTAGTGTTGTTGTCTCTTTGTTGCAGGAATATGAGAACGTGTTTCCTAACGATGTTCATAGTGGATTGCCACCTATTAGAGGAATAGAGCATCAAATTGACTTTGTGCCAGGTGCGATAATTCCCAACTGACTAGCCTATAGGAGTAATCCGGAGGAGACAAAGGTACTTCAAAGGCAAGTTGAGGAGTTGTTGACCAAAGGACATGTGAGAAAGAGCATGAGTCCGTGTGCAGTGTCGGTGCTGCTTGTGCTTAAGAAGGATGGAACTTGGAGAATGTGTGTTGATTGCAGGGCTATCAAAAACATTACGGTAAAGAATAGGCATCCCATTCCTAGGCTAGATGACATGTTGGATGAATTGCATGGATCATGTGTTTTCAAAAAAATTGATTTGAAAAGTGGGTATTATCAAATTAGGATGAAAGAGGGTGATGAATGGAAAACTGCCTTTAAAACTAAATATGGATTGTATGAGTGGTTGGTAGTGCCTTTTGGTCTAACTAATGCACCAAGTACATTCATGAGGTTAATGAACCATGCATTGCGTGCGTTTATAGGTAGATTTGTTGTGGTCTATTTTGATGATATTTTGGTGTATAGCAAGAACTTAGATGAGCATATTGATCATTTACATTGTGTGCTTGCTATTTTGAGAAAAGAAAAACTATATGCCAATTTAAAAAAATGTTCCTTTTACATGGACAAAGTTGTGTTTCTTGGTTATGTTGTTAGCGCGAAAGGAATTGAGGTGGATGAGGAAAGGATGAATGTTAGGACATATGTAGTTGTTCAAACTTGTGAACATATGTCGCTATTTTATGTAATTGGCTTATCCTTAGACAAAACGCACTTTACTTGTAATTGGGTAGATCTAGGATGGGTTAAACACTTCAAGAAACAGTGGTTCAAGTTTAAGTGTTGAAGCCGTCAAAGTCTGTCCAAGATACAAGCAAGGAAGTGCAAGATTTTAAAGCTCGATAGATAACCTCGACAGATACATCTATCGAGATTTAAAGAAGCTGTTTAGCCCGAGCCTCGACAGCTGTCTCGACACCTCTCGACACCTCTATCTGTCGAGAATTAAAGAAAACAGAATTCCAAGTCTGTTTCAAGTCCAATCCGTGTGTGTGTCTTTGGGACTTCTTTTCTCCTAACCCTAGACATATAAAAGGATTATTTTAAGGGCCGTAAAAAGAGCTGCACAAGTAAATAAGCAGAAATCACAAGATACAAGTTGCATCTTCTCTCTTCATGCAAATTGTGATCTGTGAGAAAAAGTTCGTGCCCTAGTTCATCTCTGATGATTTGAAGAACTTTGCAGCCAACATTCTTTCTTTCTCAAGTTGGTGAGTGAGTCACGTACTGGGATTCGTGCAAAGGAGTAAGACGCGTACTGGGATCCGCGCATCACATTGGTTAGTCACGTACTGGGAGCCGTGCATTGAACTGGAGAAATTGTCACTACAGAACGAGTCCAATTGGGTATTGGGGTAAGAGTTCAACTGTAGGTTGGTGAGGTACTGGGATTCCTTACTTGTAACTGCTCGTTGTGATAATAGTGGAGTTTCGGGAGTGGTGACCTTAAATCACCCGGTGGGGTTTTTGCCTTAGGGTTTTCCCCATTCGTGAACAAATCACCGTGTTATTTTTTTTTCCGCTGCATAATTTAGTTTCGGTGATTTGTTTGTGCTGCCACGTAAATTTGCATGTTAATTTGATTAATTAATAACTGGGCTAATTTAATTAATCTAAATTATCACAAGGGGTCAACGCGTTTGTGGCCTGTCAAGTGGTATCAGAGCAAGCACACTCTGATTAGGGTTTAATCTACTGTGTGTGATCCATTGACCCCTGCTGTCATGGATAGAGGACAATCTTTAATTATACCTCCTTTATTTGATGGCACTAACTATGCATACTGGAAAGTACGCATGAGAGCTTTCTTGCAGTCTTTAGATGAGAAAGTGTGGCAAGCTGTGGAGATAGGCTGGACCAAGCCTACAGAAGCGCCAGCCGAATGGGATGATGCAAAGATCAAGGCGGCTAACTTCAACAGCAGAGCATTGAATGCCCTATTCAGTGCAGTCACCAATGAGGAGTTTAAGAAAATTTCCTCAACTGAAACTGCGAAGGAAGCATGGACTATCCTCCAGACAACCTATGAGGGCACCAAGGCTGTCAAAGATTCAAAGCTGCAAAGGCTCACCACACGCTTTGAAGAGATTAAAATGGAGGAGGATGAGTCGTTTGATGAGTTCTATGCCAAGCTGAAGGACATAGTGAACTCAGCCTTCAATCTTGGGGAAACCATCCCAGAACCCAAGATTGTAAGAAAGGTGCTCAGATCGTTGCCGGAAAGATTCCATGCTAAGATCACGGCAATTGAAGAATCAAAGGATATTGACAGAATTCCTTTGACTGAGCTAGTTGGAAACTTGCAAACCTATGAGTTAGGGCTGACTAGGTTAGGCAAGTCAAGTAAGGGCAAGAGTTTGGCACTGAAGGCCAAAAGCAGTGACACGGATGACTCGTCAGATGATGAAGATTCCAAGATGAAGTCCTACATCACAAGGCAGTTCAAGAAGTTCATGAAGAATGCCAACGGAAAGGGCTTCAACAGAGACCGCAGACAATCCAGTTCTTCACAATTCAAGAATCCGGATAAAATGAAGAAGGATGTCAAGGATGGCGGTCAGTACACTGTTCCCACAGGACCAAAGTGCTTTGGGTGTCAAGGCTTTGGACACATGAAACAAGAGTGTCCTACGTACTTAAAGAGCATAGGGAAAAGCAAGGCACTTGCTGTTACCTTAAGCGACACAGAGCCAGAGGATGATTCCGAGGATGAGGACGACGGAATCTTGAATGCCTTCACTGCCACTGTTAATCCTACTGATGGGGTTACCGAGAAAGCGGATGAAGAAGAAGAGTTGGTGGAATCCAAGTGTGAGATCATGGATGATCAAGATGATATCCACACTGCCTATGAGAAGCTATACAAGCTCTCGGAAAAGCATGAGAAGCTCTATAGGCTGGCCACCAAGAAACTCAGTGATGTGGAACTTGACCGTGAGGAACTGTCCACAAAGGTTGATCAAGCGAATCAAACCATTGGAGCACTGAGGTTCGAGAACAATTTCTTGGCTGAGAGGACCAAGAAGCTTGAAGCAGAGCTGTTTCAAGTCAGGGCACAACTGGAGAGGACGTCAAGTGCTAAACTGGACGAGATGCTGAGTGCTCAGAGATACTCTTCAGATCGTACTGGATTGGGGTATGAATTCTCTATCTCTAATACTCCTTCTGCTAGTACTACTGTTTTTGTTCCACCGGCTGATAACATTAAAACTGAGGAAAATAATGTTAAAACTGATTTAGCTAGTGAGAACATAGGCAAGGACAAATCCATCCTAGGAGCACCCCCTAAAATTGAGAAAAGGGAAGCTAGACACCCTAGGAATAAGAAGGATAACTCTCAAAAGGCCAAACATAAGAAGTCGCATCTCTGTTATCATTGTGGTCTCGGCGGTCACACTCGACCAAATTGCTACAAGTGGCTTGCCACTCAACAGAGCAATGGCGCTATAGCATCTGGGAGCCAGAATCAGCTCCAGTCTTCTCTCGCTCCTCTTGGAGACATTCTAAAAGCCCTCATGTTCCTTTCAAACTTGAACGGTTCATATTCTTCTCCCCCTATACCGGCTCAAGAGTCAACCAAAAGGAAAGGATCTTCCAAGGTGTGGAAGCCAAAGGGTTCCAAGTGATTTTAGTCACTTCTTCTTCTCTCTCTATTTTGTGTGTTGCATTACTTGTGTGTTTCTTTACTGTTTTGAGTCAGTCTAGTTTTATGCATTGTTTTGCTTTACATGTTTTTGTTTGTGTGTTTTCAGTTTTGTGTTTTATTTTTGCTTCTCTTATAAAAATAAAAATAAAAATTGAAAAAAATGAAAAATACAAAAACAGTGTGTGTTTGTGTGCATCAGTTCATGTGAACTTTTGTAATGGCCATTGAAACAGAGTTTTCTAAACTTTGTGTCATCTATAGCTTAGATGAGCACTCTTCTGCACAACTAAGCGAGTGAGCTCTGTAGCTCTTTGTTTGTGATGAGTAAGGTTAAGTGATCTCTTCTTCTTAACACTCGTATCACTCTTTTTGACGGGTTGAACTAGAAAATCCTAAGAGAAAGGCATAAATAACCATCTCACCACTGTTACTCGCCAATCATAATATGACATCTGTATGCTTCGGCATAGCAAAAGTGCAATGTCAAGGACACCTGTATGCTTCGGCATAGCAAAAGTGCAGTGTCACAAGCTTAACATCATTGGGTATTTCTTTTCTTTCTCTTGTATGCCCATGCATGATATGCTTGTTAAAAGAAAATATGCAAAGAAATAATAAGCAAAAAGATTAAAAATGCTTTAAAATATGGTTGCAAGCGTGTTTTCTAGGAGATGTGGGAGTTATAGGATGTACCTCAAAGGTGATAGTCCCCATCGAGCAGTTATGATTGTGTGTGAGTTAAAGTGATTTTCTCATATCTCAAATCGTCATAACATTGAGACACTTATGCAATCTTGCGATGTTTTCACACACAACACGCAATACTCTTTGCTATTCTTGATACATGTGCAGGTACAATGTGATTTGGCCATCACAAGGTTGACATGCGTTAATGTGTGCTCATTAAACTGTCTTAACTCGTTTTTGAAAGATAAAATTGGTTAGACTTGTTTAATGTGTGTGTGCGTGTTTTGAGATACATGTGCATCATATTTCTTGTTGAGAGATGTTTTTGAGAGCTTAATGTGTTGGTTGTATCCTTGGTTGAGTTGCATGCATGATTGCATTCATGTCTGTGTTTTTCCTCTTTTGAAAAACTGCTTTGAAAGGCATCTCGACACCTCCTCGATACCTCTCGACACATAGCCATCTGTCGAGATCCCTAGACTCATTCTTATCGCAGTCTCGACAGATACCTCGATAGCAGCTGGATCGATCGAGAAACTTTCTGTTTGCTCGATAGCTCCTCGATAGCTTCTGGATCGATCGAGGTCACCACATGCTTGTTTCTTCTTCCTCGATAGCTAACCTCGATAGCTTCATCTGTCCACGAGCATTTCTCGACAGCTTACCTCGACAGCTACCTCGACAGATCTCGATACCTGCATCTGTCGAGATTTACTGAGATTCTATATAAGGGTCCTTCGCGATTTTGAAATCACTTCTCTCGATCTCTCTCGCTCGAAAACACTTGGATCTCTCTCAAAATCTTTTCCCTCTCCCTCCAAACCTCTCTCAAGGCTTTCTCAAGTGTTTCTTCACTTTCTTCATCATTTGGTAAGCCTTTTATCTCTCATTTCATGCATTGCATTGTTTTCAAAACCCTAGGTTTGTGTTTTTTTTGAAAATTTTTGGGAGTTTTCAAAATTGTCGGGATTTTCCTGAAATTTTTGGGTTGGTTTTCGAGTTCTGATCTTCAAAACCACATGCATTGCATCACATTAGCATTCTAATTGTATTTTCATGCATTTAGATGTGTGCCTTCCTATTGTGTGCTGTTAGGTTTGGATTGGGCTGAGCCCATGATGTGTTTTGAGTTGCATGTCACATGCTCATGCATTTTCATGCATACGTTCTTTTCATTTCAATATTTCTTTCTGCCAATATTGAATTGTTTGGGACTTTTCTGTTTGTCTCTTCTTCCCCCTCTTCTATGTTTACGTTAGTAGCGTCTATGGCTCCTAAACGTAAGTCTATTCCTCCTAGGAACCCCATGCGTTCTAAGGGGCAGTCTTCTTCTGATTCTACCCCTGTGTCTGTTCGGTTCCGTGATGAGAAAGCCCATAAGGATTTCTCGGAGAACTTTTCTAAACGCGGTGTTCATTCGGAACGCCACGTCGTCTTGGCAGACTTTGCCGACACTGACCTTCCCGATGTCATTCACACTCGGGGATGGGAGTTACTGTGTGACGTCCCGGTCACGTCTCCTCTCGTGCTGATTCAGGAGTTTTACTCCAACATCCACGGGATTGATTCGTCAGTACCTTCCTTCTTCTCTAGCGTTCGAGGTACGCGCTTCTGTGTCACCCCAGAGCTTGTCTCTGAGGTACTCCATGTCCCTAGGGTGGATCATCCCGATTACCCTAGTTGTGAGCGTCTCTGGACTGTGTCCAAAGACGAGATGATCTCGGCGTTCTGTGAACGTCCTACCCTTTGGGGAGATCACATGTACACACCATGTCGACCTTTTGCTAAAGGTCCTAGATTTCTTAACATGGTGATGACCTTTGTTTTGCACCCACTGTCTCACTACAACTCGATCACAGAGCCTCGTGCTCGGTTCTTGTTGTCCCTCCTTGAGGATCTCTCTATAGACTTTCCTTCTCACTTCATCTTTTCTATTATCGATGTCTATAGAGATACGGCCACCCGTGATAAGCTCATTTTCCCTTCCGCTATCACGAGGATTTTGGGTCGTTTTTCCATTCCCTTCCCTACGTCCGATCATTATCATGTCATGTCTGCCATAGACGCCGCTACCGTAAAACGTAGCGAGGCACAGTTCAGATCGCGACAGCCGGATGCTGCACCTCCTTCCACCCGTCCGACCACCTCCAGATCCGCTCGAGCATCTACCTCTTCTTCTACGAGCGAGGTCACACTGGGAGACGTCATGACGCTGTTACAGCGCATGGACGCTCGCCTCGATACACTCACCACTGAGTTGTATCAGGTGAATGTCCGTGTTGGCCGCATCGCTAGGCGACAGGCGACCATGGGCGGCTTTGCATCAGAGGCTTCTCCTCCGCCACCTCATGCGTCGTCTGAGACCGAGGCTGATGATGATGGCGATGATGATGATGCTTCCGACGATGATGATGATGGAGATGCTGACTCATCGGATGAGATGTCTACTTGACACTCTACCCTTTGTCACTCGTGACAAAAAGGGGGAGTAGTTTTGTATGAGAGTAGTCATACTTAGGGGGAGTGTTAACATAGGACATAGGACATTTTTGTTAGGGGGAGTGTGCTTTGAGGGATGTAGTGAGATGATCAGATGTATTTCTTTTCTTTCCTTATCTTTTAGAGATACTTTGATCATGTTCTACCATACATTGTACTTATATTCTTCTTATATATGATGATGTATGTTTCTTTCACCTACCTTTCATGTGTTGTTTCTTTTCTGTCTTTATACACATGTTTCTTTACTTGTATGCAATCTATTATTTCTGTTTCACACAAAGATGCCTTGATGTGTTTTGTTTATAAGTGTTTCAGAAATACAGGTTGTCAAAGTCTTCTTGCCATAAACTCTCTTCTTGCAAAGTTTTTCAAGAGTTTGTGTTAGGATAGATTTTACTGTATGTAACAAGTGAATATGAGTTGAGTGATTTATGACTTCTCTCATATCTTCATTTGTATGTTGTGGTTTTGTCACGGATTGCCAAAGGGGGAGATTGTTAGGACATATGTAGTTGTTCAAACTTGTGAACATATGTCGCTATTTTATGTAATTGGCTTATCCTTAGACAAAACGCACTTTACTTGTAATTGGGTAGATCTAGGATGGGTTAAACACTTCAAGAAACAGTGGTTCAAGTTTAAGTGTTGAAGCCGTCAAAGTCTGTCCAAGATACAAGCAAGGAAGTGCAAGATTTTAAAGCTCGATAGATAACCTCGACAGATACATCTATCGAGATTTAAAGAAGCTGTTTAGCCCGAGCCTCGACAGCTGTCTCGACACCTCTCGACACCTCTATCTGTCGAGAATTAAAGAAAACAGAATTCCAAGTCTGTTTCAAGTCCAATCCGTGTGTGTGTCTTTGGGACTTCTTTTCTCCTAACCCTAGACATATAAAAGGATTATTTTAAGGGCCGTAAAAAGAGCTGCACAAGTAAATAAGCAGAAATCACAAGATACAAGTTGCATCTTCTCTCTTCATGCAAATTGTGATCTGTGAGAAAAAGTTCGTGCCCTAGTTCATCTCTGATGATTTGAAGAACTTTGCAGCCAACATTCTTTCTTTCTCAAGTTGGTGAGTGAGTCACGTACTGGGATTCGTGCAAAGGAGTAAGACGCGTACTGGGATCCGCGCATCACATTGGTTAGTCACGTACTGGGAGCCGTGCATTGAACTGGAGAAATTGTCACTACAGAACGAGTCCAATTGGGTATTGGGGTAAGAGTTCAACTGTAGGTTGGTGAGGTACTGGGATTCCTTACTTGTAACTGCTCGTTGTGATAATAGTGGAGTTTCGGGAGTGGTGACCTTAAATCACCCGGTGGGGTTTTTGCCTTAGGGTTTTCCCCATTCGTGAACAAATCACCGTGTTATTTTTTTTTCCGCTGCATAATTTAGTTTCGGTGATTTGTTTGTGCTGCCACGTAAATTTGCATGTTAATTTGATTAATTAATAACTGGGCTAATTTAATTAATCTAAATTATCACAAGGGGTCAACGCGTTTGTGGCCTGTCAATGAAGGTTATCAAGAAATGGCCCACACCTAAGTCAATCACTAAGGTAAGAAGTTTTCATGGTTTGGCTAGTTTTTATCGCCGATTTGTCAAAGATTTCAGTACACTAGCTGCACCACTCACTGAAATTGTTAAAAAATCTGTGAGTTTTAAATAGGGTAGTGAGCAAGATCGTGCATTTAGAATTACCTTATTTTTCTAATACTTTTGAGATTGAGTGTGATGCCTTCTCAGGATTAGGTATTGGAGCTGTTTTGATACGGGAGAAGCGACCAATAGCCTACTTTAGTGAAAAGCTAAATGGGACAGCTTTGAACTACCCAACATATGACAAGGAGCTTTATGCGTTGGTAAGAACATTGGAGACTTGCCAACATTACCTTTGGCCAAAAGAATTTGTCATACATACTGACCATGAGTCATTGAAGCACCTGAAGGGACAAGTTAATGAAATGACTAGTTTGGATGGTCAAAAGAAGGCTAAGATGGTGAAGAAACTCCATGAAAGTGTACGACAACATATAGAGAAGAAAAATGAGCAAAATGTGACCAAAGCCAACAAGGGCTGTCGACAAGTCCTCTTTGAACTGGGTGATTAGGTTTGGATGCATATGAGAAAAGGAAGATTTCCAGCCCATAGGTGGTCTAAGCTATATACTAGAGGAGATGGTCCATTTCAAGTCCTTGAGAGAATCGATGATAATGAATACAAGTTGGATATTCTAGGTAAGTATAACATTAGTGCTACATTTAATGTTTCTAATCTTTCTCCTTTTAATGCAGGTGACGATTCGAGGACGAATCCTTTTGAAGAGAGAGGGAATGATGAGAATCAACAAGCATTCAAGGATCCATTGCATGTTCCAGTTGGGCCTATTACGAGAGCAAGATCTAAGAACATCAAAGAAGCACTTAATGGGTTTATTCTAACGCAGAACATTCCAAGCTTAGCCCCTAAGAAAGATGAAGGCGTAATAAATTTAATCCAGGCTACTGAGGGCTGATCTAGCTTAATTAGGCGTGATTTATGGCGTAGATTAATGGCTAATTGACTTTCCAGCTCTATATCAGTTAATAGAGATTTTTTCCTATTTTGGAGCTACTATTTCAAACCAAACCTACCTGAATTTTGGGCTTATATTATTTAGAACGTTTCTTTAGCTATTTTCCTTTTTTGGATCTGCTAATTTTAGACCAAATCAACTTTTATTTAGGGTTTTATTATTTAGTACGTTTTTTATATTTTCTATTTTTTAGTCATGTCTTATAAATAACATGCACTCATTGTAATAGAGGATTATTGAATAAAAATCAGAAAATGTGAGGCTTTGCTCTTCTTTTTGTTCTTCAGGAACTGTGAACTTATCAGAAATTTTTCCTTGTAGCGTTTAAACTTTATACCTTCGGTTCATGATTAAATTATAATCATTGGGTCAAGTTTTGTTACTTATACTTTTGGTTCGCGTTTCACTTATAAACGTTGGGTCAGGGTTCTATAAAAATTTGAATTTTAGCTTTCCTGAGCAAATATTCCAATATTATTTGTTGGGTTTCAAAGCATGTCGATTGAGATTTGCATCACCTGGCTATGAACTGATAAAAGGCAAAGGGTTGTTTAAACTCTAAGGGTTTATAGCAATAAAGGAACTCGTCCTTAATGAGAGGACGGTCCCCTTCAAATACTTCCCTCCACAAAACTTGTATAGAGACAACCAGCCTCCATGCATTGAGATTAAACTAGCATACTCTTAAACCTAACCTAGTTAGTAACTCCCTAGCAAAGGCATTGAGAGGCAACCTAAGTCCCCCTAGAAAGTAGGCTTCATAAACACCTATTCCAAGACGAGAGTCATAACACCATTCCCCTTGGACGACTAACTTGGGGTTAAGATTGTCTGGAATTTGATACCAACTCCTAAAAGAATCAAGTCTTTTCTTGTCCATCTTGGAATGGACGCCTACAGCACAACTATAAATGGTTTCTACCTCGTCCACATCAGTGGACAGGGGGACACTTGTTGAGGTGACAGCCTATCACCTTAAAGCTGCCCTCGTCCTAAGATGTTCCTGAAGAACTTCTAGAGTAACCCCGGGAACACCAAATGTGTATTGCTCGTTTGTGGTGTTCCCTCCACTACTACTAGAACCACAATAACTAGTAGTGTCATGGTACTCGTCTATCCCCTTATCAACACTATTACTAGATGAGGAAACGACAATCTCAGACATCTTAAAGAAATTTAAAGGAAAACCTAAGAACGAGGATGGAGAGAATACCTAGCTCTAGAAGAAGGAGGACTAAAGACGCAGAAATACTTCTAGATGAGGCACTGGACGACGAATGTCAAGGGAAAAAATTTAAGAAATGTGAAGGGTAGGAGATGAATTCTCCTATTTATAGAGAGAAAATCTATCATCTGAAATGAGGTGACCAACTAGAGAATGCCACGTGACATGCTCCTCGAAAAACTAAATCAACACAACTAATTACCAATGAGGCCATGACACGTGGCACAATGTTTAACCACTGACATAAAGACACTCGTTCAAAGAATAATAATGAATTTTACAGTACTCTGGATGACCCTTGGACAAAGGGGCAACTAATAGTGAACTAAAAATTGGATAAACTTCAATCCGTCCATAAGAGTCGTCTAGACTAGAAAGACTATCCTAACATAAGAAGGTCGTCCCTTGTAGGATAGTCGTCCATAAGCATGAAGGTCATCCATGAGGAAAGCTCTTGGATGACCCTTAACACTTGGAAAGTTTCCAAGTGTAAGATTTGTCCACAAAAGCTTAGGAATCGGACCACATGTAACCATTTTGATACATGAGCAAGATCCTAGTTCATCGCTATGACGTCCTACTAAGTACTTAACTCCCAATGGCAGTTGTAAAAGATAAGATTAAACATTTTAACTTCTATAGCAGTTATGGAAGTTAAATTAGAACCTTCAAACTTACACAAATATTGTGGAAGTTACGAGACAAGTAGCCACTCCAAACACACTATACAAGCACTCACCCTCAACAAATGAAAGTAAGTTTTTACTATTCCTAAAAAGTTGGAACTCTTAAGTCCCACAGAAATAGCTAACTTAAGCATCAGAAGGTTTTTGGCTAGTTCAACAGGGTCTCCTTTGATCTTTAGTCTTTTCCTTTTCAGGCTTTTATCACTAGTCCATTGAAGCCCGGAGCATTCTGCCTACTGGTTTTCTGTGCATCATCACTGTAGATGGCACGATTTGTCTCAAGATAGTGACTTGGTCCATGCCTCATCTCCGCCACCTCTTTTAGTGATAGGCCAAGAACGTATTTACCCATTGTGATAAATTAACCATTAATTAACTAAGTGAATTAATTAAGTTCAATTACATGCAACAAGCATGATAGCACAAAAAAATCACCAAATAACTAAATATGCAGCTGAAAATAAATGACACGTTGATTTTTTTACTAATGGGAAAAGCCTAAACAATAAAAACTCCACCGGGTGATTTTAAGGTCACCACTCCCAAGAATCCACTATTATCAAAACATGCGGTTACAAGTAAAGGAATCCCAGTACCTTATACCAACCTATAGTTGAACCCTTACTCCAATACCCAATCAAACTTGTTCTGTACTGACAATCTCTCATTTTCAATGCATGGCTCCCAGTACATGACTAACCAAAAGATGCACGGGTCCTAGTACGCTACTTAATCACCAACTTGAGAAGGATGTTGACTGCAAAGTTTTTCTGTTCTTCAACACATGAAGATCACAAAATTGCTTGGTCATAAAATCCTATGATGTACAAACACAGCAGTTTCTTCAAGAACTAAGGTAAACTAGGTTTCTAGTTACACTTGAGGAATTATGCTCTTGTGCAACTGTGCTCTTGGCTGTATAACTTGATACGACCCTTAAAATAATCCTTATATATGTTTAAGGTTGTGAGACGAGAAAGATCAAACGCATAATCATAGATTGGATGAAAATTAGTCCAGAAAAACTAAGTTTCATAAACCTCGACAAATACCATAGCTATTGAGCAGTTGTCGAGCCTCGGGCATAAACAACTCTTTTAAACCTCGATAGATGCTAGCTGTCAAGCTAGCTGTCAAGCTTTAAAGAACAGCACTTCTTCACTTGTTTCTTGGACAGATTTGCATGGCTTTAACACTTAAACTTGAAACCTTATTTCTTGAAATATTAAACACATCCTAAATCTACCCAATTACAAGTAAAGTGTGTTTTGTCAAATGATTAGCCAATACATAAAATGTTAACATATGTTCCAATATCCAATCACATATGTCCTAACAATCTCCCCCTTTGGCAATCCGTGACAAAACCACAACAAACAAATGAACATATGAGATGAGTCATAAATCACTCAACTTATACTCACTTGTTAAGTGCAATAAAATCTATCCTAACACAGACTCTTGAAAAACTTTGCAAGAAGAGAGTTTATGGCAAAAAGACTTTGACAACTTGTATTTTTTAAACACTTAAACAAAACTCATCAAGGCATCTTTGTGTGAAACAGAAATAAAAGATTGCATACAGAGAATAAGAAACATGTGTATAAAGAAAGAAAAGAAACAACACATGGAGAGATAAGTGAAATAACATACATCAACATATATATATATATATATATCTATATATATAAAGCAAATATAAGTACAATGTATGTCAAATGGTCACAAGACCTAAGGCACAAGAAGAATGTATCTAAAATAAAAAGAAAAGAAAAAAATACATCAAAATTCTCACTACATCCCTCAAAAACATGAACACTCCCCCTAACAGAAACCTCCTATACTAACCCTCCTCCTATGAGTATGACTACTCTCAACCCAAAACTACTCTCCCTTTTTGTCATGAGTGACAAAAGGTAAGAGTGTCAAGTAGACATATCGTCATTACCGGAAGAGCTAGCATCACCATCTCCATCATCATCATCATCATCCTTATCCTTAGAAGCCTTTAGAGAAGGAGGAGAAGAGGCAACAAAGCCACCCATGACAACCTGTCATCGTGCAATACAACTAACACGGGTGTTTAATTGACACAACTCATCACTGAGAGTGTCGAGGTGAGCATCCATGTGCACAAGCTGTGACATGATGTCCTCGAGTGTTACACTACCTATAAAAGAAGAGGGAGCGGATATGGATGAAGCTGTAGAAGCTGGAGGAACCGTCGATCTGAACCGCCTCAATCGTAGCTAACAATAGCAGCGTTTATGGCACGTATGACATGGAAGTGGATGGAAACGGGAAAAGGAACAGAAAAATGGCGTAAAATCCTCATGATAGCAGAAGGGGAGATGAGTTTATCATGAGTCACCGTATCCTTATACACATCTATGATGTAAAGAATGAAATGAGAGGGAAAGTCAGTGGTAAGATGGTCTATGAGGGATAACAAAAACCAAGCACGGGGCTCTGTAATAGAGTTATAGTGAGAAAGAGGATGCAAAACAAAGATAATAACCATGTTAGTGAACCTAGGACCTTTAGCAAAGGTTGAACAAGAAGTGAATTGACGATCACCCTAATCTGAAGGTCACTCACAAAAAGTAGAAATAAGTTCATCTTTAGACACAGTCTTAAGACACTCATAACCAGGGTAGTCAGGATACACTACCCTAGGGACATGGAGCACTTCGGATAAAATATTCAGAATGACCACGATGCATATACCTCGAACGCAAGTGACAAATAAAGGTACTGAATAATCAAATCCATACATGTTGGAGTAGAACTCCTGGATCAGCACAGATGGACAAGTGACCGGGACGTCACACATTGACTTCCAACCCCTACTATGAAGGACATTGGGTTGGTCAGTGTCAGAGAAGTCTGAAAAAAAGACTTGGCATTCCAAATGAATGTCTCGTCTAGAAAAGTTCTCCGAAAAGTCCCTGCGAGCTTTATCATCAAGGAACCGAATATAAGAAGGGGTAGGATTAGAAGAGTTAGATGCCCCAGAATGAAGAGGGTTTCAGGACGGAGTGGATTTACGCTTAGGTGCCATGACACAACTAACGTAAACAAGAGAGAGAGAGGGAGAGAGAAACAATCATAAAAGCACCAACAAGATACAATATAGCAAATAGAAACTTGAAGGTACGTATGCATGAAAATGCATAAGCCTGTGATATGTAATAGTAAATACATCATGGGCTTAACCCAATTCAAACCTACCAGCACACAATCAGTTCCATAATGTAAACACACATCTAAAATACATGAAACATCGTTATAATGCACATGTGATGCAATGCATGATTTTTTAAGATAAAAAATACAAAACCCATCCCAAAAATTTTGTAAAAACCTCTTTGATTTTGAAAAACCCCAAAATTTTCATCAAATCTCAAAATCTAGGTCAGAATGCATGAAAAAGAAGAATTAAGACCCTTACCAAGTGAAGAAAAACTTGATCTAGGCCGAAAAATCCTTGAGGTTGAAGTTTGGAGTGAGAAAGAGAAGTTTTGGGAGGTGAAGAGGCAATAGGAATTGAGAGAGATCGAGAGAATTGAGATCCGAATCGCGCTGACCCTATATATAAAAGCTCAATAATTCTCGACAGATCGAGAGGTGTCAAGCTTTAAAATGGTCAACAGATGCAGCTATCGAGCAGGTGTCCAGAGGTGTCCACAACAAAAACAAGCTCGATGGATCGAGCAGTTATCGAGGAGACAGAAACTTTCTTGATAGATCGAAGAGCTATCGATAAGCTATCGAGTTGCGATAAGAAAAAGCTAAAGAGCTCGATAGATAGCATAGCTGTCGAGAAGTGTTGAGGAGCTGTCGAGATTGCTTAAAAACAGTTTTTCAAGAAGAGAAAAACACAGACACGAATGCAATCAAACATGAAACTCAACCAAAGATCCAAACAAAATTTTAACCTCTCAAAATCATCTCTTAAAAAAAATGTCATGCATTTAGATCCAAAATACACGCACACACTAAACAAGTCTAACCAATTTTATATTTTAAAAACAAGTCTAGACAGTTTAGTGAGTATACATTAGCGCATGTAAACCTTGTGATGGCCAAATCACATTGTACCTGCATATGTATCAAAAGTAGCAAAGAATATTGTGTGTTGTGTGTAAAAATATCGCAAGATTACATAAGTGTCTCTATGTTATGACGAATTGAGATGAGTAAATCAATTTAATTCACACACGATCATAACTACTTGATGGGAACTATTACCTTTGAGGTACATCCTATAACTCCCACATCTCCTAGAATTCACACTTGCAATCATATTTTGAAGCATTTTGATCTTTTTGCTTTAATTTTTCTTTGCATATTTTTATTTTATTAAGCATATCATGCATGGGCATATAAGAAAGAGAAAAGAATTACCCAATTATGTTAAATTTTTTGACATTGCACTTTTACTATGCCAAAGCATACCGATGTCATTTCATGATTGGCGGGCAACAGTGGTGAGATGGTTATTTGTGCCTTTATCTTAGGATTTCTCTAGTCCTTCCCATAAAAAAAAGTGATGCGAGTGTTAAGTACAAGAGATCACTTAACTTTACTCATCACAAACACGAGCCACAAAGCTCACTTGCTTAGTTGTGCATAGAAATGCTCATTTAAGTTACAAAAGATACAAAGTTTAGAAAACTTTGCTTCATTGGCCATTCAAGGTACACAAGTACCAATGTACACAAACACACACTGTTTTTGTATTTTTCTGATTTTTTAATTTTCTTTTTTATTTTTATGAATGAAAAATAAAATAAAAACAAAAGTGAAAAACAAACAAACAAAAATAAGTTAAATAAAGAAATGCATGAAAACTAGATGCAAATCCACGAAGAAAAGGAGGAGAAGAAAATATCATTCCATGGAGATAACACCGATGTTTTGACAAAGGAACTTAAACCGTTTGCTATCAAGAGTTTTGGTAAACAGATCAGCCTTCTGGTCATTAGTGTGAGTGAACTCAAGAGTAAGTGTACCTTCTTCAACAAGCTCACGAATGAAGTGATGACGAATCTCTATGTGTTTGGTTCGAGAATGTTGAATCGGATTCTTAGAGATATTGATGGCACTAGTATTGTCACAATATATAGTGAGGTGTTCTTGACAAATACAATAGTCACGGAGAAGTTTTTGCATCCATAGAAGTTGGGTGCAACAACTACTGGCAGCGATGTATTCAGCCTCTGCAATGGATAAAGAGATGGAATTCTATTTTTTGCTCATCCAGGAGACAAGATTGTTACCTACATAAAAACAATCCTTAGAAGTACTCTTCCTATCATTAGCATTCCTAGCCTAATCAGCATCCAAATACCTAGCCAAGACATCATTTGTGTCTTTGCTATACCAAACACCAAAGTCGACGGTGGTTTTGACATACTTTATGATTCTCTTCAAAGCAGTCATACTCTTTGGGATTAACCTGATACCTAGCACACACTCTCACACTATAACTAATATCAGATCTACTAGCAGTAAAGTACAGAAGACTACCTATCATGCTTCTATAAAGAGATGGATCAGCACTCTTTCCCAAGTCATCAACAGTGAGTTTTACATTAGGACTTATAGGGGTTCTAATAAAACTAGCAGATTCCAAACCAAACTTTTTCAAAAGATTTCTAGCATATTTAGATTGAGATATGAATATACCTGTCTCTTATTGACGGATTTGCAATCCAAGGAAGTGATTTAACTCTCCAATCATACTCATCTTGAACTCAGCCTGCATGAGTCTAGAGAAACCATGAGCAAGTTCATCCTTTGTTAACCCAAAGATGATATCATTAACATAGACTTAAGCAACTATCAACTCGCTGTCTTCCCTTTTGATAAAGAGAGTTTGATTAGCCTTTCCTCTAATGAACCCATATGACACCAAATATTGTGTGAGCTGATCATACCAAGCTCTAGGGGCTTGCTTCAAACCATAGAGAGCCTTTTTTAAGGTATAACACATGATCTGGAAAATGGATATCAATGAATCATTTAAATTGAGCCACATAGACATCTTCTTTGAGGAACCCATTTAAGAAGGTGATCTTGACATCCATTTGGTAAAGCTTGTACTTCAAATGGCATGCTAGGGCTAGAAGGATCCTGATGGACTCCATGTGGGCTCTTGGAGCAAATGTCTCACCATAGTCCACTCCTTCCATTTGTGAGTATCCTTAAGCCATAAGACGAGTCTTATTGCGGATCATGCTGCCCTCCTCATCAGTCTTATTGCGGAAAATCCACTTTGTGCCAATGATGTGCTCACCCTTTAGTCTAGGTACTAGTGTCCAGACATCATTCCGTTGAAATTGAAGCAATACATCATGCATAGCCTCCACCCAACTTTCATCTTGAAGTGCTTCCTCAACCTTGGTAGGTTCAACTTGCGACAAATAGCAAAAATAAGACACAAAGTTAGCAACACATTTATCAACTTGACGTTTCCTCAGTGTAAGTTAATTCATATTTCCCATAATATTTTCAAGAGGATGATTCAACTGAATTCTAGAGGAAGGTCCTTTCTCTTTTTGAGATTTAGAATCAGGTGAGACAGATCTGTCTACTGAACCTTCTGCAACTTTTGGAGTACTGGGAGTACTTGGAGAGGCAGGCTCTTGATCACCAAGTTCTTAAATGTCCTTGGGCTCGGGAGGAAAAATTTCTTTGGGAATTTCCTCATTAACATTCTCAAAACAAGACTCTAAAGCTTCATCGATAACAACATTTATAGTTTCCATCACTTTCTTGGTTCTCTTATTGTATACTCAATAAGCCTTGCTTGTGGAGGAGTATCCCAAAAAATTCCTTCATCACTTCTAGTGTCAAATTTTCCCACATTCTCTCTAATCCTTGAGAATGAAGCAAGTGCTTCCAAAGATTCTAAAATACTTGACATTCGACTTCCTTCCTTTCCATAGCTCATAGGGAGTTTTTTTAGTACCGGGTCTGAAATATAACCTGTTAACCGTATGACAAGCAACGTTGATGGCTTCTCCCCATAAGTTTCTAGCCACACCCTTGTTGTACAGCATGGCCCTAGCTATCTCCTGAATCACCATGTTCTTCCTTTCTACTACACCATTCTGCTGAGGAATGATAGGTGCCAAGAATTCTTGAGATATACCCAATCTAGTGCAGAAGGACTCCATGTATGAGTTTTCAAATTCTTTGCCATGATCACTTCGAATTCGATCAACCTTTAAGCTCTTCTCATTTTGCAATCTTGTGCACAAGGCTTCGATGTGCTCAGGAGCATCTGACTTGGATCTTAGAAGAATAACCTAAGAGTACCTAGTGAAGTCATCTACCACAACCATAATATATTTCTTTCCCCCCAAGAGACTCGGTTTGAGTTGGACCCACATATAGTAGTTCCAATGGTCTAGATGTAGCCTATGTCTGAGTGCCTGGATGCTAAGCTTTTGTCTGTTTTCTAAGCTGGCACAGTCCACACACAACACTGTCCACTCTACTAAGCTGTGGCATCCCCAACACTGATTCATGCTTAGATACAATTAAGAGATGTTTGTAACTAGCATGTCCCATCTTTTGGTGCCATAGATCTTCATTTGGCAAATGAATTCTATTGCACACAATATCAACATCAGGTACCAGACCATAATAATTATCTAAAGTGCAAACACCACTTATGAGTTTCTTTCTAGATTCATTCAGCACAAGACATTTTCCTTTGGAGAACAGCACCATGAAATCTTGATCACATATCTGGCTTATGCTCAACAGGTTCACTCTCAAACCTTCTACGTATAGCATATTTGCAATATTTGGCAGTCCAAGTAAAGAGATGATTCCTTTTCCTTTAATCTGTAATTTGCTCCCATCATCGAAAGTGACATGACCACCTTTCTTAGACTTAAAGACCTTAAAGAGAGAACGATCTCCAATCATGTGTCGTGAGCATCTACTATCAAAGTACCACAAGCATGTATCCATTACCTTGAATGCACACTTCATCATAAAGCATACTTCATGCTTTGATGACAGATCTGTAGGAGTGGTGTTCTCTTTCATTTGCCATTTACAACCAAGACTTTTAACCTTCGCCCTTCTCAGATGAACTTCTCTACACATTCTCAGTCTGCAGCAGTCTAGTTTCTTCTTTGTCATGTTAAGATCTTTTCCAATCATCATCATGATGGCTTTCAAATAATTTTTAGACTTGCATTTTTTGAAACACTCAATTAAATAGAGATTAGAAAAACAAGATGTATTTGAAATAATAGATCTTTTCTTGCCAATGGCAGCCACGACAACTGGGGTCAATGGATCTCAAAGTAAAGATTTTACCCTAATCAGAGTGTGTCTGCTTTAATACCACTTAATAGGCCAACAACATATTGACCCCATGTGATAAATTAATCAAATGAATTAATTAGGTTCAATTACATGCAACAAGTGTGACAGCACAGACAAATCACCAAATAACTAAATATGCAGCAGAAAATAAATGACACGATGATTTGTTTACGAATGGGAAAAACGTACACAGAAAAACCCCACCTGATGATTTTAAGGTCACCACTCCCGAGAATCCACTATTATCAAAACAAGTGGTTACAAGTAAAGGAATCTCAATACCTTATACCAGCCTACAGTCGAACCCTTACCCAAATAACCAATTGAACTTAATCTACAGTGATAATCTCTCTTTTTCAATGCACAGCTCCCAGTACATGACTAACCAAAAGATGTGTGGATCCCAATACACGACTTGATCACCAACTTAAGAAGGATGTTGGCTACAAAGTTTTACTGTTCTTCAACACATGAAGATCACAAAGTTGCTTGGTCACAAAATCCTACGGTGTACAAACACAGTAGCTTCTTTAAGAACTAGAGCAAACTAGATTTCCGGTTACACTTGAGGAATTATGCTCTTGTGCAATTATACGACCTAATACAACCCTTAAAATAATCCTTATATATGTTTAAGGTTGTGAGAAAAGAAAATTCAAACACGTAATCACGGATAGGATGAAAATCAGTTCAGAAAAATTGAGTTTCATAAACCTCGATAGATACCATAGCTGTCGAGCCTTGGGCTTAAACAGCTCTTTTAAACCTCGATAGATACTAGCTGTCGAGCTTTAACGAACAACACTTCTTCACTTGTTTCTTGGATAGATTCGCATGGCTTTAACACTTCTTAAAGCATTAAACACATCTTAGATCTATCCAATTACAACTAAAGTATGTTTTGTCAAATGATTAGCCAATACATAAAATATTGACATATGTTTCTAATATCCAATCACATATGTCCTAACATTTAGTAATATCATTTTGTGTAAATTTCAAGGAAAAGTAAAGCAATGTCTCTCCTTTATTTCCAACACAAACAAAAATTGTCATTTTTTCTTTCTTTCTCAATCTCACATCCAAGAACACAACCACCATTCTCAAGAATTTTTCTTACTTTCCGCCATAAGTTTTACCCTTTTTTTACTTCTTTGACAATGTGTGTGTGTGTGTGTGTGTGTGTGTGTGTGTGTGTGTGTGTGTGTGTGTGTGAGGTTTTTCATTTTTTTTGTTGTTGTGTGAATCAATATTAGTTTACTTAGCAGGAGAAAATGGACATTTGCCCCTAATTTATAAACTATGCAGCAAAATACCCTTGTTTTGAAACTATTCAGCAAATTTTCCCTATTTTTAAAACTCGATTTTCACAAAATTGAGTTCTGTGTAATACTCAATATCCTCAAAATTAAGTTCTATGTATATTTTTAAGAAGAACTCGACATTAGCAATGTCGAGTTTCACTCAAATTTTCAAAAAAAATTGAAGTGGCAAAATATGCATAGAACTTGACATTACTAATGTCTAGTTCCACTTGTTACTCAATTTTGTTATAATCGAGCTTAAAAAACAATGGTATTTTGTTAAATAGTTTCAAAACAGGAGTATTTGTTGCATACTTTGTAAATTAAGGGCAAATGCCCAAATTTTCCCAATTTGTCTCTGGTTTTTTTTTTTTTTTTTTTAATGGAGGACAAAGGTGCATAAGCTAGTCTCATCACTAATGTGTAAACTTGTGCCCAATAATCATATCATTTTATTGACCCTTAATTATTGGTTTGTGTGGGTATAGGGCCATTTGATGTTTGCATAGACTTGAGGATTCACCTAAAGGGTTTTAAATTGATGTCATTTAAATAACACCATTTTTCACTTGATCCTAAGGAGAGGGATTTTCCATTTGGGATTTGGTCATTTTTTCAAAGCTAGCTTGACAGAATTATTATTTACATATTATCATTTAAAATAATGTCATTTTCTTTTGATCTAGAGGAAGGATTATCCATGTGAGTTTTTGCATCTTGTTGGAAGCCAAAATGTGAAACAATTTCGACTCTGGATGCAAGTGTTGTAATTGAATCCCTACTAAAAGTGTCGGTTGGCACCCAAAGAATGTTAAACGGCGTTTGCCCTCCCGGACCGTTTTCTTTTTTGAAGCCCGTTTTGTCAAGCTTCATCCACTCTCATGCGTGCACACATACATATATCTATATACATGCATGCATGACATGAATTATATACGTGTGGATTAATTCAAGTTACATATGGTGTAACTTTTATTGGATAGAAAATTTGAAAATGCAACTATTGAATTACAGGTTCTCTATATTATTAACATGCATGTTAAATTTTATGTTAATTGGACATTATTTACTAGTATTTGATCTATAAACCCATCTTTCATATATAATTTTAAACTACAAGAACTTACACTTCAAATATTTGATGGATGACTTAATTATTGACCTTTGATTTTCTTGAAAATTTTCAAGTAAGGAGAATATAAGAATATTATGTAATTCAACAGTGTATTTGTCAAAATTCACATCCAAATAAATAAATAAATAAATATATATATATATATATATATATATATGTGGGTTGGGTTCAAATTACACATGGTGTAATTCTAAGTAATGCTATACTACCCCATAACTTGCTATTAAATTCATATTTTAAAAATCTCACCATTGGATTATATGGTTTATATGTCCTTAACATACATGACAATTTTTATAATAATCAGGTGTTATTTACCATTCGACCCATAATCTCATCTTTTTATGCATTATTTTAAATTACAAAAACTTGAATTTAAATAATTTATTGATGACATTATTATTAATCTCTATTCACCTGGAAATTTAGCAAGTATATAGAATATATGAAGATAATATAATCCAACGGTGGATTTATCAAAATTTGCATCCAATTAAAAAAGATCTGATATATATATATATATATAGAGAGAGAGAGAGAGAGAGAGAGAGAGAGAGAGAGAGAGGATTGGGTTTAAATTACATCTGATGTAACTCTAAGTAGAGTTACACCTAGTGTAACTCTAAGTAGTGTTACACCACTCAATAACTTCTTATAAAATTCATATTTTGAAAATCTCACCATTGAATTACGTGTTCTATATATCCTTAACATTCATGCCAATTTTCATGTAAATTGGATGTTATTTACCATTCAATCCATAAACTCATCTTTTATGCATTATTTTAAACTACAAAAACTTGAATTTAAACAATTGATTGATGACATGGCTATTAATCTTTGATCACCTTAAAATTTTGCAACCTTGAAGAATATACGAAGATTATGTAATCTAATGGTAAATTTTTTAAAATTCACATCCAATTAAAAAATATTGAGTGGTGTAATATTGCTTAAAGTTACACCAGGTGTATCTTTAACTCAACCCATATAAATTTTAACCCTGCATCACAGGGTGGGGTGGGGATGGGTTTAGACTTTTTAGACCCAACTTGCCCTTCCTCGCATTGATAAAAATTAAATTGTAAATTTTTTATACAAAACCCTACTATTTAAACAAACATATCATCAACTTATTTTATTCTATCCAACAAGGCTTTTTGCCTTCTTCTTTTTTTTTTCTTAACAAGGTTGGAAATAAGGTACCAATTTTAACATTTTCGTTTGTCTTTATTATAAACAAATTTATATACTATTGAATCACTGATTTTGTATTATGAGATTTTTGTTTTTGTTGTAATATTGTCTTGTTAAACACTTTAATAATATTATTCAATTTTGCTAAAAATTAGTTTGATTTCATGGGATATATTTATTCGTAATTTCAAGTATATTTTTATTAACGAAATAAGTTTTATTAAAAACAATTGTAATAGTTGTGAGTAAATCAATAAGATATAGAGTTTTACGGGGTAGGGTAGGGCCTCACGAGGCCCCAAGGGGCGAGGATAGGGCAAGAAATTTTTTTAGTCATGCAGGGGAGGGCAAGCATAGGGTAAGACAAAACGAAGCGGGTAGGGGGTGAAGACCCAATCCTTCGAACCCATCCCGCCCCATTGTCATCCCTAGTCTAAAGCCTTATTAAGAGCAATCACATCAAGAATGCTAAAACATATAGTATTTAGCATCTTAAAACACTATTTTATCTATTTTAACACCACACTTTATAATATAACTAGCATCAAAAGTTTTATATTTGTTATCACTTCATAAAAATATAATTTCTTTATTCTTTTTTAATTCTTTTTTATTCTCTGCATCTCTTCCTCTCTCTTTCTCAATGTATCTCTCTTTCCCCAAACAAAACACCCAAGCCACCACTCACGGCCAATGCCAGCCACTGCCACCATCAGAAAACCCAAGCCACCATCACCATCAGAAACCCAACCCACTACCGCTACCCACTGAAACCCATTGAAATCCACCAAAAGCCACTATGAAACCCATTGCAAAATCCAACCCATCGCCACCAGTCACCACTGCCCACAACCACCACCAAAACTCATTGCAAAACCCACCAATACCCAAAACTACCACTGCCCACGAAACCGACTACAAAACCAACACACTATCGCCACCCACACCCACTGTTATTAGCCACCGCCGCCCACACCCACTACCACAGGCACCACCACCCACAACCTCAACCCCTAACCACCAAAATCACATAAAAAAAATAAACCCAAAACCAAGTCACAAACTCAAACCCACTTTGAAATTAAACACATATCCAAACTAAAAATCCCTTATTTTCAAACCTTAACAACCAAACCCAAATAATAATAAAATCTCATTTTTTTCAATTCCTAAACCCGCTGATCAAACAAACAAGGAGCAAAAAAATAAACAAGAAAGAAAATAGAAAGAGCTTGACAGAATAGAGATTTTGGCCTTGAGGTTCCCACCGTGAAGGTGGTGGTGAGTGGTTGCATGCTTGTGGAGATTGTTCATGGTGGTTTAGGCTTGGAGGGAGGAGCTTTAGCTGTGAAATAGAGAGAAATAGAAGACACAAGAAAGAGGGAAGTGAGAAGTGAAAGAGGAGAGAGAAGAAAGCAGAGAGAGAGAGAGAGAGAGAGAGAGACCATTGGAATAAAAAAAAATTAGTTTAACATTATTGTTATAGTGAGCTGTTATTGATAATAGCTCACTGCAGCTGATTGTCAAAAAATTTGGCATTTGAGAGTTTTGAAGTAGTGGATATTTTTGTGTGTTGGATGTTAAGTTTGACTTTTTAGTATTCTTAACGTGAATGCTTTAAGAGAATTCTCATCAACACTTATAAAAAATTTAGCATTTACCATCTCAAAAATTAATTTTATACTATACAACACATCACTTTACAATATCCCCTCCATCAAAACTTCTATATTTTAACACTCCATTTAAATATTCTTTCTTTATTATTTTTTATTCATTTTTTATTTTTCCTCTCTCTCTCTCCTCTGTCTCTCTCTTTCTCAACCTAATTATTCTCATCACCGCCAGCCACCACATGCACCCACCCATACCACAACCACCACATCCACCCACCATCGCCGCCACCAACCAAATCCACTACAACCACAAACAACAGCAGAGAAAAAAAAAACCTCCACATCCACCCACCACATATACATCCACCATCGGACCAAAAAAAATCAACAGCAATCGGACCAAATCACCACCAACCACTGCAAGAAAAAAAGGAAAAAAAAACCCACAAACCACGGCCAAATCGAACCACAACCCATAGCCAAAAAAAAAAAAAAAAACCCATGAACAATCAAACCACGACTCACATCCACATTCTCAGCACTGCTGACCACGACTCCTTTAATCCACGCTCCGACCCACGAACAATCCAACCCACGCTTCGATCCACCCTTTGATTCAAACTCATGACTCCTTCGATCCACGCTCCAAACCAAAAACCCACACTCTGACCCACGACTCCTTCAATCCACGCAGACCCACGAAGAGAGAATAAAGAACAGAGAAGAGAGAACAGAGGGGACCATCAGACCACAACGGACCATCAGACCATATCGGACCATCAAACCATATTGGACCCATTACTATCAGACCACCATTGCCGAACCAGAACCATCGTTGGACCAGAACCATCGCCAAATCACATCCATCAGGAGAGAGAAGAGAGAAGGGAGAGAGGAAAGAGAAGAGAGAACTAAAAAAGGAGAGGAGTTGTGAGAATAAAAAATCTTTTTTTTTTTTTACAATCTAGCTACAATGAGCTTGTATTGATACAAGCTCACTGTAACAGTATGTCAAAAATTTTGCCATTTGAAATCTTTGATGGAGAGGCTTTTTTGGGGATTTGATGGTAAAATTTAGCATATACTCCTTTTAGCATCCTTAATGGGAATGCTCTAACCTTATTAGAAATATGTGTTTAAATAATAATGCATTTAATTTCAATTATTGTGTATGTTTAGATTCTGCTCATGTATTCAATTTAGTTGGATTTCCAGACCAGCTAACAATGTAGAACACAGTTTAGCATCCTGGGATTTAAATAGGATATCTGGTTCTTTTAGTTATAGGCTCTGCCCCGTAAATATTTACTGATGCTATTTTAGCAGACCAATCCTTTTGATGTATTTACTCTGTTTTTTAAAAAAATTCTTCATGTTGTTCATCAAAAAAAAAAAAAGATTCTGCTCATGTATGTCCAATATATGCTTAAGGAACAGAGATCTCACCAACCAATGAAGGGTTGATCCTATTTGGGTGGGCTATATGGATTCTAGAGTCCACACATATGCCCAAGGCGGAAATATTGTAACCTTATCTGCATACTCAATACTAATGGTTTGCCATGTATTAAAGAATAAGCCATTGCCAACATCCACAGTACTCTTTAAGACCTTGCCGGTGTGTTAGTGCACAACATAAGCGGAATGCTGACGAATTTCATAAATATGGCAAGAATTCTCGTGTACTACGAAAACGTGGAAAACGGCCACGCAAGTCCTCTTTTCAAAAAAAAAAAAATCATTTAAATCCTTTTCTTTTGTAGTAGACAGACCACATAACTCTCGATTCACCATGGGCTAGTGTGATTAAAATGATGTTTTAGGCACAAGTTTCTTGCAAGTTATGTTAGGATCCCAAGTACACCCTGACACCAACCTTCATCAACCTTACAGTTTTCCAAAACCAATTTTCAGACCCCTACTAGACATGCAAACACACATATCTAACCTAGAAAATCCAGTTTTTCCCCCCAATAAATCACCAGTTATGAGTAAACTAAAAAGAGAAATCGTTAAAAAAAAAAAAAAAAAACGAGTGTTGTGGGTTGCCCAATATCTTCCCCATGCATAACGGAACTTCCGAACTTGTACTTCTAGTTCAAGACTTGGTTTTGATCTTGATCCTTTACGTGAATAGATGATTTTGAAACTATCTTAGTGGATTTAGAATTATAATCAACCCCTTAAGATAATTTAAAATCATACGTAGGTGAGTGATCACACCTCAAAATCTCAATGATTAGTAGCAATTTTGTTTTCAAAAATCCCCATTTTATCAACTAACCTTCTCACACACGCGAAGCACAAATGAGGGTCACACACATTTTTTTTCTGCATCAACATAGTGGGTGGTAGGAATGCTTGTAACATCTTTTCTCCCTCCACCATCTCAAGGGATTCAGGAGAGATCACGCAGGGTATGTCAACAAGGGTTATTAGCAAATTTGCCTCCATGGTACAACTAATCCAAAATTCTTCAAGCAGCAATGTTGGAGAATCCTATGAATTCCTCCATAGTGTAAAGTTCAGTAAAAAACAGAATATGAAAGCTCAATTTATATACAATGGAGAATGGCCCTAAGAAGGCATTGGGAAGTTCCTTTTGGTACAAGCTCTAAAATTTGTGCACTAGTAGTTACTAGTTGTTAGAGATGAAATAAGCCTATTTCCCTTGGTTTGTCCGTAGAATTTTGCAAATGTTGGGCATTCTGTAACCATCTCACTCGAGTGAGACTGGCCTAGCACGAGCAAGTTTTATGAACTCACTTTCCACCTCTTTGGTCCAAAACGAAATGGGAATGACCGAACCAAGTTGCTATTTTTAGATAAAAGCTTGGGCCTGGACCTTCACTCATAGACAAGCCCATTGTGCAAAAAGGTTACCCCCACCACTTGTCACTTCCTCCTTTACTTTTCTTTTTTTTCCCTTTTGAATAAATTTTCTTTATTCTATTTGAATGGGAGAAAAAGTCGAGAAACTCTAATAGACATAATAAAAAAAAATAAAAAATAAAAAAAAATTGACACCTACTAATATGGCATATTGTTATGCATAGTAAGTAAAAAAATGATATCAAAGGTGAACTTAGATAAGAATTAGTATAAGTTTGCCACATAATCAGGTGTTAAAAAATGTTTTTAAAATTTTTATATGTAGCATTGCTCAAAAAAAAAAACCTTTGGACAACACAATTGAACGTCAAAACATTAAGAATACACAAAAAAATCACCTAGAAACCACTACATCACTCGAGTTCTTTCTTAAGAACAATAGAAAATTTTCAATAATCTCTTGATCACTGGCAGCCCTTCGTTACGTAGATGATGTTTGAAGAATAGAGTCACTGGTCATTGTTAGATGATGAAATAAACGAATCATATCAAGTTACTCTCATGCTTACTCTCTCTCCCGTGCCACACTCATATTTATTCTCATTTAACTTAAAACTCTACTGTTAAATTTACGTCATTTTATTGCTAAAAATGATAAGGTTTGGATTCAATGCAACTGAAAACTAGCCCTTTGTTCCATTTTATGGTTCATGCTACACTTTTTGGCTTATTGGACTTTTTCCCTAAGGCTGCAATGGTAATTACCGGTGTGAGTTTTGAGACTTGGAATGGTAAGGACCCTACAATTACCATAATTGAATTTGAAGGTACCAATATAATGACATGAATGCCGAACACGACAAGTTTCCACATATCAATATGTCTAACCTTGTTTTGTAAAACTTAAAGCTCACGAAGATCCAACAAATGTAAGTTGGATTGCCTTGATTGTGACCTTAATGTATTCTTTGTTTTGGACTTCAAATGCTAATTTAGGATCTGTTTTGATACAGTTAAAAACTGAAAATACTATAACAAAATAATTTTTAAATATATAAATAGTGTCGTGAGACCTATTTCAATGAAAAAGTTAAAAAGTAAAGTTTATAAGTCTCACGAATAATACACAAAATCCACTGATATATACTGTACACAAAAAAAATAAAAAGTCAACAACTGCAACTAAAAAGAAAAAATGTTAAAACACAGCTGTAAGAAGCGCAAAACACCGAACGCTTAGTTTGGCTGGTGCCTGGTGGCGGTTAATTGGGACAAAATAGTCATCTGTATGACACACGTATGGTATGTATCTATCTAGATGGACATGTGGTATCATCAACTAGAGTGAGTCAAACCAATTAATTTTATCTTTTTTATGACTATGCTATTAAATTTATAATATCTCATGAATGAACCATTCCAACTAATTAGTACACTTTTTCTCCCTCTTATATATTTCTGTCACTTTCCTTTTGACCTTCAAGATTCTTTTTTTTTTTTTTTTTTTTTTGAGAATTGACCTTCTAGAATCTAGAACAATGAAATTGGCAACATTAACCGTAAACTTTTAAGCATTTTATACTCGTCTATTAATTGACAGACGTACCGAACAGTGGGCCAAACTTCACACTGGGATTTTTGGGGCTAAAATGGAAAATTTACATAGTTTTTCAAATAATATAATTAGTAGACACTATTATAAAATTATATTTTTTACTAACATCTCAAGTCTAAAATAGTCAATTTTGGACAAACAATCGAGTCTTTGAGGGTCAATTTTCTTGATCTGACCACGTCTGATGTGGCATTTTTTTCACATATCATCCACCTAGAAATCGAGTCTTAGAGACTCGATTTATAACCCTTTACAAACCATGTATAATGTTTTAAGCACACACCTTTACACCTTCTCATTAGAGAAGAAAGAGAGAGGAAAAAAAATTCAGAAACAGATTGGCATGGGTGGCTTCAGATCGGTTTCTGGGTTTTTTTTTTTTTGTTTTCACAAGATTGCCTTCCATGCTGCCAATTTGAACGAGGGAGTTGGTCATCGTCGATCTACGAGCATTGAGTCTGTTCGGCGAAGACGACTGTGAGTGCGAGTGGGAGCCGAAGCCTTTGTGTAAGCTGCAGAGGAAGGAGCCGAAATGAGTGGTAGAAGACCACATACAGGTTCGTTTCTGAGGGGTGGTGCGCTTCACAATCTGGTGGTGATGGTGAGGGTTGCTAACGGCGCTGGACGTGCCGCCGTGTGGGGAGATGGAGACGGAGATGGATCTATTAGGAGAGATCGAGCGGTGGTGGTCGATGGAGAATCGCACTGAAGGAGACAACAGATGCGAGGCTTCATTCATGTTGACGCATGGCGGAGAGGCGGAGCGATGGTGGTTGTTGAAGAAGGTCGTCAATCTGGACGAGAAGCTTGAAGTGGAACAAGCGAAGGCAGAGGAAGATGAAGAAGGTGAGTGAGAGTAGCTACCGGAGAATCTTCCGGACGATGAGAGTGACCAAATAACTGGTCCGCCCACGCCGATCTGTTTCTGGGTTTTCTCTCTCTCTCTCTCTCTCTCTCTCTCTCTCTCTCTCTCTTCTCTGAGGAGAAGATGTAAATGGTGGGCTTAATACATTCTACATGTTTTGTAAAGGGTTACAAATCGAGTCTTAGAGACTCGATTTCTAGGTGGACGCCACGTGGAAAAAATGTCACATCAGACGTGGTCAGATCATGAAAATCAACCTTCAAAGACTCGATTTTTAGGCCCTAAATCTACTCTTTTAGACTCGAGATGTTAGTAAAAAATATAGTTTTGTAACAGTGCCTACTAATTATATTATTTGGGAAACTAGGTTAATTCCCAATTTTGGCCAATTTTTGTCGGGTTTGAGTTTGAGGGAGGGGGAATTTTTAGACAAACTCCTAAATGTTTGTCTAAAAACTTAAAAAAATTAGGAGTTTGTCTAAAAACTTAAAAATTAGGGTCGTTTGGTATGTGTGTTTAAACAACAGTTTTTAGTTTTTTTTGGAAATACGTGTGGTTGAAATAGTGTGTGAAAATATGTGTAATATTGTTTAAAAACTAAAAACTTATGTTTAAAGTTATGTACCAAATGGGGGCATCTTAAAAATTCATTTATCAATTTTAACACATTATTTTATAATAAGCAGAAATACTATTTTCATCCTCACATTTTAACTCTATTCTCGAGTTGGTCCTTATTTTTTTATTTTACCCTTTTTAGTCCCTAAATGAAAAACGCGTTTCATTTTAGTTCCTATCATTAACCCACTAATAGAAAAATCGTATGTGGAAAACGGAGTATACATTTGGCACATTAAATGCTTACGTGGCCAATAAAATAATATTAAAATTTTTATTTCACATTTAAAAATTACATGTCAGCAAAATGCATAAGTTTACAAAATTATCCTTAAATAAATTTATTAGCTTTTTTTAAAAAAAGAATTATTCTTAATGAGGCAACTAAAAAGATGCCTCGATTAAATTGATTTTTTAAATATTTGTTAGTTTTCTTTTCAAATAGTTATGAAAATAAAGTATGAGTATAATAGGAACATTAATAAATTAATGACTTTTATTTTTAGATACGGGACAATATTTTGAGACATTCCAAAATAGAATAGAAGATAAAAAAACTGAGACAGAGGGAGTATTTCATGTTTTTACTAAATCTTTTAAAAATAAAATAAAATAATATTTTTTTTATTCCTTCATTCAAATTTTCAGAAGAACTTTTTCATGTGTTCTTTCCCAAAACTCTCATGGAACCCACATGGAACCATGGAACCAAGAAACCATAATTAAATTAACATTGATATTTCATACTAGTAAACACCTTCGGGAAACCAATCCCCAAATCTCACCTCCTACAAAACCACCCAAGGCCCCTATTTCAAAGTCCCAAGATGACTCCTCTGACCTAATTCAAGAAGATGAACCACCTCAAAACCCTAACTCTGATCAAACGAAAACAGTGATGGGTTGAGGAGAGATCAGAGGGCGAATCGCCTCCCCTCTTGTCTGAGCGCATCCATGGCCATTTTGCTCTATGAATAAACCCTGAGGGCCTGTTTGGATGGACGGGGAAGGAGGGTGAGTGCACATATACTTGGATGTTCCTCCCAATCTGGTGCGTAAACATCTTGTTCATAAGCCTCTGATACGTCACTCCCGTGTTTTTGAGGTTGAATAGCATCACTTTATAGTAGTAGAGACCGTAGCTTATGATGAAAGAAGTCTTCTCCTGGTCATCTTCGTCCAGCTTGATCTGGTTGTACTCAGAAAATGCGTCAATGAAACTCAGCAACTAGTGTCTTGCCGTTGGATCCACCAAGATATCAATCCGGGGAAGTGGGTAGTTGTTCTTAGGGCATGCCCTATTCAAGTCCGTGAAATCTATGCAGATTCTCCACCTCCCGTTGGCCTTTTTGACCATCACCACATTGGCTAGCCAGTCAGGATAGTATACTTCTCGTATAAATTTTGCCTCTTGCAGCTTGCGAACCTCCTTTGCTATGGCCTGGTCCTGTTCTTAAGCAAATACCCGTTTTTTCTAGCGGATGGAAGAGAAAGAGGGCAATACGTTCAGTTTGTGGACTACGACCGAAGGATTAATCCTGGACATGTCTACATGGCTCCAGGTGAAGTCGTCTTGGTTCTCCATTAGAAATGATATTAGGGCCTGATGGACTGGCAAGCTAGCAAGAGTACCTATTTTTGTTATCCGCTTGGGTTTAGAGTCGTCAAAGAGCACCTCTTCCAACCCTTCCACTGGTTCTACCACCGTTCATTGTTCTTCTATGCACATTGTTGGTAAATGGTCGTCCATTTCTAGCATGGTGATGTAACATTCGCGTGCTGCTACTTGATCTCTCCGTACTTCTTCTACCCTGTACTCAGTGGGGAACTTGATCATCAGATGGTAAGTGAATATTACGGCCTTCCATGAATTAAAGGTTGGGCGGCCCAGGATGGCGTTGTACGCGAAAAAATAGTCCACAACCAGGAATGTGACGTCCTAGGTGATCTGTTGAGAATAATCGCTAACGGTTACGGATAATGTGACCACGCTGAGTGGATACACTCTTGTTCCTCTGAATCCGACGAGAGGTGCGTTAGTGGAGATCAACCGTTCTATCCCAATCCTCATTTGCTAGAAGGCTGGGTAGTGGAGTACATTAGCAGAGCTCCCGTTGTCCACTAGGACCCTGTGAGTGTTGTAGCCCCTAATCTGTATGCTCACTACAAGCATGTCATCGTGTGGATGATGGAAACGGTGAGCGTCCTCCTCTGTGAACCCAATTACAAGGTTATCGATGAGCACCATTTTCAAGACCAAACTCGTTAGCTGGACATTTTGAACCATCCGAAGATAAGTCTTGCGCGCCTTCCTGGTCTAACAAGAAGTTGCAGTGTCTCCAGCAATCATCCTTATGTCCCCAATAGGTAGTTTGGGGCGCTCGTTTTCCCTCCAGGTGCCCTGCTCTTATGGTTGGTCTATCTTCTCTTTGCTGATGAATCTTCGCAATTTCCCTTGTCTGATTAAGGCTTCTATCTGTTGCTTCAAATCGTAGCATTCGAACATATCGTGGCCATGGTCCAGATGGAAGCGGCATGTTTTGTCTCTAGACCTCTTTTTGGGATCACCTTTTAGCTTGCTAAGAAACGTCAAGGATCTTTCGTCTTTAATCTGCATAAGTACCTGATCGATGGGGACGTTCAGTAGGGTGAATTTTGTGAATCTTCTAGTGGGGGGTTTGGAGCGTCTATCCTCTCGCCCGTCTCCTATCCTCGTGGCCTTCCATCCTATTTCCTGTCTTGTCTTTTCTTGCCTTTCTCTCTTCCTAGGGTTCTCCTCTCGCGCAAGCAACCGTCTTCTGCGGTCATGTATTTGGTAGCCTTGTAAAGTACATCCGACATGGTTTTTGGCTTAGTGTCTCATCCTCCCATTGCTTGATGTTCAGCAGGCATGCGGTTGACTTCTTGTAACTGTATCCCCTGATAAAGTGGGAAGCAAATTGGGCGCTCAACTCCTTAAAGGTACTAATGGAGTTTGGTGTCAACTTGCTAAACCATACTCTTGTAGGACCTTTCAGTGTAATGGAAAAAGCCCAGCACATGATTTTGTCTGCTACGCCTTGCAAGTGCATAAGGGTTTCAAATGTCTCCAAGTGGTCCAAAGGATCCCTTAATCCGTTATAGGCTTCTACTTGCAACATACAGAACTTTTGGCGGGAGAGGGAACGAAGTAATGGGTGCAGTGAAGGGTGAATCCGTCCGGTGCATCAATTCATCGAGATCACTTGATACCCATCCCTTGAGGGTGTTCATCATCAGGTCCATTTGTTCGCTCATCATCTGCATACCTATGACCAAGTTCAAGGGGACAATATTTGTGGCTTTTAGCCTACTCACGATGTTGCTGCCTTCTGGCCCTTCCCTATTCTGCCTACCGTTAGTGTGCTGAAGGTTGTCGCCCTCTTACTCCTCCTCTTAATTTCGGGGCTCAGCGTTCCTTTGGCGCAGCTGCTCTTCTAAGTCATGGTTCTACTTGGTGAGGCATTCAACGGCCGTGGTGAGAGTCTGGACCTATCTCTCGAGGGTCACAGTACAAGGCTCATCTCCTTGGTGGTTAGTGGTGGTTGCCATCAAGCGAGTAAGCATAATGCAACTTTTTGTCCAAGAAGTAGTAGTATGTCTTACCTAGCTTCCCACAGACGGTGCCAACTGATGATGCCAAAAATCGTCAGTAAGCTACACAATCCTCACTTACCCTAGACAAGACCTACATGACACAAAGAAAAGAAGAAACCCTTATGAAGAATACCAGTGTTGTACCGGCCAAATACCCTCCGAAGGTCAAGTTAGAAGATTTTCACAACTTTAGAGTGCCAGAGCTAGAGGTGAATTATGCGTACCTTGGTCTCTGAGGGTTTTGAGCTCTTATAATAGTGTGGAACCAACCTTGGTTTCTTGGCGAAGATGAATATTTCCAAGTAGAGAAGATCCTCATAAATGCATGTATTTTACGGGATCCTTTCCATATAGATATTTAGTTGACTAGGGTTAATCGTGGAGCACAAGTCGTTTCCATTTGAAGTTCCTTAAGGATCAATTAAACCATGTGGGCGTTACGTGGCATTACCACCGTCCACTTCGTATCCGTCTACCTCCCTGTTCGTTTAACAAGGGTACCCACTTACCACGCATGTCGTCGTGTTTCCTCCTCTTTTTGTCCATCAACCTAGTGTAGTCGTCCATGTTTGTTTCTGTAGAATCTAACCGTCTATCTTAATTTTATCCTCTTCACCCACAAACACTAATGTTGGAGAAAAAACCAATAAAATGATATTTTGGGTATAATAAAATTAGAAATTTAACAAATAATGTCGGATTGAGACACGGAAATTTCGCTCTTATTAAGGAGATGTAAGCCCCCTGCGGTTGGCAAAACCCAAAAAAATGATGTAGCAAAATTTCTCTTTTGACTGTCCCCTCCAAAATTTAACAACCCAACAATTCATTGTATACCTTGGACCAATTTTGCACAAATGGTTGAGCTTAAACTCCACCAAAAGAAATATCTTTTTTTGAACTAAAATCTCTCAAGTGTTTAGAAATATTGTTAAGCTCACTCACTCTCACACACTACTCACAATTACTATAGGAAAATAAGAGAGCTTCTTACTTTAACTTTTCTCTTCCCTCACTCTTGATAGAAAAAATGTCAAAAGCGTAGTTATATATTTAGTCTTCAATATCCTCTTATAACCTACATAATATTTATTAGTTTAAATCAATGGAGTTGATACCGTACCATACCAGCTAGTACGACTGGTATTTACCATTTCGATGCTTAGACCGGTACAAAAACGCAACTTTTTCGTACTGGTTTATATACCGATTGTACTGGGGCTGTTTTGGTCGTATCAGGGCTGTTTCGGTCGTACCAAGGTATATACCGGTTTTTGGCCAGAAAATGAAAATTGGCCCAAAAAAAAAATTCTTAAAAAAAATTAGCAATAAAAAGGAAAATCACATCACCGCTATTTCTGCTAATTCCGATAATAAATTTCATTTTGCCGATAATCCATCACCTCAGATATCTTCCTTTTCTTCATCATCTTCTTCTTCTTCTTCTTCGCTCAAAAAGTTCTTCTCTGCTCAAAGCTTGGACCAGTCTACCAGATGCTCTCTGCCTCTGGCTCTCTCTAGTCTTTACTTATTTTACTTTTTCAATTTTGTTAAGTGTGCCCTTGAATGACAACACACTAATACTCCCATTGACAACAAACACTAACTGCTACACGCTATACTCAAATTTTGTACTGCCATCTAACTGCTTCTTTTTTTTTTTATGGGATGTACTACCATCCATCTATAAACAAATAAATGAAGCACAATAACTTAAGATAAGCACAAATGGTAATTTAAAACCACTCTTTTCTTTTTGCTTTTTCTTTTTCTTTCTTTTTTTCTTATTAGATAAATTCTACTACCATTTTTGTTAGACTTTAGATAAGTACAATCATATCTTCTTAAAAAATAAAAAAAGAATAAGTATCAACTTACAAATTGTATGGATTTTGACCAACCAACATATAAAAAAATAAATAAATTTAAATGTAAATATTTTTATATATTTATCTATATATATACTTAAAAGAATTTCAATTTATGTAAAGATATATAAAATTAGCGGTAAACCCGAAACGATACATTGGTATTGACCGATACTTGAAATATATTGTACTGCTGGCCAAACCGATACAGCCTTCGATACAGTATTGACTTCCTTAGTTTAAATAACTCCTTTTTTATTAATTCAATTTAACTTACATAAAGTTACCATTTGTTTAATTAACGTCACATTATTAAATAATTCATCTCTTTTATAAGCTTCAGTTAATTACAAATTAAGTTTTAAAGTAATATATATATATATATATAACCGAAACCTCTGAAACTCTCACAATTTTTCACGCCAGCACAATATTTAAATAAAATTTTTATTTTTAGTTCAAATTTAACCAGGAGTGAAACTCTATCTCTCTAATAAGTCCAACTTAAACTCAAATTCATCATTATCATTTTTTAAAATAAAATTATTTTTGTTTAATCAAAACTTAATAAGGAGTGAAACTCTATCTCTCTAACAACTCCAACTTAAACTTAAACTCAAACGTTGATAATTTATATAAAAACAAAAATTTTGATAAAACTCAAAAAAAAAAAAAAAAAAGACTAATGTTGAAAAAAAAAATACTCACGTTAATAATCGTGGGTTTGGTTTTTGAGTTGAAATTTATACTACTTATTTTTTTTATTGTACATGGCAAATAAAGATGCAACATATGTCTTCTAACCTAGGAAACGATAAATTTTTGTTTGGTATATTATATATAAATTTGTTGGATTTGATTTAGTTCTAAAGTGGAATTTGGGGATTTTATAAATTTTAAAGTTTTAAGTCTTGGAGTTTTTGGTATTTGTGTCTCAGTATGTTGATCTTAATTCTTCATCTTAAATGTTTTTTATTTAGGTTCATGTGATTTTTTGTTTTCTTATTAAAAGCTATATTTTGGTTGATTAATTATTTGATTGGATTAAATTCAATTAATTATTTTTTTTTTCAAAATGTCAATTTACTCATTGTTAATTTTTTTTTTCAGAGTTAATAGTTTTTCCGTGCATCGCACAAATTAGTGATTAGTTTAATTTAAAATATATTAACATATTTGTTCGTTTAGAGTGATTTAAGACAGTCCCTAAGGATTGCCATTCACCTCATAGTGTTTATTGGTGTCAACCATTTTCCTCTCCCATCATCTATATTTCCCCACAATGATTTAGAGAGCTTCACAAATTAAAATTTCAATTTACTCAATAATAAAAATAAATGTAACCCTAATTACATTTTATATTTATTTTTATTATTGAGTAAATTGAAATTTTAATTTGTGAAGCTCTCTAAATTGAAATTTTAGTGAATACATGTTTCCCTTCAAAAAAATAAATAAATAAATAAATGTAGCCCCCAACGTAGTTATAAGCTTCAAACATTATGTTCCCGTCACTATCAATTAAAATCTACGTCATCCAAAAATGCCAATCAAGCAAAGTACAAAAGGAAGACTTTTTTTTTTTTTTTTTTGGCTGAATAAGTACAAAAGGAAGCTTACGAACACGATAAAATTTTATTATATTTTTATTACACACAGTTGGGGTGAACTTGAGCATTATCTTTTTTTTTTTTTTTTTTTTTGACTTATGAATTATTTTTGTGCCAAAAAAGAAAACTTATTAATTAAAGGGAACGCATATCCTATAAGATAGAATTAAAAAATGCTCAAAAAAAAAAGATAGAATTAAAAAAAAAACAATTAAAAATTACTCAATCTTTTAACAGTAATATCTAAAGTATCTGAATAGGGGTGGAGTTAGGAATTTTGGCTTGGGGGGCTACGTTACAACTTTAATATATTTATCAAGACAACCTCACATACACATACACACACTTTTTTTATTATATATACACATTTTTAATTGATTAGTTATATATATACACACATCAAACAACAACAAAAAGAACTTTATAATTTCAATCAAAATTATGTTTGATGACGATCTTTCATAAAATAAAATTCATTTTTACTATTTTTATGTGAAATTCTTAAAAAAATTCATTTTCAATACAAATTATCAAATTTTATAAAATATTTCAATTGAACTAATGAAATTTTCAAAATCATGAATGATCCAAAACTTTGAAGAATATGTTAGGCTTCAAACATATTTGAAGCTATCTTCCTCTAACTCATTATGTAATAACTAAAGAGACATTTCGTGTGTAGTTTTAGTGAAATTAATTTTTTAATGAGTTAATGATTTGTTAATTTTCACATAACTGGTTGAAAAAGATATAGATTCAAATATATTTGATGCTAAACTTTATCAAATATTTAACAGATATAAGAGCATATTTTACAATAAAAAATAAAATTGTGAAACATAATGTTATGTTTCTATAATTATTAGACAAATTTTTGTTAAGAGCACCATTGGACTAAATCAAATATTTAGGAGGACCAACTCTTATTTTTGTAGACTAAATTTTGAAAATATTAAAAAAATTATATATATTTAAAAAAATTTCAAAATTTTGGACGGCCCACCCTTACACACAGCTACGCCCCTGCATCTGGATGGGGTGGCTAGTTTGAAGCGTGTGGGGGGAAATGTCTGTAATGGAATTTCGGAAGTCAAAATTGTCGAGTTTGACCGGCACCCTAATACTTGAATGTCGCCGGCGCTTTTGACGCTCCTTCTTTATCCATGTTATTAAATACCCTTCTGCAGTTTCCTTAACTTTTTTCTTTTAATTACAAGTTTGCTTGAAGTCAACCCTTTATACTTTAATAATCTCTTAGTCAAGAGGCCTCTCTGTCCGTAGTATAGTAAGTAATTTCAAAGATTTAAGGTAGGCGGTTTCATACCATTATAATATGTATATATTAAGAGAATTTAAAAAGTTAGTTATTATTTTTTTTATGTCAAAAATGTCCCTAAATTAATTAACCAATAACTTAAAAATTGAGTTAAAATAGTAAATTGACAAAAGAAAGTTAGTTATTATTTTTTTTTACTGTAAAAATACTCCTATCTATAACTTAAAAATGAGGTTAAAATAGTAAATTGACAAAAATAATAAATTCCTACTTCTATGTTGAAATATCTTCATATTTCTAATAAACTTCTACTTTTACGTTGATTTAAATTCCTACTTCTACCCACTAACTTCCTACAAAATAGAATCACTCTTTTGTTAGTTTTAAAACTTCTCCAATCTACAAAACCCACCTCACGTATTAAATTTTTTTTTTTTTTAATTTCATCACACCTTTTTTTTTTATAAGAATCACACCCTTTTTTTTGTAATTGAAAAAAAAGTAGAAATCTCAAATTATAATAAATGTAAATTATTAATCTTTACCTAAAAAATAGAAAAGCCTCACGCGCGTGCTCAGAGGCTAGTTATTATTATTTGCATAGTAGGAGATGTTATTTGTGTCCGTATAGGTATCGGTACTTTCTGAATTTTAATAACTTTTGCATAGTATTTATTATAAAACACCATTTTTTTAGTAACTTTTATGTAAAGGAATGGTAAAAAAAATTAAAAACTAGTTTTTTTTTAAAAGGATAACTTTTTAAATAATAATAATAATAATAATAATAATAATAATAATAATAATAATAATAATAATAATAATAATAATAATAATAATAATAATAATACGCAAAACAAAAAATTGAAAGCTAAAAATTTTTGTCTAACAAACTCTTGGATTCCATTTAGTTGGAGGTAAAAGTGGGGGATAAAAAATTGGAAGAAAATGGAAAAAGTTGAGTGATAGAAAAAATTTTAGTTTTCCATCATGGTGTTTGGCTGTGAGGGTAGAAAATTGAAAATATGAAAGAAAATAAAAATTGTTTGAGTGTGAAGAAAAATGAGATGATAAAAAAAAGAATTTGTACAAATTTATCATTCTGTCCCAATTAGATAAAATAAAAAGTAAATATTATATTTTTATTAAAAAAAAACTGTGCATTAATGGGCACTTCATTTATAAATTTAAAAAATACAAGGAATTCAAGAACCTAGAACTTAAAAAAAAAAAAAAAAAAAAACCACAACTAATGAGAAAAGAAACAGATGAGGCAAAAAGAGAGAGAGAGAGAGAGGAGAGAAACAAATGAGACAATAACAGAAAAAGGCAAAAAAAAAAAAAAAAAAGGAAAGAGGGAATAGATTAAAAAAAGAAATGAAAGTCGGTGTTGGCACTAGAGTAATTTTTTTTCCGAAATAACAAAATGCTATTACTTATTTTTCATCATATTTTCTCTCCAAATTAGAAATATGGAGTTTTAGTGGGCATGGAGAAAAATATCAGGCCCCGCCATTTTCTTTCCCTTTCCTCCCCCCAACCAATCACACCTCTCCCCATTTTCTCTCATACTTTCTTTACCTCATTTTCTATTCTTCCTATTTTCACTCCAACCAAATGGATTCTTGGTGTCTCCCGAATACATATGATGTGAGGGGAGTGTGTTAAGATTCTGCCTATAGGAAGATGAAAAAGAAGAAGAAAAAGATTGGTCACTTCAAGGGGACCAAGCCTCCATAGCAAAGAGAGAGACAGAGAGATAAGAATAGAGAGAATGCTTGAGAGTATTATTGCTTAACCCCCTCATACAAATGAACCTTACTTATATCTATAACTGTCCCAAATCTATAACTGTCCCAGCTTCACTAACAAAATTTTAGTTAGCCAACTCACTTATCAATAAGCCCCCTCTTTAACTAACTCCTTAACTTACTCCTAATCAACAATAATCAACTAATCATCTCAAGACATCAGCTGATATACAATCCCAATACAACACACACGTGTACCAATTGCTATGCCATTAAAATTCACTAACTGCTATACAATTCAATACAAACACAAGTGTAGGTGAGGTTCCTAACAGAGTGTGATATTTGGTGAGACAAGATAAAAATTGTTAAAGTGGACTTTAGGCTAGGTTTAGTTTACAATTTTTCAAGAGAAATTTTGGTGAATCATTGATTTTTGCAAAGATAAGATCAACAAGTAATCCAATAATAAAATGCCAATGGATTAAAATTAGCACTTCATCTCAAAATGTATTAAAGGGAAAATGGCGTTCATTCATTTGATTTAATTTGAAATATGAGGAGTACATTTCATAATAAATATTTAATAATTAAACAATTTAAAGGTGAATATATTATTACATCATTTAAAATCAATTATCATTCTTTATTTGATAAAACTAAATTTTGAATGACGCCTCATTATATACAGTCCTACATTCATGAAAATTAAACTTGGATTACGAAATTCAAGCTCTCTGTTTCAAAGTAAATTGAAGGAATCCTAATCCAAACTACTATGTTAAACAAATTGCACCTTTGTACTTTGTAGTAAAAAAAAAAATATAAATATAAAAAAAAAAAAAAAACAGAACTTCTATTGTCGATGACACCTAAGTTACAAACCATTTTCGCCAACTATCGAAGGCATGCCTTACGTTAATGTAAGTAATTGGGTTGGCTTGACCCGACTCATAACACATGGCCATAGATCGTCCACATGCTATCAGAATAAGTCGAACTTAGGCATGTTTTGGAATTTTGGAACTTTGATTTCAAGAATTGCGGCGAAAATGGGCATTTGCCTTATTGACTTATTCTCACAAACATTCTAGTCTTTTGCCCTCTTTCTCAAACTAATTAGGAAAATTTCACTTTTTTGAAACTTGATTTTCTTAAAATCGAGTTTCAAAAAAATAAAATTTTAGAGTCCTATAGTGGCATTTTAAGAAGTCTATAGTGACGTTTTAAAGGCCTAGTGGCGTTTTGGAACTCGAGCTCCATGAACTCGAGTTCCATGCAAGTTTTTTTTTTTTTTTGTTTACTCAAGTCCATGAATCGTCCACATGCTATCAGAATAAGTCGAATTATAGACATGTTTTGGAATTTTGGAACTTTGATTTCAAGAATTGCGGCGAAAATGGGCATTTGTCATATTCTCACAAACATTCTAGTTTTTTGCCCTCTTTCTCAAACTAATTAGAGAAATGTCTCTCTTTTAAAACTCGATTTTCTCAAAATCAAGTTTCAAAAAACTAAAATTCTAGAGTCCTATAGTAGCGTTTCAAGGAATTTATAGTGACGTTTTAAGGACCTATAGTAACGTTTTGGAACTCGAGCTCCATAAACTCGAGTTCCATTCAAATTTTTTTTTTTTTACCTATAACTCAAGTCTATTGAGCTCGAGTTCCAAGACACCACTATAGGCTCCTTAAAACGCTACTATAAGTTCCTTAAAACGCCACTATAGTGCTTAACTCGATTTTGAGAAAATCAAGTTTCAAAAGAGGGGCATTTTCCTAATTAGTTTGAGAAATGAGGCAACACGCTAATTTTTTTACACGAAATGGGCAAAAGCCCATTTTCGCCCAAGAATTGCAGAACATATAGGTGGTTCTAAGGTCCGATGACAATCTAAAACGACATCATATAGTAATGATAAGATAGAATGCATTAATTTTTTATTGAGACATGTAGAAAAATGATTATAGACATATGTTATTTATAAAACGTAAAAATGAAAATTTAGGTATAATTTTGTTGAGAAAGAATTTAAGTATAGTTAGTGGTACTCTAAATAGTGCCCGTGATAAAATTCACACATTGTCTAAAAAGAATTTTAGACTCACCCAATTGCAGCTAAAATGCTTCCCATAGGCAACAGATTTAAGAATAGAACTGGTTTTTGTTTGATATTCCGTAATTTTTCAGTTATTTGTTAAATATAAGATAAAAGATATAGCTTTTGGTAGCTGTTATGTTAAATGTGTGACAAAAATAAAAGTTAACTTTTTTTTAAAAAAAAAAGCTAATTCTATTAATTTTTTATTAAATAGAGGCAAACAACTATAAACTAAAATTTCTTTAATAATTTGTTTCATTTAAATAATTCAACCATCAAGAAGATTTGAACTGATGTCTCATTTGATTTAGAAACACTATGGCTGCGTTTGTTCAGCTGAAAATAGATTCGGGAAAATATTTTATACCCTACCGTGTGTTTGGTTGTGCATGGAAAATTTGGTCAAACGGAAAACATTTGCGTTGACCGTAAAAAACATCCCTCAGACCTGGAAAACAATTGCAAGAGTTATTTTACCTTCAAAGCAATTTCGAAATTCTTCACTCCACACGATCTGACTCGCCAAGCTCTTTAGCACGCAAGCACGCAACAACGAGAGGGAGACAGAGCTCCACTCCACCCGCCAATGCCGGTTCGAGGTTCACCCACACTCTGACTAGTAGCGCCATCGTTTTCTCCTCTGCAACGGTGATTTTTCTCCATTTTCTTCCCTTCTCTCACTCAACCTCACATTCACCCACTTCAAGCTCCAAATGTACCCGATCCACCAAGGCAAAACTCTTCCTCACGCCGGCGAAGCCCATTTCACCTCCAATATCTCCGATCTGTCGCTCCCACGTCGTTGGCGAAACATTTCTCTCACACCCTCCCTCTACAACACTCAATCCACATCCCTTCAAACCCATCTCCCTTTTCTTCTCTTCTCTCACTCAACCTCACCTCCGATATCATGCCATCAAGATCGCACACTAGCACCGTCAAGATCGCGCCACCAAGGTCGTCGCCCATGACCCATCCATGACCGATCTCTCTCTTTCTCGATCTACCTGTCACTTCCCCTCAATTTTTGATCACTTTCTCTTCCTCCCTCTCTTAGTCTAACCAAATTGTTTGAGTTTAATGAATGGTTGTGTTTTGATTTTTGTTTTTTTAAGTTTATGTATTGAAATTTTCTATTATAAAATTTATTTGGAAGCTAAGAAAATGACTGAAAAATTCTGAGAAATTCGTAAGAAAATAGCATTTTCATAATGCAACCAAACACCTAACAACATTTTCTAAAACAATTTTTATAATGCAGCCAAACACTTGAAAATATTTTTTTTTCCCAAAACACTCAAAAAATATTTTACATTTAAACAAACACAGCCTAAATAACAAATACCATCAAGTTGAGCTCTTGTCTATCTGTATTCTCTCTTTTATAATTAAGATCACCATGACAATGACCAAATTAACCCTTTTTTTAAATAGATGTTTTTCCTTTGTTTTTTTGTTGTTTAAATAGTCATCGCAATGACCAAATGATCCCTCAAGTTTCTCCGACCGAGCCGTATCAGCATGTATTAAGCTCCTCAATCGGCTTGGATCATCTATCAAAGCTTTTTTTGTTTTTGTTTTGCTGAATGATCATCTATCAAAGCTTTTTGTTTTGCTGAATGATCATCTATCAAAGCTTTTTTAACGATTGTCATCTATCAAAGCTTTTTTTGTTTTTGTTTTGCTGAATGATCATCTATCAAAGCTTTTTTAACGATTGTCGATTGGTCTCATGTATGTACTATGTAGGATGTACTGCAAAGTAATTGGCTGGCTTCTAGAAGGTCTCCTCACAACAAGCCTACACTAATAAATTCTTGACACGTCTAAGAATATATATAGATCAGGTCACTATTTCTGTCTGAAAGAACCAATTTGTTTGGCAAAGAACTTGACCAGACCCTTGTCCTTCCTATACACTACAATGTAGTATTTTCCAGTTTCACCATTTGCTCTTATTTTGTCCTTTTTTTTTTTAAGAGAATCCAATAATTCTAAGACAGAAGCAGGGCCTGCAAAGCCACCCAATAAATAAAAAGTTACACTTTATCATCTTAAATTGTATTTTATATTACATTTTACACTTTAAATTTTTCAAATGTAATTTTTACATTCTAAACTATGGTTCTTGTTACATTTTGCGCTCGAATGTTAAGTTTGTTATTAACTTAGATGAAAAAATATAACACTACATAAAAAGACCTAATTGCCCATCTTTTTAATGTTTTAAAAACAAAAAATAAATTACACTTTACCATCTTAAACTATACTCTTTATTACACTTTGCACCTTAAACTTTGAATTTTCATCCAAGTTAACAGCAAAGTTAACGGCATGATACAAAGTGTAATAAAACTCATAATTTAGGGTTCAAATATGCATTTGAAAAGTTTAACGTGGAAAGTGAAATATGAGATATTGTTTTAAGGCAGTAAAGTTTAATTTCCACAAAAAAAGAAAAAAAAGAACAAAAAAAAAAAGAAGACCAACTACAAAGTCATAAATGTAAACAAAAAGAACGTGACACCACTGGATTTGGGAGAACACTCGTAAGCTATTCACCCTCACACCCAACTTAAATCCTTGGTCTTCGATCAGTGGCGGTTTTAATAATTTTATGCAATATACAATCTTCCTCTACCTATCATATTTTTCTATTTTTTGTTCATAGGTATAGTAATCTAATTTTATGAAGAAATTACATTTTTTTACCTTAAACTATAACCCAAATTACATTTTACTCTCTAAAATATTAAAATACATAATCAAACCCAAACTCACACTCCCTCTCTTTTATTTATATTCTAAAGCAAGTAGTTCCTTCCTTAATTTTACATAGCATATTATGTGTGCTTCAACTTTTTTTTTTTTAATAAAAAATCAACATATTTCATATTGGTTTTTTTTCCCCTCAAGAATTTGATAATGATGGCAATAGATCCAAGGCACATACATGTTTTTTTATTCAATCATTATTTTTTAGAGTGACTGTACTTATACTTACTCTTCTAAAGTTCATACCAAAATTGTGGAATATACATTTTCAGCCAAAATATTGACAAATAAGGTTTCGCAACAAATGGATAATAATTTTTTGAAGGGCTCTTTGATTTTCTACATTGAAAGGAAAATTAATGAAAAATTTAATGCGTAATCAACCATAAATGAGTTGAGTTTTGGGATTTAAAAGAATGTCTTATTTTGTGTATTTCCTTTTGTTTTATATTTGGTTAACTCTAAATGGATAAAACTTTTATTTTTTATGTTTTAATTTAGGTTTTAGGTTTTAAATCTTATAATTTTTTATTCTTGAATTCTTAAAAAAAAAAAAAAAATTGGTTCAAGCTTTGGCTCTAAAATTGAAATTATGGTTATTTCTCTGCCTATATCACCTACTATGCACACGTAGGCCTTGACAAGGAAAACAAATAATTAGCAAGAAAAATAGAAGATTAAAAAAGAAAGAAAAACTACTACTACATAAGAACTAGTTGGTGAACTTGCACAAAACCTAACGGAAGTAATCATGCATTTGGTGACCACAGCATCGAAAATGATGTTAGTAATTTGAGTATTCATGAATCAATAGTTTCCCTTTTCACCAAGGGGCCACTAAGGCAAACTCCTATTCTTGAGGGGTCAAATTCCTCCTTTGTAATTCTGAGCTACGTACAAGATGGGCACACCTTCATCACTCACCCAATGGAAACACTCAAACAAATCAAGAGCTTTTGGGAAAGCATGTCGGGCATTCGATAGACTAGAAATTTCAACTAACGCTCACTTGAAATAATGGTTGTCTCTAGTTGTACTAGATACCCATTCTTTTTTGTTTAACACAAATTATTTTGCTGGTTTAAGTACACCAAAAATCTTTTATGCTAATGAGTAATGCCACCAGTCCATATATTGTCATGATCCACAACCCACACCCTACATCCTCAATGAATTGTGGATATCATTTCTTACGAATCCACTGTGGAGTACTTTACTATTTCGCTACTGATTATTGCTCATAGTGATACTAATTGATTTCTGGTATAGGCAAGGTAGAACTTTGGATTTCTTATTAGTCATCAAGTGACGTTACCAGGTGAGATAATTGGAACTCATAGGAGGGAGAAACTTTGAATGTTATGAACACCAACACACCAAATAGTGCCAACAAATTAAATTACAACACTCTTGACATTTATCTCAAGGTAGTTTAGTGTGTGCTTTGGATGAATAATTTTATAATATGTTGAGATGAGTTTTAGTAGTAGTTGTATTTAGAAAAATAGTGTTTTAAAATATTGTACATAAATAAATAAACTAAAAATCTAAAAGAAAATACTGTAAGCAAATGAAAACTAAGGACACATTTAGCACGTAAGAATAATTATTCTTATAAATAACTAGTCTACTGTTGCTTATGTTTCCTTGCATATATTCATTAAAATGAGAAATAACAATTCATTACTAAAAAGAATATAATAACTATTTTTGAACTCATGTAATAGCTTTATTTAAAAGATAAAAAATCATGAAAACTCCAAAGGATGTCTCTCTCTCACATACGTTTTATGTTATTGTTATTAAAAAAATGTGTGTATTGTTTTTTTTTTTTTAAATTAATGACTTTTCTCATAAAAAAAAACACACACTAGTTTTTGTATTTTATTTAAATATGTTTCTAATGATTAGTGTTGTTTTCAATGTTTTTTTTTTTCTTTTGAAAGATGACTCATTAATTTTTTTAAGGAAACACTTCTTGAAAAAAAAAAATCTAAACTGGTTTTATATGACATTATTGTAGGGCTAAAGGGCCCAAAATATGTATTGAGCCGGCCCAAAAGCTCTTATGGGGATAAGGGCCCAACCCAACAATATGGGCAGTCCGAGAACATGAATAGGTCCGCCTGAGAAGTAACAGGACAGAAGACAGAAGCCATATCTGGGGAGAACGTACTAAGGCATGAGGTCCGAGGATGGTAACGTCCTCGGCCATAAGTAGTCGAGGACAGGAAGAGTGACCTGGCAGCTTAAGGGCATCCATGCTAGAGACCTTGAACGCTAAGGCTAAGAAAACAAGGGTACGAGACAAAGAGAAGTAACAGAAAATATAAAAGAAAAATCTGCTGTCACCGCATTGAAGGCTCTGTACCTATCTCTCTGGCCGCATTAATGGGGAAGTGATGCCTGAGTACTGGAGTTCAACCTTGCACTTACCACTAAAGACTTTGGTAGGAAGGGGTGATGGGACAAGTATCTAAAAAGAGTATTTGACCTACACATGGAGGAGGGGAAGAGAAAAAGGCAGGCGTATAAAAGGCAAAGGAAGAAGAAAGAGAGGGAGAGGAACATAAACACACACACAAAAGAGAAATTTGTAAGGAAAACACCAAAAATTGTCCTCGGCATCAATATATAAGAATTTTCATCCACGTACAAAGATTATGCATGTGTTCTATGATCTAATTTAGCTTTTGTGTTATCCAACGTCTATAGACCTAGATTCGAAACTCACTCTCTATAAATTCATTGTTTTGGGCTCTTTGGGCTGGGTCTGAAGGTACAACTTAGGTCCAGCACAATTTGTGTTCTTACAATTATGATTTTTTTTTTTTAAAAGTAGGTGAATGTAGACTTAAGGTTCATATAATATATTATCAATTTTTTTTATATTTATGGATATGCTTATTTTGAACAATGGAAAATAGCATTAATTAAAAATATTTAATTTATACATAATAAGATGCTAAGTTAAAAATTCTATATTAAAAAGATGCTAATCTAAACCTCCAAAAATGGTAAATATAATTTTGAAATAGGATTCTCAAAAAAAAAAAAAAAAAAATGAAATAGGGGTGTTTTAAGAAATTTGACTGAGTTATGATTTCATGCCACCAGCTGATCATATTAACTAAACTATGGAACGCAAACTTAATTAGGTAAATATCAATTCCTATGTTGCCACAAAACAAATGAATCGTACTAGATATTTCATTCCAACTTCTTGTATATTTTTGAAATACCGATTCCTATTCTAATGTAATCACTATTTTAGTGTATCAAACATGTGTGTGTTTAGATGACTTATCTATTGATTTGCTCATTTGATGAAAGTAGTTATGTACCTAATTTTTTGTTAGTTACTATGAGAAAATCAAGGCCTTCAAATTTGAAAAAATATACGACTTAGAGAGGGTCCAGAGAATTCAGGCCTCGACATTTGACTAACTACACAATTTGTAACTTATTAATTCATGGTTATTATTATTTTTATTTCCTGTTAACAACTGAATTTATACAATACAAACGAGATATGCTATATTTATAACATTTTCACAACAATTTTACAATAACTCATAAATAGCAGATTGCTATTAGTTATTACAGGTTGACCAAAAAGTAATTTAAGTTGTAAATTTAAATTAGAACTAACAATAACTTACCACCTATATTTGTTGTGAAAGAAATATGAAAATGTAGTAGACATAGCACTTCTCTATTTTTATTGATAGATTTCTAGAAATTAATATTAATTTATCTTTATCTATTTGGAAGTTTGTCTTGGAGAAGTGCTAAGTCCATTATATTTTCACAACAAATCTTAGATGGTAAGTTGTTATTTGTTTTAATTTAAACCTATCACTAAAATTATTGTTTTACCCACCAATAATAGCCAGCAAGAACCTATCACTTAAGATTTGTTTTGAAAATTTTGTGAATATAGCATTTTCATAAAAATAATACTAATCCAAACTACTTTATTTAAATAAATAAAACATATTTCTATCGTTACTTATCCAATCTTAGTTATAAATAAAAAATAAAAATAAAAACTTTCTTAAAAAAAGTTATAAAAAAATGGACACAAAACACACGCACAAACTTTACGTTGGTGTTAGAGGTAGATTCAATTTTTATGTGAAGTAGATCATATAAACATCAATTTGCTTGAATATATATATATATATATATATATATATATATATATAAAGAAACGGCGTTCTAACATTTGGTTTACTATTCTACTTCATACCCATGAGATACTCTCAAAACCCCATATATTAATAGGATAGTAAATTAAACTTGGAATATCCAGGTTTACATCATATTCCCAATCCAATGAATCCTCCATGGAGATACTCTTGCGGTGTAATTGATTTTCTATAAGAAATAGTAAATGAGATAGTCCAAATGATTTTTTTCGTGCGCTTACATATATCACCACAAAAATGATGGTAAAATTGGGGAAAATAAAAGAAGACCAAAGTCATACCCCGTAAATATATGAAAAAGTATTATGCAGAATATTAAAAAAAAAAAAAAAAAAAACTAAACTAAACTACACTTCTAGCACTTAAAATTTGGGGTTATTTTCATTTTGATCATTTACATTTCAAAAAAGTTATTTTGATACTTCATGTTTGATTTCAATTTCATATTAGCCCAATTGTCCATTTATGTCAGTAATTTGACTGTTAAATACTCTTCATTTTAACTATTTTATGAAGTATTATTTCTTAAATGGATAATTCTCATTGTTGTAGGCAGGAAAATATATTATGGAATGACTAATATGAAAACGAAATCAGGGCTAGAATGGAAATTTTAAAACATAGAGAGTCAAAATGAAAGCAACAACAAACTTACTTCAAGGCCAAAAGAGTAATTTAGTTAAATACAAGAAAAAAAGGAAAAAGAAAATGACAGAACGTTCGATATGATGTCCGTCGGTTGACTTGCAATGCAAGGAAAGGCACAAGTGTTCTGGGGAAAAAGAGCATAAAACCAAATGAAATTCCAAATGGCAATACCCTGAAATATTACAGAATCGTCGGGGCAATTATATCAGAAGCGTATTCAAAAACCAGATACCCTTTTTTGTTTTCCAATAAAAGAAAAACTTGAATTTTGTTTTGGATATTTTAGGAAAACGACTAAAGAGCAGTGTTTTGAGAGTCAGAGAGAAAAGGTTATAGGAGGAGGAAGGAGCGAAGTCTCTACGAAAGGAGCTTTGACCCTTCTCCTCTCCTTCTCTTCTTCATAATCAGCTGTTTTCCTCTTCTTCTCTTATTCCATTTCCTTGTATATATATTATCTCCTCTCAATTCCTTTCCATTACACGCAATTCTCCTCCTTCTCTCTTTCTCTCTCTCATCATCTATTTTCTCGGAAAACCAAAAGTTTCAAATCCCCATATCATAATAATTCCCTTCAAATCCGCCAACCCATTTGACAAAAACGCAAATCCCATATGGGAAATTGTTGCGTAACCCCGCCGGTGGCTGAGGGAGGAGAAAACGGTCTCGATCTCAAAAGCAACAAGAACAACAAGAAGAAGCCAAACCCGTTCGCCATCGACTATGGCGTGGCCCCACAAGACGGCAAGACCGTCAACAAGTTCTGGGTCTTGAAGGACCCAACTGGCCGAGAGATCGAGGCCCTGTACGAGCTCGGCCGAGAGCTCGGCCGCGGCGAGTTCGGAATCACGTACTTGTGTACGGACAGAGAAACAAAAGAGACTTTAGCGTGCAAGTCGATATCGAAGAAGAAGCTGAGGACTCCGGTGGATATTAATGATGTGAGGAGAGAAGTGGAGATCATGAAACACTTGCCCGAACACCCAAACGTCGTTACTCTTAAGGATACCTATGAGGACGATGATGCTGTTCATATCGTCATGGAGCTCTGCGAAGGTGGCGAGTTGTTCGATCGGATCGTCGCTCGTGGCCACTATACTGAGCGTGCCGCAGCTGTCGTCACCAAAACCATCGTCGAAGTTGTTCAGGTTTTGATTCCATCATTATGTTCAAAATTTTTTATTTTATTTGTTTTTGCTTATGTGTATGTGTATGTATATGTGGAGATTGATATTTGATATGCTAATGAATTAAATTAGTGGTTTTTGTTGTTAATTCTGGTGACTTGGCTTGAATGTTTGACCTTTTTTTTTTTTTTTTTTTTTTTTTCCTGTGCTGATTCTACTGAATAGTGATTCCCTCTTTATGGAGTCCTCTTGATTGTGCGATTTGATTTCTCTCTCGTGTTATGGATATCCATGTCAGTACTTTTACTAGCTCAACTGTCACCTGGGTTCGTGTGTAACTTACCAATGACCAATTAAAAAAAAAAAAAATCATAGTCGTCTCTCGGCTGGAACCATAATTCATAACCGCGTTGTTTTTTTGTATGATGATCTTTTGCTGTTTGATAACTGCTTTTCTATTTCTATGCTCAATTTGAGTTGCAACTTTCGTTCAACTACATGTTCAATACTGTTCAAATTCGTGAAGCTCAATTGTCCCACCGTGCAGGGTTTCTCGTAATATGATATCCCGGCATCCTTTGTAGTGCTCTATGTCTGTGGTTCGAATCTCATTTTCTCCTACCCCACTATCTACCTATCAAAAAAGAAAAGAAAAATTGTACAATCATGCATTTTTTTTTTTTTTAGATTGATTTTCATAAGCATTCCTTCACATTGCAGATTATCCTTTCCTATCCACTGAAACGGCTCAGTGTTTTTTCTAGGGATAGATGTTGATGGCAACTAGTGAAATGGGTTTTTTTGTTAGATTTGAGCTATAATCTTTTATTAATAGCCGCCAGATATCACAAACTAAGCTGGTCCCAATGATGTGTTTGTGTTTAAGTCCCAGTGTTATATTCTACCATTTTTAGGCGAGGCTTCTGTGTTCTCTGATTGCTTATTTGACCAGATTCAGGATAGTTTCACTGATTTTTATCCTTCAAATTTGTCATTAGGCTGTGTACTGGAAAAAGAAAAGGAGTTTGCAATGTGCTTTTTTCATGTGTTTAACGCGCTTTATTGTGTTGCAGATGTGCCACATGCATGGTGTGATGCATCGGGATCTCAAACCTGAGAACTTTTTGTTTGCTAATAAGAAGGAGACATCAGCTTTGAAGGCAATTGATTTTGGGCTTTCTGTATTCTTTAAACCTGGTATGTTTTATCACGTTTGATAATATTTATTTTTAAACTCTCATCAATCGGTTGTATCCTTTAATGTACATAAGCTGACTTGTTCATTTCTGCAGGTGAAACATTTTCTGAGATAGTTGGAAGTCCATACTACATGGCTCCTGAGGTGCTAAAACGGCATTATGGTCCAGAAATAGATGTTTGGAGTGCTGGGGTAATCCTTTACATCCTACTTTGTGGTGTCCCACCTTTTTGGGCAGGTTAGTTTTGTAACCACCAGAAAGAAAAAAACCTTGTTTTCCCAATTGAAAAGAAAAATGAAAATCCTTCTTCACTTTTGTCAAAGTTTAACCCAAACCACTAGTAGAAGGTTTTGTATTGAATTATAGTTAACGGAGCTGTTCTTTTTGAATTATAGTTAAAGTTTTTGTATCTATGAGAATTGTATGCATAAAACCTGTTCTTTTTATATGCAGAAACTGAACAAGGAGTTGCACAAGCAATTATAAGGTCTGTTGTCGATTTTAAGAGGGATCCTTGGCCTAGAGTTTCTGATAATGCAAAAGACCTTGTCAAGAAGATGCTTGATCCTGACCCAAAGCGGAGGCTTACTGCTCAGGAAGTGCTAGGTAGTTTTAATTCTAATAGCTAATCGTCATAATGTTTCAAATTCCTATTGCCCACCAAGTAGATATATGGGATTAATTAAAAATTCAGCTGTTGGAATATAACAAACAGTGAATTGTGTGTTCATCAAATGCAGATCATCCTTGGTTACAGAATGCAAAGAAAGCTCCAAATGTTTCTTTGGGTGAAACTGTGAGGGCAAGGCTCAAGCAATTTTCTGTAATGAATAAGCTCAAGAAAAGTGCTCTGAGGGTAATGACTCAAACATTTCAGCTGAAGAAAACTTTTTCATGCTTCATGATTTCAGTCAGATGTTAATCTGAATGATTAACTCTTTAGGTTTTTTTTTTTTTTTTCTTTTCTTTTCATAATTTCAAATAAACAGGTGATTGCAGAGCATTTGTCAGTGGAGGAAGTTGCAGGCATAAAGGAGGGATTCCAGTTGATGGATACTACCAATAAAGGCAAAATTAGCATTGATGAGCTAAGAGTTGGGTTGCACAACCTTGGCCATCAGATTCCTGATTCAGATCTTCATATTCTAATGGAAGCTGTAAGTAATAAACTTCCATTTGAAATCTTTTCATTATGCTTAGGCTTAATGTGGGACCTTGATTTTCTTTAGCTTTATGGGTTTAAAATTATGTCTGTAATTTTAAAAATATCAAACTAGATGCCAAAAAACGGAGTAAAAATGGCTTGTGTTTCCGGGTGCACTGAACACATTTTCCTGCTAAAAAAAAAAAAAAATTCATGGGTTCACGTGTTTGAATTGTAGCAAGCATGGATTCTGTTCCTTGTGTTAACCCAATACATCTAAAGTTCTGTGCAATTCTTAATCTTGGGAGTAATTAGAGGCTATTCTTGCAGGGTGATATAGATAAGGACGGATATCTGGATTATGGGGAATTTGTAGCGATTTCTGTTCACTTAAGAAAGATGGGCAACGATGATGAGCATCTTCATAAAGCCTTTAAATTCTTCGACAAAAACAAAACTGGGTATATAGAAATTGAGGAGCTACGAGATGCCTTAGCTGATGAACTTGAGCCAAACTATGAAGAAGTCATTAATGCCATTATGCATGAAGTGGACACGGACAAGGTAGGTCACAATGTCTAACAAATAATGCTGTTAATTGTACCTAGTACCTACTTATTTATTTTTGTTTTATGCAAAGTAGCATATTCTTATTCACATTTCAAATCTCAAGTGGGCATGATGCTTGAACAGCAATGAGAACTGATTATAATTTGTAGGTGTTTACACTTTACAGAATATGAACGGTTATGGTAAAAACCTTAAAAAATAAAATGATGGTAGTAAAACTGAATCAGGACATGTGTGATGTGCACAATGTTTGATCTTTAATTAGAATCTGCTATGAAGTCTTCATATATGTTTTTTTCAGGCACATAAATGTGCATCTTTGCTTTTGCAGGTGACACCGGCATGCTTAAATGGTCAAATTAAAAAAAAAATAATAATAAATTTGTCTGTAATTTGTCGTTTATGATAGTGTTCTTATAGTCTTCTTGGAAGTAAAAAGTTACAGTGTTTGTAAGATTATGGTAGCACCAAACTTTTGCGTGCCTAAAGTTCACTCTTAACTGCATTCCAAAAACTTGCAGGATGGACGAATAAGTTATGAGGAGTTTGCCACAATGATGAAGGCAGGCACGGATTGGAGGAAAGCGTCAAGGCAGTATTCACGAGAGCGGTTCAATAATCTCAGTTTGAAATTGATCAAGGATGGATCAATTACAGTTAGTCAATGAGAGTAGAGGAGTCAAAAATTGACACATTACTCTTTGGAAATATGCATATTGAAGAAAAGGAAGAAATATTTTTCTTTTTGATTTTTTCATAATTCTTTTTTCTTTCTTTTCTTTCCTTTTTGAAACCCCATTTTGGGGGTAATCCAGGGTGTTGAAGTCTTAACTCTTTATGGATTGAATATATATTTTTTGTTTGTTATGACATGAGAGTTCCTGGGGATAGGAGTGCCCTGAAGATCGTCTGTACATACGTTAAATTGCATACGTTCTTTACAGTCGGCATCTCACACATTGTTGGTGAAGCTTGCTAGGTTTGACTTTCACGTGGATGTTAATTCAGATACAACTGAAAGCAAGATTTGAGTGTTGCATAAATAAATAAATATATATATATATATATATATATATATTATGAACTTCTAAATGATTACAAAACCAATCTCTTTCAAGGTAGCTATGCCTATTTTAAGGGGTTGGCTTAATGGTTCCTAATGTTTTATGATATCTATGAGATCTTGAATTTGAAATCACATCTTAGGGTTACCCTCATGGGATTTCTTCGCGTAATAACTTGGTATATGTGGGATGAGAATTGCATACACCCAATGACCGCGCGGGGGGGGTGGGGGCGCATGACCCCCTGGCTTTTTGAAAAAATTCAATTATAGGCTAACAAAAATGATTATTTGAGTTTGCTCTCCCTAAAATCTTAAAATTCGTTTAGAAACCCCTTCAAAAAAAAAAAAAAAAAAAAATCAATTGATACAAAGCAAGTATTTTAATGGGAGAAACTATTCATAGTTAATGCATAGTAATTTATTAACATGAAAGAACATAAATCATAATTTTGTTGAGTTAAAGTTAATTTATACAATTTTTTTTTTTTAATTTAAGAAATTGTTATATTTAGCTTCCCCCTAAGAATAAATTTTTGACTCTGTCATTGCAAACTCCCAAGAGAATAGTCAAATATTCAAAAGTGTTGGAAAATCTGGTTTTGCATCTCATATAAAACGCACAGCGGAAGTAACAATCACGGATTTACTTCATTCATGAGAGATAACATGAAACCTTGAATTCTAGAACAAAGAATAGAAAGCGTGCCTTGATGCAGTGAAAATCAAAACCAAGACTTGAGAATACCTTTAATCTTCATCTCAATTCCACATGGTGCCCAAGAAGTGTGATCTCTCAATCAATCTTTATGTACGTTGATTCTCAAAAGAAAAATTCTTCTTCTTCTCCTTGTAGAGAAAAATTGTTTTCTTTCTTTTCATCATGCGTACATACTAACTACCTTGGTAGTTACTTTATTTAATAACTTGATGCAATGAAAATCAAAGCTAATTATCTAATTGGGTTAGCCTTTTAGGCCTACCCAATTGGGCTTTAGTTTGTAATTTGAGATGATACCAAAGGGAACAAAGAAGATTCTAGCTCCAATGGACCTTGGGCTTTTCTGTCAACTCTTGACAAGTCCAAAGTTACCATTAATTATATTTAATACAACTATATAAATATAATTACATTTTAGGCCTTATTAATAAATTATATCCCAAAACTCTAATGATATTATTTTACCCATCCATGAAATATTTATAGTGAATAAAGTCATAATGAACTATCACTTTGTGAACAACTATTTTATCTTTAAGTACCCGGTTTAATCTTTTAGTTATTCACATTTATTCAAATCCAATTTCAATAAATATAAGTTTTAATAACTCCTTACTAAAGTGGGCGCATTGAATAACCAGTTCCCATTAAACTTATCTCAAGAGGATATTTCGTGTCTTTACAAAAGAGATTATGGATTTCATCTTGAGAATATATGTTCCCTCAACACTACGTGTGGTTACCCAATATACTGAGATTTTGACCGTAAATATTAGATCTCACTCCTGATATATTAAAGTAGCCTACATTTCATGATTAGGTCCACTACCCTCTCAGGATTGAAAGTCTATAAAATTAGAAGTCGTGCGATTAATTATTCAAGTGACAGTTGTTGATTGAATAATTAATCTCACAGCGGTCCAGTTCGATATGTCTTAACTCTTAAGACACGTCAACATATCAACTAGAAGTCTCCACTTCCATGATCAAGACAAATTATCTTAATTGATGTGTTATAGTCTTCTTAAATGAAACACCCAATTTCATCACTGACTACAAACTACATTTCAAGTTTACAAGGAACTTGTAATTTACATCTTCTATGAACTTTTACATAAACCACATACAATGCATTTCATGGACTATGATAATGTTCCATTAGTTCATTTATAAACAGTTTCATATAATTAAACAATTTAATTATTTATAACATGCCAATAAATTGGATTTTAGGGCATAAATCCCAACAATCTCCCACTTGCCCTTAAAGACAATTTACCATATATTCGATACTTATTTCCCTTTAAAGTAATTCATAATCACTCTAAGGTAAGATTTGGAAACAAGTTTCAGCCAGATTTATTGCATTAATTATCTTTTCTACTACTACAAATCATGTATTCATATCTCTTTAATGAGACAATACTTACGCTTAATATGTATCTTCACCTCCTAGGATGAACACATATCTTGAAGTCCAACTTGATGAATCACAATCAAACTACAAGTCAGTATTTGTACAACCAATAACCATCTAATCCTCACTTTGGTGGACAAGCATATAATCCCTCATTCTCCTAAGATATTTGAGTATATGCTTTACTTCTACTAAATTAAGTGATTTTAGATTCAATTGATATTTGTTTACCATGCCCACCGCAAAATAGATATTTAGCCTAGTTTATAGCATAGCATAAAAACTTCCAATTGATATGATATAAGGAACCGTCTTAATATGCTCTTCCTTTTATATGTCTTAGGACTATAGTTCTATATAAAGGAACTTCAAACTTAAAAGGAAAGAATCATTTCTTGAAGTATTATGTGCTATATTTGGCTAGAATCTAATCTATTTAAGCAATTTGAGATAGAGCCAACGTCCTAATTTCTGAATTTTAATAAAGTTTAATTCTTAGAATGTGACCAGTCTTTCCAAGTACTTTATATCAAGCTAGACTAGACAACAAATAACTACATTGATGACAATAACTTTACATCATTCTAAATGATTAGAATGTCATCAACATACATTAAGAAATTTATTATTCTATATAGCTTTTACACACATAAGGCCTTTTAATACTTGATCAAAATCAAACAACTTGATTGCTTGATCAAATATTATATTTTATAATTCAGATGCTTGCTTTAGTCCATAAATGGACTTTAAGCAACTTGCATACTAAACATGGTTCTTTGCTATGAACAAGTCTAGTTTTATCATATAGATGTCTTCCTCAAGATTGCTAAAAAGAAGTTTTCTTGATATCCATTGTCATATTTCATCCAAATGAAATATAATGAATAAGAGAATCTAGAAAGAGTCAAACTTAACTATTGGTGAAAAAATATTTTCATAGTCGAATAATTTCTTTTTGAATAAATCTTTTCACCACTAGTCTTGACTTTGAAGGTTTGCACCTTTTAATCTATCGATCTCATTTTCTTGTAAACCTATTTGAAAACAATAGGCTTAATGCCATTAGGCGACTCTACAAGTTCTAGACTTTAAATAGAATCTAATTCTATTCACATAACCTTGATTTAGTAATCTATATTTATATCATCTATTGCCTTTATGTAGGACCAAGGATCAAATTCATATCCTTGTGAAATGACTTCAAAAGTTTATCCTAAAAGTATGAATTTATTTGGTAGTTGATCATCCTCCCACTAGGACATTGAACCGGTGTAATAGTTATCTACAGAATAATATCTTGTGGTGTATAATACAACCATCTCATTTCTAAATGTATTTTATAGTTGTCCTACAACAAATTCTGACATTTTTCTTTTAGAACATTCTACCTTTAAAAGAGCCCTATTCTTCCTTTATGTATGCACTAACTTAAAAAAAAAAAAGAAAAAAAAAGGTCATTGGAACTTCATTTCTTTAAAAAAAAAAAGGAGCTCTAGATCATATTATCCTCTAAATAGAAATTATAGACTGGGAATATAACAAAATAATGGTTCTAAAAGCCCATCTTGCACCAATCTTAAATATCATTTAGATTAATAAGATCTAGACATAAGTGTCAAAACATACAATACCAAAGGATGAAAACTTTCTCTTTAAAAAGTAAAATACGTAAATGTCCATCTAGAAACAATCACAGACAATGCTTAACTTTACCAAAACATAATCACTTTCCTTTTGGTCATACTTTTAAGTCTAATTTCCTTTTGGCAACTATTAGGGCAACTAGCTTCTCCAACTGTTTGGTATTATAATTCCTCTTCTTACTACCCTTACCTTTCGGTTTAGGCTAAGAATTTGAATTAAATCATATTGATCTTAGCCTTAGCTTTTAGGATGTCTTCTGTTGCATAGAACTCACTCATCAATTCAGATAACATAAAAAGAATTTATTTTCAAAACAATCTAAATTGATCAAATGATTTTGATAAGGACTTGTGGATCATATCTAAATGAGATTAACATTTAATCTCTACATCTAAGAATTCCAATTCAATTTAAAATTAAAACATTTTCATAAAATGATATAGAATTGGAACTCCTAAAGCCTTTCTTAGCACTCAATATGATTCATACCAAACATCTCATTTAGACTTAAATATAAAGTCTAAATCTAGTACTAACTCTTGCATCTTATGTTGCAGCACAATTGAGATAGAAGCCAATGTAACATTTTAGCATGTCAATGGAGACTATGATCACATCATAAACTATCTTCCATAAATGCATCATGCATAGGAAACTATGACAATGCTGAATCGAAACATATTTATCTACTTCAACTCCTTTAAGCATCATATCCAAAATTATTTTTAGTTAATGTGATTCATTTAAAATAGTAGTTAGAGAACAAAAACTTTATGGCAACTTCAATTTGAGACTATGAACATAATTACAAGTACATTATATTTTGCATCCATAACCATATAATATGGAACCAGAAAATCATACTACACTAGGTGCAACGACAATCTAATCCCGTGATTAATATTCCTCAGCATAGAGTGAATACCAACCACTATGATTAGGCGAGAATTATTCTCATTATTAATGCTATCATGGTAACTCTTACCAAACAAAAATAATGTGCCGCTTTTCCTTTAGCCTCTAAGTAATAATAGCAAGAACTCAGCATAAAGGATACTATTAATCTTAGTCTAGTGTAAACCATTGCCTAGAGCAATGTGTAGCCACATAACTCTGCCCTTATAAGGCTTAATCTTGTGGTACCATGATGCAAAACACCCTCCGCATGGAACGCAAGGCTTGAGGCCAAGACGAGGTGCTTGCCCCACATCACTATAGACCGGGAAGTTCAATCTTGTAGTACCATAAAATAAAAACCCTCCACATGGAACGCAAGGCTCGAGGCCAAGAAGAAATGTTTACCCCACACCACTATGAACTGACAATGGAGGCCGTGCGATCCAACCCTTGAATCTCTCTCCCACTAGAAATTTTAGAACAAGTTGATTGTATTGAAATCGTTGTGATCTTATCACAATTTTAATCCTACACTTCAAATGTGTTTAATTGTTTAAATTCAATATGATTTGACTAAGTCACATCACAATAGCGTAACTAACATTCGCATAATCAGAAATAAGTTTAACCTTGTAATTCGTGAAGTAAATACATTCCGCATGGAATGCAAGGTTCAAGGCCAAGACAAGGTACCTACTCAAATTACAATAAACTTAACAAAAGGGTTATTTCAACACTCCCACCCATTATTTGGGTTTTTCTTAAATAATTGTGATTTCATCACAACTAATAACCTTGCACTGGATAAAGACTCTAATCTCATTAGAATCACTAACTAAAATGGAAGTCCTAAACTATTTAGTATTCCTTAAACACTAATGAATCAAAAATTAGTTATATAGAACTCTATCCTTAATTTACTAGATAAAGTATTCTAATCTCATTAGAAATTATATAACTTTAATTAGAATTTCAATCTCATTAAAGACCCCTAATTAAAATAAATTAAGGACTTTTAATCATAAAACAATTTAGGACTAAGAGTTCTATTTAACTAACATCTTTGATCTCATTAGGTCTTTTAGTTAGGTAACGATTAACAAATGTCCTTAACTTTTAAGGACTATAAAATTCATCATATAGCTTTGCTTTCTATCAAAGTTTTAACACTTAGTCAAAAAGCAAGTGAAAATTCAAAATTCATTGCCTTCGATCGGTCGAACCTATTACTCAATCGATCGAAAAATGAAGAAATTCATCACAAAGTTTCTGCCTCGTTCGATTGATTCTCGATTCCTATTCAATTGATTGAAGTTATCCTTCGATCTGTTAAAAGGAATTCTCGATCGATCGAGACAATGAAGAATTTCATCATAAAGTTTTTGCCTGACTCGATCGGTTCTCGATTTCTCTTCGATCAATCGAAAGGAATTCTCGATTGATTGAAAATCGCAAAAACTCAATTCTTTTCATAATTTTCAAATAACTATTTTTGACATCTTCATTACTCTTCCATCAAAAACACTTTTTGATTTTATGAAAGAACATTTAAAGTTCAAACATTAAGGTTTTTAAGATCAAGATGAAAAACCCTAATACATTAAGAACACTATAAATCATAAAAACTTAATCTCAAAAATAACATCACGCCTATATTAATATATGTAATCATGAACTGATATCACAACACCAATGGTTTATATACTTGGACATGAATCTATACATATATTCATTTAATCCAATGATGTCAAGCACACAATTCCATAAGAAAGATTCTAGTGCTTCAAATTTTATATGATTAAGCATAACAGTTATATATATATATATATATCATCATCATCATCATCATCATCATGTTTCCCAAAAAACCCCCTCAAAAAATAAAATGTTTCCCAAAAATAATAAGCAAACCATGGCATATGAATTCTAACGTCAACATTGAAGTCAAACTAATGCATTTACTTGGCACTATTTCGATTCCAACATCAACTTGCTAAGTTCTTCTCTTTGAAACTTAACGACACTATACATTACCATCTGCTCACAATATTGACTTATATTCCAGTTTTATATAAAAACTTCAAAATTGATGCCAAAGGGGAGTATTACATGGTTACGCGTACATCAACGTACATCATTCCTATCTGATATGTTTATAAACTAATCTGAATAAACCCACTTGCAATAAATGTAGATGGTGTGCTACACAAATACAAACACGAAAATAAAAGCGCACACGACACAATTCCAAAAACTACAACCGTGGCCTTTAGTAATCATACAAAACAATATATTGCATATATTGATCAATGCACAAAGGATTTATTGAAAAATAACTTTATGTAGAAAAAACTACTGCATAAAATAAAACGAAAAGGAAACGGTTTTCCTTGATTCTAAAACTCAATCACACGTTATACAAGCATGATATTGAGAATCTAGCTCTGATACCAATTGTTGGAAAATCTGGTTTTGCATCTCATACAAAATACAAAGCGGAAGCAACAATCATAGACCTACTTCATTCATGAGAGATAACATGTAACCTTGAATTCTAGAACAAAGAATAGAAAGCGTACCTTGATGCAGTGAAAATCAAAACCAAGACTTGAGAATACCTTTAATCTTTATCTCAATTCCACATGGCACCCAAGAAGTGTGGTCTCTCAATCAGTCTTTATGTACGTTGATTCTTAAAAGAAAAATTCTTCTTCTTCTCCTTGTAGAGAAAAACTGTTTTCATTATTTTTATCATGCGTACGTACTAACTACCTTGGTAGTTACTTTATTTAATAACTTGATGCAGTGAAGATCAAAACTGATTAATTGGGTTAGCCTTTTGGACCTACCCAGTTGGGCTTTAGTTTGTAGCTTAAGATGGGACCAAAGGAAACAAAAAGACTCTAACTCTAATGGGCCTTGGACTTTTCCGTCAATTCTTGACAAGTCCAAAGTTACCATTAATTATATTTAATATCGCTATATAAATATAATTGCACTCTAAATCTTATTAATAAATTATATCCCAAGACTCTAATGATATCATTTGACCCTTCCATGAAATATCCATAATGAGCAAAGTAATAATGAACTGTCACTTTGTGAACAACTATTTTATCCTTGAGTACTCGGTTTAATATTTTTTTTTTTTTTGAATACAAGATATAATTTCTACTCTAGCTTAATCTAAGTGTATATGTATGTGAAACTCCCTTCTGGAGACTTGAACCCCGGCCCTTGCCCCTCCCACACCCCACAAGTACTTATACTTGTAGAGTGACCATCGCACCAAGGGTGTGCGGTGATAAAAATTAAATAATAATATTGAAAAATTAAATGATAATATTGAGTACTCGGTTTAATATTTTAGTTATTCACATTTATTGAAATCCAATTTCAATAAATATAAACTTTAATAACTCCTTACTAAAGTGGGCACCCTGAATAACTAGTTCTCATTAAACTTATCTCAAAATGATATTTTGTATCTCTACAAAAGAGATTATGGATTCTATCTTGAAAATATATGTTCCCTCAACACTACGTGTGGTAACCCAATATACTGAAATTTTGACCGTGAATATTAGATCTCACTCCTGATATATCAAAGTAACCTACATTTCATAATCAAATCCACTACCCTCTCACGACCCTCTCAGGATTGAGAGTCTACGAAATTAGAAGTCGTGAGATTAATTATTCAGGTGACAGTTGTTGATTGAATAATTAATCTCACAGCGGTCCAATTCAATATGTCTAAAATCTTAAGACACGTCAACACATCAATTAGAAGTCTCCACTTCTATAATCAAGACAAATCATCTTAGTTGATATGTTATAGTCTTCGCATATAAAACACCCAATATCATCATCGATTACAAACTATATTTTGAGTTTACAAGGAACTTGTAATTTACATCTTCTGTTACTTTTCACATAAACCACATACAATGCATCTCATAGATTATGATAATATCCCATTAGTTCATTTATAAACAGTCTCATATAATTAAACAATTTAATTATTTGTAACATGTCAATAAATCGGATTTTAGGGCATAAACCCGAGCAGAAAGTTCAAATTTTACTCTTCAAATTTGGGTTCGTTGTCCTTTGTTCATTAAAATTGATAACTTTGATTAATTTGTCTTTGATTTGGAAAATATTGTTAATGTTATCCTTCTGGCTATCATCATTAAAAAAAAAAAAATACCGGCGGTTTTTCTTTTGGCTAAAAAAAAAAACATTGTTAATAAAAAAATTAAATATCAAACAATATTTTTAAAATTTATTTTAAAATAAATTAAAATCTAGATTTATCTTTGAAAAAAGAAAGAAAGAGAAAAATTACAAAATTCTTCAAGAGGTTATAAAAACCTTCACTTTGCTCATTCTATTTTCAAAATAAACAATTTCATTATATTATCCGGTCAAAAATCTGACATAGAGCAAAAATATTTGACATAAAACTATTTCTTAACATGCACCGTAAATACTACCCTTTTAAAAATAGGGCAAGGCTTTTTCCGTAAGACGGGATACGGGACTGCCGCATGTCCATTTCTAGATGTGTTAGTACTCAAAACCAAAACCAAACCCTATAAAAGATGTTACATTTTGCTCATGCCTTTGATTTAATGCCATGTGCATAATTTATGGACTTGTTACCAATTGTCCCAAAAGCATTTTGCTTGTTCCTTTAGTTTAATGCAATGTACATAATTTCAAGATCTCCTACTTTGATACTACACGTTTATTTATTAATTGCCCCAAAAACGTAAGCTATTAAGAAATATAATCATTAACATAATTTTATTAAATTCAACTTTTTTAAAAAAAATCAATAATTTGTAGTGTAAGAATCTGAACCTTGAATGTATCAATTGAAAACATCAGAAAGTGCTAATCAATTGAGTTAGAAGGCTTTTGGCCAACTCATTTTATAAGACTGTAATGTAAAACATATGGAAGGTATACTTACCATTTTATTTTTGTTTTACTTGCCAAAATAAAAAATTTGGTTTATTAGTTGACTAATTGGCATGTGAGCAAAGAGTGTCATAAATCACAATCAATTTGGGAAGTAAACTTTACGTTGTAATAAAACTTATTTCTAGTGAGGAGTTTCAATTATTGGTTTGGTGGTTGTTGAATACTCTTTTTTCGGTCCACATGGCATTACTTCATTGGCAACCCATGCCACATCAACATGTTACCAATTTTTTTGGGTAAATTTCTTTAAAACCCAAAATAAGCTCATATCTCATTTAACTAAATGGATTGGGCTCACATGGCCCGCGAGATCCTTACTTCAAGAGGCGGATTCATGATCCACATTTCCTTTTCATCAATTGGGATCATAACTCATGACATCATCAACATCAACATATGGATCAGCCAAAGCTCACGGCCCATATTACCTCTCTTACACTCATGGCAAGCAGCCTTTTCAACAAAAGCTCATATTTACCCAAAATGACAACAAAATCGTAGGTACGTCATCTCATCTTCGGCTTATGATCCAAACTCATAAGTTTCTTTGGGGAAACTTTGAGAGTCGTGGTTTGGAGGGCTAAGAGATATGTTCAGTAAAGCTCCAGCGGTTTAAAGTTAATAAAAGAAATATGTTGTTTGGCATAGCTTCTCCAACTCCCCAAACTCTGTCAAGTCCGTGCGTAGTGGGTAACATATGGTAAGCATCTCTTATCATATAGCATTTTAGATGATATAATTCCCTGTTCCTCTTTTCCTAAAATTTAATATTCATCATGTGACACATACTCAATATCCCCATCTATCTAACTGCTGGGAAAATAATTGTTCATTCAATTCATAGTTGTTGCTATACAAATTTAGAAACTTTATTATATTATTCTACATAAATCTCATTACTGCTTTCAGCTAAAATCCAACTCAAACACATGGCCTGATCGGATTGGCTTTTTTTAATCTCCAACTATATGCAAAATATTCATGATATCTCTCATACCCAGTTACTGTCTGCCATAATCAAACCATATTTTTCTCTGCCAGCTACCAGAGCAAAGCATTAAATACTTTTCTTGCTCACCAAGATTAAGTCACAACACAATGAGACCTCAACTAAATCTCTAAAGTTTCATTAACTTTCAACCAATAATTCTCTTACTTACTAGAAATGTGTTGTAATGGAACCTTGCACCAAAAACACAAACACCCCAAAAGGGAAACATTTCCAACTGAACCGCAGCAGTGCATTCAACACTTGACACTTGGCTAGGAGTGATATCATCAGCCATTTAATGTTGAAATCCCAGCTGCCAGTTTCAATACCCAAAACAGCAAGATACCCTTGAAAGAGATCTTACCATTTTCAACCAAATCCATAAAATAAATGCTAAATGTCCTCTCTAGCAGTCTGAAATCACCCAGCTGACCTCATTTGTTTCTGCCCAGAGCAACAGTTGTCTTATGACAACTATGACAGCTGTCTCATGATAGTTGCCACAACTTTTCCTAACAACTGAGACAACTTTTTCAGAACAGATGTAACAGCTGACCCAGCAGCCTTAGCATTACTAATTTTTCCTCATTTAGCTAAAACCAAAACCAACTGAAGTAACTATCTTTTTCTTGCTAAAATATCTTCCTTTTTTGTTGCTCTTTCCCTAGCAACTCTTACCCAAAACAGCATGAGCATCTTAAAGCTAAACATACCATTTTTGCCCAAATCTTGAGATGGATTTTCTGAAGATTCATTGCTATTTGGAGAAGATTTTGGCTAAGATTCTTTGCTAAAATACCCCCTTAAACTCAACTAAATAAGACCCCTCATCAACACCTCCAAGGACACCAAGGGAGAAGAACAACTCTTTTACAAACCTCTCTATGCCCTCCCTAAGCTCTTAATGAAGTTATGAGATTTTAGTTTCCAAGTCAGAAACAAAACTATTCAGCCCTTAGCTCATACATGCCTTCATAAGCCCTCATCCATCCTCCCAGTAGAAAAGCCGAGCAGTAAATCTCAGCAACATTGCTAAACACACTACAAGACTATTACCCCTCTAATACTCATTCTCTCACTCTCCATATTTAAAAAATACACCTATCTTACTGCTCTTATCTCCAAATACCTAAATACATCTCCATGCTCTTTTCTTACAAAATATTTCCTCTTAAAAAGGAATCTCTACAATTTTCCCAGCCGTTATAATCTCATATTTTTACTATCTTTAACCACCATATCTTTCATACTTCCATATATCATACATATTACAAATATTACATTCTACAAAACATCCCTTTCTCCACTTCTCTTACACAATCTCATACACATTTATTACACCGTTACATATAACACACTACACTCTTCTAAACTCCACTCTCATACTCTCTCACTCTGAAGTTCTACTGTTTTGCTACTCATAAACACATATCAATACTCTTCTCTATCTTTCTTATAAAAGCCCTTCTCCCAGAAAGTACCAAGATCTCATATCAAAGCCCTTCTCATGGAAGGCACAAATCCATCTTACATAAAGCCTTTCTCTTAGAAGGCACAAATATTCCATACAAAAGCCCTTCTCATGAAAGGCAACACTATTCATAAATTCACAACAACTAAAAGAATATTGTCAAGAGGAAAACTCATTTAAGTGTATGATAAGAGGGGTAAGCTTAACCAGCCCCAACACACAGCTAAGCATACTCTCTCTCCCTCCAATTGCATCCATTTTTCCCCCTCAATTTTGAAGCTATCATGGCAAACTGCCTCTCTACCGCTAGAATCACTCTGCTGGGATATTATCAACTTACAAAAGCTGTACAGCTAGGCTACAAACTATACAAAGATAAGTGATTTTGCTTCTATATCTTTAAATATACATCATTTAAGTACATGATTACTTCACATTTAAATACATATTACTTTATTCCAACTACTATTACAACTATTAACCAAGGCTTAAACTCATTTAAATGTATGATAAGAGGGGCAAGCTTAACTAGCCTCTACTGCTGGCATTTTGCTGGAATCTTATCAGCTCACTGATGCTACATAGCTGAGCTACAAACCATATAAAGATAAGTGACTTTGCTTCCATATCTTTAAATTTACATCATTGAGTACATGATTACTTTACTTCTAAATAAATACTACTTTATTTCAACTACTAATCAAACTTATTATATCAAACACATATTACATATTTATTCAACCATTATCATGATTCTTAGACTTTGACTTTGATGATTTTGTAGGTTTAAAAGTACACCGGTAGTCGTTAGACCACGTGGCCCAATGTTGAGTTTTGGGACGCAACTCCCCAAAAAGAACCCAGGCTTGACAAGATCACCCCTTCAAAGGACCACATGTGGCCGAGCAACCAAAAGAGGACCTCGAATAGTGGTATTTTAGATTGACCATTATTCTTCTTAAAAGAAAAAAGAAAAAAAAAATGACCATTATTAACAATGAACAATTTACATTGTCTTTTAAATGACTGATCTCTGACGTTAGATATGCACCTAATCACCTAACTCTAGCTAGCTTTTGTTTTCAGCAAAAATAAATAATAAACAAAAATCTATCTTTTGTATTTTCTTCCCTGATTTTTGAACCTTTTTCTTTTTTTTTTGGGGTAAACTTTTCTGAACATATTTCTAGATGATCAGGGACAATAGCTGTGATATGACTGAGTAAATTTTGATAGGATTACTCAAGCCCACGTATTCCGGCGAGACCAGGCAAGTATGGCGTGCACGTTAAGCCCAGCGTATGAGCTTGTCCATTGCAGGCCCAAATAGTAAAATTGCGACCAGAGTCGATTTGTACTCAAAGCCTAAATCCATTTTCCTACTCATCCTTAAAAAATGTACCAAAATCAAGACATGGCCTGCACCCCCAACTCCTCATGATGTAGATGTTCATTAATGATCAGCCGGTTCTAGTTCAACAAGTTTTCTTACAGCTAAATTAAATTATGATTAAGATAGAGGATGAGGGGTTCATGAAGAGAAAAGGAGGTAGCAAGGTGCTAGCCCCTTGACACTTGAGAAGGAGAGAGCACTGGTCGCATGTGGTGGCACCTTGTACCCATATCAGCGACACTAAACCATGGACATGGAGGCATAAATACCATGGCGATGCAAGGTTGCTTGAGGCTGCCATTAACAGGTTGTGCTATCTCACTATGTTTTGGGGCCAGACTTAGAGGTGACATTGATAAAGGCCGAGCCCCTCCACATGGTGTATGGATCAAAGTACCAAAAAAGAACTAAATATGGATGATTATTTATAGATAATGAAAAATGAGAAGATATTGATGAATAAAAACTAGCTTGGGTCTAGTGCTTTTATGCATTAAAGTCGTTAGAATTTGGACACATGTCAAATAATTGTCATATATCCATATTTTAATAGATCCAATACACAAGACATCGGATCCAACCCATTGAATATAGCCATATACTTCCTTGAAAAAGTGACTTGTGAAGACACATGCGTTTAAAAATATTAATATTTGGAACATAAAAGTTTTAGTTAGGAATGTACAGTGATATGTTTGAAAGCATTTCTATATATGAGGAATGCTTAGTGGATATGTGTGGATCCAGGTAGTTTTGTTAAGCATGTAAAGTGGCATCTTTGGAAGCATTTTCTAATAATAAATAAAATTGATATTATGTGTGGTTATAGGAAGTTTCGTTTGGATTTAGGAATGGTATGGCATAGTGGTAATCTTGGGAGCATTTCTATTAAGAATGTATAGTGGATACATGTGGTTTTAGGCAGTTTCGCTAGGATTGTAGTGGTATCTTCGGAAGCATGCAGCGTGTTAGGGAGATTAAGGCCTTGTTTGGTACATCCACTTAAACACATATTTTCAGTTTTTAAACAATATTACACGTATTTCTACATAATTTTTTACCAACACATATTTCCACACATGTTTTCAAGCATGTGTTTTTAATTTTTAAGTGCACGTACCAAACACCCCCTAAGATTGGAAGACTATGCTATGGTTAGGGTATTGACTTTTTTTAGTCACAAAAACACATAGTGGTATGTTAAAGTTTTTTTTTTTTTTTTTTTAAGAACACTAAGTATTTTTTACACACATGGGTAGAGAGAAGAAAGTTTTTTAAAGAAACTTACAATTGTGTATATCCAAAATAGTCTAACTCTTAATGCGCATTTTTTCAAAAATTAATAAATATATAAGGAAAAGAAACTTAATATTTCAAGCCTTGTTTACTACTCTAGCATGCAATATTTCTTAAAAAATGGTAAATTTCGTTAACCGTCCACAATGTTTGGACTAATACTAGCCAGTCCGAGGAGTGGCGCTACAGGCCTACAACCTATTTAGGGGGTTCAAATGAACCCCCTGACTTCAAAAAAAAAAAAATTATATATATAAAATATTTTTTTGTTAGTTTAAAATTTAACTTATTCTTAAAAATATTGTTTTGCACACATTGACTTAAATTCTTCACACCCTTATTACAAATATTTTTTACTCTAAGAGTAAATAGTAAATGTTTGTGAATTGGAAGTGTAATTTTTTTTTATATATAAATCTATATTATGTGAGCGTTTGATTCTTGCATTTTTAGCGACGTTTTGCGTTTTCAAGTCTCTTTTTTTTTTTTTTTTTTTTTTTTACACCGGAATCTATTACACTGTTCATGAGACATGAACAGTCAAATAAGCAAATAAACAGTAACCCATGAGTGAACAGTAACTTTTTTTTTTTATTATTTTCAATTTTCAGAAAAATAAGTTGTATCCAAACGCACCCTATATGTGAGTGTGTGTGTCTAATATTGATTGTGCATATTATATTTTGTTATAATATTATTTATATAAATTATGATGTATGTGGATGTTTGTATGTACAATATAAATGTAATATAACTTTATTAAATTTAATAATTAGGAAATAACGAGTGTTTGTTTTACGTGTGTGTATTGTTATCATGCTATAATAACTTTTTGTTATAAAGTTAGTAAAATTCAAGAAAAAAATTGTAAAGTTAATGATTGTTCAAGCGTTTAATTGGTTAAATAGACACATGGTGTATAATTTTATGTATAAATGAGTGTGATTGAGTACATCAATATTTTTTTTTTTATACAAGATATAATATATACTCTAATCTAATATAAGTGTATATGTGTGCATCAATAATTAATATGGAGCCAATGAATTGAGAGTAACCATTTAGTCTAAAATATTTTTATAAAAACAAAGTCAAATAGATAATAACATAAAAATGTTAGACAAACTTAATAAAATAAAATAGTCATAAGCTCATAGCTACCCACATTGGTAATAAATACTAATAATGAACTATTATATAATATTCAAAATTTGAAAACTTGTATAATAAAATTGTAAAACTTTACGTATTATTATTATATTTTTTGTCAATAATTCAATATATTCAAAATCTCTTTTTAATAAAAATTTTTAATAATCTTTAAACAAAATTTCTAGAGCTACGACTGTCAGTTTCAAGACATTTTGTTATCCAGTTAGTAAAATTCAAGAAAAAAATTGTAAATTTAATAATTTTTCATGCATTTGATTGGTTAAGTAGACACATAGTGTATAATTTTATGTCTAAATGAATGAGATTGTGTGCATCAATATTTTTGTTTTTTTATACAAAATATAATTTCTACTCTAACCTAATCTAAGTGTGTATGTGTGTATCAATAGTTAATATGGAGCCAATGAATTGAGAGTAGTCATTTAGTCTAAAATATTTTTATAAAAATAAAGTCAAATAGATAATAACATAAAAATTTTAGACAAACTTAACAAAATAAAATAATCATAAGCTCATAGCTACCCACATTGACAATAAATACTTATAATGAACTATCATATAATATTCAAAATTTAAAAACTTGTAAAACAAAATTGTAAAACTTTACTTAATATTATTATATTTTTTTGTCGATAATTTGATATATACAAATTCTCTTTTTATTAAAAGTTTTTAATAATTCCTAAACAAAATTTCTACGGCCGCAACCGTCAGTTCCAAGACATTTTAAAAATAACCAAATTGTCCCTGAACCCAATTTAATCCCTAGACCCTGCTAGTTTCGGTCAGCCATTTAACTCTTCTTTCTCTTTCTCTGCCACTTCTCTCTCTCTAATCTATATTTGCCTCCTCTCTCGGCCGCTTCTTTCTCCACCTTTTCTCTCTCTCTCTGATTAACCTCTCTCTATCAAATCACCCCCCCTCTCTCTCTCCACCTCTTCCCTCTTTTAGACCCGCCTCCTCTCTCAACCCCATCTCTCTTCTTTGTATGAGACTCTTCGTACCCACCCACCGATTAAGCTTGGGTTTTGCAAGAGTGGCAGCGACAGCGGTCGGTACTTTAGGAAATCTGTTGGATTTGGGTGACTTTGCGATGGGAGTGGTTGGTTAACTCGACAACACGGTGGGCTTGTCATTTGGTGTATCAAGTTTGCTTTTTTAATGATTTTTTTTTTGTTGAGATTTGTAAGTGCGTTGTGTGGTTTCGACGTGTGATTTGCGGTGGTTCTACGAGTTTTGTGGACTCGGTGACAATTGGTTTTAATGGTTTGGGTCTGAAAGTGGTGGGTGTCCTCTTAGATCTGCAATGGATGGGTGGTTTGGGTTGGCTATGAGTTGTTGCTGGTGGTTGTTTGCAATGGTTGTGGATTGCCGATGGTGTTTCAGATTTGTTGTTGGCTTTTCGAATTTGGAATTTCAGTTGTTTTGGGTTTCAATGTGGTGGTGGTATTATTGTTGGGTTTTGAGTTTCTTGGGGGGATTTTTGAGTTTCCCTCTTAAAATGTGTGGAAATGTGTTATAACTATGCTGCTAAACACCACCTTAATTTTAGGTTTTGTTACTGTGTATGGCTGTGTTTTGGTTGTAGCAGATATAAGGTCTAAGAGGAGGCGTCAAGAGGGGAGAAAGTCACATAGAGAAAGAGAGAAGAGACAGGTCTGAGAGAAGAAGAAAATCACTGATGGGTGGGCTAACAGTGTTAGGGACTAAGTTAGGTTTAGGGACTAAGTTAATCGGTTTTAAAATGTCTTGAACATTGGTATTAATCAAACTCTGGGGGTTATTAATAAAATTTACCCTTTCAAAAAAAAAGAAGATGAACTTTTCAAAAATATGATACATAACATAATTGTTCAAGCACGTTCCAACTCTTGTTGTATGTTCAGAACTTGTAATGGTTGAACTCTTGCTACCGGTTCAACAATTGGACCTACTCAATTGGTGTGAATTTCGGGCTTGAACTCTTCTTTTAGGAACATAGGCCCAACAAGCTTCTCGTCCAACAGCTGACAATTGACATATGGAATTCAATTGAAAAAGCCCCAACAAATTATTGTATTTAACAACTTTTATATAAGTGAATTGTTTTTATTTTTTATAGAAATTATGAAGGAATAAATTATTTTTTGTACTTAACACTCAATTAATTGAAGAATTTTTTTTTTTGTGTTGTCTTCGAACTTTGTTATAAGTATTTGGTAACTTTGTCTTCTCTCTTTTTTTTTTTTTTTTTTAAAAAAAAAAAATTATAATCAATAGTTACAACGAAAATGGGATATTTGAATCTCAAATATCATGAACATATTAAGAGGTGTCAATTAATTCAACTATAAAACTTTTAATTTGTATTTAAAAAATTTATATTTGATGAAACTTTTTTCTTTGTAAATTAGGCCTTTGGTGAAACATTTGCTCAATTTTTAATGAATAAAGCTATGGGAAATACTTTCACAAAAATTTCACAACAAAGCCTAGGTAGCAAAGCTCTTAGTAGTAGGTAAAAAAAATAGTGTCCGTGTCAAGCCAAATGAAAACCAATAACATATTGTCATCTAGTTTTTGTTGTAAAATTATATGAAACTGTTGTGCTTTTTAGAATCACTCATTTGTAATTTAAATTTTATATTAGATTTATTGTTAATCAATTGGTAATTGGATTTTGTAGCAATTAAACTTGTCATTGGAGTGGGCTCATATGAAAGAAACAATAATAGATAGTCATATAGGTTTTTTTTTGTGAAATTATTGTGAATTATTGTGCCTATAACACTACTCATTTGTAATTTAGACTTTATATTGGATTTGTCATGATCAACTGGTAATTAGACTTTGTAGTAGTTGAACTTGTCAATGGAGTTATGAACATTGTTTTGTGAAGGAGTCCATTATGCATTTATATTGTGTTTAAGGGAGGGGGAACTTGTGTTTGGACTTTTGTTTAAAAAATTGTGATATTTGTTTTTTTGAAAACAATAATTGTGTTCATCAAAAAAAAAAAAAAAAAAACAATAATTGTGATAGTTGTATTTGTTTCTGTTGTAAAAAATTTTAATTTAGTCCCATAATTTTATTTTTAATGTTGTAAAAGTAGGGTTGTAAATTAGCATAGTCAAACTAAGTTTTAAAAGTTCATACTAACTTCTTTATTTAATTTTACTTCGAACATGAGTTGAGCTCAAACTCATCATCAAACAAGATTAAGTGTTAAGTTTGATTCATTTTCTTGTCAAACAAGCTTAAACTTATTCATAGCTTGCGTGATTAACTTATTCTTTTCTCATATATGGTCAAACTTTGACTTTTTTTACCCCTTCAAAATCAATGAATTTTTGTTATGAATAGAATAGCTATATCATGAAGGAACCACAACTAATAATATGATACTATATGAACATATGTTCAAACTTATGCAATTTGATATCAAGTCTAAAATCTATATAGAAGAATATTTTAGACAAGTATACACACATATATATATGTCAAAATTAGCTAAGCCCAAAATTTTATAGGTCTAGAATAGTTAAAACGAAGCTCAAATTTGTTGAGGAAGTGTAGACAAATTAAATAAAATCCAAAATAATTAGAACCTAAACATGTCCAAAATGAGAAAAACAAAATTATAGAACCACCTCGGCCCACTTAACTGGATTGGTCACCCAATAACCCAACCAACCCAAATGAGACTCATCTTAGTTAACACATTATTTGGATAAAAAGAAAAAGGAGAGAAAATAAAGAGACAAATTATTGTGATTTCTTTACTGGGTCGACATGAGAGATAGGGCATTGAGTTGATGTGGAAGGAAACATTTTCCACGAAGCCCACATTTTTGTTATTATTCTGAATTTGGACGGAAAGAAAGCAGATGGAAATGGAAGACTGACCTTGAGTTAATTTTGACTATTTTTTTATAATAGAATTACTAATATTGTTTTTACAAATCACATATTTAGCTAAAAAAAATTTTCCTTTCCATTTTCTTTAAAAATCAATAAAGGGAAAGAATAAAAGAAATGTTTTCTTTCTTTTCCTTCTTACATCCAAAAACACATATATTGAAAGATATTATCTTTTCCCTTTATTTATAATTATTTTCCTTCCCTTTCCCTTAATGCAACACCTTAACTTAGAAGTTATTGAAGGACCACACACTTTACCACAATTTGTATAAATTTTAATTTATGATTAAATTATAGAATTACTCAACTTACACATAAGTCCACCATCAATACTTCGTAAAAAGTAATCCAAGTATTGCATGCCATGTGTCTATGTTGTGGCAACATATTTGGCTAAATGTGTAGTCTTGGACTTTTTGTACTTGGAAGAGGAAAAAACATTTAGTTTATTTGTGCCCATGCATCCATTAATCAACAATATTAAGAAATTGTTTATGAAAATTTGAAAAAATGGTAAAAAATTTATTTTTCATAAAAAGTCCTCTAAAATTTATTATTAATTAATGCCTTATAAAAGAAAATCACACAACATAACATTCCATCTCATCTCCTCTCCCCTCCTCCAATAATTGTCAACGTTGCAGATTTAACCTAGACATCCTAATTCTTGACCATATAAGCGTAAATATCCAAGGTAAAAAGCTAAAATAGTCCCCACCTATCATACGAGAAATTATTATTTATATTGGGAGGATTGTTGATGTGGTCTCCTCTGATTAATAAGATGATGACATCTATGCAAATGTATGTGTGAGCTTTCTCATTAGCACAAGAAATAAAAAATAAAAATTATTAGAGGATGTCACGTTTACATAAATAACAACATTTTATTGATTGAGAAATTAAGGAAGACCACGTTAATAGTTTAGACCCAATAATTTCTCCTATTTTACCACGTGTAGCTCACTACAAGAACATGATAGGCGCATACAAAATTGACAATGTTGCCTGTCAAAAGCTTATTAGAATAGAATAGTGATGTGTGGGGACAGATTGAGATCAAGTGCAATACCTAGGTTATTGCACCTGATGCAATAGTAATACACAGTTGAGATTGAAAGTTCAAAAAAAAAACTTTCAATCTCAACCATTGAATAAAAAAAAATTGAAAAAGTTAACAAGTTAAAGTGATAAAAATTAATGTGAGAGGTAGTGTTGTAATTACATCTGCACCGGATCTAAACCCAGTGGGGACGAGGGACGTCTCTCATGAATGTTTGCTTTCACTTGAATCACTTCCATGTACCATAAGAGCATTAGCAGTGGGCTTGTAATATGCCAAATGCAAGGTACATTTGGCCTTCAAGCCCAAAACACACCCAGCAAAGGGAAGTCTAAAACTGAGAATGGCCAAATTTTTTTTGCACAGTGCTACAGTATCATCTCAAAGGTGAGATGGTACTGTAGTGCTATGCCAAAACACAATAGTATATTGTAATTCGTTCAAGCCTCTCTCTCTCTTGCTACAGTACCGGGCTTTTGCTCTCTCATCCCTTCTCTCTCTCTCGCCATTGTCAAGCTTCTTTCTTTCTCTCCAAATCGCCAAGCTGTTGTCACCAAGCCTCTGCCAAATGCCGATTCACCCTCACCCATCTCCAAATCCCTTTACCAATTCGCTCATCCCTTACACCCAACATGCTAGAAAAGCTGAATGGTATAAGCAAAGAATATTTTAGATTCATGGGCATCGGCGTGGAGATCGGATTCGTGGGCATTGGAGGTGAGATTGGATTCGTGGGGTTTGGGTTGCCACTTTTATGATCTGTGAGGTGAGATTGGATTGTGAGTTTTGTGATTTGTGGCTTGCTGGGTTTTGGTATGGTGGGTGGATCTCAGGTGGTGTGGCCGTGGGTTTCGTGGGTTGCAGATGGGTCTCAGGTGAGGTATTAAGGGTTGCAGATGGGTGTAGCAGAGACTCTTCTTTGCCGCGTTTGGTTGCAGGTTACTATGGTTGGTTGCTACCCACTAGATGTGGTTTTTTTTTGGCTGATGGTTTTGATTTGTAGGGTGTGGTTTTTGGTGGTTCTAATTGGCAGGATGTTGGAAAGAAATAATAAAGAAAGATTAAAAAAATAATATTTTTAATAAAATGGTAAAATAATAGAGTTTTGGGATGTTGGGTGTATTGTAAAATGTTATTGTATAATTGATAAAGTAGTTTTTTGGGATGGTAAAATAGAATGGGATGGCATTTGCGGTTGTGGATGCTCTAACTCAACAAGTCCGAAATAAATTGCATCCCTATTACAATATTTTGAAAACTTTTGAAGGTAAAATAATAAAAAAACTAATAATTAATTTTTTTAACAGTTTTTTTTATATATCTTATAAAAGTGTTTCAAAATTTTCTTAAAGTGGTTTATTAATAAATGCCCATAGAGCATTCGTTAACATGACTTGTTGTTTATTACTCATATTTTTTCAAAACAATAATAATTATGAGCACGAATTATATGCTTTTCTATATTACTTTTTTTTTTATTTAATTATCGTTATTGAATAGTTCTTGAATTTTTATGAGGTATACAGTTCAAGAGATGGGAGTAGGACTCCATGGAAGATAATTGAATTCTAATATTTATTTAAATTTTTGTTTAATTGTAAATTTCATATTGAGGTTAGGGATTTTTTAGAATGGAAAGAAGAAATGAAAATTTTTTTTAAAAAATATTTTTACAAAAATATATCAAATTTACTTTAATTTGCAAAATATCCATATACATCATAGAAAAATAAATAAATTTGCTAAATGTTGCGTTCATTTAAGGTTCATTACCAAAAGAGTTACAATTAATATCTATTGGATAGTAATAGATTTTACTAATTGAAATTCACGTTTCTTAAAAAAAAAAAAAAAAGAATCAACTAAAATTCACGATTTTATGTACTAATTTATTATGAGTGTTCAATTTTATTTTAGATTTCATTTTGCAAATTCACTACAATTTCCAAATTATTGATGTTACCTCATGTTCTAAGTATACTGTACATTTATACAAACTAAGTTTTCCTATTAAATTATAAGCGAAACTGCAATGTTGGTTCCTTAAGTTTACCCTCAAAGCACAATTGGTCCCTTAAGTTTCAACTAAGCACAATTGGTACCTCAAGTTTAAAAAGTGAGTTTTATTAGTCAGTTTACTAACTGCTGTTAGTGGTGTTACTTACATGGCTAACGAACAATAACTTGACATTTTTTTTAATGATATAACATTTTTTAAATTAAAAAAATTACAATTACTAGTTTCCACGGAAGATTTTAGCAAACTAACCCTACTGAAATCAAATTTAAAATTATAACTTGGTTACAAATTAAATCTCATTCATTACCTAATTTTTGTTTCACAAATGCATGACGGCGCGAGAGAGAGAAGGGGGAGAGAGAGATTGATGGACCCTAGCCTACTGCGATGCAGCCTCCCTCTGTTGGTGATGGCGGCCTTTTGCCTCCAAGCAATGTGCCTTCTTAGCCACTAAATTGTCCTCTTGCTAAAACATCCACCAATACCTCACCCTCTTTGAAAAGCCTCTCAGCCTCAGGTATTGCTATTTTCTCTCTTCACCAATGTGTTGTCATGTTGGATGTTCTATTCATAGGAGTATTTCTATTTATGAATAATTGTAACTAAATTCAAAAGATTACATTTGGTTTTGCAATTTTTTTTTATAATTATGTTTGTGTCCTGGAAATAAGCATAAAGTTTAGAGCTTGCTAGGGGCCAACTTCCAAAAACACTTGGAAAAACTATAAAACAATCAAAGGTGACTACCTTATAGAAGCCGCATTTTGTACTCCTTATGACTTGGGCTTCCGTTTCCCAATGATACTGAAATTCTAAGGCCCAAGGTTGGTTTAGGCCCAATCAGATTCTAAATTGACTCGAGACATGTTAAAATAAAAAATATAACTTTTTATGAGCAAATAAATCTATTTTTGGAAAATAAAGGCCAAGGAAACCCTCAGCCTATGTACGCATACACAAACTAGGGTTCTAGAAAGCTATGAAATGCAAGTTTTTTACATTAAAGCTGAAGTTTGGAATGAATCCCACATCGTTTGGGAGCCATTCCAAACCCTCATTTTTCAACTATGTAAAGTCTTACATGTTCAAAGGAGACAGAAAATCCTAAGGGAAAAAACAAGATTCACTAAAAATTGTGAGTCAAAGAGGGAGTTTTTCACAAAACATCCCCAAGTCAATATTTTTTTATTAAGGCTTTTTTTTGCCTTGATCTTTGAGTTTTAAGATTACTAATCACTTCCTTGTTTAATTGTGAATAGATTTGACTAAGGAGAATGATCAAAATCAAGCTCAGGAGCTTTTGTTTTGAGGTATTGAGTTTTAAACTTTTCTTTTCTTTTCTTCATTTTAATTCTATTTTAATATGTTTGCTTGCTTTGTTTATATCTTAAAATGTTTGTTTAGCCTAGGGTTTAGAAGTTTTTATGTTTTAAAGCATGTTAGGTTGTTAATTTCTTTAGTTCTTTTTTTGCTCTATTTTTTGTCTTAAGTTTCTAGGTTAGGGTTGTAACACCCCAAAATCATAGGCAATAAAATTCTATTTAATCTGAAAAATCCATAAAAAATGTTAAATAAAAGGATCCAGTAACCTAACAATTTCATCACAAATGTCAGAGCTCTAATCCACCAAAAATTAAAACATTCTCAAAATAATTCTCCAGTACAATGTTTAATACCATAAAAATAAAAATAAAATCTTCAATCCCACAAAAGGATTTGTAACTGTTGACTTCCAGGAATCTCTACTCCAATAATCCCTCTAAGGTATCTGTAAGGGGAAATAAAGGGGAGTGAGATAACTCAATAAGTGGAATTCACTAACACTGGGGTGTGGGAACAACCTTTCAAAAAAATAATTCTTACAACAAATTCATAACTTGGACCTCATCAATATTTATCATCAAATATTTCATATATAAAAAAAAATATCTTTATATTGTGAGCCATCATAACACATATATCAATACCATCATATAAACAATTTCCTAGGCTTTTCTCGTGGTCAACGTTTATGCCCCGTTGACAGGGTTGTGCTGTCCCCTTTCTGGGACTGGAACCTCCTTTTCATCCCCTTTCTTAAGGATGGTTCCTTTGGAACCTAAAGGTGCACTCCCTTGCTAAGGAGCTTCATTTTTGGATCCTCAATAGTATACTCCCTTGCTAAGGAGCTATCAAATGTGCACTGTCCCCTTTTCTGGGACCATCCCTTGCTAAGGACTAACTGTAGTATGATTGTCCCTTGCTAAGGACTAATACAATACTGAGCTTTTAATCACGACTTGCCATAGGTTTTCAACACATATTCAAGATGCTCACATAAATAATCCATTTATAATTCTCAAAAATATAAAGATATATTCACTCGTACAAGTTTAAATAAATTTAGGTTGTCCCACAAGTTTTTCATAACACGGATAGCCCATGTGTACATCAAACATCTATACAATATCAATTTATATATATAGAATATTAACATATTTCTTAGATATAGAATAGTTTAATGATCAACAATGTTTTGGGAAAATCCCTAAAATTAGTAAAATCCACTTACCTCTTAGTTGCAAAAGTAAAAGGAATCAACCAATCTCGTCACTAGGTCCATCACCAAGAATCTCAAAACCTAAAGACATAAGGAACAAGCCTATTAAAAATAAGAACTATTGCAAAATTTATCATCACATTTGTATCCAAAATCGAATAAGATCCCCCTAAAACAAATCAAATGCACTAAAGCCTAGCTTGCCCAACCTAAGACAAGTACCCAATTCCAACAGGAACCAAACAAGCATCCAACCCATAGTGCCACTGCACAAAACCAAAGCATTTTAAGTCTCCACAGCAAGCAATATGCACATGTAACATAACATAAAACACATCAATTCATAATAGGGGTAGCATATCTCATGGGTTTCCCTTTAGAACACTAAATGATTAAACCAAACCATTATTAGACTTGACTAAGTAAAACACATGTCGAAGAAAGCACATGAATTTACAAATCAATCCATTCAACAAAGATTTGAAGTAAATTCCGTAAAGTCTCAGCCACTTTCAGATAACTTCCAACTGCTCAGCCCCTTTTTATAAAATTCGTTTGGTCCACTTAGGTTTATCCAAAAAGCTTAAAATTAAATAGGGAGAAGCCTTTATATGTCTAGTATGTACACCAAAAATTCAGCTTAAAATGATTTTTCTATAATTTATTAAAAATCACGTAATTCAACTTACTCAAATCTGTCAGGGACAGATTTACAGTCCAAAAGAAAAATCATTATAATTATTATACTAGCCCAAATGGGTTGAGACTTGAATCAGGTAAAAGATAGGTGTATTAGCTTTCATTATAGCCATCTTAGGCTTCCAGATTCAACCTATGGTAGTTATTATGAACTTTTTATTACAATGTGTGCAGAGTTTCTACAGAGAACAATTTGAGTATTAAGTGGTTAGATGGTATTTTTGAACACCAAACTTCATATTCCCTTTCGAGAAATATCATATGTTCTTCCTCAACAAACCATTTTATCATTGGTACTATACATAAACACCAGAATTTTAAGAAATTAACACAAGAAGCAACCACAAACAAAGTTTAGCAAAACTCATGCAAAACCATAAATCGTACCAAACTAAAAGAAACATCTCACATAAAACCCATATCTTAAACTTGCATTACCCACTTTTTTTAAACACCTTCAAGAAGAAATACCCATATCAAAATATTATCCCCACCCAAGAGATTGCCTCTACTCAAGCTTTAGACCATAACCAAAACAATAAGAAAGAGGATCCAAGAAAATCACCTTTACACCACTGTTTCAGCAACTCAAGGAGAACACTTGCTGCCTCATAAATGTGGAACGGTGCTGGTGTGGTTTAGATTGCTAAGTGGTGATAATGGGTGGTTGAGTAGAGGAACCTTGCAATGGGTCGGCCATGGGGTAGAGATAACGAGAAGAGAAGAACACAAGAAGTGGGAGAGAACGTGTGGATCCCCGAGGGGGGGGGGGGGGCTGTGCTGATTGTGGACCATTAACAACAAATATTTTGAGGAGACATTTACCACTCTACCCTTAGGTTTCTTCATTTCCTTAATTTTCACCAAGCTTATTACCACAAATCACATAAATGCCATTATAGGCTTTAGATATTCAAAAGACCTCAGCAAAAGTAATTAACCACCTTAAAGAAAAAAAAAAGTTTATTTAAGATATTATTCACATCTAAAATTTGCTTAAGAAAAAGGCTTAGGGTGTTACATTCTTCCCCCCTTAAAAGAATTTCGTCCCTGAAATTGTACCCGTAAAGAAGGATTTAAAAACAAGACCAACCAATCCTTTGGTCATAAGATCAAAAGTATGCCCAAGTTTTTAAATAAAAAGGAATAGGGTAATATACTTCTAATTAAATTGGGTTGAAGAACACAACCTAGATTTCAACTCATAAAATAGATAACATTTTGGAAATGGGTGAACGTCATAAAACTTCAAAGTAGCCTTTTAATTAAAAAGACTGTAACCTTATGATATTAATCATTAGTTACAAGTTCTCAAGCATAGTAACTGAGTATTCAATTTAGAGCTTAAAAGTAGTCATCCACGAAATTTTATAATCTACAAAGGTTTAGTTTCAAAACTAGGATTAATTGTCTTTTACAAATACAAGTGGCATACAACCCACCAAACTTAAATACTTTTCAATGTGGAAAGAAAATTCCACTAGTTTAAATCAAGGAACCATGGTCTACAATTTATGATTAGGTATAAAGGGGAAGTATAATCACCACAAGCAAAGAGACTTTAGTATGACATTCAAAATCCCTATTGAATACACACATTCAACTTTTCAAGCACTCTTTGGAAAGAAACTAGTAACCAAAATGTAGCAGAGAATAACCGTACAAGAATTGCGTCCAAACTCTCGCATATAAAATCCTTTATCTACAAGGCAACATTCAAAAGACTTCCAATTACCATCGGTATCTAAAATGTCTAATATGTAAGGTTTACAACTTATAATAAAAATCTAAGTCTTGTAAAAGTATTTAATACACAACTCATAGGCAGAAAACAGTTTTCAAATCTAAGTTAAAAGATTCAATATATAATTATCTAAGGCCAAACACGCACAAATCTTAAGACATACGGACAACAAATCAATGATAACCCAAGTCTAAAAGGATAGAACTACAAGAGTCTACGTCAGTGATATACTTGTTTTTTAACATATTGGAGAGAACAAAAACCCAAAATAGGTTCAAAAAGACTAAGTTGAACGTCAATCTAAAATGTACTTGACGCAAGAAGAAGCAACGAGAAAAGATTCATAGCATGATCAACCATAAATTAAAGTTAAAACATAAGTCAATTCATATACTTTCACCATGTGAGAGAAGAATGCCAAAGGGGCATTTCCAAAATCAAGCAAAATTAAGTAATGGGTGTTTCAATATTTAGTATCAAACCCTACAGAGAGAGAAAACACTTGAAATAAAATAACATTTTATATATATATATATATATATATATAAGATTTTGCTTCAAAACACATTTTTCTTTAACACCAAACAAATAACGCAATGGCACAAAACTTGGATAGTTAGTGGTTCGTTAGACACCACATGATATCTTCTATTTCAAAGAGTCCAAATTTGAAACTAGGATTAAAATTGTCTTTTATAAATATAAGTGACATATGCTCCACTAAACTTATAGGCTTTTCAAAATGGTAAGAAAATACTATTAGTTACAACCGAAGAAGTCTTGGATTTGTAAATTTAGCATTTGTCACGAAGGCAAAATTATGTCCATTTTGAACAAACTGTTTGCAAGGAATACTTTAAAATGAATTTCAGAATCCATAAAAATATACAATTTCGCATTCAAAAGTCTTCCCTTTACCCAAGGATTGCAAAACATCTAATAAAGCTTCTTTTTTTCTTTTTTCTTTTTTTTTTTTTTTTTTTACAACAATAACAAAATTTTGTAAGAAAAAATATCTTATACACAAGTCATGTGCAGACTGGTTTCTGAATCTAAGTTGGAAAATTCACTTTATAATATTATAAGGCAATCACACAAAGACTATGAATATATGTTCAAACTGACCAACAATCAGAAAGAGTATGGAACCTTAAGACCAACCAAACAAAAGTCCAACCCTTTTCTTATTTTATTAAGAGCTTCAAAAATTCATAAAATCGTTGGTTTGAGGTTTAATATATTGGAGAGAACATGCATTTGAAATAGATTTGGGAAAAACCCTGACTAACATCAAATTAAAAAAATTACATCATTCGTTGAGGTGACAAAAATCATAGCATTATCGTAGGAAGATCAACCCATGTACTTTAATCATATGAGAGCAAAAACATCCCAAGGGGACACTCAAAATCTTGAAACTCAATAAATAGGAATTTCAAAGAGGTTGTTTAAAACACATTTTTTCTTTAAAACTACTTTTAGATATAAAAAAAGTTACATGATAGCACCATTCTTGATGGTGAGTGGTTTGTTAGACACCACGTGAGCTCAACGAGATCAAACAAATCCTCTAACCATCTATCATGGATAAAACTTGTCGAAGTATGCTAAACATAGTTGGTAAACAATTAGTCGTGCCACTCGTGGCCAGCGAGGTTCGTCCCAATTGCACAACCTAAAGTCAACATAACCAAAAATATTTGCTAACAACGAATTGTCTTTAAATAAGTTCTCAAAATTTATAAACACGAAATATGAAAACTTGATTCATTTATGTTTGCTCAAAACAATTTTAGGAATTTACCTAAAAACTTTCAAGAACTTTGAGAACAATGCATAACAAGCACAATTGTTTACATAAGCATTGCATAAGATGCACAATAGTTTACATCACACGTGAAGATTTAAGAACTTACTAATAGTATCACGAAGGAACAAGGACTAAACAAACTCCGAGCCATTGCAATCAACCAAAAATAACACACAAGGAACTTTCTCACCCAACTACCCCAACGGAACAACCTCGAATGGATTACTACAACAAGACCTAATGCTCTGACTTAGATCATTATCATTTCCTAATTCAAAAGTCTATAGAATCATAACCTACGCTCTGATACCATAATTGTAACGCCCCAAAATCATAGGCAATAAAATTCTATATAATCTGAAAAATCCATAAAAATGTTAAATAAAAGGATCTAGCAACCTAACAATTTCATCACAAATGTTAGAGCTCTAATCTACCAAAAATTAAAACATCCTCAAAATAATTCTCCAATACAATGTTTAATACCATAAAAATAAAAATAAAATGTTCAATTCCACAAAATGATTTGTAACTGTTGACTTCCAGGAATCTCTACTCCAATAATCCCTCTAAAGTATCTGTAAGGGGAAATAAAGGGGGAGTGAGATAACTCAATAAGTGGAATTCACTAACACTAGGGTGTGGGAACAACCTTTCAAAAAAATAATTCTTACAACAAATTCATAACTTGGACCTCATCAATATTTATCATCAAATATTTCATATATATAAAAAAATATCTTTATATTGCGAGCCATCATAACACATATATCAATACCATCATATACACAATTTCTTAGGCTTTTCTCGTGGTCAACGTTTACGCCCCGTTGACAGGGTTGTGCTGTCCCCTTTCTGGGACTGGAACGTCCTTTTCATCCCCTTTCTTAAGGATGGTTTCTTTGGAACCTAAAGGTGCACTCCCTTGCTAAGGAGCTTCCTTTTTGGATCCTCATTAGTATACTCCCTTGCTAAGGAGCTATCAAATGTGCACTGTCCCCTTTTCTGAGACCGTCCCTTGCTAAGGACTAGCTGCAGTATGATTGTCCTTTGCTAAGGACTAATACAATACTGAGCTTTTAATCACGACTTGCCATAAGTTTTCAACACATATTCAAGATGCTCACATAAATAATCCATTTATAATTCTAAAAAATATAAAGATATATTCACTCATACAAGTTTAAATAAATTTAGGTTGTCCCACAAGTTTTTCATAATACAGATAGCCCATGTGTACATCAAACATCTATACAATATCAATTTATATATATAGAATATTAACATATTTCTTGGATATAGAATAGTTTAATGATCAACACTGTTTTGGGAAAACCCCCAAAATTAATAAAATCCACTTACCTCTTAGTTGCAAAAGTAAAAGGAATCAACCAATCTCGTCACTAGGTCCATCACCAAGAATCTCAAAACCTAAAGACATAACGAACAAGCCTATTAATAATAAGAGCTATTGCAAAATTTATCATCACATTTGTCTCCAAAATCGAATAAGATCCCCCTAAAACAAATCAAATGCACTAAAGCCTAGCTTGCCCAACCTAAGACAAGTACCCAATTCCAACGGGAACTAAACAAGCATCCAACCTATAGTGCCACAGCACAAAACCAAAGCATTTTAAGTCTCCACAGCAAGCAATGTGCACATGTAACATAACATAAAACACATCAATTCATAATAGGGGTAGCATATCTCATGGGTTTCCCTTTAGAACACTAAATGATTAAACCAAACCATTATTAGACTTGACTAAGTAAAACACATGTCGAAGAAAGCACATGAATTTACAAGTCAATCCATTCAACAAAGATTTGAAGTAAATTCCGTAAAGTCTCAGCCACTTTCAGATAACTTCCAACTGCTCAGCCCCTTTTTATAAAATTCGTTTGGTCCACTTAGGTTTATCCAAAAAGCTTAAAATTAAATAGGGAGAAGCCTTTATATGTCTAGTATGTACCACCAAAAATTCAGCTTAAAATGATTTTTCTATAATTTATTAAAAATCACGTAATTCAACTTACTCAAATCTGTCAGGGACAGATTTACAGTCCAAAAGAAAAATCATTATAATTATTATACTAGCCCAAATGGGTTGAGACTTGAATCAGGTAAAAGATAGGTGTATTAGCTTTCATTATAGCCATCTTAGGCTTCCAGATTCAATCTATGGTAGTTATTATGAATTTTTTATTACAATGTGTGCAGAGTTTCTACAGAGAACAATTTGAGTATTAAGTGGTCAGATGGTATTTTTGAACACCAAACTTCATATCCCCTTATAAATATCATATGTTCTTCCTCAACAAACCATTTTATCATTGGTACTATACATAAACACCAGAATTTTAAGAAATTAACTCAAGAAGCAACCACAAACAAAGTTTAGCAAACTCATACAAAACCATAAATCGTACCAAACTAAAAGAAACATCTCACATAAAACCCATATCTTAAACTTGCATTACCCACTTTTTTTAAACACTTTCAAGAAGAAATACCCATATCAAAATATTATCCCCACCCAAGAGATTGCCTCTACTCAGGTTTTAGACCATAGCCAAAACAATAAGAAAGAGGATCCAAGAAAATCACCTTTACACCACTGTTTCAGCAACTCAAGGAGAACACTTGTTGCCTCATAAATGTGGAACGGTGCTGGTGTGGTTTAGATTGCTAAGTGGTGATAATGGGTGGTTGAGTAGAGGAAGCTTGCAATGGGTCGGCCATGGGGTAGAGATAACGAGAAGAGAAGAACACAAGAAGAGGGAGAGAACGTGTGGATCTAGGGGGGGGGTTGTGCTGATTGTGGACCATTAACAACAAATATTTTGAGGAGACATTTACCACTCTACCCTTAGGTTTCTTCATTTCCTTAATTTTCACCAAGCTTATTACCACAAATCACATAAATGCCACTATAGGCTTTAGATATTCAAAAGACCTCAGCAAAAGTAATTAACCACCTTAAAGAAAAAAAAAATTATTTGAGATATTATTCACATCTAAAATTTGCTTAAGAAAAAGGCTTGGGGTATTAAAATGTAAGGACTAAAAGTGCATTTACGCCTTTTAAATATGTACACCAGTATAATACAGATAAGTCATAATAATGTACATTAGGGTATTACACTTTTTCTTCTACTTGTGCAACCCAGTTTTGGTATCTCACCAACCTTTAGGTGTTATTCTTTTTCCTCTCTCTTTGTGGCTATGCAATTCATTTAAAACTTGTATGAAATTTCGTGTGTTTGTGTCTTTGTCAAACTATAAAGTGTAATTTAATATTTTTCCTCTCTCTTTTGAAAATATAAATTGTCAGATCATTTTAAGCAAATATATTTGTGTAGCTTAGAAAATTTTATTTTAGAATAAAGCTATACATGTCAATACCACATCTCAATAGTGGTAGACCCTTTGTGGTTGTGCAATTCATTTAGGACTTGTATGAAATTTCGTGTTTTGTGTCTTTGTCAGATTATAAATCGTAATTTAATAATTTTCCTCTTTCTTTTGAAAATATAAATTGTTAGAATAAATATATACATGTCAATACCACATCTCAATAGTGGTTAACCCTTTGTGTTTGTTAGTTAGTTAATACTACACAAGGAGAAGGACCACATATTTTTTATTGTATAATTTCCATTACGTTCATGCATAGTATTAGATAGAATACCTTTCTTGTCAAATAATTTAGCCATTTTTCAAATAATTCAATGTTTAAATTGTAGAATAATTTTTTTTTTTTTTAAATTTTGCCCCTTGCAATGTTAGTTTTAAACAATTAATTCCTTGCTCTTGTTGTGGGGATGGACGATGTGGGGTCAGAAATGTAAATACATGCCTTGGGGCCTTGGGCCTGATCCGAGGACACTAGCTTGTTTGAGGATGGCCTGGCGACGACAAGGGCACTGAATTCGGAGGCCCACAAGCTCGCTGTGGAAGTAAAGGCCAATTGGGATGGTCTGAGGAGAGGTGCGTCCTTGGCTGACCGAGGTGAGGACCATAAGATGCACCGTGGTACTTGGAGGGGAAACCAGAAAGCTCAGCAAGCAAAAGTGCGCTCCAGAGAATGTAAAAAAGGAGAACAAGTGGGGAGTACCTTGCAGAAAGCTGCTGCCGCCACTGCATTAAATACTTCACACCTACCCCTCTGGCCGCATTAATGAAAAAGTGACATCTGAGATGATGGTGACCAGCCTTATAGCCATTGGGGGAAGATTCCAAGGCGATGGCGGATGGGAAAGACATCTGCATTGAAGACTCCATGAATGGAAGCACAAGGAAGAAGGATCTAAATAGAGAGGGAGAGAACATTGTGGGGGGAGGATTTTTGTAAACTTTTTTCTAGAAGAACAAGAGAAGCTAATACGAGACATCCTCGGCTCATATCCTAGGAGAGATTGCGCTGTACTGAAATCCCATTGCATGTAATCGTGGATTTAGCCCAACACTGTTGTTTTACATTGTCTTAAGAAACCTGGGTCTCAAGCCCACCCACTACAAATTTTATTGTTTGAGGCCGTTTGGGCTTGTCCCCACCTCACGCATTTGGGTCCAGGCTTGATTTGTATCCTTACAATTGGCGCCGTCTGTGAGAACCTTGAGTAAAAGGACGTGAAGCATCATGGAAGGCTCAGGTTCACACCATGCAGAGTCCATGGGATCCTAGCATAAGGATCACCTTTGCAGCTAGAGAGGGAAAGAGATCGAGAAGCTAGTGTGCGTACAGAGCATACGTGCGAGAGAAGTTATACACGAGCTGGAAGCAGAACCTCCCGCAAAAAAAGTGTCAAAGAAATGCATAAGGAGATTGACCATTTGAAGAAGAAGCTGCATCGGGAGAAATGACAGCGTACTCCCTTTCCTTCAGATCCTTCTTCAGCAGATTCTCGCATTAGCAGCGGCAACCCCAGGTCAAGAACTCCTCCTAGTGAATCCTCCTCCTACAAAGACGACTACCCTTGTGACCCTAAGGGTAAGAAGACCTCTTGCAGGGGTTTGGCCAACAATGCTTTGAGCAAGGCGCTCCACCAAATCTCCAAATCACCCTTCACTTGTAGGATTGAGAAGGGAAAGCTTCCGAGGTGATTTACCCAACCAACCTTCACCATTTATAATGGGCGGACGGATCCGGTGGAACACATGAGTCATTTCAGTCAGAGAATAGCGTTGCACTCTAAGAGCGAGACCTTGATGTGCAAAGCCTTCCCCTTTAGCTTGGACCTGTCGCAATGAAATGGTTCAATGGCCTGAAGGCAGGCTCTATTGATTCCTTCATGGAGCTCACCAGGGCATTTGGCTCGCGTTTCATTACCTGTAGCAGGGTGCCTCGGCCTTTAGATTCACTGTTATCCATGGCCATGAGAGAGGGGGAGACTCTCAAGACATACTCCGACAGGTATTGTGAGATGTTCAACGAGATCGATAGGGACTTCGACGATGTTGCCATAAACACCTTCAAGGTCGGCCTTCCAAACGAGCACGATCTGAGGAAATCGTTGACCAAAAGGCCTGTCAAAAGCGTGCGTCGGCTCATGGATCGCATCGACGAGTACAAGCAGGTTAAGGAAGATCAGCTACAAGGAAAGGGGAAGGCGAAGGTTATCCCTCAAGAGAGGAGGGATTTCAGGTCGAACAAATACAACAACAGTAGGCCGAGGAGAGATTTCGTTGGGCAGTCTGGTCCGAACTCTTCTCAAGTGGTCAGCACCGTGTTTCGTGAACCCGTGTAACAGGTGTTTGAGAAAATCCGTCATGAACCATATTTTAGGTGGCCCAGCAAGATGGTAGAGGATCCCACAAAGCGTAATCAGAACCTTCATTGCCAATATCATCAGGAGAGAGGTCACACGATAGAGAATTGCAGGAATTTATGGAATTATCTGGAGCAATTGGTGAAGGAGGGAAAGTTGAAGCAATTCTTATATCAGCCTGAAGAACAGGGAGAGCATCCTGGTCCAGCCAACTAGGGTAACAACGTTTCAAGACCCCCTTTGAGGATGATTAATTTCATTCTCGCTTCTCTTAAGAGGACTAGTTCATGCCCTTCCAGGGTGATGTCTGTGGCGCGAGCCTTTGCAGAGAACTATAACTCCGAACCGAAGAGGATTAAGGGTAACGTACCTCTAATTTTAGGATTCTCAGATGAGGACAAAGTGGTGACCATCCAACCACACGATGATGCCTTAGTCATCATGTTGAGAATAGGGGGTTACGATGTGAAGAGGGTAATGGTAGATCAAGAAAGTGGTGCAGACATTATGTACCCTGATCTGTTCAAGGGGTTAAACTTGAAGCTGGAGGATCTGTCGGCTTATGATTCACCTCTAATAAGCTTCGAAGGGAAGGCCGTCATGCTAAAGGGGCAAATTAGGCTGCCTGTGCAGTCGGGCCCAGCGGTGGTCGAAGTGGAATTCATTGTGGTAGATGCCTACTCTTCCTATACGGCCATTGTCGGCAGGCCGTGGCTGCACGCTCTGGGTGCTGTCTCCTCGACTTTCCACGCCAAGGTGAAGTTTCCGTTTGGCGGTCAAGTTAAAAATTATTGGGAGTCAGTCTGCGGCAAGACAGTGCATAACAGTCGCAGTATTGCACAGGCCAGAGCCAAAGCCCTCAGCCTCGGCTGCATTTATCCCATAGCAATCAATGTCTTCTACCACAACTGGAGGGATAGTGGCAGAAGAGCCCATGTGTGAGTAGTTGGATAGAGTTCTTGTAGATAGTGACCTTGAAAGGTTCTTCTAGGTAGGGGCTCAGTTGCCAGCCGAGGAAAGGGAGGAGTTAGTTGTGTTCTTAAGAGGAAACCTTGATGTGTTTGCATGGGAAACTTATGAGGTCTCTGGGATTGACCTAAACTTCATCTGTCACCACCTAAATGTCAGCCCAACTACTGTGCCGAGGAGGCAACCGCCTCGGCGCTCTTCCAAGGAACATTCCAACGCTGTGAAAGAGGAGGTTATTAGACTCAAAAGAGTTGGGGCTATCAAGGAAGTATTCTATCCTGAATGGTTAGCTCACACAATGGTGGTGAAGAAAAAAAGTGGAAAATGGAGGGTATGTATGGATTTTACGGATCTAAACAGGGTCTGCCCCAAAGACCTTTTCCCAATGCCCCGCATAGATCAGCTGGTGGACGCTACCGTCGGCCATTCTCGGATGAGTTTTCTAAATGCCTTTCAGGGGTACCATCAAATACCTTTAGTTTCGGAAGATCAGGAAAAGACAGCTTTTGTCACTCCTACCGGTAGCTATCATTACAAGGTAATGCCTCTTGGCTTGAAGAATACTGGGGCTAGCTATCAAAGGATGATGACGAGGATGTTCAAAACTCAGTAAGGGAAAACTATCGAAGTGTATGTGGATGACATGGTTGTGAAGAGTAAGGCTATATCTATGCATGTGGTCGACTTGAGCGACACTTTCCAGTCGTTAAGGAGACACAAGTTGCGCCTAAATGCCTCTAAGTGCACTTTTGGTGTGGGGTTTGGCAAGTTTTTGGGTTACATGCTCACTCATAGAGAGATTGAGGCCAACCCCACCCAAATCACAGCAATCTGCAGTTTGCAACCTCCTCAGAATCCAAAGGAGATCCAAAAGCTAACAGGGATGACGGCCGCTCTCAATAGGTTCATCTCTCGGTCTGCGGACAGATGCCGACCCTTCTTCCAGCTGTTGAATAAGTGGAAGGGATTTGAATAGACTGAAGAATGTTCCTTATCTTTTCAACAGTTAAAGGAATATCTCTCTCGACCACCTATTATGTCTCGCCCGGACTTAGATGAAGTTTTATTTACGTACATAGCCGTGGCTATTCATGCTGTCATTTGGGTTCTGATACGAGATGACAATGGTATACAAATACCAGTCTATTATGTGAGCAAGTCTCTGCAGGAAGCTGAGATAGGGTATTTACCGTTGGAGAAAGCAATTCTAGCCGTGGTGCATGCTACGCGCAGGCTTCCATACTACTTCCAATCTCATACGCTCGTTGTGTTGGGAATCCCCAAAAGAATCGCCAAATTGGGAACTATCTTGGGAGCCTTTGACATCAAGTACATGTCGTACCTCCGTGAAGGGGCAAGTCCTTGCCGACCTAGTGGCGGAGTTTGCTGAGCTTTCAGTGGAAGAGAACCCTAAGGGGTGGGGCATGGATGGAAAATCAGTCGGCATGATCTCGTGCAAGGAATCCTTGATGTGGAAGGTATACATGGATGGGGCTGCCAACTAGAAGGGTATGGTGTAGGGATAGTTTTGATATCCCCAGAGGGAATTATCTTGGAGAAGTTTTTGAGACTGGAATTCTCGGCTACCAATAATGAAGCCGAGTATGAAGCTTTATTAGTGGGAATGGATATGGTTCAAAAAATGGGTGGAAAGTGGTACAAGTGTTCTCGGACTCACAGCTGGTGGTCGGCCAAGTGAAAGGAAAGTTGGAGGCTAGGGAACTGAGGATGCAGGGGTACCTAGCCCGCGCCAAGTACTTGCAGTCCAAATTTAAATCTTTTGCAGTATTTCATATCTCTAGGAATGAGAATACCCATGCCGACTCGTTGGCCACTCTTGCAACCTCCTCGGCTCAGAGCCTACCCCGGATCATCCTTGTTGAAGACTTATTTAAGCCAACAGGGACGAAAGGTGGTGCCATTCAGAGTCATCAGATCATAATGGGTCCCAGTTGGATGGATCCGATAGTGTCCTTCCTCAAAAATGATCTATAACTAGAAGAAAAGTATGAAGCCAACAAGATATGGAGAAAGGCTCCATGGTTTTGGCTATCTGAGGATGAGAAACTATATATAACGCTCTTTCTCTGGACCTTACCTGCTGTGTATACATCATGAAGCAACGGAGCCGCTCTTGGAAGAATTGCATAAAGGAATATGTGGTAGTCACACGGGAGGAAGGTTATTAGCCAATAGGGCCCTTACTCAGGGATATTGGTGGTCGAACATGCAGAGAGAGGCGCAAGATTATGCGAGAAAGTGCGATCAATGTCAAAGATTTGCTCCCAACATTCATCAGCCTGGAGGTGTCCTTAATCCATTGACTAGTCCTTGGCCGTTTGTTCAGTGGAGTTTGGATATTGTGGGACCCTTCTCTAGGGCAGTGGGAAATAAAAGATGGTTACTCGTCAGGACGAACTACTTCACCAAGTGGGTTGGAGTACAGCTTCTCTCAAACATTAGAGACGTGGATGCAAAGAAGTTCGTCTAAAAGAACATCATTACCAGGTTTAGGATCCTGCACATCCTCATTTCGGATAACGGCCTGAAGTTTGACAACAGGGCCTTCAAAAAGTACCATGGGGACTTCGGCATCACAAACAGATATTCTACTCCAGCCTACTCACAAGTGAATGGCCAGACCGAGGCGGTCAACAAAGCGATAGTCAATGGGCTCAAGAAAAGGCTAGATGATGCTAAAGGTAGGTGGGTGGAAGAAGTGCCACATGTTCTGTGGACTTATCGAACTGCATCATGGAGGTCCACGGGAGAAACACCATTTTCGATGACTTATGGGGCAGAGGTTATGATCCTTTTGGAAATGGGGTTTTCGACGATAAGGACGCACTCCTACAACCCAGACAACAATGACGACTTACTTCAAAGGAGGCTGGACTTGGTTGATTTAAGGCGAGAAAATGCCATGGTTCAGCTAGCTTGCTACCAGCAGAAACTTAAGCAAGGGTATGACTCCCACGTGAAGTCAAGGCCCCTTGCTCCTAGTGACCTAGTCTTAAGAAAGGTTGTGGGTTCCGCTAAGAACCTAGCATGGGGTAAATTGGGACCTAATTGGGAAGGGCCATACCGTGTAACTTTTATAATTGGTATAGGGTGATATTATCTGGCCGACCTAGATGAAAAGGCCGTACAACGTCCCCGGATTATAAATAACTTGCAAAGGTACTACTATTAATGGAAGACATTTTCGCCATTTATTCAGTTGTATTAGGCTGTGTTAATTATTGATTTCTCGGTCTTCAATAAAAAATTAAAAAAAAAATAAAAATAAAAAACCAACGTTTTCACTAAGTGTTAATCTCAACCTTAGCTGCGCCGAGTCCTCGGACCATCTGCTTTGGGAAAAATTAACATGCAGTACATTTTTACTAAGTGTTAATCTCAACCTTGGGTACGCTAGGCTCTCGGACCATCTGCTTTGAGAAAAATTAACATGTTGTTCCTTTTTACTAAGTGTTAATGTCAACCTTAGCTACGCTGGGTCCTCAGACCATCTGTTTTGGAAAAAATTAACATGCAGTTCCATTTTACTAAATGTTAATGTCAACCTTAGCTACGCCGGGTCCTCGGACCATCTGATTTGGAAAAAATTAACATGCAGTTTCTTTTTACTAAGTGTTAATGTCAACCTTAGCTACGCTGGGTCCTCGAATCATCTGCTTTGGGAAAAATTAACATGCAGTTCCTTTTTACTAAGTGTTAATGTCAACCTTAGCTACGCCAGGTCTTCGGACCATTTGCTTTGGGAAAAATTAACATGCAGTTCCTTTTTTCTAAGTATTAATGTCAACCTTAGCTACGCCGGGTCCTCGGATTATCTGTTTTGAGAAAAATTAACATGCAGTTATTTTTTTTACTAAATTTTAAACAAAATCGTAATTAGGCCTGGCCTTCGGACCAACCATTCATGGGAGAAATTTACACTTCAGTTTGTTCCTATAAGTGTTGAGTGGGACTAAACCTATTCTCATGTTTGAGTGTTACATAGGTTCAAGTTTTTACCCTTTTTTTTCATTCTTATGTGATTAATTGATCTTTGTGGCATGAAACTCAGCATAATTCTCGCATACAAATTACTTATTAAGGGAGTAAGTTTATAAAGTGGAGCCTTTCTCACTAGGGGTTCACATGGTTATTCAGCACATAAATGAAACTGGTCGTATCTGTTTGTACCTTAAACACCTTCACAACATGTTAGCAAGAGATACTAATAATGAAAATCACGTCTAAGAAATACTTGCAAAGAAATTGAAAGTCAAAACCTTTTTTATTAATCATAACTTGGTTACATAGGAAAAACGATAAAGTGTTTATATTGAACAAAAATTCAAAAGAGCTCTCAATGGCTTATGTCTTGGCCTTTGATGGAGGATCCTCTTTGGGCTTCACCTCAGCTAAATGGATCTTGCCTTCTGCTCCTGGTGGCTCAAGCTCCGCGGGTAGAAAAGCAGCACCCTCAAGGGTCAGAGGAGCATTAGAGCGTCTTGGCTTAAACCCATAGAGGCCTGAGGAGGAGGAGCAGGAGGTAGAAGGAGCTGAAGGAGGCGGAGTGTCAAATTTGCGGATATCGGGGCAGAAGCACCTGCCACATTGAGAGCCTCATACCACACTTGCCTGCAGTACTCCCTATGATTTTTATTGGAAACCTAATCAAATTATGTAGTTGACTAGTCTTTCTTTTAAAATTGATCAATTGTTTAGATATATTGTTATGCCTTGGAATGGTTTAATTTGCAAGGCTCTTGTATGGAAGAGCAAATGTTCAAATATATTTGAACTATCCATATCTATTAAATGTTCGAATACATTTGAACTATCCATATCTATTAATTGACAAATTAAATGCATCACGAAACAAGCCGTAAAAGCTAATACAGGTGGGGAAAGTGCTGCTAGTGATGTTACCCCATTTGTCTGCTCCATGTCAAGAACATTATATGATTTAAGTGTTTCATTTTTTAGCCTCACACTTTTCCATCCACAAGCTAACAATAAGAATTTTTATACTGTATAAAAAAAAAATTATTTTGTTATTGATTTATTTATTGTACCCTGAGTTAGAGAGGGGCCAAAATGATACTAGAAAAAAATAATTCTAGTAGACAATACATAATTTATTTAGAAGACATTATTATTACAACCTCTTGCTTTTAAAATTCCTTGAAGAAGAATAACTTTAAAAATCCACACTGATGGCTGAGAAGGACGTGCTGATTGGAGGCAAGAGGCCGTTATCGCTAACAGAGATAGGTGGCGTCGTGGTAGGCTAGGGTCCGTCAATCTCTCTCTCTCTCTCGTGTCGTCGTGTGTTAGTGAAACAAAAATTAGATAATAAATGAGATTTAATTTGTAACCAAGTTATAATTTTAAATTTGATTTCAATCGGGTTAGTTTGCTAAAATCTTTCATGGAAACTAGTAATTGTAATTTTTTTAATTTAAAAAATGTCATGTCATTAAAAAAAAATCAAGTTATTGTTTTTTTAGCCATGTAAGTACTACCACTAACAGCAATTAGTAAAAGGACTAGTACAACTCATTTTATAAATTTAAAAGACTTAATTGTGTTCAATTAAAATTTAAGGGACTAATACTTTCAAGTTAAACTTGAAAGATCAAAATTGTAATTTCACTTAAATTATAATGATACAATGATTATTGTAAACTAAACCAAGATTAAATCATATTTAATACCGAATAGTTTTTTTTTGTGCATTGCATCATTCAGCTAATAATAATACTAATAATAAAAAAATAAAAAACATTATAAAAATACATATTATAATATTTGAACAACAAAAACTATTCTTTAAATAGTTGTAATTAAATATTCCTAAACGTAAAATCAGTCAAAACACAAAATCCATTCATCCAAAGTGGTTGCCAAAACAAACCGCGGGCCAGTCTTTTCCGCAGTAATAATTTCCGAAAAAGGAACACCACAAACGGTAATTTTAAAGTTTAAATAGTGCAGCACATGATTGAGAAGATATCATTTGTTTAATGAATTATTATCTATACCGAATGCTTTTCTTATTTAGAATTTTTATTTTTTTAATTCAAATATACTTTTACACTTATGTTTAACCTGAGATATAACTAAAATACAATATAGTAAAAAATGTAACTTTAACTCTTACTAAAATATTGTCTAAAAAAAGATCACATTATTATTAATTTTTAAGTTGCTTTATCCATTTACTAGCCTCTGAGCATGCGTTTAGAGGCTCTTCTATTTTTAGGATATAAGTTAATTTAGAACATTTATTATAATTTAGAATTACTACATTTTTCAATTACAAAAAAAAATTTAAGAGTGTGATGAGCATTATGTATGGAGAAATAATTTTTTATCACACCCTTAGATTTTTTTTGTTATTGAAAAATATTTTTTTTGTTATTATCTATTAGTGGTCCTATTTTATAGAAAAAAAAAACTATATTTAATTATTTTATATATATAATTTTTATTGTAAAAATCTAATTTATAAGTGAATAAATCAATTTAAAAATTAATAGGAGATTGGTCATATTTTTTAGGCAATATTTTAGTGGGTGTTAGAATTACATATTTACCAGATTGTCTTTTAGTTTTGTCTATACTTAAACATAGAACTGTATGGGTATTTTTGAACTAAAAAATGAGAAATTCAAACAAGGAAGCCCCAGGATAGATACTAGGATTTCTCTTGTTTGGATTAATCAATTTTTTGTTAAAAAATGACCTTATACTCCTATGTTTAAGTAGAGACTGAACTAAAAGATAATTTAGTAAAAAACTAAAAATACAACTCTAACTTTCACTAAAACATTACTTAAAAATATGGTTACTCTCATTTTAATTTTTAAATTACTTTATTTACTTATAAATTAAAATTTCAAAATAAAAATTATATATATAAAATTAAAACACAATTTCTTAAAAAAAGAAAAAATTCATTTAGCGATGAAGCTAGTTTTACTTTATTTCACAGTCCCCAAAACATTGTGACATACTGACATCCACCAACTGCAGTTGTCTTTTAGATAAACGTGCTCCCTTTTATTCTGTCTCATTAATTACGGCCTCAATTTGCTGAACTTAGAAGTTGGAATATCGTGGTGTGTGGATTACACGCTCTGACTGTGATGCAGTGCAAGCAATTCTATCATAAAAGCATTGATTACACTATGTTCACCTACAAAAAGAAAATAAAAAACACTTTATGAAGCTATTATGTACTGATTTGAGATTAGATAAACTGTTTTTTTTTTTTAATAATTTTTTTATATATACTAAATACGGGTCTCATATGTGTCAATTATTTATTATTTTATAACTTTTATATTTAATTATACTATTTTAATAATTTTTTTTTTTTGCAAAAAATTATACAAATTATTTCTAAATGAACACTAAATTTAGATAAACTATTATGAGATGAGAAAAAGAACATAGCTGAACTCGGAGGTAAGTATAGAATATTCAAAGAGTATAATAATTATACTCTTTTTTCTCTTATAATACGAAGTTCTTCTATTTTTTTAAAAACCATTAGTAAGCTCTTCTAATTAATTTTGAAGTGGGATATATTATTTAGGAAAAATGTTAATAAAATATTTTAAGAAATTTTTTATATTGTTTTTATTAGAAATATATAAAAGATGTAAAAAAATTAATATTTTTTCTTTTCTTATAAAACTTTTTTAAAAATATATCAAAAACTAATGTTTTTAGGGTATTAATTAATTTTTTCTTATGCTGTATTATTTATGTGAGAGGAAGAAGTATATATTTATCATACTCATTAAATATTTAATAATATTTATGAATGTGTGGAAAAAAAATGACATGTGCAATGGCCAAAATTGTCTTCTATGTTAATTAGATAGTAATTTCAGGAATATATATCTAGAATAATCGTAAGAGTCTTTATTAATGGATGTGAATGATTTATGATTCATAAAGATACTTACAGCCTGTTTGGTTTAACCTTGTTTTGAGTTATATCACTCAAAACTCATAACTCAATTATGAAAAAATGTGAAACTCACCCCAATTTTTTTGTTTGGCCTAGTTTCTTGATTTTGTTTTCATCACTCAAACTCAAAAATTTTGAGTGAAAGTGATGAAAACTGAAAACACCAAATTGTTGTTTTCAGTTTTTGAGAATTGAGTTTCAGTGGCATTTTTGTAAAATTAAGCAAAAAATGGGACCCACCCATATGTCTTGTCCCGTCAATTACTGGCCGTTCTTCTCTATCTCTTCTCCTTCTTCTTCTTTGTTTTTTTCTTTTACCCTGAGCTCTCTCTTCTCTTCCCGTTCTTCTGTCTCTTCTCCTTCTTTTTTTTCCTTTTACCCTAAGCTCTCTCTTCTCTCCCCGTTCTTCTCTGTCTCTGCTCCTTCTTTTTTTTTTTTTTTTTTTTCTTTTACCCGGAGCTCTCTCTTCTCACTGACCTTTCATTGCTCCTCCACAAGCCGCCACCACCACACTGGCCAGTTGTCACCGTCACGAGCAACCACTAGATCGGTTCAATCTCGGCCCAGATCGGAACCACCAGATCGGTTCAAGCTCAGCCCAGATCGGAAGTTTGGGTTTGCTATGCACAGGGACCTCGAGATTGGAAGCTTCGCTGGTGACATCACCTCGTACTTCGCCGGAGCTCCATTTTTTGGCTTCAATTTTTTTTTTCGCTTTGCGTTATTCTTCTTCTTCTTCGACATTATTCTTTTTTTTTGCTCTGCGTTATTCTTCTTCTTCTTCTTCGGTAACGTGGGTTTTGGTTGGTGGTGGTGATGAAACTGGGTTTGGGTGTGGATTTCATGTTCACGCAGGTAAGGGAAGAATACAGTTGAAAAAAACTGATCGGTAGGCTCCACCATTTTGGCACAAGGTGTACTTAAAAGCTGAGATATATAACTGAGAATTGTTAACAAACAAAAATTTTAGAGTTTTTGAGTGATGGTTGGTTTTAAGATATGGGTGAGGAGTTTTGAGATTGAGTGATGAGTTTTGAAAACTAAGTTTAAAAAACTGAGTGATGGGAAAATCAAACATGCTCTTAATTTTTTTGTTTTGTTTTGTTTTTTTTTTTTTTTTTTGAGAATCAGGACCTCACCTAAATTAGTAGAAAACAAAGTTATTTTTTTCGCTAAGTGGTTTGACAGATTATGTCAGTGTCATATTGTGGCATGCATGCCATGGTCGGTTTGTCTTCTCCCTGATTTAGTACTTGAAACGTGTAAAGAATAAGTTTGATTGAATGCGTACTTAACTTATCATCTAACTTCCCCTCAAAAGAAAAAATAAATAAATAAAAGAAAAAAAATAATTTATCATCTAACTGTTTGTTTGTCCGAAAGTATCAAGATCTTTTCTAATTATAATGACTTAACTTTAAACTAGGTTAACTAACTTTAATCGAAAACAAAAACTGTTGAAATAGTTCATAATTAAACATATGACCAGGAAAAGTGGACACTAGAAATAGCAATTTCAAATCCAAAAGAATTCCAAAGTGAAACCTTTCCATCACTAGAAACAGCAATTACAAAAATTTTTGTGGTAAAAGATCATCCAACAGTACTTCTAATTAATATTGTAAAGACACAAATCAAGCCTAAACCCAAGTGCGTGACAGGGCAAGCCCAAATGGCCTAAATAATAAAATTTGTAGAGAGTGAGTTTGAAGCCTAGACTTCTTGGGACGATGGAAAGCAATGATGTTTGGGCTAAGTCCACAGTTGCGTACAATGAGCTTGTGATGCGATTCTAACTGTCCTTAGAATTGAGCCGATGAGCCACTATATCCGTTTCCTTGTTCTGCTTTGAGAGAAGAAGCCTTTTTCTTCAAGAAGCCGAATCCCCTGCCAATGCCCTCTCCTTCTCTATTTATATTTCTCCTCTGTACATTCCTACTCATAGAGCTATAAATGCAGATCTCTTTCCCATCCATCCTCTCCTTGAAAACTTCTCCCAAAGGTTATAAGACTGATCAACGTCTCCTCAGGGGTCACTTCCCCATTAATGCGGTCAGATGGGTAGGTGTGAAGCCTTTAATTCGGTGATAGCAGCTTTATGCAGAATACTTCCCACTTGTTCTCTCCCTTTACGTTCTATTGGAGTGTGACATGGCTTGTTGAGCTTTAAGAGTCCTTTCCTAGGCATCATAGTGTACCCTTTAGCCCTTGTTTCCGTTGTCCAAGGAGACCCTCTCCTCAGACTCTCCCCGATTGGCCAATAATCTGATCGGTGGATCCCTAGGTCCTTAAGTTAGGCGACCTTATTCCCGCCTCGCAGCCCTTTGGAGGAGTCAACGTTCTCGAACCAGACCCAAGGCCTACATAGGTGTTTTGACACTTCTGCTCCCACAAATATAATTATATGACATCAATTTTCATAATAAGTAATTATAAATTTACATTGTACTAACAATATAAATCTTAAACTATAAATTAAACAATTAAGTTTAGTGTTGAACATATTTTTTAAAAAAATATAAAATGTTGTATATTTTTTTGTTGTAAATTATGTACAATATTGTACATATTTATTTAGCTTATAAAATAAAGTTTACAATATAAATTAATAATTTTTTAAAATAATTTTATTTAAAATTGAATTTGAAAAATGAAATAGCAGAATAGAGATAAATTTAAAACCAAAAAATAAATCAACTTAGAAAAGAAGAAGTTGAAATAAAGGAGAAGATGAGGAGAAATTGTGGAGGTGAAACTGTGAAACAGAAAAGGACAGATATGAGCTGAGATGAGACGTATGGTCCATCATTTTGTCAGAGCCAACGTGTCTGGGCCCCACATGTCGTGATTGCTTAGACTAAATTTTCAATAATATTTTCCCACCCACCCGCCCAAACAAACCGTGGCCTCTAATTGCATGTTCATGTTCCATCCAGCCGGGCCCAGCAACGTGATTCTCTGTTTATATTTTAGATACGAAGCCGACGTGGCAAAGACGAGCACGGAATCGATACACTCGGGGATTATCTGATGGATGATGTGGATGGGACACGTGTTGAGCTTTGAATTGGCGATTGATGTACACTATGTACTCCACAACAAAAATTAGGCCCGGTATACGTGCCCCAAATCAAGACCATGGCTTTCAAACTTTGCTATTCCTAGATTGCCTAGTCGGACATAAAATGAGACAACTTTATCCACAACTGTTCACAACGAGACAGGGCGGTGAGATCTGTCATAAAGTTGTGTTATTTTATGTATTTTTTTATTAGAAAAATATTAACTGATGCTGATAGTTATTGGTTAACAATCTATTAAAAAAAGTTTTTATAAAAATTAAAAAATTAGTGTTTTAAAAGTTTTTTATTTTTATTTTTTATAAAAATAATTTTAAAATTTTTTTAAAATAAATTATTAACTATTATTTTAAGTACACTTATTAACGTAACCCTCCTCGATATTACTCTTTATTGCCCCACTTGTTTCAAGCTTGTTTTTGCGCTGCTTATTTTGCGTAAACAACTTAAGTTGTAGGGTCTTTTTGCATAAAATAAGACCCAATTCTTCATTTGAAGGCTTTTTTTTTTTTTTTTTTTTTTCCACTTGAAAGCTATCTTTAAAGTGTTTTGGGTATGAAATACTTGCACCGATCTCATTTTCTAGCAAAATCCGACCTCTATGAAATACTAGGAAGTATGAACATAGACATAAGCATGGGTATATGGATATGAGTATAATATAATCACATGAGCAATTTTAAAAAATTAGAACACAAAACTATAGGTACAACACCGGTATATCACAAATACAACATAGATACAACGCTTTAAATGAAGTGTGCATACTTCCTCAATGAAATACCATTGCTCAGATACCAATATCTTATTGCAAGCTTTTTGAACATTGTTGAATGTAATTGAAGTAGTTTTGACAAATAACAACATTTGCTTCTCAGTGGCAGTAAAGATTATTTGATTTATTTTGCTTATAGTTTGTTTTGATTTCATTGAATGCTGCAAAATGTAGTTTTTGCACCCTCCATCCCAATGATGGTCATTACAGACATCAATTAATGTGATTCACAATTTTGTATACCATACATGCATAGCACAAGTAACATTTAATATGGAAATCAGCAAGTGCACTTCATGTGAATGTACTGGAATGCTTCTTAATTAACCAAGATATGTATCATTTCAAGGCATTTTCTTGATACAGACTTTGAGGATGGATCATTTGTATTCATCACGTTAGAATACTAGATTTGATGAATACAGAAGATCCAATGATTAGAGGGTTAGGGTTTATAGCTAACATGTTTATATCTGAAGGTCTTGAAGAAGCACCAACAGTTAGATCTAAGACTTAGTATAATGGTTCTTTGTCTTTTTTCATGGGAAAGAGTTCATATTGTAGGCTTACACATCCACAAAATAACTCAAGAAAACTAAGTGCTTTAAAGTGTGTGTGTATATATATATATATATATATATATATATATATATTAGTTTGATTGTTTATATATATATATATAAAATGAAAATCAAGACGTCTTTTCCAGTCAAATGAGAATATATTCTCGGATAAAAAAGGTGGGCGAGCGAGTTCATGTAAACCAATCAAACTAATAATAATAATAATAAAGAGTGTAAGCCAATATGTATGGTTCTACTGCAAACGAGTAATCCTAGTTTTAAGAAAACGGCTGGACACCATTTTGCGTGTATCCTCAACCCAAGAAATCCATTTTTTTTTCAACACCATCAATTATTGAAGGATATTTTTAACATTGTCAGCTCTATAATTTGGAATTCTATACGTTTTCTTATATGTTACAACTTACAAGTTATGATGACGCAGATTAATGTAGAAGTTTAAACGAATGACAGAGCAATATTATTTAGCGGTACAACTCCAAATATCACCTAGAAAGACAGTAAACTCGTACTCTTCTTTTCATGCTCCAATAATCAGGCTAAGTTATCACTTATTCGAACAGTTTCTCTGCAAATATATATATATATATATATATATATATATTATACACTAAAAAAATTGTGTTTTCTTTAAATTTTGAAGAGAAAACAATGGCTGGATAAACGATTAAGGATGTCCTCGTGCACCTAATCAAATCCTAAAAGTCCTACCCAAAGGGTGGACAGACGATCAAGGATGCCTTCATGCACATAATCAAATCCTAAGTCTTACCTAAGGGGTGGACAGACAATCAAGGATGCCTTCATGTACATGATCAAATCCTGAGTCCTACCCAAGGGTGGATAGACGATCAAGGATGCCCTCCGTGCATCTGATCAAATCTTAAGTCCTACCTAAGGGATAGATGAACAGGCGATCAGAGATGCCCTCGTGCACTAGATCAAATCCTAAGTCCTACCTAAGGGATGGATAGACGATTAGAGATGCCCTCGTGCACCAGATCAAATCTTAAGTTCTACCTAAGGATTGAATAGACGAACGAGGGTGGGCATGGGCATACTTAGCCCTTGCCAAATCTCAAAAGAGGGTAAACCAATGATTGAGGGGCAAAAGGGTTGAGATAAGGCAACCAACGAATCCTCACCCTTGCCAAAACTCAAAAGAAAACCGACAATTCAACAATGAACTATAGCAAACCAATGATCCAACAATAAATCAAAGTAAACTGACGAATATCAACATTGGTGCGAAATATGTTATAAAACTTTATAGTGTCAGCCTAAAACAAGGGGCAAAGATGAAGTTAATGCCTAAAACAAGGGGCCATCATTGTTTCTAAGTTACAAACAAAAAGTTGACAAAAGAAAGAAAAGACTACAAATAAAAATTTTTCTAGGACCAGTAGAAGGGTTGTTAGTCTGCACTAGAGGGTTCACGTAATCGTCGGCCACCCCACCTGGCCTATCGATCACCATCACCTCGTTGTCAGTCTCCACGTCCTCAGGAGTTGGCTCAAAAGCAGGAGTCATTGGGGGCAGTCAAGTTAATCTGGATTTGGGAGAAGTCCAAGTTTGGGAACACGAGAGTGGCCTATTTGCGGAAGTCCCCAAACCTGTCTGCATAGTAACTATAACGGAGTGTCTGGCGATGTGTTTCGTCATTTCTATATGACTCATGTGCATATTCTTAGGGGGAGAAATTCTACTTCGAACACATTCATAAGGGGAGAAAGCCATAAGGGAGATGCATATACTAAGGGGGAGAAGACATCACTTTTTGAGAAAACCTTGTTTTTGTGAAAATCTTGTTTTTGTTTGTTTTACTTTATGCTTGTTTTCTCGTTGCTTTATGGTGCTTTAAGTTACATTTAATATCCATGCTTTGTTACTCTCATTACATCGTGTTTATGTGTTGGAACACACTTGTACCCTTGTTGGATCTTGTATCCTTAATGCATATACCTTTTGTGTTTTGCATTGATTATGTGTTCTTGTGCCCTTGTTGGATCTTGTATCCTTGATACAATTCCTTTTGTGTTTTGCATCGGTTGTGTGTTGGATATGCATACATCCTTATGTTATTGTGTTTTATTGGTTGCATGTTCGGATAATTATTATTTTTGTCATATGATCATTGTGGTCATTCTCATATGACTGTTTTGGTGTATGATCAAGTTACTCATATGTTTCACATCATGTTTACTTGATTGTATTTTACTTGTTATATTATACTTGTCTTTTTACCACTTGATTTACCTTGAGGGTCTAATGCATTTTGTGCAAGTGTTTCAGGTTACAGGTATATATGTTCCAAGTTCATCACAACTTTTAGATTTAGGTGTGAGTGAGTTTTTCCATTGTTCCTAAACTCACATTTAAGTTTAGAGTTTGTTAAAGGGTGTTTTGTCACGGAATAGTCAAAAGGGGGAAATTGTAAAGTTGTGATTTACAACTATGTTTTATGTTGGCTTTATTCCATGACAAAAAGTGTTATATTTGCTTTAATTTCTTCCTTATATTTTGTGCGATTTTATTTTATTGGATTTAGTATTAAATTGGTGAAGAATTGAGCATAAAATGAAGAATCAGTGGATTTTACGAGTGTTTCGCTAAAAGCTAACTTGCAAAAGAGCCACGTGAGAAGCATATGTTGGAAGCTGAAGAGTTGTGCCAGCCTGTAGGATTTTCGTGAGTGTTTCGTGGGTAAGACCTTCTCGAGAGATACCCACAAAACTCTCTGTCTGAGAGATTTTTAAGTGTGACTTTCTTACCTTTCACCCATACTATGTATACCCTTATTACTTACAAAAGTATGAGAAACCATTCAAAGAGAAAAACCTTAGATAGGTTTTCTACAACACACACACACCCACCTATCTTTTGGAGAGAGAGCTACTCATCCTTAGTGAAAAATCATTGTAGCCTCTTATCTTTCCCTCTACTATTGTCATATCTTGAGAGAAGAATTGTACCCAAACACAACTCACACCTTTTCAGAGTGTAGAGAGTGTTTTGAAGCTTGGGAAGCTTTAGAGATTTGCTAAAAGAAGCCGATGAGGCTTGGCGAATGCAATCGAGCGTATTGTGAGATCCGAAAAACTAGACAAGACATGGTTCCGAGAAGTCTTGTTAGAGTAGAAACTTGGAAGGCTTAGGTACATTGGGTAGATTAGGCTGGGAGGGTCTCTTACTATTCGTGTATCCTAACTTATTGTCTAGTGGATTGATTTGTCGCTTGAAGGGCGGTGGAGAGGTTTTTTGCCGAGTTCTTCGGTTTCCTCTTCGATAACACATCAGTGTGTTATCTTATGGTTGCATCTCTCTTCCTTTACTTTTGTGCTTTACTTTTATTATTTATTTTTCATGTTTATGCACTAGAGTAGTTATCTATTTTTTGCACTTCATTTACTTTTGTTCCGCACTTAGATAAGTTAGAGTAAAAGCAATTGAGCCGTAATTTATTAGTTTGAGGTCTAAACAGCTCTTGTATTTTTTTTAACACAAATCTGAGTTTTCAGTAACACCCTATTTCATTGAAATAGGGTTGGGATCCCTGATACTCTTCAATAGCCTCCTCCTTCACTTTTTCTATGTGCTCATGGAGTGCAGCCACTTCGGACTTCAACTGGGCATTCTCCTTCACCAGATCATCAGTCTGATAGGTCATCTTGCTTAACTTAGGCTTTAGGTCAATCACCTCTTGGACAAGGGTCCAAGAAAATTCTTTGAATTTCTTCAAGGCATCTACTTCAGACCTTATGCACTCCTTCAAGTGTTTGATCAACGCTTCCCTAGACGCACAACGGACTTGTAAAGCCTGCATCCTTACCAAGCCCTGGGTAAGAAGGGACAATCAAGTGTTAGAAATGGAAAATCAAAGCAAAGAGACGATCAAAGCAAAGGGATGATCCAACAGTAAAGGGACAAATGAAATAGAATTACCTTCATCATGTCATGGAGACTGAAGTCACCCAAAGGGTCGGTCTTATGTTTCGAACACTCGTCCAGGTCAGCATCCCGGATGATGGAGCAGGCGGTGTCCACAACATACTCCCTATCCTTCACCAGCAAAGGAAGAGGGGGAAGAACAACACGGCCTTGGGCCGTGGGTGGTCATGAGTCCCGTCCCAACTCCATGACAAGGAGCATCAGCAGCTACCTTGCTTGCATTTGGACGAATGGCCAAACAACTGGCTCCTTTGCTCAACAGCGGAGAAATGGTCCAATTGTGGGGCTTCCTTAGAAGGGACGGGTCCACCACAATAGGCGTGAAGCGTGTCCAAATTAACAAGCTTCTTCCAAGACCTCTCCTCAAAGGGAATCTCAAAAACCCTCTCCAAAAATGTCTCTTGCTTAAGGAGAATCGTCAGGCAATCTTTGGTTGAAACAAAACAAAAAATGGGTTAGTTCAACAATAAGTGTCTACCAACGATCTACATAGACTGACAACTTAAGAGGAGGCCGACGACTCACTAAACTTAAGAAATTGCCCCTAAGAATGGTCGTAAAATGACCTTATACTATCCCACTCATCGGAACGACAAACCCAATTAACCCTTTGCGCAAAGAAAAACCTAGCCTTCCACTGACGGTTAGAATTGGGCATGTCAGATATTCGCCTTAGGTCAACTTGACGACATATAAAGTTGTAAACCCTTGGATCAGGGAAGTTCCTAGGGTTTGTAGCAATAGAAAAACTCCTCAAAAGTGAGGGAATGGTTGCCCCCACTATGTTGACATCATAGCACCTCAACCCCGATGAAGATCCTTTAAGCATTCGGTGCTATCTGACTAACAAACACACCCAGGTTAAAGGCTAACCGATGATGCGGGGTGGAGAGAGGCAGATGAAGCCCTGCTATAAAAGCAGTCTCGTAAAAGCCTATGTCAGATGACTTCCAGTCATAACACTTCTCTCCAAAATCACCCTTCCTAATAGGCACATTGTCAGGGATATGAAAACGAGGTCTTAGCCTGCTAAAGACCTCATCACTCATATCTACGGGGAAGTCATGGATGGACCAATCGTTAGGTAGAATGATCTCTTGTGGTCGCCGCCTCGACTAGCTAGCCTTCCTCGATGAGGATTCTGAGGACAAAATCCTATCGGGTATCGACGATTTGTCAGAAGAATACTCGAGCCTAGGACTAGACAAGTCGTCGTCCAAACCCATACGGATTGATGGGGTAGGCTCACTCATCGCTTCACTATCTCCAGACATCCCTCACCTACAAGTGACGAATGAAAGCTAAGATTCTACTCCTCTTCCTACATGTACAAACCAACAAAAAGGAAAGGAAGTGAGAAAGTAAAGAATATATATAATCATAATAAATATATCGACGGAGCATACCTAGGAAACAAACGAACAGAAAAACCAACGAAGCTAAGAAACCAACGAAGCTCAAAACTGACGATTGAGCTCTGGATTGAAACGGGAGAACTTTCAACAAATGAGGACAATAACGACATTGGGATATATATAGGATGACATGGCACAGAAAACAAAGTGTCGTGACATTTGATTCCATGAGTCAGAGGATGACACATGCCACAAGCCCCATCAAAAAAACATAATTACCCCTATTTATGACACAACATCATTTATGACAACTCCACGACTCGTCAACCATTCCGACGACTCACGGGGTGGGGGGCAGTTGATGAGGAAAATTTTGGACCTACCCTAGAAAGGATGACTAAAACCCGGAAGAGAAAATCGCCTCTTGAGAGGGACGATCAACCCCTACAAGGGACGATCAGTCCCAGGGGGACAACCAGTCCTAGAGGGACGGTCAGCCCTAACAAGAGACGACCCTCTTGAGGGTCGTCAGTCCAGATGATTCCTGGTCCAGACGAACCCTCCCTTAAGGTTTCCTCGCAACTATATGGGGCCCATCCGCACATCCTTCCATAGAAATTACTTGCATATCACGACCAAAGATCCTACCGTGCAATCGAATCTCCTATATATGGGAAGATGATCTCAAGTATCTTGGGATCCTTCTCTTTACAAGAAAATTCCCCCGTATCAAGGGATTCGGGTCAGCTCTTTACCACTATAAAAACCACAAACCTTACCCTTCTTGAGGTACGTGAATTCTCCCTAACTCTTGCATTTTTGAGTATTTGGAGATTCTATTATCACTAACTTAACTTTCAGAGAGTTTTTGGCCGATACCCCACTGGTGTCCTTTGACTAGTTCTTCTCTTTTGTTCTTCAGGTACCTCCATTGGCGTGTGTATGGACAATCAACTCACTAACGATTTTTGTGCATCATCAATATGCATTATTCTTTACAAACTTTTCATATGAAATAACTAATATAGTACCAAATGTGTTAATAGGAAATAATAATTATTCCATTATAACAATTTTTATTTCTAATAATAGAGATTATTATTCCTATTGTAATTTTTTATTAATGCATGCCAAACTTGTCCTAAGTTTAAATTTAATTATAACATACTAGCCTCATCACATGCGCTTTGTGCATGCGATGAAGCTCTTTTTTTATTTTTTTGGATTTAGTATTATAATTTTCTATCATCACAATTTGAAAAAATAGATAGGATTTTTTTTTTCAAAGAGAATAGGACTTGTTTTTCAATTAGAAGCTTTTGTGTGTTTATCGAAACTCCAACTGGTGATGTAATAGTTATAAAAAAAATGATAATATAATAGTTTAAAAAAGAAACATGGGATAGTTCAGTCTGACACTTTTTTTTTTTTTTTTTTTTAACGTGGGATAATTTTTCCTTATTGTATTGGAGGGGTAGTTATTTTCTTTCAAACATGAGTAGTGGGAAGTTCTTTTTTTGAGAAGAAAAGTGGAGAAGTTTTATTGTAAACTTTTCTTTTTTATGAGAAATTCTATTCAGAAAATGTGGAAAAGATAAATATGTGGGGAGTTTTTTAAGCTATTGAGTAGAAGTAGAAATTTATTAGAAGTAAAAAGGTATTTCAATGTAGAAATAAGAATTTATTATTTTGTCAATTTACTATTTTAACCTCATTTTTAAATTTTAGATAAGGGTATTTCTTACTATAAAAAAAACAGTAACTAACTTTCTTTTATCAATTTACTATTTTAACCTCATTTTTAAATTATTAGTTAATTAATTTAAAGATATTTTTTATAATAAAAAAAGTAATAATTAACTTTCGAAATCATCGTGTGTGTGTATATATATATATATATATATATATAAAATATAAATATATAAAAAAAAGAGTTGTCAATCGTAACGCACCTTAACAGTCGTAAGAAGTTTGCGGGTGGCTGCTTGCTAGTCCAATGATAGGGTAAAGACTAAATGGGAGGACAATGATAACATCACTTTGACGCTAGAATTGTTTGAAGTTTCAACACGCGCGGTGAGTGACATGGTTTCTAATGCATCTAGCAATAAACGTGTACGAAGAACAACACCATCACATTCAATAGAAGACACGTAAACCGTAACTAATCGTAGATTCGTATGCATAAAGTGAACGATTGGTTAAAAAACAGAAAAGATATAATATTGTATTCAATTGCAAAAGAGTGGCGTATATATATATTTATGTATAAAGTATATGCAGGGATTTTAGCAGTGACAACTAATAATGAACGCGTACATGTTCATTGGAATTTATCTGGGAGACTGGGGGCGAGTTCCAAGTTCCAGCTCTCAATTCGTGTCTGTGTCCTTGACGTTTCCCCAATAGCCAAACCCCACCCACCGGTTCACGTGGGTCATTCAAATCACAACAACACCCAAGCCAAGTCAAGCTAAGCAAACAAAATATCCTAAATATTTTAAAGTTAAAAACAGAGACTTATACCAAAAAGAAAAAAAAGTTAATCTGCAGTTGAAAATCCAGATGTCAAGATCTGGAAACATCTAGTTCCGGAACATGCTCGAACTTTAACGCTTAACACGGGTACTATAAACCAAACCTACCCTCGTTTCATTTTCACAACTCACTCAACTCAATTCGAGTGTAACAATTAATATTAAGGAGCGTATTGCTTCGATCTTTCTCGTGAGCTTCCTTTGATTTTGAAAGCATTCGATCGAGGAGCATTTCTTCGTGGAATGCGATTCTTCTGCTAATTGCTTTTAAAAGTAGTGGTCTCTCAAAATCAAAACGCTTCCTTTTCCTAGAGCATTTTATTAATTCTTTTGCATAAAGCTTAATAATTTGTGTGAACACTTTCGACTCAGCAGCTAGCGAGGGCTTTCCATTTACTGCACCGGTGAGTTTTTAAAAGGAGCTAGACAATTTCTGAGTATATAATTTAGCTTTTGTTGCTGTTCTTCTTAAATTCTTCTGTGGATATTCGAGCTGTGTGGTGCAGCGGCAGCCTGCGGTGACCAATAGATTTTGAACTGTTTCTTTGATATTCGAGGTTGTTTAATGATGTTTTTTTCTTTTTTTTTTGGAAGAACATGCCCGAACTTGAATACTGAATATATAATAGTTCCGAATTTACGTTCCTTGCACCTGGTTTTCTCTCGCAGATCACGACGATTCGTTTTAACAAATATTATTGGAGCGAACTCTGTATAACTTTTTAATTTGATCAGTAACTATAACTCTACTTCTCTCTAGAATAACTCTTATCTGAAAACCAAAATAATTAGAAATAAAGACAAACAAGTTCAAACATCATCTTCAAGTTGATCAAAAACAATATTTTCTTTTTCTTTTTGCTGTCTTAAACCTGAAAATTTAATTTCAGGTTGTCCGAGCACTTTTTTCTTTGAATCTAAACATTATGTTTAATAATAATAATAATAATAATAATAATAATAATAATAATAATAATATTCTTATAAGGGACAAACAAAATTTAGTCGGTTTCGTGAGAGTTTTCACGTTTTCCAAATTTGTTATTACTCGAAAAGGTTTGTATCTGTTGGAAAGTTGAAAAAGAAAGCTGTGGTCCACCGTTGCGGCTGTTCAAAACTCAAAATGATTTTGTTCTAAGTTGCAGAAACCGCCTGAATTTCGAGTAATTGGTTAAAAAAAATAAAATAAAAAACTTTTATTTGTGGAAATAATTGAAAAAACATAATTAATTGCCATATCCCGGATTTTTTTTTTTTTTGGGGTTTGAATTAATATTTCTTCTTATAGTCCCCAAGAAAACTTGTGCCGTAATTCTTACCTGGCTTCTAATTCTAATTATGAGGACAAGGAGTAGTCGAAGTTTGTGAACATATATAATATAAGAGAAAGAAAACAAGTTAAACAACCGAGTGTGTTTGTTTGGATTTAATTTACTGCGTTTTTCATAAACAAACAACGAAAGAGGCTGCTTTCGAAAAATTAAAAAGTTGTAAAGTGGTTTTTGGGTGCAATTTGTGTCGGTGAAAAAATGACGACGATCAAGAAGATTCCATCAATACAGGCATTGAGGTGGACCCCTCCACCATGGAAGTCACTTTTGAGGCGGACCTCTACTAGTACTAGTACTAGTACTACCACCACGTTAATCCCCCCATCATTGAAGTCACGTCGCAATTTTCCGAATCTACGGATAAGCTTATGGGAAACTTATAACCCCACTACCACTAGGTTCTTATAAGAATCTCTCTTTAACATGTCTTATTTTGTCTATTGATTAAACTAAAGGTTCATTTTTAAATGATGTTACAGCTTGTAAATTTTTAGATTTTGTAAAATTTTCGTGTTGTTCTTATAGTTATGTTAGTTGTTTCGTTCAATATGATCATTTTTTTTTTTTTATATATGTTGGGACAGAACTTAAGAGCTCAAAAATGACGGTCACATCAAAGATCTCCATCAACGGTGGGAACCTTGTGGTCCAAGGGAAGACCATTCTGACAGGAGTGCCTGATAACATTGTGTTGACTCCGGGACCTGGCGTGGGGCTGGTCACTGGTGCTTTCATTGGTGCCACGGCTTCTGATAGTAAAAGCCTCCATGTGTTCCCAATGGGTGTTTTAGAGTAAGTTATAATGCTTTGTCATGCACTTATGTAGTATGTGGAAATGCATGAGTGTAATGAGAAAGTTTGCTACTATTGATCTGCACACTTGCAGCCAACTATGCTAGTATAGTAGTTTTGAGTTTTAGAATCAATTGGTAAATGAACTCTCACTATTCTGAATTTAACCTTATTTTTATTTTCTTATGCCATAATAAGACAGTTCATTTGTCAAGTTTTAATGTTTAACATGTGTCAAAATTTTCCAAGTATAATTGTGGGATTGATTTGTAACAGGGATCTTAGATTCATGTGTTGTTTCCGATTTAAGCTATGGTGGATGACACAAAGAATGGGGACATGTGGGAAAGATGTTCCTTTGGAGACCCAATTCATGCTCATAGAGAGCAAAGATGACACAGAAGGAGGCAATCAAGATGATACCCCAACCATCTACACTGTCTTCCTCCCTCTCCTTGAAGGCCCGTTCCGTGCTGTTCTGCAAGGCAATGACAAGAATGAGCTAGAGATTTGCCTTGAGAGTGGTGAGTAGACCATGGCCATAAAAATTTATCTGGTGTAGGCAAAACACACCTTGCCTTTCATGCCATTACCTTCCGTTAATTCAGTCCCATCCTGTCTGCCATGAAGGGGACTAACCACCTGTAGTATGTGGGGTGGAGCTGTCATTAATGCAAACAAAATCAGACTGGAGAAACCACTGAATGACTCTTATCATTCAGATGAATCAATCTAATGGAGTTTATACCGAAACAACTTGTTTTTTGTGGTGTGATTTGGTTTTGCAGGAGATAATGATGTAGAGACAAATCAAGGCCTTCACCTTGTTTACATGCATGCTGGAACCAATCCGTTTGAAGTAATCAACCAAGCTGTAAAGTAAGTCCTGAACTTCCTTGAATGATGTTATTGTCTTGCATTTAGATTCTTCTTTTTCCCTCTGAAATGCCGTAAGCTAATTCCTTTTAGGATTTTTCTGTATTTGATATTATCCATGGTAACAACAAAAATGGTAAAAATGGATTTTGAATGAAGATATTGTTTTTGCTTCCTACTTTCCTGTGGACGAGTCATGACTCCTAAATTTCTATTTGTTAAACAGGGCTGTAGAAAAGCACATCCAAACTTTTCTTCATCGCGAGAAGAAAAAGGTAAGAACAGATCTATCTGTTTAGTTCCAGTCAAATGGAAATGTGCAGAGCTTAAGAAGCACAGAAACTATTGAAATATAAAATAAATGTTAAATAGCAAAGCAGGTTTGATCGGTTAATTTTATAAGACATGTCTGAATGCTTGTTATTCTCAAAATATGAAAAAAAATGTTCGATAGCAAAGCAAGTTGATCAGTCAATTTCACAAGAAATATCTGAATGAATCTCACTGTACTCTTTTGCTGTATGTATTTAGTTGCCTTCTTTCCTTGACTGGTTTGGCTGGTGCACATGGGACGCTTTCTACACTGAGGTCACAGCTGAGGGTGTTGAACAAGGCCTTAAAAGGTAATTATAAGCTGATGGCACTGAGTTAGACAGCTTCAGTACTTGGTAATTTAAATTCCAAAAACAGCAATAATAGATGCTTTGTCACTGATTTATGTTCTGGAACCAGCTTATCTGATGGAGGGACACCACCAAAATTCCTTATTATAGATGATGGTTGGCAACAGATTGAAAATAAAGCCAAGGACACCAATTGTGTTGTACAAGAAGGAGCACAGTAAGTCTCTCTCTCATACGCGTGCACATTTCCAGCGATGTGCTATAGACATTATGAATTTCCATTTTCTTTTAACCCCAATAAGGAATTCTTGATGCTGTGATTATTGTGCTATTCATTTAGTTGATTTCTTGTCATGTCATGCAACATGAGAGACCAGTGGCTGTGAGGAATTGCATAATTCAATTATTCATTTTGAGTCTCCTATTGGTATATTGGACGAGGAACAAAGTTTGCATTGGAAGACAGCTCATTTGAAGTTTCAAAGATATTTAGTTTCTAGTTTAATTTATGCAGAACCTCAAGGGACTACTATATGTCAGAATACCGTTTCTTTGTGTTTGAAATAAATGCCCTGAGTTATACTTAGAGTTAGACTGGATTCAAGAGATGTAAAGAAGTAACCTAGGGAACAACCAAAGAGTGTTAACCCAGTGTTTGACCTGTCATTATCTAGCCTTTTTTTCTGAGGAACTTTTGGAATATGAGCTTTGCACTTGTGGGTTACTGACCTTATCAGCCCATGGGTGAGAATTTGGATATGCCAATCTATAAGCAGAAACCAATAGAAGAATTTATCTTCAGTACTTTTGCTGTTATAATAGCCATTGGAGGCAACTATTTGAATCACAGTATATCCAGAAAGATTGTATATTATGGCCCTCGTAGTAATGCAGAGACATTATAGGACACTGTCTAATGCCTGAATCTTTTCTTGATTTTTGGCCTTAGCTTAGTCTAGGTGCTGTCTCTTCATGTGCACAGCTTGGTAGAGGTCAAGTTGTGAGGATGGCCTCCTCCATTTTCATCTTACTGAAGCACAACCACCCTCTCCCCCCCCCCCCCCCCGGCCCTCTGTTCTCTCCTCTCAAGTGCTCATTGTTCTGATTAAGGCATTTGGTTATTGATTTGTTGGCTGTGCTTGCAGGTTCGCAACCAGATTGACAGGAATAAAAGAGAATGAAAAATTCCAAAAGAACGGCCAGAAAAATGAACCTGGCTTGAAGCAAGTTGTGGATGAAGCCAAGCAACATCACAATGTGAAGTAAGTGCTCCAAGTTGATCTTTTATTTACTCTTTTGGAATTCTACTGGGGTGGTGCATTTCAGGTGTATATCCCAAAACAACTCATAAGAACTGCAAAGTATTCTTCTTTCCTATGGCCTTGAATACTTTATACAATTTCTGTTTGCTATAAGCTTCAGATGCCTTAGCTAAATTCGCAGAAGAAATATTTGTTTTTTTTTTTTTTTTTTAATATCTTTGGATCTGTTCAGACATGATAGCCACTCAAACAAAATTTATGCTTTTTCTTTGCTTAATATCCTGTAATTGAGATCTGAAAATTGAATTGTGAAAAAAAAAAAAAAAAAAAACAAAATGCTCTTCTATATCATGCTTTATGAGCATGCTATCTATAATCTAGTTTGTGCACAATTTTTTTGTTAAATCCTTGGATGAGTCGAAGAAATTTTATTATTAGCATGATCAGAATTACGGCAAAAGTAACTATTAAGAATTTGGGAAAGCATATTTGTGGTGGCAAGGGATATGAAGTAATATGTTCAAAAAATGGTTCAATCTTGTGTTAAGCATAAATAAATAAATCAAGGAAAACACATTTCCAAGGAAATAACATATTTTACTGATGAAGTTCCATTTCTATTACTTGTTGTCACAGGTTTGTGTACGTATGGCATGCTTTAGCTGGCTACTGGGGTGGAGTGAAGCCGGCAGCTGCTGGTATGGAACACTACGACACTGCTCTTGCATACCCAGTGCAGTCCCCCGGTATAATGGGCAACCAACCAGACATAGTCATGGACAGCCTTGCCGTCCATGGCCTGGGTCTGGTGCATCCTAAGAAGGTCTTTGACTTCTACAATGAGCTTCACGCTTACTTAGCTTCATGTGGAGTTGATGGAGTAAAAGTTGACGTACAGAACATTATTGAGACTCTTGGTGCTGGCCATGGTGGTAGAGTTTCTCTCACACGTAGTTACCACCAGGCCCTTGAGGCCTCAATTGCTCGAAACTTCTCTGATAATGGATGCATTGCTTGCATGTGTCACAACACTGATGGGATCTATAGTGCCAAGCAGACTGCTGTGGTCAGAGCTTCTGATGACTTTTACCCTCATGACCCTGCTTCCCACACCATCCATATTTCATCTGTGGCTTACAACTCTCTCTTCCTTGGAGAATTCATGCAACCTGACTGGGATATGTTCCATGTGAGTGGATATTAATCATTTTTTGCCATAATTTTCTTGTTCATCAAGCCTGAATCCAATTATTTGAGCCAGTGTTTGAAGAGGGCATTTTGAGAATTAATGAAGCGTGATCATTTCTCATAGCTCTAGAAATGAATATTTGATCTTCACATGCTTAGAAGTACTGTAAGATAATTTAATAATTGTAGAAAACAACATCATTTGCATAAACCAACTTTTATATTTGGAGAAGGCTTTGATGGGTCAAGTTTTATCTTGTTTTAGATACCCTCTTGCTAAGCAATTTACCATACTGTTATTATCATCTCATTGGAAATGAAAGAATACAAGCAATAATTTAAATTTATTATCATCACAAGAAACATTCTTGAATTTGCAGAGTCTACACCCAGCAGCAGATTATCATGGTGCCGCTCGTGCGATTGGTGGCTGTCCAATCTATGTTAGGTATTGTTACAAGGAACTTCTATAAATGAAAATAACTCAGTTACAATGGGAATTAGTTTTTGTGTTGTTTTTTATACATTATGATAGTTATATTTTAATGCAAATCTTTACTTCTTGTTAACAGTGATAAACCTGGCAATCACAATTTTGAACTTTTGAAGAAGCTGGTCCTCCCTGATGGATCAGTTCTCCGTGCGCAGCTACCTGGTAGACCCACCCGTGACTGTCTCTTTGCTGATCCAGCTAGAGATGGGACAAGGTTTGTTATTCTCTCTGTCATCTTCTTATTAACATGTATGATTCTTTATCATAGAGCTCTCCTAAGAACTCTTAGTGAACTTTTGTGAAAAATTGTATTTTGCAGCTTGCTCAAGTTATGGAATGTGAATAAATGCTCTGGAGTAGTTGGTGTGTTCAACTGCCAAGGTGCTGGATGGTGCAAGATTGAGAAGAAGACCCGCATCCATGATGCATCCCCTGGTACCCTTACTGGTTCCGTTCGAGTTGCTGATGTTGAACTCATTTCTCAAGTTGCCGGTGCAGATTGGAATGGGGAGACGATAGTTTATGCCTATAGATCAGGTAACTTTTCTTCTTTGAGGTGACCATTTGTGTGAAGAAAAATTGACCTGTAGGCGCCATTGTAAGCAAGCAACTGATGTAAATTTGTGGATGAATAGTTTAACCAAATTAAGTTGAAGATCTGGTCCAAGACGAACCATTGTAGGGGATTTATTGAAACCACTGAATTCGGAATATGGTAAAGTAGCTCCAGGTTGGGGAACTACTCCTTTGATGGGTATTGCAATGGCTCTATTTGCGATATTCTTATGAAAGAGTTAATTAAACTATTAGAATCTTCAAGTAATACTAGAATTTATTAATTCAGTCTTATACGTTGTTTAATTATAATCATAAAGTAATATTAGAATTTATTAATTCAGTCTTATACATTTGCTCAAAATAAGGAATCTTGGTAAAACTTCTATTCTTATTCTTACAACATTCTGAAAAATTGAAATCAACCCTACCTTTTGGATTTCAGGGGAAGTGGTTCGGTTGCCAAATGGTGCTTTGGTGCCTGTGACACTAAAAGTTCTTGAGTATGAACTTTTCCATTTCTGTCCACTTAAGGTGAGTCTTTCTGGTTGCTCGTTTATGTCTCTTTCTATTAGGCTGCACTCTTAATTAGAGATACTGAGGGCCCGTTTATTACTGTTGTTTAAACATCAGTTTTCAGTATTTAATTAACATTACACATATTTTCACACATTTTTTCACTCACACGTATTTCCAAAAAATACAAACAATATTACTAGAAATCTCTTACCAAATGGGCCCTGAATTTGCTGATTCTCTGTGATGCAGGAAATAACATCCTGTATTTCATTTGCACCAATTGGCTTGCTCGACATGTTCAACACTGGTGGTGCTGTGGAGCAGGTTGAGATCCACATGGCTTCAGACAGGAAACCTGAGCACTTTGATGGTGAAGTTTCCTCGGAACTGACTACTTGCCTCAGTGAGAACCGATCTCCATCGGCAACAATTACGCTCAAAGTCCGGGGATGTGGACGGTTTGGTGTTTACTCTTCCCAGCGCCCATTGAAGTGCAATGTGGGCAGCGCTGAGACCAGCTTCAACTATGACCCTGCCACTGGATTGGTTAACTTTGACATCCCAGTGGCAGAAGAGGAGATGTACAGATGGCCTATTGAGATCCAAGTTTAAGTAGTTCAATACAACGAACTTGTTGAGTAGCATGCTATCATTATAAGAGGGGGGGGGGGGGGGGTGTGTTCATGTCAGGCACATATTTGCTGTTAATGCATGGCTTAGACTAGGTGACAAGTAGGTGTACTACAAGTTGGAGTGAGGGAGAGCTTTACATTTGAATAATTGGCGCGAACCATGTCTTGTAGTTTCCATTTCTCTTTAATAAAAATGCTTATTTCTTTATGTGCTATAAATTTTTGGCCATGTTAAGCCAATTGAGTATGGTACGGTTTGGTTGCAAAAGAGAACGAGGCGAAGAAGAAACCAGAAATATTTTGCACTACGGCTGCTACAAATATTCATTTATGACACATTTAGTGCTCCATCTATTTGTATGTTTAGTCATCAGTCATGGCGACTGGGATCAAGCTTACCTTATAGCTGTCTTGTAGCACTGATGCAACTAGGGGTGGCAATTCGTGTTCGCGGGTCGGGTTCGTGTCGTGTCAACTCATACGTATCCAACTATATGGGTCAACACTAACCCGACATGTTTATTAAACGGGTCAAGATTCCTCAACCCTAACACCCCATTTATTAAACAGGTCAATCGTGTCACCTGTTTATCTGATTTTATCAAAAATGAAGAAAAACATTTATGAAAAAAAAAGCAAATAAATATTTTAAATATAAAATTTAAAACTAATGAGTAATTGTATCACAAATAATCATTCAAAACTAAAACATATCTCAATATCATAAATAATCAATCACAATACGTCAAAGAAAATAAACTACAACAACTAATAAGTTTATATACCTATAGTTTGAATGGTATATTGGTAAAATTTCATTTAATTAAACAGGTCAAACGGGTCAGACGGGTTCTATAGTTTAAACCCTAACCCAACCCATTTATTAAACGGGTTCATCGTGTCAACCCAAATATGACACGAACCCATTAAGTCTCAACCCATAACCTGTTAATTTCGTGTCGTGTCGTGTCGAGTTCACGGGTCGTGTCCAATTTTGCCACCCCTAGATGCAACGAATGGAAGGAACAGGATAAATAAGAACAATATACATGTTCAGGAATTATTGAGTGCTCAAATTGTAAACTTGGGCAATAACCTAATCCGTGCTGGGAAATTTTAGTTTTTTTATTATTTTATTATTTTTAATTTTTATGTTTCATTTACATCAAATAAATGAGGAGAAAAAGAAACCAACTACACCATTAGATTACTGATTGTCGGAAATTAGGAAACACTTTTGATTACTCTGAAATGATTTGTCAATGGATGCCACTTACTTGATGCCAATCTAAAAATTACAACTTCTCTATACAAAATTGTTGATTAATTAATCTCTCTCCAGGTATTTTCTGTCTATGCTTGCCAAGCAAGTTGGACCTCATACAAAAGTCTTGGCACATAAGGAGTGTTCTGCTTTTATAGAGGCCATAAATAAAATGATAAGTAGCTCAAAAAATGTAATAGATGTTCACCAGAAATCCCTACAAGAACAAGTTCCATTGATGAATTTATGGAATCGAATCCAGTCCCTAATAATGATTTCCCAATCATATCTTTTGCTGATAATCTTTGTCACTCATGGAAATCCCCACAAATCCTTAGATTCTTTACTGCCCTAATTGTAGCTGGTGCTTTACTCCTTAATAGCCCATAAGCAATGGCTAACCTCTTCATAACCACATTGTGTAATACATCTGAAACACACGGTTTGTGCCCATATTCAAGAATCCATTCTGACTTCTGTCTCAAAACTTCTCTTAATTCCTTTGTCTTAGGATGGGACCAGTCACCCATTGGAAACACATGAACTAATCCATCAACATCAATGGAGCTGCACCCTGGAACTGCCTTGATGCCTGTCTCCTTCATCTTCTTTCTCAGGTGGCTCATCTTCTCCCACTGGGAGATTGATGCATACAAATTTGAGAGGAGTAATAATTATCTGCGTTTAGTGGTTCTATTTCAAGAAACTACTCAGCTACAATTTCACCACTACCTAACATCAAATTCTTCTTGCAACCTACAAGCAATGGTCGCCACCTAACTACTGGATTTGGTGGAATAGCCAAGTCCTCAACAAGATTGCAAGCCTCATCAACAAGGATGGCTTGGCAGAGTAGATCAACCATGCAACCATAGTGTTCCCTGAACGGTTCAATTCCATTTTCAAGCATGCTTGACCAAAATCTCCGACCCTCTGAAACTAGCACACCATGTGCACATGCTGACAAAACACCAACGAATGTTACATGGTTAGGCTTCACCCAAAGAGAAATCAGCATGATTGTTTACACTCAGAGAAATCAATCGTAATTTGAACCTTTTGCAAACAAATAATTATTTAACAAACTCACAATTTCAGTAAACCTCTAATGCATAATGCATTCCTAGCGAATTTGCATATAAAGGATAAATCTAAAGCTCATTACCTTAGCTTCTTCCATCTTAGAAAATGTCTCCAAAGCTTCTTCCGAAAGCTTATTAATTGCAAATCCCATAATCATTGTACTCCCAAGCTTTTATATCTTTCACCAGTATTTCATGAAAAACCTGCTTTGCTCTTTAAGTTCAAGATCAGTATCCATCGTCTGCTTCTCCATAAACGCATGAACTCACTTACCAATATCTAGAGACCCTGCTATAGCACAAGCTGAAATCACGCTAACCATCCCTTATCAGGTTTAACACCCATCTTCAGCATTTCTCTTAACAGATCCAAAGCCTCATTGACTAATCCAACCTTTGCATACCCACTTATCATCGCACTCCAGAGTCCAGAAAACCAAGTTCCTATCAGGAATTTCATCAAACACCGTCTTGGCAAACCCAATGTCTTCACATTTTGCATAGAAATTCACCAATGCGGTCTGAACAAACGGGTTGGAGCCAAACCCAGATCACAAAATACACATATGAACCTGCCGATGCTCTTGAGAAACAAAGGCCAAGGAAAACGAGTTTGGACAAGGGTACCCTCTTTTAACCAATCTTTTTTTTTTTTTTTTTTTGTGAAATGATAAACGGGTTCCCTTGATGGAATTTGGATTTGGGAACAATCCCTAACAATGGAATTCCAAGAGAATATGTTTGGGTTTGGGATCTGGGAGAAACTGGGCGCTCATAATCGATGTCACCGATGGGTGAGAGAGCACAGAAGGCTATGATTTTGGAGAGAGTGGAGATGAGAAGGAGGCGGGCGCACGTTGGGGCATTATTGGATTCATCTCAATGTTTTTATGTTTGGACAACGCGGGAAACTTCAAAACCACTTCTAATGGTTGAGTTGAGTTTGGGAACTAACAAACCGGTGCCCTTGCCCTTGCCTTTACCCCTGACATGATGATTTTTTTATTTTAATACTAGCTCTTGGGCACGAGCTCACGCGTGTGCTTAGAGGCTTTTCTATTTTTTAAGTATGGGTTAATTTAAAATATTTATTATAATTTGAGATTACTATATTTTTCAATCACAAAAAAACTTAAGGGTGTGATGGAAAATTATTTTATCTGCAAACTCATAATACTCATCATACCCCCAGATTTTTTTGTAATTGAAAAATATAATAATTCCAAATTGTAATAAACACAAATTATTAACTTTCCAAAAAAATAGAAGGGCCTCAAAGCCTCAAAGAGGCTAGTGTTTATTTTATTGAGTATAGTTGTGACCTTAGGTTACAACCAATTTTATACTTAAATTTTGTGCTTTTTTTAATAGCAATTCAAACACAAACTCTCACTAACGTAATTTCAAAAGTTTTCCCTTTTTTTTTTTTTTTTTTTTTTTTACATAGGATTTCAAACACAAACAAAACTTGAGGATAATTAAGCAAAAATATATCTTTAACTCCCACATAAAACTAAACTATTCTTTTTACCATCAAATCCTAAATTTCAACCTCTTTATCTCTCCCTTTATTTTTAAAAAATTGCTGTTTTTTTTTAAATTGCTGTTTCTTAAAAATTTCAATTCTTACTTTTTTTTTTTTTCTAAATCTCTTCTTCCCTATTTGAAAAGTATATTTGCTATTTGAATCAGGTTACTTCTTGGTCCTTCATTTCTTTTCTTTTTTTCTTTTTTTTTTCTTTTTTGTTTTTTTAAACTCAAATACTCTTAATTGTTCGGTTACTCTTTTTTTTTAATCTTTTTTTTTTTGGAAGTACATTTTTTTTTTGAACCATTTAGGGAAGTATGTTGGGTCACTCTAAAGAAAAGAAAGAAAAAAAATGTCAAAAAAAAAAAATTTCTCCTCTCAAAATCATGATTTTTTTAAATCTCAAACAAAAGTAATTGAATTTAAACAAAGTGATAAACATCAATTCGTTATTGATAAACTTATTAGATTCAAATCCTTTAAAAAGAGTTTGTGTTTGAGTGAAAATTTGAAAATATCCACACACAAAAGGAAAAGATAAGAAAAACAAAAAAAATTGATACACGTAGATAAGTATATTTTCTATTTGAATTCGGTTACTTCTTGGTCCTTCCTTTCTTTCTTTTTTTCTTTCTTTTTTTTTTTTAAAACTCAAATACTCTTAATTGTTTGGTTACTCTTTTTTTTTTTTTTTTTTTTTTTTTTTTTTTTTTTTTTAGGGAAGTATGTTGGGTTACTTTAAAAAAAAAAAGAAAGAAAAAAAAAATTCTCCTCCCAAAATCATTATTTTTTTTAAATCTCCAACAAAAATAATTGAATTTTTTTTTTTTTTGCAAGCGAACAAAGATAATTGAATTTAAAATAAAGTGATAAACATCAATTTGTTATTGATAAACTTCTCAAATTCAAATCTTTAAAAAGAGTTTGTGTTTGACTGAAAAGTTTGAAAATATTCACACACAAAAGGAAAAGATAAGCAAAAAAACAAAAAAAAAAAAAAAAAAAAAAAATTTGATACACGTAGATACAAATGACAAATGTATATAACAAACACTCAAATAGAGTTTTATACCAAAGTGATTCCTTTCGGGCTTTATTATACGTATAGACAACTTCAGAAAAAAGAGTTTGTGTGAGTTAAAACTTAGAATTGAAAAGTTTGAAAATATCCACATAAAAAAAAAAAAAAAGAGAAAAAGATAAGGAAAAGAAAAGAAAATGAAAAACAGATACACGTTAGTGCAAAGGTACAAAAGTAAAGAAGGAAAAAAAAAGAAAAAAAAAAAAGAAGATTTTAAGGCATGTGATATTGAAGTCAATCACAGGTAATAAGCAATAGACAAATACCATTGAATTCGTATAAAAATCTCATTCACCCACAGGTAAGTACACCTCAAATTCTAAATCATTGGTAGCTGATGATAGTCAAAATCGTCAGTAAGCCACACGGTCCTCACGTGTTCCTGATGACGTACCTGCACAATACGAAAACTGAAGACCTAAGATAGGGCACCTGTGTAGTACCGGCCAAATATCCTCTGACGGTCAAGTTAGAGAAATCTCTTGTTCACAACTCTAAAGTACTAGAGTTGAGGCGAATTATGCGTACCTTGCTTTGAGAGGGCTCTAGGGTATTTATAGTAGCGTTGGGTCGAAATTCACGCCTTGATCAAGAAGTTCTTTTCCTTCTAGGAGAGTAACTCTTAGATTTTACGCATCTCCTAGAATCCTTGTCCTTATAGGAGTCTTCTTAATTTAGACGTGTCGTGCAAGAATCCTTGTTGTATGCGTGTTGGTCAAGCAAGGTTGTGGACGGGGCCAAGACTAACTTCTTCAGCCTGTTCTCGTCAGCTTGGTTATACATACTTCTAAGGTCGTTGGTTTGATAGAGGTCGTCAGCTTCAGATCTCCCCAACTTTGAGGTCGTCAGCTTCAGGCTCGTCAGCCTTGGGCTCGTCAGTTTTGGATTATTAAAATAAACCTTATCAGCTGCCCCTACTCCACAGCCTCGTCAGTATTTCCTGACAAGTTATGGAGTATATATTTATGACGTCTTCAGATGGCCTCTGTTAAATGCTAGGACACGTGGCTTAAACTGATTTGTCTCCATCTGGGACGAGCATATCGCTTCGTCTTTCGTGCCCCTTTCTCCTATATATATCTCCTATTCCCCTCATTTCAAACTTTCCAACATTTGTTATCTTTTGAGAGCCAAAGCATCACGTCCATGACTCCTGTCTGTCTATTTGCTAGCTTCGTCTACTCCGCAGCCGTCAACCTTTTGGGATCGTCATCTTATGTCAAACGACCTTTTATTTGTAAGTTTTTCTTCTTTTAATTCATTTTATTTTTCTACCCTGTACCTTTAGCGAGGTCGTCGGCCTAGGTTCTTAGAACAAAAACCGTCGTTTGTAGGTAGTCAGATGTCGAGTGAACAGTCGTCGGTCCGTGAGGGAGCGGGTTACGACGAGGTCTTCCCATCAGGTCGTGAGCCCGAGGAGGGCTTATCTTGGTCGTCAGAAAGGGACACGTCGGCCCATTCTTTTGACGAAGTGAAGGAAGTTGTAGAGAAGGTGAGGTGAGCGAGGATGGGGACAATGGGGAGAAAAAGGAGAGAACTGGTGACGGGAATGAGGATGAAGGTGATGAGGAGACCTTAGAGAGCACCTTGGGAGCTCCTGGTGATGACCGTCCCTTCATCCTACCCTTGGAATGGTCCGTCAACGGCTTCTTGCCGACGATGTCAGAGAATGTTTTTAACACCTTGCGGGCCCGTTACTAGATTCTAGACGATATCTCAATCCGTCTCCCCGAGGAGGGTGAGCGGTGTTATTCAGGGCGGACCGCGGATGTGGGCATGTACGACGCCATGTTCGCTGCGGGGTTGAGATTGCCGCTGACGGCATTACATCGTCAGCTGGCCAACTTTTTGGGTATCTCCGTCAGCCAAATTGCTCCTAACGCATGGTGGACGTTTATTGGTGCTGAAATTTTGTGGGGTCGTCTGAGTGGCGGACACCGTCAACTAACTCTAGACGAGTTCTTTTGGTGTTACCGTCCTCAGCATATCTCCTCGTCAAAGGGGATTTATCATTTTTCGGTGAGGAAGAAAGAACTCAAATCAATGTCAGACATGCCTGACTCCAATAGAAAATGGAAAGGTAGATATTTTTTGTAGAAGGGACTAATTGGGTATGCCGTCAGGATGAGTGGGAGTCAATGCCTCACGGCTTTTTTGACAACACCTGGGCATACGTCAGGGATTCAGGTCGACCCCGTCAACTTCTCCACTTGTCTTATTTACCTGGCTTCTAACCCCGTCTCTTTCTTTTCAGCCAACATCCGTCCACAAGTGACCGCGGAGCAAGATGATTTCATCCGTCGGGTGACGTCTATTCCTTTGGACGAGAGGAAGAGTCGGGACCTGATTACCCTTGACGCCCTACATTTATATTGTGGCAATTTGGAACCGACGGAAGAGGCTCGCAGGCTGAACGAATTCTCCCGTCGGCGTGAGTATCTCTCAATTACTTCTGTCATTTCTCTTACCTTGTTTTCCTTCCCTCACTTTCTATTTTTTTCAACAGAAATGGAGACGGCTAAGCAAAGGATCCGCGCGGCTGCTGCCGCCAAGAAGAAAGAAGAGGCGAAGGTCAAAAGGGAGGTGACGCTGTCGTCAGTTTCCAAGCCCGTTGGGAAGGTGGGCACTAAAAGGAAAGCTGACGAGAAGGATGACCGTTCAAGGAAGAAAGTGGTCCCTTCCTCTGGGGTTAAATCCTCCCAGAAGCTGTCGTCGCCGAAAGCTTCCCACGGGGCCGGCAAGGGCCTGATGACAGCGTCAGGGGCCGTCGGTCCTAACCCTGTTCGTCACCTCCTTACCCACAAGGACTATGCTATGGAGGTGGCGGAGTCCATTCTGAAGGGAAAGGAGATGGAGCTATGCGATGAGCAGGTGACGGATGAGATAGGGTCGTCAGGGTTATTCGACCTTGCTCGGGTATACTTCTTATTCTCCCCATTTTACTATTTGGATGATCTTATAGGGAACTGACGCCGTGTTTTTGTGTCTTAGAGGCCATGGTTCGAATGAAGTATTTGCGAGACAAGTGTGCTGCAAAGGAGGCGGTGATCTCCCATCTGCATGTTCACCTCAAGAACTCGGTAGATGTGCACCAGTAGTACAAGGAGGCCAACCTGCTTCTTGCCGGAGAGGTGAAAAAGCTGACGGTGAAGTTGGAGGAGGAGACTCGTTAGCAGAACTTGGCTGACGAGGCAAGGCTGACAGCAGAGAAGGACCTAAAAGGACTTCTAAGTCAGGTAGAGATGGCCCGGGCTGACGCGGTGACAGAGTTCAAGGATTCTCAGTCCTTTATAGATGCCTGCGCCATCTACTATGCTGACGGATTCAAGGATTGCCTGAAGCAGGTGAAGTTTGCTTATCTCGAGCTGGATCTATCTAGGGTCAACATGGACGAACCCCTACCGTCAACTCCGGCAGGTGGTTCCATATTTGAGGAGACCGACGAGACTACCCAGCTCAAGGTGGACTCAATGGATGGTAGCTTCATCCTCGCTCAGCCTGCCATAGATAAGTCTGTCACCATAGCTCCGTCTACGGAACACCATAATGCTGAAGATGCTTCTACCCTGGTCATTACTTTGTCTCCGTCAGCCACTCATTCAGCTTTATAAATGTCATGTTGTAATGAATTGTTTGTTAAGGGTGCTTCTATTTGTAATGAACTTCAATACTTGACGCCCGCGCTTTTGGGCCTTTGTAAAGACAATTTTATTTTGTAGTATTTAATCCTTATTGCTTCCAATCGTGTTGCTTTGTACTCTATGTTTTTACGGCGTCAGCTTGATTTTTGTAATAGTTTTGTATCTTAAAAGTGGACTTGTTTATTTTGACGAGGTCGCCTACTTTGTAAACTTTGTATTAGTTCCGTTTATTTTGTGGACTTAATGTCGTTCACTTTGCGGACTTGGTAGTGACTCCATCCATAATGTCGTCCACTTTATGGGCTTAAGGTCATCCATTTTGTGGATTTAGTAGTAGCTCCATTCACTTTGTGGACTTAAGGTCGTCCAATTTGTGGACTTAAGGTCGTCCACATTCCGGACTTTATAGTAGACTTGTCCACTTCGCGGACTTGGTAATAAATCTGTCCACTTTGTGGATGTAGCTGTCAACTCGTCCATTTAACCGATACACCAGTCGTTTCTGAATAAACTCCTCTTATTATGATGAATGCATACATAAGTAGAAATTCGTTCCAAAAAGAATAAACTTTAGCCCTTTGGGCTTTAAATGTATTGTAGTCAAAAGTAAACTAAAATAAATGACTAAAAGAAATAGACTGGAAATGAGGAGTAGCGTTCTTTATGCTGTTTTCTACTGGTAGTACTTTCTGAGGTGCTCGGCGTTCCATGGGTGGCGTAGTTTTAGTCCATCCAGAGTCTCTAAGTGGTAGGTGCCCTTCCTTAGCCATGATGCTATTTTGTAGGGCCCTTCCCAGTTTGGGCCGAGTTTTCCTTGTGTAGGGTCTTTGGTGGTGCCCATTACTTTTCTCAAGACGAGGTCTCCAATTTCGAAGTCCCGGTCTTGACTCGGGAGTTGTAGTGTTTGGCCATAAGGTTTTGGTATCGCGCGAGCCTCTGTTCAGCCGTCGTCCTAACTTCGTCAGCTAGGTCAAGTTCTAGACGCATGGCTTCGTCATTCCTTCCTTCGTCGTGATTGTCCACTCTGTAGCTCGTGAGTTCGACCTCAGCTGGTATGACAGCTTCACTCCTGTACGTTAATCGGAATGGAGTTTCTCCTATGGGGATCTTGACGGTTGTCCTGTATGCCCATAGTACGTTGGGTAGTTCCTCCGGCCACATGCCTTTTGCCCACTTGAGCCGAGTTTTGATTATTCAAAGCAAGGATCGGTTCGTGACTTCAACTTATTTGTTGGCCTGGGATGTGCAGGGGAGGAATAGTGGTTCTTGATTCCTAGTTGTGAACAGAAGTCCTGGAAGGAGTTATTGTCGAAATGCTTACCGTTGTTCGAGATCAGGACCCTTGGAATTTCGAACCTACAAACGATATTTTTCCAAACAAAGTTTCGTACATTCTTCTCGGTGATTGTGGCCAAGGCTTTAGCCTCTACTCATTTGGTGAAGTAGTCGATGCCGACTATTAGGAACTTCAGTTGCCTTGCTGCTATTGGGAATAGGCCCATGATATCCAGCCCCCATTAGGCGAATGGCCACGGAGCAGTTATTGGGGTTATCTCTTCGGCTGGTTGCCTGATAATGTTACTGAATCTTTGGCACTTGTCGCATGTTTTGACATACGTCTGGGCGTCCTTCTACATGGTCGGCCAGTAATATCCAGCCTGGACTAATTTGTGGACCAACGACCATGATCCTGAATGATTGCCATAGATCCCTTCATGCACTTCTCTCATGACATAATCCGCTTCTTCGAGTCCTAAACACCTTAGGTACGGTCGGGAGAAACTTCTTTTGTATAAGATGCCCCTTATCAGGACAAATCGTGCTGCCTGGACTTTCAGCTTCCTTGCGACTTCTTTTTCTTCAGGCAGGATGCCTTTTTCGAGATAAGCGACCAGAAGGGTGGTCCAATCATTCTCGGATCTTACCTCATGCACACTAATGAAACCTATCAGTGGTGCGAATTGAGTAAAAGATAGTACCTTTCTGGGGATGATTACGTGTTCCGTGGATGCGGCTTTAGCAAGGCAGTCAGCTTGCTCATTGTCTCCTCTTGGAATTTGAACGACTCTTTCCTGAAGCTCGTCTACCCTCCTTGTTGCTTGTTCCAAGTACATTTTCATCCTTTCTCCCTTACATTCATAGTTGTCGTTTATCTGATTAGTGACGACTTGAGAGTCGCAATGGATCACCATATGTACGGCTCCTACAGCCTTAGCCAGATCTAAGCCTGCTATGAGGGCTTCATACTCTGCTTCGTTGTTAGTTATAGGAAAATTAAGCCGAATCATGCATTCGATCTCGTCGCCCTCTGGAGACCGAAGTACGACCCCTACTCTGCCAGCTCTTTTGTTTGATGACCCGTTGGTGAACACATTCCATTGAGGATTCTCTGCCCCCTGGCCCTCTCCATCTGTGAACTCCGCAATAAAGTCAGCGAGCACTTGTCCCTTGATGGCGGTACGTGGGCGATACTTTATGTCAAACTCGCTTAACTCTATTGCCTACAAGGCCATACGTCCCGCGGCTTCTGGGCTACTCATCGCTCGCTGTATGGGCTTGTCAGTCAGTACAATTCCCGTATGAGCTTGGAAGTACGGCTTAAGCTTGCGGGCTACCGTTACTAGAGCGAAGACCAGTTTTTCCATCGGTGAGTATCTTCCTTCTGCGCCGTGAAGTGCCCGGCTGGCGTAGTACACTGGCCTTTGTGCCTTGTCGTCTTCCTTGACTAGGGTTGCACTGACGGCAGCTGGAGACACGACTAAATAGAGGAACAGCTTTTCACCTGGTTGGGAGGGGGTTAATAGTGGTGGTGAAGATAGGTAGGCCTTCAGGTCTTCGAATGCTTGTTGGCATTCGTCCGTCCATTCAAAGGACTGCTTCAGTGTGCGGAAAAATGGTAGACATTTATCCGTAGCCCTGGATACAAATCTGCTAAGTGCGGCGACTTTGCCATTAAGGCTCTAGACTTCCTTCACGTTTTTAGGAGGTGTCATCTCCATTATAGCCCGGATTTTGTTCGGGTTGGCTTCAATACCTCTTTGAGACACCATATATTCTAAGAACTTTCCAGCTGTTACTCCGAAGGCACACTTGGCTAGATTAAGCTTCATGTTGTAGGAGCGAAGAGTATCGAAGGTTTCCTTTAGGTCTCCCAAGTGATCTTCTTCTCTTCGGCTTTTTACTAGCATGTCGTCGACATATACTTGGACATTTCTCCCAATTTGCTGTGCAAACATCTTGTTCATGAGCCTTTGGTATGTCGCACCTGCGTTTTTCAAGCCGAATGGCATGACCTTGTAGCAAAAAAGGCCTTGACTTGTCACGAACGAAGTTTTTTCCTGATCAGCTTCATCCATTAAGATCTGGTTGTATCCTGAAAACGCATCCATGAAGCTTAACAGCTGGTGTTGGGCCGTAGAATCTACTAGGAGGTCGACTCTTGGTAGAGGATAGCTATCCTTGGGGCATGCTTTGTTTAGGTCTGTAAAATCTACGCACATTCTCCATTTTCCATTGCTTTTTTTCACCATGACGACGTTTGCCAACCACTCGGGGTAGTAAACCTCCTTGATGAAGCCTACTTCTTGTAGCTTGTGGACTTCTTCTGCTACTGCCCGATCTCTTTCTTGGGTGAAGACTCTTTTCTTTTGTCGAATAAGAGGGAAGGTTGGTGATACATTCAACCTGTGTACCATAACCGATAGGTCAATCCCTGGCATGTCTTCATGACTCCAGGTGAACACATCCCGGTTTTCTTTGAGGAAGGTTGTGAGTTCTCAACGTATCGTCGGGTCTGCAAGGGTGCCAATCTTGGTTGTCTACTCTGGTTGGGAGTCGTCCAGGGGTATGTCCTCGAGCTTTTCTACGGGCTCCGTCGTCGTCCGTTGTTCTATGCTCATGGACTGGTGGTGGTCATCCATCTCCATCATTGCTACATAACATTCGCGTGCGGCCACTTGATCTCCTCTTAATTCTTCCACTCCGTAGTCAGTTGGGAACTTTATCATCAAATGATAGGTTGAGGTCACAGCCTTCCACGAGTTAAGGGTGGGACGTCCTATGATAGCATTGTAAGCTGATGAGCAGTTGACCACAAGGAATGCTACATTCTTGGTGACCTGCCGGGGGTAGTCTTCAATGGTTACTCCCAAAGTGATGACTCCAAGGGGAAATACCCTCGTTCCTCCGAAGCCTACTAGCGGGGCGTTGGTCGGAACTAGATGCTCCCTATCGATTCCTATCTGTTGGAATGCGGGGTAGTAGAGGATGTCCGCCGAGCTTCCATTGTCGACGAGGACTCGATATATGTTGTAGTCTCCTGCTTGTATGGTGACGACCAGTGCGTCGTCATGGGGATGGTGGATATGTCGTGCATCTTCATCCGAGAATCCAATAAGGGGGGTATCAGTCCGTGACATTTTAGGTATGGACCCCTTCAGCTGGATGTTCTGAATCATCCTAAAATAAGTCTTTCGAGCTTTCTTCAATGACCCGGCTGCTACTGTGCCCCCCACAATCATCCTTATATCGCCTAGGGGCTGTCTGGGGCATTCGTTTTCCCGTCGAGGAGCTTGGTCTTGTGGTGGATCTGTCCTCTCTTTGCTAACAAACCTCTGCAGCCTCCCTTGTCTAATTAGAGTTTCTATTCGCTGCTTTAAGTCGTAGCAATCAGCCGTATCGTGTACATGGTCTCGATGGAAGAGGCAATATTTGTCCCTTGGTCTTTTGTTGGGATCTCCCTTCATCTTACCGGGAAAAGTCAGGGCCCCTTCATCCTTGATCTGCATTAAGAGCTGATCGATAGGTGCGGTCAGCGGCGTGAAGCTCGTGAATCTCCCTGCGGGCGGCTTGGAGCGGCGATCATCCCATCGCTCTTCGGTCCTAGCCTTCTTTTGCCCCCTATCCGTCTGTGTGTCTTCCTTCTTTTCCCTTTTCTTAGGCTTATCGTCCCTTGCTATCAGTGCGTCCTCCGCGTTCATGTACTTTATCGCCCTGTAAAGTACTTCGAACATCGTCTTTGGATCATTCTTATACAGAGAGAAGAGGACTTACCCTTTCACAGCTCGTTGGTAAATGCGGCTACTTGTATCTTATCGTCTGCTTTGTCTATCGATAGAGCCTCTTTGTTGAACCGCGTTATATATGACCTCAGGGTCTCGTCTTTCCGTTTTCTGATGCTCATCAGACATGCCGTGAACTTCTTGTACCGGTGGCCCCGGATAAAGTGTGACACAAATTGAGCACCTAGTTCCCTAAAGGTGCTGATCGAGTTCGGTGTCAACCTGCTATACCAAACCCTCGCGGATCCCTTTAGCGTAGTAGGGAAAGCCCTACACATGATCTCATCTGGCACTCCTTGAAGGTGCATTATAGTCTTAAAGGATTCCAAGTGGTCTAGGGGGTCCTTAGACCCGTCATAGCTTTCTACCTGAGGCATGCGAAATTTTGGAGGAAGAGGACATGAAGTGACGTGTGCTGTGAAAGGTGAATCAGTTCGATGAACTAGGTCATCGAGGTCGCTAGATACCCTTCCTCTGAGTGCGTTCATCATCACGTCCATTCGCTCTCGCATCTCTTGCATCTCTGCGGCGATGTGAGGTGGCAGTGCGTCAGAGATAGCTGGCCGACTGATGTCCTGCCGTTCTGGTCTGCTCGGAGCGTTGCTACCTTCGGGTCCCTCCTGGTTCCTTCTTTCGGCGCTTGTTCCTTTCTGGTCTTCTTCTTGCGTGCCAAGATGTGCAGTCCTATGACGTAACTGTTCCTCCAAGTCGTGATTTTGTTTGGTTAGGCGCTCAACCGCCACTGCGAGCATTTGGACTTGTCTTTCCAGTGCTATGGCGTGCGGTTCATCACCCAAGTTGTTGGTTGTTGCCATCGATCTCGTGAGTACCATGCAGCTTTTTGTCTCAGGAATAAGGTAATGGCTGATCACTCGATCCCCATAGACGGCGCCAACTAATGATGCTCAAAATCGTCAGTAAGCCATACGGTCCTCACGTGCTCCTGATGACGTACCTGCACAATGCGAAAGCTGAAGACCTTAGAAAGGGCACCGGTGTGGTACCGGCCAAATACCCTTCGACGGTCAAGTTAGAGAAATCTCTTGTTCACAACTCTAAAGTAATAGAGCTAAGGTGAATTATGCATACCTTGTTTTGAGAGGGCTTTGGGGTATTTATAGTAGCGTTGGGTCGAAATTCACGCCTTGGTCAAGAAGTTTTTTTCCTTCTAGGAGAGTAACTCTTGGATTTTACGCATCTCCTAAAATCCTTGTCCTTATAGGAGTCTTCTTAATTTAGACGTGTCGTGCAAGAATCCTTGTTATATGCGTGTTGGTCAAGCAAGGTTATGGACGGGGCCAAGACTAACTTCTTCAGCCTGTTCTCGTCAGCTTGGTTATACATACTTCTAAGGTCGTTGGTTTGATAGAGGTCGTCAGCTTCAGATCTCCCCAGCTTTGAGGTCGTCAGCTTCAGATCTCCCCAACTTTGAGGTTATCAGTTTCAGGGTCATCAGCCTTGGGCTCGTCAGTTTTGGATTATTAAAATAACCCCTGTCAGTAGCCATGGAAGGTAAGAACTCAAACAATAGTCAATGACAAAGAAAAGAAAGAACAACTTGCAATTTAGATTAGAGATGCAGAAGATAGAACTTGAAAAGCCATTTGAATTGTGTAAATTATGTTGAATTGTTTAGAACCCAAATCTGAAAATAGAAGAAGAAGAAAGAAGAGGACGTACTGTTGAGACTGAATTTGTGTAATTTGAAGAAGAATGAGAGTAGATGTTATTGGGTTGTAAAGTACCAGAGCGTACATAGGTTTGTGGGTTATTAAAGTAGAAAAGTTTTATTTTACATATTTATCCCTGTTAGTTAAAAACTTGTAAGTAAATGGAATAGGGGTATTTTAAAACTATGAAAATGAGGAATCCAAACAGGAGAAGCCCCTTAAATAGTAGTATAGATGTATCTATACTCTAATATTCAAGAGGCGCCCTCTGTTTGGGGAATTCAAATCTTCTATCCCACTCTTTTTACTTCACTATATACTCCACAAATAAAAATATGCCACATATTCATCTGTTTTACTAACTGCTAAATTTATACCTTCCATTATTTCAATTACATAAATATGATGGATTATTTATTTATTTTAGGAAATTGAAATAATAAAAAATTTAAATTTAACATTTAATAAAATAGATGGACATGTGACATGTTTTATTTATGGAGTATATAGTGGAGGAGGAAGAGTATGACAGAAGATTTGGACTCCTATTTGGGATTCTCAATTTTATAGTTCAAAAATACCTCTATATCTTTAGATTTAAATAAAAACAAAACTAAAAAACACCCCGGTTAAAATATATCTCCAATTCCCTACAAAATAGGACTATTCTTCTGTTGGTTTTCAAACTCCTTTAATGTACAAAACAAAACTCACTCCACATTTTTTCTTTTCTTTTTTCCTTTATCAAAATATATTTGTTTCTTCAGTCCCCTTCTTTTTAAATTAAAAAAAAAAATTCAATTTCATTACTCTAATCTCACTTTTTTTTTTTTTTTTCCAAAGCTCTTCTTCTTTATTTTGAAAAAAAAAAAAAAATTTCCTACTGTAGAACAGTAATATAACTTCTATCCATATCCTTAAATTAGGCACTAACATATATTCTTTTTTTCTTTTTTGAATGGCAGGTCAGTTGCCAAAAAAAAAAAAAAAACAGAAATAAATTCCCTCTCCTCCTCCCTCTCTTTTTCATTGAGACAAGGTACCTAATTCTCTTAGTACTCTTTTTTTTTTTTTTAAATGTTTTCTTGCTCACATGTTTGTATATGTGTCTTTATTCTTGTCAGGCTACAAACACGTTGACCCCTTGTGATAACTTAGATTAATTAATTAGCCCAGTTATTGATTAATCAAATTAACATGCAATATCACGTGGTAGCACAAACAAATCACCGAAACTAAGATATGCAGCGAAAAATAAATAACACAGTGATTTGTTCACGAATGGGGAAAACCTTACGGCAAAAACTCCACCGGGTGATTTAAGGTCACCACTCCCGAAACTCCACTATTATCACAACAAGCAGTTACAAGCAAGGAATCCCAGTACCTTACTAACCTACAGTTGAACTCTTACCCCAATACCCAATTGGACTTGTTCTGTAGTGACAGTTTCTCCTTTCAATGCACGGCTCCCAAGTACATGACTAACCAGATGCGCGGATCCCAGTACGCGACTTCAAACACCAACTAGAGAGAAAGAGTTGTTGGCTGCAAAGTTCTTCAAATCATCAGAGATGAACTAGGGCACGAACTTTGTCTTTCAGATCACAAATTGCATGAACAAGAAGTTCTGAATGAATGTGCAACTTGCATCATCTTGACGGCCCTTAAAATAATCCTTTTATATGTCTAGAGTTAGGAGAAAAGAAGTCTCAAAGACACATTCACGGATTGGACTTGAAACAGAACTGAAAATCTGTTTTCTTTAATTCTCGACAGATAGAGGTGTCGAGGATCTGTCGAGGATCTGTCGAGAAGCTGTCGAGGCTCGGGGCAAAATAGCTTCTTAAAGCTCGATAGATGCATGTGTCGAGGTAGGTGTCGAGCTTTAAAATCTTGCACTTCCTTGCTTGTTTCTTGGACAGACTTTGATGACTTCAACACTGGATCTTGAAACACTGTTTCTTGAAGTGTTAAACACATCCTAAATCTACCCAATTACAAGTAAAGTGCGTTTTGTCTAAGGATAAGCCAATTACATAAAATAGCGACATATGCTAACAACTTGAACTACATATGTCCTAACAATTCTATACAAATTTATAATTTTGAAAAGATTTTCCTCTAATTATCTTTAAGTGTTTAAACTTTGAAAATTATATACTTAGAATTGAAGTATTTTTTGTTCACTAGAACAACACATACGCTATAGAAACACAAATTTTTTTAATTAAAAAAATCCAATCCAAAGTGATTATCAATTGGTGACTTGAGGAAGGAACGATGACAATAAATGCTACAACAAAGAGGTAGCCAATCTAATTCTGAAGCATACAAGACCAAGATGGAAACAAAAACACAAGGTGGTGGTGAAACACTTAGGAAAATATAGAAGTGTGAGGACACAATTTGCACCCAAATCCAATCGTAAGAAGGGGATAGGCTCAAAAAGCCCAATACAATGAAATTTATAGAGAGTGGGCTTGAAATCTAGGTTCTAACGATGCTGGATAGCAAAAATGATGGGCTTGATCCTAATATAACTCACAATGAACTGTTTATATAATAGAATCTATCGTCGGACGCAAGCCGAGGACGAATTGTATTAGCTTTCTCCCTTTCAAGGATATGTTATAATTATGAACGCCAAAGTGTACAGTGTTTTTCTCTCTTGTTTTTCTGATCCCCCCTCTCCTAAACGTCCTCCTTTCCTTTTATAGTATCTTCCTTCCTTTACTCATCTTTCCACGTTGGATCAGACCATCAATTTAGATACTTGTCCCATCAACCTCTCTTTGAAGTCTTTGGAGACAGCTGTAAGGTTGAACCCTGATGCTCAAGCATCACTTCTCCATTAATGCGGCCAGAGAAGTAGTTGCATAACATTCAATGCGAAGATAGCAGCTTTATCTTGAATATTTCGTAACTCTTCTTCTTATCTTTTACATCCACCATGCCTGTCCTTATTTGTAGGACTTCTTAGAATATCGCCCTTGGACGCTAGACAAGCTTCTCTTACCTCAGCTTCACATAGCCGAGGACATATTTCTCCTCGAATCATTCAGTATCCCCAGACTAGGCCTTCAGCCCAACAAGCACTCTTGGGCCAACCCAACACATTTTCCTGGGCTCATTGACCCTACAAGAAGAATAATGTATCAAGCTTTTTTGTGTCCCTTCTTATCTATTAGTGGAACATAGGGAAAAAAAGTTTATTTGTTTGTATGTTACTTATTTGGACTTAGATTCCATGTAAAGTAGTATTTTGTATGCTAATGTCTGATCTATTTCCTTTTATATTAAAAAAATTGCTAGGATTTTTTAAGGAACCAAAGTCAAACTGTTTAAATTGAAACCTAACTTAGTCTTGATGTTTCTTTTTTTTTTTTTTTGGATGCGTTGATGTTTCTTTTTAAATAAATGAGAACAATGAGGAGTTTTTTTTCTTCCTTTTTGGATTGTTTTATTTTGTATAATTTTAAAAGTACATTTATTTAAATGAAAGAGTGATTTAATAATAAGACAAACCCAAGGGATAAATTTATAAATTTAAAATTGTTTATAAGTTTCTAATCCCATTTACAATTTACAAACCTATATACATAGCCTTTCAAATTCTCTAAATTGAGTAAAAAAAGAAAAAGATTTAAAAAGTGACGGTAAAAAAAAAAAAAAGCAAGTTCTAGAAAATAGGATACACGTTCTATACTTTTAGCTACTTGCGGTTATAGTTTAAAATGTCATGCTTTTTATTATTAAAAAAAAAAAGGATCTACACATTAAAATACAATAAAATATGAAAAACTTTTAGATAATGCACAAGATTATTAAAGGTTTATTCTAAGAATTTGATTTTTTATACCATTTTTGTCGTAGAGCCTGCGTTAAGGAAGGAAAAAATGATAAAGAAAGTTTTATTGGCAAAGTAAAATGAATATGTTTGTTTGGGAATTAAAACTAAATTAAAAATTAAATTAATTCTTGAAATATACGGTATTCATGTTTGATAGAATTGGGAGAACGTGAGCAGAGATCTTTTTTTTATAAAACAAAATGTACTTTGTTAAATTATGTACATGTGTCAAGGAAGGAAAAACATGTTAAAGAAAGTTTTATTGACAATGAAAATAAGGTTCCTAAATAGGGAAAATTCCTTAAATGGTAGTATAAATATGTTTTTAATTAATTTGAGGTATACGGATGGAGAGATTTGATTCTTAGATGTTTCAATTAAAAAAGAGGAAATTACCATTTGCCCACATGTGGTTTATCCGAAAAATATTTGACATAATTGTGATTTAAAAATTGGCACTTTACCTATTTGAAGTAAGTCCAGTTTGTCTTTTGTTACCCATTTCTGTTAAAATAAGAGTAAATTTGTATTTTTCTATCCTTTTATGTCTCTATCCTCTCAAAACATAAAAAATTAGAAAAATCAAGAGAAAAAAAATATCCAACTGCAGCTAGGCATTGTAAAAATAACTTTACATTGAGTCTCTGTTACAGTTTATGATTACTTTTTTAATTTGCTATATGAATTTGTAAAGGTAACGCGATCATTCTATCTCTTATTCAAGTTTTACGGTTATTGTAGTTTGTTTAATTTCTGAATCTTGATACCAAAAGCCTCTTAATATTTTCCAAGTTAGACTAATGCTATATGGTTGGACTATATTGTTTTGGACTTTGAACCACAATTCCTAGCATTATTCTAAATAATAATAATAATAATTGGCTGAATGCTAACTTGTGCTGCAGCAGCTATGCAATGTTTGAAGCGGAAGAGGCTATACGAACAGCAAATAGAGCAGCTTGGGAATTTCCAATTGCGAATCCATGATTATTCTAGCCCAAACCCCTCCTTTGCCTTTTCAACCTATGCAGCTGCCTTATTCAATGATAAAAAGTACTTTCTCCTTTTTCACAATGAAAATATTATAATTAATATTTGGACTTATACTTAGTAATCATATTTTATATCTACTAGTGTTTTATACTTTTTTTTTTATATACAACATACCATTTCTACTCTAACTAAATTTAAGTGTGTATATATGTATGAACCTCCCTCCTAAAGACTTGAATCCCGACTCTTACTCCCCACATCCCATAAGCACTTATACTTGTAAAGTGACCATCACACTAAAAAGGTTGTATGTTTTCTATTTTGTTGTTGCATTGAATGGTTTTAATATCCAAATTTTCTTGTATATCAATGTTGCAGATGATATTGTTAGAGCATCAACAATGGATTAGGCAAATCCCAAATGTAGGCATATTTTACAATTCAAGCCCAAAATGCCCACTCCATTAGATGTTGTAAAATGTAACTATTACCTAAAAAAAAAAATGTGCTACAGTGCGATTCTAAACTTAGAATTGCACTATAGCTGGTAAAAAATATATTAATATTTTATGTGTTTTCTCTCTCCAGAGTCTCTCATCTCTCTCTCTCTCTTTCTCTTCTCTCTCTCTCTCTCTCACTTCCTCTCTTTGTCCCTCACAAGTCACAACTCCTCCCTCCTCACTTCCTCTCTCACATCTCTCTCGTTCAAAGCTTGCACCGGTACTGGGTTTTGGATTTTGGAGGTTGGATCAGCGTGGATCGGCAGGCTGGATTTGGATTGGTGGGTTGGGTTTGGAGGTTGGATCACCGTGGATCAGTAGGCTGGGTTTGGAGGTTGGATCGGAGTGAATCGGTGGGCTGGGTTTCGATTGGTGGACTGGGATCGGTTGATAGTGGGTTTGGATCGATTGATTGGTGAGTTTGAATCGGTGGATCTGTTAATGGTGGTGGCGTTGCTTTAGGGTGGTGGCTCCAATGGTGATTTTTTTTTAATGGGTTTGATCGTTTGGTTTTGGTTTGATCGTTTGTTTTTGGTTTGGGTTTGATCGTTTGGTTTTGGTTTGATGGTGGTGGTGTTGCTTTAGGGTGGTGGATTTTATTTTGGATGGATTTTGCTCAGCAGAGGTGGGTGGCGTGACTGAGAAGCTAGACGATGATGGGTGGTTAAGAGAGAAAGAGAAATAGAGATCAGAGAGAGAAGTGAGAAATGTATTTATATTATTTTTATTTTATTTTATATTATTTTAATGTGTAGTATTGTAAAATAAAAGTTGGGGTGTTGGAGTATTGTAAAATGGTCTTGTATAAATTGATAAAGTCGCTTTTTGAGATAGTAAAATAGGATAGGATTGAAAAAACCATTGTGGATGCTCTTAGAAGGTGCAAAAGCAATTACTAAAACTATAGATGCATTGATAACTGGAGTTGTTGTGATAAAGGCAATGCAGAAAGCAACGTATGTAGTACTTTCGGTTCTATCTTACATTGGTCTATCGAATTCTTTCGTAATCTTATATTTTCCTGAATACAAGTATAAACTGTCATGTTTCTGAAAATTTGTTTTTACATTATGATAATGTTATTTAATGAAGCAATTGATCATATTGGACAACTAAATTAAAAGTTGAGTTCTAATTTTTACAAAATCTAGTTTTTAGATCTTCTTTTCTCTTAATTTTTTAGTTTTTTTTTTTTTTTTTAATGTTTTAAGAGGAGAGAGACATAAAATGGTAGCAAAAAAGCAAATTTATCCCTATTTTTAACGGATGTGGGTAACAGGAGATAAATGAAGCTTATCTCACGTGGGTAAAGTGCTAATTTTTATATTACATGTAGGAAAATTATTTTTTGGGTAAATTACAGGTAGGCAGAGTGTAATTTTCTTTATTAAAAATATTAAGAAGTGTTAGTTCAATTGATTTATAGAACTCTTGGTTTTTTTTTTTTTTTTTTTTTTTTTTACTTTAGCTTGATGGCAAGAGAATTTTTTTCCCCATTTTGCCTACAAATTATTTGGCAAATCAGTTTTTTCCAAGAAAAGAAAAAGAAAATAAAGAAATAATATTAAAATGAAGTGATAAAAAAAATAGTGTAGGGGTGACAGGCCTAATAGTGCACGTTAGGCTATGGGTCTTGTCTGATGACATCTAATAGTTCAAAGGCAGATCAACGTTATCGTGGAGGTCCACGTTAGTGTATGAAGAGAGGGGGTTTGGTCATGAGGTTTTAGGGAGGAAGTTCGAGGACAAATGACACCTAGGCTAATCAAGGCAGAGGTTAGAGGGTGCGGTTTGCTATCAAAAGCAACACTCCAAAGGCTTCTATTAATAAAGATAAACGTTAGAAAAGCATAGGACAAAGAGAAATTAAGAAATATCTAAGAGAGAGCTGCTATCACCACATTAAATGCTCTACAACTAACTATCTGGCCGTATTAATATGGAGGTGATATTCGACAGTAATATTCAGCCTTACAACCACTCCCAAAGACTTCAAGAAGACACTGATGAGACAAGGATCAAAGCCAACCACTTGTCCTACACGTGGAAGGTGGAGATGAAGAAGAAGGAAGACAATATAAAGAAGAGAGACACCATTATGAGGGGGATCTGAGATTTGAGAGGAAAAATATTGTAGTAAAAAGAACTGGACTTGTAACCAAATTCAAAAGATATATATATATATATATATATATATATATATATGAACTACCTCGGACCGTGCCTAAGATGATTTTCTTTGGGCAAAACTAGTTTATTCTTGTTTTCTTGTCATCTAGGCTCACTATAATTACTATCAAACTCATTAAACTTCATTGTATTAGGCTCTTTAGGCATAGATCCTTTAACCTTTTGGGATTAGGAATCAAATTGCGTCCTTACAAATAGAATCATTGATGTTGGGTGTATTATAAAGTGTGGTGTTAAAATAGATATTAGATAAAGTAGCTTTCTGAATTGTTAAAAACTAAATTTTTTAGGACCACCGATGCGGATGCTTTAAGGTTGCATATATGCAACCTTATTGTATTAAGGATGGAAAAAAAAAAAAAATATATATATATATATATATATATATGAGTTTGCATACCTGGATGTTGCATGATTTTATCATTTTAAGGGTCTATGTGGTGAAAAATCAACTAGGAGGTTTTTACACCCCTCAATGCTAGTGCTCTAAGAGCATCCATATCAGCTCGTTCAAATTTTCTGTCTATTTTACACGAAAAAACCTACTTTTTCTATTTTTCACATCTACCTTTACAAAACATCCACATCAGTTTATCTATTCTACACATTTATCCAAATAAAATATTCATTCTTTTCACACTTTCATCTCTCTCACAGACCCAACACAATCGGCACAGCCACCGTCTCTCTCAAGATCGACGCCTCCGGCCTCCAATCACACTGGAATCCCAAAGAAAACTAGTAAAAAAAAAAAAAACAAAAAAAACAAAAAAAATCCTCTCACAGACCCAGCACAACCCGCATAGCAACCGTCGTCAGCCACCATCTCTCTCAAGATCGACACCTCCGGCCTCCAATCACACCGAAATCCCAAAGAAAACCAGTAAAAAAAAAAAAAAAAAAAAAAAAAAAATAAAAAAATAAAAAAACCAAAAAAATCCTCTCACAATCCCAACACAACCTGCACAGCCACCGTCGTCAGCCACCATCTCTCTCAAGATCGACGCCTCCGGCCTCCAATCACACTAGAATCCCAAAGAAAACCAGTAAAAAAAGAAAAGAAAAAAAGAAACAAACCCAGAAAAAAAAAACCAAAAAAATCCAAAGATTGATGAGATGAGAGAATATGAGAGCTGCTCCTCACCGTCTAAGTCTTCGTCTTCGTCAACGTGGTGGCCTAATTTCTGCTCCTCGATGCTCAGAACAAAGCCGCAAGTTTCTCCATCGGAGAACTCTGTTCGCGTTGTAGGCGACGGACTCGTCCGGCGACTTGGCTTGCTTGATCTTGTAGGTGACGGACTCGACTTGCTCTTCGGCGATCGGTGGAAGCTAAAGCAGGCCAGATTGATAAGATGAGAGAAAGGGAGAGCTATGCGCCTGAGTCTGATGAAATGAGAAAGAGAGGGAGGGTGAGAGTCAGTACAGAGAGGAGAGAGAAAAAACCATTAAAAAATTAAATCCACATGCTACAGTGCCCGTGTAAATTTACACGGGCACTATAACTCGTGGATGGATTTTCACATTTTTATATATTTATACACCCACTGATGTGGATGTTTTTTTTGCTCAAAATGTGTAAAAGTGGTACTTTTTCTATTTTAGAAGACTTTAAGCAAGCTGATGTGGATGCTCTAAGTCATTTTATTTATAACTTAATGTTCATGATTTTGTAAACTCAAATACTTTATTTTATTCTCTCTCTCATGGGTTTTTTTTTATATAGGAGTATGTTATTTTATTAAGTTATATATAAAAATAAGAACTGAGATGTCAGATATATTGTAAAGTGAGTTGTTAAAATAAATAAAGTAGTGTTTAAAAATGTAAAATAGGTTAACAAATGATCTCCCCATTCTCTTTTGAGGTACTAGCAAAAGCTGATGTAGTTTTATTACATTTGATAATAACATGAGCAAAGAAAAACAACTAAAACGAAAAAACTTTCATGGATTATAGAGATGTCCATAAGAATCCAAGCAATTCATCTGTCTCATTAGGAGGTAACATGTTTTTTTTTTTTTTTTTGGAACCAGATACATCTTTTGTGTTAGTTGAAGGAGAAACAACCATAGATTCACGTGTGATTTTCTTCCTTTTCTCAAACTATCTGCAATAGATAATGGCCAAAAGTTAGCTCATTTGCTTTACCTGAAACTTTGAAAATTGATTATTATCAATTGCACACGTAACACAATCTTCATCTTCCATTTGGTCTCTACATGACAAGAATTTTCTAACCTTTTTTTTTCTCAAAAAGAGACATGATAAGCATAGGTAGTTATATATCCAATCAACATTAATTTGCTCCATACCTGTGCTTTATCATGTATTTATATATATCCAATCAACATTTGCTCCATACCTACGGAGAATTCAGAACCGCCCAAGTACCATTTTCTAATATCATTGGTGGAACTTGCATGTACGTGGTGTCTAATGATCTTTTGCAAAGTTATACATATGAAAAGGTGATTTTAATTTTAATTCTTATCCATCTCGTTATCTCGTGGTTCAAATTAAATTTTAGTCATAGCAGTTTATACACCCTTAGACTTAGAAAATAAAATTTTAAGTGTGAAATGGACAGAATTGATGGCAGGTGAATTGGAAAGGATCCTAGATGGGATAATTTGTATACTATAATTGCAATTGTCTTCATTTATTCAGGGTAAAAAAAAAAAGGGGCTGTCTTAGAGCATTGATATTATTAGCTCATGCAAAAATTTATGTTTATTTTAACATAAAAACCTATTTTTTTCTATTTTAAATGCTCATTTTTCAAAACACCATACATCAGATAATCTATTTTACATTACAATTCATTAAAATATCAATTTTTTAAAATATTTCTTTTTATTTACACGCACAACAACTATCATTTACTTTCTTTCTTTATCCTTGAGATATGTAAAAAAAAATAAATAAGCAACTTATGAATACAAAATGAATAGTGTTAATGTACATTTATACGGCTATTATAGCAAACTTGTAAATTTACACAATTATATATAGACTAATGTTGGTCATTTTAAAACAAAACTGTGTAAATTTTATATTTTTTATATATATTATATGTATGAATGCTATTATATAGTATGCCAATTGTGCAAGCTAAAACTCCTGTTGTACATAGTCTTGCTCTTGATTCATTCAAATTCATATCAACTGTTATATAAGAAAAAGAAAATATTTCAAGAGTTGCATTCTTGTTGTGAAAGTGAAATGCACTTGGAAACTTGTAAGTCATCATAGAAAAGTGTCCTAATAAATAATAATAATACCTTTTTAAGTCATAAAATGGCCAACGCCATGAGAGCCATCCCTCCTCATCCCTCTTCAACTAAAACCAAATTTGCCCTACCTTCCCCATACCTCACAAACATATTACGGCAACCTCATTCCACAATTAATACATTCCACATTCACATTATAATTCTTCGATGACAACAGATTATGTGTTTCATTTCCTCACTCCTACTTGTTAATTGTTACCGTTAAAAAAAGAAATTAAAGTTCACTGCAACATTATACCTAACCTGTATATTGGACCATATAATATTTTGTGATGTCATGATGACGATGACGAGGATATAACACTGTCGCAACCTCTTGCATGTCATGTGTTATGTGTATGCTCATCAATAAAATAATGGATAAATACCAAGTTTAAGTGATACATTGGTTATTCAAAATATGTAATTATCAACGGAAAATAGTGGGGTTTTTTTTTGGAAAAATAATATTATTTATTAATAATTTTAAAAATAGTGTTATGGAAAGATTATTTGAGAACTCTCCATGAATCTAAACATGATTTTTAGTGGTGAAATTGTGTTTCAAAACACCATCTAAAACAAAAATTGCCAACTTATCAAAAGCTAATGACATATAATGTACAATTGAAAATTATGTTTTAAAAACACGATAATGGTTATATCATAATTTTCAAAATTTAAACTCATACATTTTCATTTATCAACTAAAATCAAGACAAATAAGTTGCTGAATAATATAGTGAGCTCCAATTAGCTCAATTGATTAAGTTTTTTTATTGTCAAATGAGAAATTCGAAATTCAAACCTCATTTACATATAAAAAAAAACCAATAAATATCTTGATCTGGTTATAAAGAAAAATTATTGTGGTGCAAATATCGCAGGTTAAAATGCAATTGTATTTATATTAAAAAAACATATATAATATTAAATAGTCTAACAATTTATTTATTAATTAATATTAAAATGCACCAAAAGATTAGAGGGTGATCATGTTTAGATTTCATAAATTGTAATTCCTTTTTCATGTATTTTTTTCCTATTCAAGTTATAATACGTATGTATAAAATATTATGAAAAGTCAATTTCTATTTAATAGATGCAGGGAAAAGCTTTAAAACAATGAAAATGCAAAAGTTATAACAAATTAATTTTTTTAATTAGTGTGATACATTAATTTTATAAGAATTATTTTCTAAAATTTGTAGTGTTTCTAGCATACTAGACAAAAATTATCGTCGTACTTATATGCTTGAAATCATATCTGTTAGCTGTTTTAGCCAAGGATTTCCTAATTATTGGTTACTTTTTTTTTTTTTTGTAAAATTTTAGCCATTGTGTAAATTAAAGGATACTGAAAGTGATAGAAGAGGACCATTATCAACTATGAATTAAGACAAGACCCTCTAAACAAATTATAAACCGACTTCTTTCTCTTGTGAAAATTGAAAAACGATAAAATAAAGTCAGAGTAAGGAGCTGATATGCTTACTATATATGGTAAATGGATGTACGTATATATTAAGAATAATGCAAGCCGTTATGGCATACAAGCGTGCACTAAAAAATCTTTTCGTCAAAAAAAAGAAATCTTTTCGTCTCAGTCTCTTACATCTCAAACCATACCTCAATAGCCAGCCAACATTAATATAGACAACAATCTGAAAGCCGCCTTTCCCTCTCTAATCTCTATATAAATATGTTACTCTCTATGCCATCTTTTCTCACTTCCTATAATCATCTTATCAAACATATATACTGCACTTTTTAGAAGTACTCTATATCGTTTCTCTCACACAAAAAAGGAAAAGGAAATAATGGCCCAGCAAATAAGATATCTTCTTCCATTTTTCGTTTTCATGCTCTCTTTCATTTCATGTTATAGCACTTTGCAAAAGGACCCACTTCGTCATCAAGCAAATAAGAACGTGATCAAGCAAAGCACTCATGCCTTACGTTTGAAAAGGTTTGATAGAATATTGGGTACCATTTCTACTTGGGGTAAAACAATTAATGTCAATGACCATGGAGCTAAAGGTGATGGTACTGATGACACAGAGGTACTCCTTTATCAGAATAACGGTAGATTTAAACAGTGGTTTTTGGTTGAGTTGCTACGTACTAAACTTTTGTAATCTGATTCATTAGGGTTTCTTTTATGTAATTTATTTTCAATTGGATTACAACCAATATGGCGCTATATAATTAATGCTATAATACATTTGAAAATTTCTAAAACTATTACTACTTTTTTTTTCTTTTAAATTTGGAAAGCTACTACAAATTAATGTTGCAATTAATAAGTATTTAAATTATTTCTTGTGTGATCGGTGATGCATGTTTTAAAAAATCTATATATTAAAATTTGTAATATTATTAATATCATTCAACACATTTTGAGTTATTATATTTGGAAAGTACTAAAACTACTACAAATTAATGTGACAATAAATATGATTTATACCATTGTAATAAGATAATAAATGAGCATATATTTATATTACTTTTTGTGTGGTTAATGGCACATCTAAAACTTAAGTAGTAAAATTTATATTATAGAATATCGCTCAATACATTTTGGATCATGTGAGCAATTGTAATCCTGTAAATATAGTGGTAACCATGAAATGACAGTTATTTTATTACTATTATTTGATAGCTTGGAAGTTGGAATGACAGTTATTAGTTATTACACTTTGAGATGTTAATATTTCGTAAAGTATATTTTCTTTTTCATTTAGGGATAATTTCTTCTCTTCTTCTTCTTCTTCTTCTTCTTCTCTTCACCCCTTAATATATACTCCAAATCTTTACTGAAAAATATATATATAGTTTAACTCAAACGGTTCTTTCAGGCATTTAAGAAGGCTTGGGAGGTAGCTTGTTCAACCCATGGAGCTGTTCTCGTGGTGCCTCAGAAAACCTATCGACTTAAGCCAATTAGATTCTTAGGTCCTTGTAAATCTGATCTCAAAGTGCAGGTAAATTAAATATAGTAGAGAAAGATAGTCTCCTATATATTTTTCAAAAGTCCATGCAATAAATATATATCAAATAATAAAATTTATATTTATATTTTTTTGAATGATCAGATTTCTGGAACCTTGGAAGCATCTAATGATCGATCAGACTACAGCCAAGATGGTAGACACTGGCTACTCTTTGATAGTGTTCAAAATTTAATAGTTGAAGGTGGTGGAACCATCAATGGCAACGGGAAGATATGGTGGCAAAACTCTTGCAAAGTCAATAAAGCTCTGGTAAGCCAAAATTATAGGAACGATTTATTTGAGATGTTGCTTTAACTAATCTAGCTCATACTTGCTTAATCAGAAGTGCTAACTATTCATATCTCTTCATTGACTAACAGCCTTGCACGGTCGCACCAACGGTATGTTTGTCTTCTTTTACATTTGAAGAAAATGCTATTTATATGTCATAGAATATGCACATGCATCGCTTGTACACAACTCTAAATTAACAAAAAAATATATTACTAATCTCTCAATTTTTGTTGAAACGAAGGAGATCCATTCGACAAAAAATATTTGATTTTCAACCAATCTAAAGATATAAATAATATCACATGTAACAGAAGATAGTTGATAGATATACAATTAGTGCTATCCTTATATGTAATGTTTTTATGTAGACAATTATGTTATGTTGAATTAGTGAGTGTCAATTTTGTGTGAAATCGTTGCACTAGTTCTTTGTTAGGGCAAAAAGAAAAGAATGATGTTAATATATAGTGTTTTTACTTTTATATAATTCACATGACAATGATGTCATTTTAACCTAAAATTAAATGACCTCATTATTTGTGTCAAGATAGGTTAACTCATTTTGATACGAACCTGTTTAACCTATATAAATAAATGAAATTTTTTTTAACATGATGATATGAATACAACAAGTAAAAAGAATATTTCCTCTATCAAAAAAAAAAAAAAAAAAATGTTTCCTCAATTTTATTATATGGAAACTATGTATCTTGGCAGGCTCTGACCTTCTTCGAGTGTAAGTATTTGACTATGAATAATTTGAAGATCCAAGATGCGCAACAAATTCACACCTCTTTCGAAAAATGCATGAATGTTCAAGTTTCTTTGTTGATTATAACTGCTCCAGAAGATAGCCCTAACACTGATGGGATTCATGTCGCTGACAGTCAAGACATGCAAATTTCAAGCTGTAATATAGGAACAGGTATACCAAAGGCCTCCTTCTTCTTTTTCTTTTCTTTTTTTTCCTTTTTTTTTTAATTATTTTTTTTGGGTAAGTGAAATATTGTATAAGGGAACCTAAACTATATAAAAGCACAGAAGCATACTCCACAAAAAACAAAGTCACGGTAACTCTTGAGTTGGAGAGTCCACAACATAAGGAATAGTCTCTTAAAGCATTGAATTACCTTAATGGATTACTGTCTCCTAACTTTTATTGACCCAAAAGATTTCATTTTAACGAAAGACGTGTCATATTCATTAAAGAAAGGACATAAGAAGTAACTAAAAATTACTGAATGTAACCACTAACTAGTTACTGTTCCTAATTTGTTTTTCGATGTACTGAAGGTGATGATTGTATTTCAATTGCAAGTGGGTCCCAGAACGTGCAAGCCAGAGACATAACCTGTGGACCGGGTCATGGAATTAGGTCTCAAAATTTGAACTATAACCAGTTGCTCCAGACTCACCAATTTCAATTAGTATATATACATTCCTACTGTTATTTTTGTTTTATGTCAATATTAATACTTGTCCTTTTTTGCACGGTGAGCTCAGTATTGGAAGCTTAGGATCTGGAAATTCGGAATCTTATGTTTCTGGAGTAACCATAAATGGAGCTAAGTTGTACGGAACCACAAATGGTGTTAGGATTAAGACATGGGAGGTAATTGATACTAGTGTTTCAATCATATGAAATTGGATTACCCCATACACCATACGTCAAACAATGTATAGTAATGCATGGACAATTGAATCATGCAACCAACACTAAGTCCATCTTTTGTATCAATTCAGGGAGGGTCAGGAAGTGCAAGCAACATCAAATTTCAGAATGTTGAAATGCATAATGTTGCCAACCCTATAATAATAGACCAAAATTACTGTGACCAAGACAAACCATGCAGCGAACAGGTAAATAACTTAGTTCCATAAGCCATACAAAAGTAAGTATTGAACTCTCTGATTGACAAATTATCTTGTTGGTTTAAAATGTATTACAGAAATCTGCAGTTCAGGTGAAAAATGTGCTTTACCAAAACATTTATGGGACTAGCGCTTCTGATGTTGCCATTGAATTCAACTGCAGCAATAGCTTTCCATGTCAGGAGATTTTGTTGCAAAGCATTAACTTGGAAGCTGAAAAAGGGAAAAAAACCGAAGCTTTATGCAACAATGTGCAATCGACTGACACAGGAATTGTTTCCCCACACTGCCCATGAGAGGGGAACTTTACATCGACTTTGTAGTTAAAGTACTCACGAACAATACCATACATACAAAAATGTCAATCATAGTGTGGGAATAATAAGCATTGAATAGCACTAGGATTTGTTGTTTACTTGTTTATATGACTAAGAATACGATTAGTTCACCATACGGTATAAATGTATAATGTTGATTGTTAAAGGTTCGTGATGATATTGTTGTATAATGTGATTAGCTCTCATTATTCACAATAATTTAATAACATTCATACATGTGTTCTCTATGGATTTCTGCAATGTTGAATTCAGGGTGCCTAACAAAGTTCTTAGGAAAATGAAAATCTAAGGTGGGAAGAAAAGAAAGATTTTAAGAATTGAACTCTATATAGAACAATGTATGAAAGGCGCAGGGGATTATGGAGTCTTTTTAAATCCTCACGTTCATAGTTAAATGTCATGTGATCAAAAAAATTTTAGAAGAACGTGAGCAAATGTTGACAAGTATTTATTTTTCTATCCAAAAAAGAATTAAGATATTGAAAAAAACGAAACCTTTCATCTAATTAAGATTCAATTAGATAATAAATAAGATACCGAAAGAGTTGAATGAATCAAATTAGAAGACCAAGGGTTAGTTTGGTAAATAATTTTTCCACTTTTCTGGTTTTAAAAATACCTATTTCTTAAATTAATGAACTTGATTGGCAATTGGATATTTTTTTTTTATATTTAATTGAATATGTATATAATATTTTCAAAATCTTAAATTTAAAAGGAAACTAAAAACAGAGTGTTTTCGACTCCTTGTTCTTAAAGAAACTTTAAATCATGCCAATCTCTTCACGTGCCCACCCATCATCTCTCTCTCTCTCTCTCTAGCCTTGCTGGCTGTGGGATTTTTAATTTTCTTCCAGTTTTTATGAATTCCTTTTTTTTTTTGAGGAATTTTCAGCAATGTGGGGTTTTTTAATTTGTTTCATAAATTTTGCTCAGAATTTTTATATGAATTCCTTGAGTGAATTTGTTTCATTTTCTTCCAGTTTTTTAATTCGTTTCATAAATTTTGCTCAGAATTTTTATATGAATTCCTTGAGTGAATTTTTCATTTTCTTCCAGTTTTTATGAATGAATTCCTAATGATACTTTTTTTTTTTGTTGAGGAATTTGTGTTCAAAGTGGCTTAAGAAATTTGATTTCAGTAATGTCGAGTGTGGTTTTCCTAAAGTGTTTGAGGATGCAATTTGGCCAAAAGAATAATAAAGTAAAATAAAAATCACCTCAACCTAACCAGTTGAGTGAACGAAATCCAATCATACATTACAGTACCCCCCAAAAGATTGAAGAAAATAAGACAATTTCAAGAATTGGCAAAACTAGTGACAATGGGGATGACCACAACAAGAATGATCACAAGTAGAAGTATCACTGCCACACACATCCACTTCCTGCTGTTTCTCTTGTACTTGTTTGCAGTCTGGAGCTCTTTGGTGGCATCCTTGACATAGTGAGAAGCATTCAATACATGCTGCTCAATGTTGTCCATTTGCTCTCCTTGTGCCTCCACCATTACAGCCATATCAAGAAACACTTGATGCAGCTCAAGCAGACTCTTCTCGATCTCCTTCGCAGCATCGTGCCTGTCCTGTATCTCCACCACCGTCTCTAGCACTTTTCCCCTTCCGTGCTCTTGTACTGCCCGTCCTAGAAACTCCTCGCCGCCATTGGAGATTATCTTATCTATGACCTCCTCATCAGGGTTCTCTCCCGTTACTGTGAAGTAGCGTCTACCCACGGTTTCCTTGTACTCTGTCATCATTCTCTGCCTCAGCCCCTGGAAGTCCATCATAAGCTCTTTGAGCTTCTTTCGCAGCCCATTAGTGACAGCAATCCTTGTCCTATAAATTGGGGTGCCTTCTTTTTGGCCAGAGAGCCTCTTATTAGCCGCATTGGCACGGTCCATTTGTTCCAGCTGAGACCGAATAGTCCTGGCCTTTTTGAGCACGGTGAGAATGTTGTCATTGATCTTGCTTCGCAAGGATTTCAAGGCCTCGGGCTTGTGGAGGGACTTGAATTCCTCGTTGGCTTGCTGTAGGCTGCCCAGAATGTCACGAAGCTCGGACATCTCCATCTTCACCTTCTCAGCCTCTTCCAGAAAGAGACCAAGGTCACTCTCCATGTGGGCTTTGGAAGATGCCATTTCTAAATCTCCAGCTTCCAGATCCGCATCTTTCATGGCAGCTTTCTTTAAATCCACATAGTTGGTGAACGATTTGGTCATGAGGTCATTCATCTTTTGTTATCTTTGAATTCCTGAATTGGGAATTAATTAAGAACCTACATAAATCAGGAACAAAATTTGTTTTTGATTAGCTTTGCTTCCTAAATCTCTTGCCATATAGACTACCAACTAAAAACTTTCCCTTAATAAATTAAATTAAATTGTTCGAGAAACACTTCAACTGTAATCTAGACTGACATAAAAAATTAGCTTCATTCCTTTTAGAAATGAATGTAGAAAATTGGGATGGGGGAATTAATGCATACCTTTCTCGAGTATTAGCAGCCCCTTGCTCTTAAGGATAGGAGGATAGCTCTTCTTCTGCTCCTAGCTTTACTTCGCAGTCGGAGATTTGAGAGATGTATTGGCAACAAAATAGTGAGATGCTTTTCAGTCCAAATGCAAACTCAGCCAGTGACTTGTTTTATCCCACTGCTTTGGGTTAACGGCTATATATTTTTAAAACTACATCCAAGGTAGCCGTTGCAGTTCTAACGGCTATTTTTCAAATACACGCGTTATCATTGTTATTATTTTTCTTTTGTCTTGTCGTGAATACTCGTTTGATAAGTGATAACAGTCGAAAATTGTCATGAGCTCGCTATTAGATTAAAACCTGTTAATTTATTCAGCTGGAATAAGGAACGATAAAAAATCCCGACACCCCACGACCCAAAAAAAAAGCACATACCAATTTACGTTATTTTATTTGTGATATATATATATATATATATATATATATTTTCCTTATTGCCCTTCACATTTTCAGATTTTCTTAATCGTAAAAATATATATTGTTCCTTCCTCAAAAATATATATATATATATATATTTAAAAATCAAAGTTGAAAGAAAATTCAATTACATTTTAAATTTAAGGCCTAATTTTACGACATGTGTTTTATCTAGTTTTTAAAATTCTTGTACTTACATTAATACCTAATACAGAAGCTAAGAAAGCCATAATAATGATGGCATGATGCTCATTCACCAAAGCAAGAACACCTCACTTGCAAATAATGAATAGTCTAATATTAATTAACCATACAAAAATTTTAAAAAAATAAATCATTAATCTAATGTATACCATCTATAATAATGGAAGCTTAATTTGTTTTTCTCAAAGCTTGCCTCCTATGATGTTAAGTAGAATAGAATGTAACATCCCCGACTCACCATCCGTTGCAATAAAGGGATATCAGGTAAATTATGTCCCCGTTCTTTATTCTTCTCTCTTTAATTCATATTACTTATTTTGTAAACTATATTTCTTTTTAATTTTCTATTTATCTTATGAATTAAACTAAATCTGATTAATAATTATTGTATCTTAAATTTTTTATAAAGCTCTTATTTCTTAGAAGGAAAAAAAAAAAAAGAAATGGGGTGTGGAAATATTTGAATTTATATCCAGGTGAATGATGACATATTTTTAATTTTGAGAAAATTAATGGACTAATTCTGTGAGATTTTTGACTTTATCAAGCATCGGTGACAAACTTAGTGGATAATAATTAGTCACCAATTATCTCGCCCCCAAATGACACACCTCAATTCCCAATGGTCTCTTCACTTATCGACCCAAGGACAAAATGGTGGAATGTGGGTTTGATTACAACTTAATCATCTGTGGTTTGTCCAAAATTTAACCTACCTACATATGTTTTGATTTTTGACACTTTACCCATTTGTGGTCCTTTATGTTAGTGCTCTGTAACCCACCTCATCACTTGCCGTCAGACTAACATCTTATATGCCAAAATCAAAACACAAAATAGATCAAACACCTTCTCTCCTCAAAAACACTCTCCACTTGCTTACCCACTTAAACCAAGGGTGAAGGAGACCATTGAAGATATAAGTCCTTGTTTATTGCCTCTGCTGCTAATCCTTTTACTTATTATTTTTGGCTTAGAGCATTTCTCATGTAATTATTTATTATTTAAATCCTTGTTTATTGCTAGGCACATGTGTATCTATCTCTTTAAAATTTTGGTGGTACTCTCAATGTTAGAGGTAACTTATACTGAAGTTGGGCTTGATGCCTAAATAATTTTAGATGTCAGATGATGGTTAGACGGGTTCACCATGCATACCTATGCTGAAAATGATGATCACAGGAACATAAGCCAACGTATATTATCCTAAAGAAATTAAAGATTAAAGCACCTTAGTTTTGACTTGAGATTCAAACAAAACAAACAAATCATGCACCTTTAATGTCAAAACACCTTAGCATTAGCAGCTTAGCATCAACATGCTTCAATCAGTAAATCAATTTGGGATTTCTCAAAGCATCCATGTAACTATTTTGAAATCCCCTTCTATCATTGCTCCTTGCAAATTATGCCCAAACATTAAATTTACAAAGCCCCTTGGACGACTATGGTAGCTAGTCCCTTTGGGATACCAAACAATGCTCAAAAAATAATTTTCCAAATATGTACACAGATTATCATAAACTAGATTTTTGCGCTGAGAGATGTGTTCAACCAAACCCACAACGAACGAATCCTCCTCTGCAATACCCAGATGATTCTAGCAGACCCACAAAATTGAGAGGTTTTGATCTTGCCTTCTTTAATGGTCTCCTTCTTCCTCAATTTTGAGTGGGTGAAAATGTGTGAGTGTTTTTGAGGAGAGAGGATGTTTGATTTGTTTTGTGTTCTGATTTTGGCATATAAGATGTTAGTCTAATAGCAAGTGAAGAGGTGGGTTACAGAGTACTAATAAAAAGAACCACAGGTGGGTAAAGTGTCAAAAATCAAACCACAAGTAGGTAAGCTGAATTTCGAGCAAACCACAGGTAGGTAAGTTATAATTTTCCCTATTATTTTTTATAATGAAGAAACTTTACTAAAAACAAATTGGGAACCTAGCAACAATATTCAAACAACAAATAAACAAGGCTCCTAAAAAATATAGTAGCACCTGTTACTTATAGACTAGAGGAGGACTACAACGACAAAAAACCAACTATCAATGCAAAAAAATAACACTACTACAACCACACTAAAAAAAAAAAAAAAAAAAAAAAAAACTAGTAATTCGACCACATAAAAACTCCAAAAGACCCAAAAGGAAGAATTAGCATTATTCTTGAGCTAAGAAGGTCTCCTTCTTGTAATAATAATGAATAGATTACCATAGAATTGAAGTAAATAACAAAAGGAAGGGGTATATTATAGCAAATAAAATTTGTAATTATCATTCAATTTGCAATGTGTCCCTTATAATCACTAAAAATAAATTATCATTTTGTTAGCATTTAAATAGAACATTCAACCCTCTAATTTCACTTAAAATTACAAATAATCACCCCTATTTTATTATTTTTCTTCAAATTAAATATATAAGTTTAAATTTAATAATAGCTTGTTTGGATGGAGAGGGAGTAGAGTAGAGGGGGGGAGAGTAAATTAAATTACCTTATTTGGATATTTTTAAGGGAGGAGCAGGAGGGATTTGGAGGAGTTCTAACTATTTTTAACCTCTCATTTTTAATTTCCCCCAAATTAGAGAGATTTGGAGGATAGTAAATCATAGAAATGATTGACCAAATGAATTACCAAATTTACCCTTATTATATTAACAAAATTACAAATTATGAAAAAACTAATTGTTCTCTTTCCCTTACTTAATATTAAAAACATCCAAACAAGGTAGAGGATGACTATTCCCCTTTACTCTCTTCTCCACTACTCTCCTTCTCTCTACTTTCCTCTCTCTCTCCAAACTTCCAAACACAGCATAAGGACGGAGACGGACCCAGGATTTCAAGTTGGGGGGGCGCTGGAGATAAGCGAAAAAAAAAATTCAAATACGCATCCATATAGTATTAATAAACTATCAACCAAGACAAATATCCAAAAATTATTGTTTCTTAATATATTAAGATACAATCATCGACCAATAAAAACAAAAGACACGAAACACTATTGTTTCTTAATACAATCATCTATGAAAAAGGAACTTGACACTCTTTCAAATCTTCAAAATCATCTACGATTGAATTCAAACTAAATGTCTTAGCTATATCCTTTTCAATGTATAGCATCTACACTAAATGTTGTTACTAACTAAAGACAAATACTAGAATCAAGGTAATATGCATGATGCATTTAATTATAAATTTAGTATTTCTTACTTCTTTTCAATTTATAAATTTATCTAATTTAGCATTATGAGTTAACAATAGATGCAAGTGAATTACTGTTATTTTCTTAAATTTGTGTGACAATTTTCTATAGTATATGATTTGTTTTTTTCTTTTGTCTTTGGTCTTTGCCTTTATTTATTTCTTTGTCTTTGTCTTATCTCCATATTTCAAACATTGACCCAACCCCACTATGGACCCTATAAATTTATTCTGCACTACTAACAAAATTTTTTCTTAACTTTACCCTTTTTTTTTTTCTGTCACTTGTCCTTAATGTTGCCCAACCACTAGTCTACCAATCAACAAAGAACAAAGAGACAAAGACTACACTAATAATATATTCTCTAATCTTTACAAACTCTACTCTCTCTTTATCTCTCTTATCTATATAATAAGAGAGAGAGTCACAAGCACAGAGTCACAAAGCCAAAAAGCTAAAAAAAATAAAATAAAAATAAAACACTACAAGCAGTTAGGGCCGTCAGGCACAGACTCAGTTCACATCACAATTACGGAATCACCAACATTAGTTCATCACTCATCAGTAAAAACACAAACACCACAAGTCCATAAGCATAGATTTTTAGATTCTGAGATTCATAAACATTATATTAGGTTTTGAAGGAAAGGATTAGTTAAATACCTGTGAACTGTAAAGGCTGGAGCAGTAGAGAATCGAAACTCAAATCGAGCAACCGGCAGCGTGGGTCTTACAAGATCGAGCAACGAAGCTGGGTTTGGGTATGCGACAGCTGATAGCGGCGTCATGGAGTGGGCGGAGGCATCACAGTCTCGCCTCTCACTTTCTCTGTCTCGCCTCACCCTTTATTTTCTCTTCTTTTTTCCATTTTATTTCATTTTAATTTTAAGGCTTTTCTGTTTGGTTTTGGTTTAGGTCTTCTACTCTGGGTTTTATTTCTTCTTCTTCTTCTTCTTTTTTTACATCTGTTTTTTAAAGTTTCATGGGCTCTTGCTTCTTGGGCTGCCAGCTGGATCATAGGGATGGATGAGCCATTGTCCATTGAGTTGAGGGGGGCCCAATCTAAAAACCAAGGGGGGGCCCAAGCTAAAAATCAAAGGGGCTAAGCCTTTTTTTAAAAAAATGTTACATGCTAAATTTTTTTTCTTTTGGGCCCGGGGGGGCTCGGGCCCCCTTAGGCCCCCACCTGGGTCCATCCCTGCATAAGGATCTAGTGTAAAACCCCCCAATTTACACCCTTCAATGATAGTGTGCCACATTAAATTTTTACATGTTAATGTTAATAAATATGAACTACTAAACACAATCACATCCTCCTAACGCATTAACTTTGAAATTTAAAACCCACATAATTAAAAACTCAAATTAATCATTCAAGAACCCCTGCCTATATCTCCCTACAACCCACCACCTAAATCGTATAGTAAGCAAAAATACTCTATGTTACCCATATATGATGTAATTAGAGCACCTAAAGTAGGTCAACTCAAATGTCAATATTATGCAATTTATATTCTTTGTTTGCCAAATCAACGTCTAATGAGTTGTCTTCCTCATAAACATGGTAAACCATAGCATCTGTGCTAGACTCAGACCTGATAACATGTTCAAACTCGAAGTATAAAAACAAGTATGGATAATGGTTTTTTGATAATGTGAAACAATGGGTCAACCCAAATCTGACCCATTGTAACAAAAACTCATTTTCTCATTTGGGTTCGGCTTTGTTTGTTTCGTAGTTTCAAAAGTTTAAATATTTGTTTCTCTATTTATATACTAATTCATTATCTATTTTTGAGTTCCAACATATGACTTTTTTTTTTTATGGTTATTTTTTATTATTAGATTAAGACACTAATTTATTTTAGGTGTACATGAATTCAACCCATATCTTTTATTTGATAACAAAAACTTTTACTAGTTAAAGTACTTGAGTTAATTAAAATTCATTTTATTCTTTTCCTCAAAAAAAAAAAAAATCATTTATTCTCTAATCTAAATTGATAAGGAATATAGAGAATTTGTTCATTTTATTTTTTATTTTTTTATATTTAAAAAAATTACAAGTTATATTGGGTTAATCCAACCCATTTTAATCTGACCCGATCTCATTGAATTTGACTCACATCTGAGTATCTGATTGGGTTGAACTTGAACTTGAACCTGAACACATCGGACATGACTCAGCGCAACTGCACAAGGTGAAAGTGAAACTCATGACGTGAATCGTTGATTGCTTGATGGAGGTGCTGTTGACTATTGACTACAAACATATATTTTTTTTAAAATAATAATAAAACATAGGAAGAAGTGAGTGATTAGTGCTTACTGATGAGAGGACGAGATTCAATTTCTCTCAACAATTTTCTGCCGTTTTTGGGGGAGGCGTTGGCTGGGACACGATATTTAAGTATTCAAACCCCTGCCATCATTGGCTGCTACTTGCTGTGACCAACTAAATTTGAAACGCTTCCTTCCAAAAAATAACACTAAATTTGTAACGTACCAATCGTCCGCAAATTACAAATCTATTTTCTGTAATCTTATCCTTGCCTTTCAAATCCTCTTTTAATCTCTATGCTAAAACCAAAAAAAAAAAAAAAAATCTTCAGGGAAAAATGTTATATCTATGGCATTTTTTCAATAAATTTTAAATGACAGGTTATTATTAACTGTGTTAGTTAGTAAAGAAAATAATTATAATGATTTAAATTAAAATTAATAGTAATTTTAGAGAAATCTTATGTTCAAAATATTTTTACAACAAATTTTAAATAGAAGTTATTACAGGTTGTTATTAATAGAGTAAAAAAATAATTTTAACAATAGATTCAAATTATAACTAAAATAACTAACTATCTATAATTTGTTGTAAAAATGTTATGAATGATTATTGCGGACAAAGCCACTTCTTTTTTATTCTTTATCATTTTTAGCCGGATTGTGGTATTTATTTGAATTTTTTTTTTTAGACATGGACATATCTCTCCTATCAAATAATACTAAATGTGACATATCTTATTTCTAAATAAAAATTAGAAGGTAATAGAAGGATGCCATTTTTAGCCGGACGTGTCTAATTGTATATGTATTGATTTTTAGATGTGAGATGTCTTATAAGTATAAATAAAAAAAGGAAATAAATATGAGGATTCAATTGTAGGTAATCTGGTACTTTCTCCCAATTATTTAGCAAAAGAGTTAGGTAAATCACTCATCGTATTAGTATATAGAAAATTAGATAAGGATAAGAGAGAAAGAAGAGAGTCAGTCAGACTCAGAGAGGGAGCTGAAAGTGTTCTGGTGCCTTTGCTTGTTTGTGGTGTCTGCCGCCACAGCCAGTCTATTTCTTTTGCCACTGCCAAAACACAAATTAGAGAGAGAGTGTTGGAAGTGAAGGAGATGGGTGCGATAAAGGCGGCAATCGGGGACGCAATACTGACATTCATGTGGGTATTTGTCTCATCAACCATGGGTGCAATGACTGCGCTGATAGCCACAGCTCTGGGTTTAGAAACCCTTGTCTGGCCTTCTGTCTTAATCACCACCTCCATCGTTTTTGTTCTCGTTTTCATCTTCAACTTCATTGGGGATGCCTTGGGTGGCGCCAGCTTCAATCCCACCGTCACTGCCTCCTTTTATGCCGCCGGCCACGGCCCCGACACTCTCTTCTCCATGGCCCTCCGCTTCCCTGCTCAGGTCCTTTCTTTTTCTTCTTCTTCTTTTTTTTGAAGGTTGTTGAACATAGAATAGAATAATTCAATAGTTAAAACAAAGGTGCCAGTTGAGCTGCGTTGGAAATGTTTTTTGTTTAACATAGAAATAGAAAAGAAAAGTATTTGTATTTTGTCTATGTTGGAAACATCAGGAATAACAATTTGGCAATCAGAGAATAGAATTATATTGTCGTTTTTGGGTGGTGGACAGGCAGCGGGAGCTGTGGGTGGTGCCTTGGCAATCAAGGAGGTGATGCCGAAGGAGTACAAGCACATGCTTGGTGGGCCTTCTCTCAAAGTTGATTTGCAAACTGGAGCTCTTGCTGAGGGAGTCTTGACTTTCCTCATTAGTTTTGCTGTCCTTTTAGTTTCTCTCAGGGGTCCTCGTAGTTCCTTTGTGAAGACGTGGTTGCTTGCCGTGGCCACCGTAACTTTAATACTTGCTGGCTCTAGTTACACTGGGCCTTCCATGAATCCTGCCAATGTGAGTACACTTTTGCACTTTCTCTAATACTTGAATTTGATCTTCTTTCTTCAACAACTCACAATTTAAATCAAAATGGTATTCTTTTTTACCCCAACAACTCTGATTTAAATCAAAATGTTGTTACACGTCTTTTGTAAAAAAGATTGATCATGCCACCCACCTCTCCCAAGTCCCATCCTTTTTAATCTGTTGAGTTTTTCTTTAAACAAAATATGTTGAATACATATCCATTGACCATAAAAATGGCATATGGTATTGTTACATCGCTTCTGCTTTTAGTATTACTGTAGTTGCGATAAAAGATTGAATTGAGATAGATTCAATGTACACCTTAAAGTTTTTCCCTTCTGTTTTTCTGCTTGTGCATGATATCACCTTTTGTACTGTCTTTAATCTTCAACAATTATATCAAAGGAACACATTCTGACAAGTGACAAGACCATACCATATCTTCTTGTCTATGGCATAATGAACATATATTTGAGATAATCCTTGAAATGGAAACGCAGGGCCTCTTTTATCCAACTGAATAAAGATACAAAGAGAAAGACGAGTTCTATATATTTATTTGATAATGTAGAAAACCTTTCTAAGGAAGAGCCCTTTGGACTCACCTCTAAATTGACCCCACCTACCAAAACCAATTGTTGGGTAATCCATGGGCATTCGCCCTTGACAGGCTAAGCAATTTATACTCTTGCCTAGGAGCCACAAAGAGAAAGAGAAAATAACAATACAACAACAACAACAAAAATAACAGAATCTTGATGTCTATTTATCATTCCATTTCTTGTTGCCAGTCCACCATGCTTTCTTGTCCTTCAAAATGACTTAATGTTTAGAAAGAGTTGTTTTACTGTAATTTTCATGTTCAAGATTCTTCCCATATGTTTCCTCTTGTTTCTTGATTAAGTCAAATCTTTTCTCCCATTTATCTCCTTCTAACACCTAGAACCTTTGTGAAGCCACCCTTCATAAAGTTAATGCATATATTCATGACTATAAAGTTATGTTCTATGTGTGGCTTTCTTTTTCTTTTTTTCTTTCAATATTATGGTATTTACCCATTCACTTGATATCTGTCTTCATAATTGGTCCAATGTATGTGTAAGAATGACAGTGGCTGGGCTTTTCATATAACAAACTATAATCTGTTCCTATTGGGAAGGGAATGATAAAGAGTTCTTATAGCACTGACTGTACAGAGTTATATTGGCTAGTCAAGTTTGGAGTATTAGTTAGTAACTTCCAACGTGTGTTAGGTTCAAGATTGGGTAGGGCTTGGATCAATATTCCTTGCTGCACCATGGATACAAGGATGTGTTACATAGCAATTATTTAAGGGCTTTCTTTTAAGAAATAATTAGCCTGAAAAATTGTCAAGTGCAGTTACTTATAAAAAACAAATTTTCAAGTTCGTTTGGACTTCTGTGTAAAGTTTCTAAGGTTAGACAGACAGTTGTCTTATTTAGAAAGTTGATTGAGAATCTCTTATCAACTTTCTGATATGGGACATGAAACTCATCTCCACAGAAGACAAGACAATGCCTGTCATGTATTTGTTATGCATTGGGGGAAAGTGTTTGAGCCCACCTTTTTCCCTTCAATACTTCTATCATGTCCCAAAGATGTTATCATGTTTTCTCAACAAATTGGTCTTATCATGTGAAAAGTTTTGATGGGCTAGAGAAAGTATCTAGCTTGATCACCCATTCTTTCATTCCTAAATGAACCAAATAGCAGAAGTAAGAAAGTCAAATTAATTTTTTTTTTTAATTTAATTTTTCATTGCTGCTTCCACCACACGTGTGCTATATAGTTGAGTTCTTGCAATGAGGAGGACTGAGTCATCTTCATTTTGCCTTCCACAGTTACTTTTCCTTCTTTCCCTGTTACATCACCATAATAGATCTATACTATGGAGAGGGTTTTGGATATTTTTGGACTGAAAGGATCCCCAGTCTAAGCAGAATGAAGATGGTGATTGTTTGGGGCATGGAGGCAGTAGCTGGTGGCAATGGTGATGGTAGAGTGGTGCAAATGTTTGGTGATAATTGTTGATGATGACAATGGTGGTTGCTGATGGTGATGATGGTGATGATTTACGCATGGTGTCTATGGCAATATTGACAGCATCAATTGTAACAAATAGGGGTGGCTGAAAATTATTGACAACTCCATCTTCAATTTTCAAGACTATGAGAGCATTTGATATAACTATAGGTTCAATAATCGAGGGTCGTAATGTCTTTTAAAAAAGCATAAGAAAAGTTTTGCTAGAATTACCTTATTGCATTTGTGATCTTACGAACATTGAGGAAAAGAAGATATGCTTATAGGAAAATATTTTTATGAGTAAATATAAATTTCACCTGGCTTCTAGTTAATGAATTTTGACCTACTGCTAATGGGACAGATTTTAAGGAATTTCACCATTTGCGACTTTTTTTCTAGGTTAAGCAATATCTCATCATTTGTGACTTGATTGTAGGAATTTCCCACCATTGATTCTTAATGTTGGAATCTGAGCTCTTCCTATCTTGATGCTTGTAAGAGATATTGTTCTCTTGCTGAAGAATCTTTTGGCCATGTAGATGAATGAGATTGAGAGATATTTAGGATGCTAAGAAACTCAAGGCTTCCATTTGCAGATTAGTCCATAAATGGAAAGCAACAAAAGAAATTAGTTGCTAAGTTTAGCTTAAGAAGTTTCTAGTAAGATAATTTTAGAGTCAGAAGTTTGATGCAACCAGCCTTTATGTTTAGAAGTGTTCAAATTTTCGACCAGCCTGTTTGCATAAACTTTCTGTAGGTCTTCATATTACCAGATTGACTAATTTAGTTGTTTATCCATTGGTTTAAGACTTAAGAGGTGATTTTATGGTAAGAACTCATCTTGTTAGGGCCAACATATGGAGATTGATCCAGCTTGTGTCATATTGGGAGCTTTGGGTGGAGGGCATTGATAGGATGTAATCTTTGCAGTAGAAGGTTCAATTATGATAATTGAATGTATTAAGGTATATTCTTTACAGTAGAAGCTTCAGTTGTGATAATTGAATCCATGATGAAACTTAATGTAGTTCTAGATCTGAGAGTAAAAAACCAAGATTGGATAACTGACTATTTCAGGGCCCACTTCTATTTGAAGAGTGAATGATGGGTTGTCTTTTAACATAAGCTGTATAGCCATTATCAGGGTCCTTAGGCTTGTTAATGCTCTTTCCATTTTTGTTCCAAATTATTTGTATCATAATGCTCCTGGTGCAGAAGAGATGATGTAGGTTTTTTCCCTCCTTAAAATCTTTTTTAGTTCAAGCTTCTTAATGTGCTTTGCTTTTGTGAGAATTAATTGCATTTAGAAAGTTTTAGAGTTGTCATATCTGCCCATGATATGCCTTTTAGGATTGTGCCACTATTATGATCACTATAGATGACTCTCTCGGCTGTGCAGATTAGTTGGACATTGATATGGGACTCATAGAGATCTCTCTGGATCATTCTTAGTGGGAAAAAGTTCAGAGGGAGATGTTTTTGGTTTTGTAACCTTGACTCTCCTTTAGGGTCTACAAGAGAGAGGTTTACTTGTAGTGTGGTGATGGACCTCTTAGAAATGTCTTCTCATTTGTATCATATTGCGGTTAATAAACATGCTAATGATGCACAATACATGCATAGAACTAACAACTTTGTCCACTGGTGCCCTATCTTCCCTTAGTGGAGGCTATAGGGTGGATTTTCGTTGGTAACCCATTTGGAGACTCCCCTAGGAAGGTTGCTTATTTAACTTGTACAGAAGCACGTGGTAAAATTCTCGCTACAGATTTTTCTTTTTTCTTTCTTCAAAAGAGAGATTGTCATTGTTTATTGGTGTTGTATGAATAAAGAGATGGGGACTCAATTACTCATCTTCTACATTGTGCTATTGCAAGGGATGACCGATGGTCTATGGTTTCCTCTTTATTTGGTGTTTCTTGGGTCATTCCTTGGTGAAGGATCTTCTAGCTTGTTGAAAGGTGGCTTTGAGGGTCATCAAATCACTGATGTATGGAACACTATTCCCCTTTTTTTTTATATGGTGCACTTTGAAGGAGCATAATTCTAGATCCTGTGAAGGGTTGAATCTCCATTGCATCAATTGAAGTTCTATTTTTCTTAGATCGCTTATTGATTCATTGGAGATGCTAATTGTTGTTCTTTTTTAGAGTTACTTGATCTTTGTAACTTTAGGTCTCAATTTGTTATGTAGCCTCTTGAATACTTTCTATGTATTAGGATTCCCTCTTTTCTTTCTTTCATTAAACTTGTTACTTATCAAAAAAGAGGGAGGTCTGCTTTTGTCAGCTTGGCTAGGAAAGGTGATTCTGCTGTTGTCATTTGTGGCTGAACAATATTTCTGGATTGGGGAAGAAGAGGAAGGGGGGGAGTTACCATGACTACCTTCTGTTTGTTTGTTTTGTTTTGTTTTTTTGAAGTGTACCGTATGTTTGGATGTGGGTAGAGGTGGGGAATCACGCTCCCTATTTTATTTTTTATAAGGTGAGGAGAAAGGAATTTGAAGCAGCAAGGTACTCTCTTCAAATCCCTTTCTTTTTAGTTATTTAGATTTGAGGAATTTGGAATGAGATGATAGATACCCTCTTTAATGAATTTTTCTGTACTTAATTTTTATCCTCTACAATTAATAAATAATTTATTAACAAACTCTTGTCTCACTATATTGTTAACTTATCTATATTTTATCCTCTCGCATATACATCCTATAACCAAACAAGGAGGGTAATAGCTACTCCTGTCTCCCCCTAAACATTCAAACAAATGAAATGGATCATTATTCCCTCTTGACTCCTTTCTTCTCCCTCCTCTTATTGCGTAATATCCTGTCCTATTCCATTCCCCCCAGTGAGCTTTAGTTTAAGTGACGCCTCCTCACCTTAATACGAATAGGACTGTGAGGTTGTGAACTGATCTGATCCGTAGCTGGAAAACTTGCTTGCATTTTGCACTTGCATCGATAATTTGACATCTGGTCATCTTTAATTAATATATATATATAAATATAGATCTTTGAAGTTTGGCTGATTACTTCAAGCTTGTGTGAATTTCTATATGATTTCATATATGCAAGATTAAAATTTGAAGGGAGTTTTCTAGTTAAAAATAGGCCTCTAGTGCTGATGTTCTATGTCACTTTATTATCACTTGAAAATGAAAAAGCATGGAAGCAAAAGGGTAGAAGAAAAATGTTTCTTTTGAACATTAAGAAGAAATTGGACTTTTTAATGACAGACCTTATTGCTACTGTGGCTCCTAATTGTAAACTTATGATATTGATGAGAACTTTTTGTGCTGTACATAGAAGCCTTACAAGATGTGCTAACTTATCTTGTATTGTATTTGCAGGCCTTTGGTTGGGCATATGTAGACAGTTGGCATGACACATGGGAGCAGTTTTATGTCTATTGGATCTGCCCCTTTCTTGGAGCAATATTGGCTGCTTGGGTCTTCCGGGTTTTCTTTCCCCCACAACCACAAGTGAAAAAACAGAAGAAAGCCTGAAGGGGCACAAGTATCTTATCTGCTCATGCACTTAGTAGATAAGCTTTATGTTAATGTAATGAGGACCTTTATTTTTCTTTCCCCTGCCATTTTTCTTTTCTATGATGCTACCTTACGAGCAGTGTTGGGACTCTCATCAGGTTATAAACTAATAACTTAATCTGTCCAGAATAGGAAGTAAATGTTTGCTGCCTGTATGCAAGTGTGCCACCAGTGACTAGTCTGTTTTTGTAGTGCTGTTAGTTTTTTTTGATGTGGTCTGCCACTATTGTTAGAACTGGTTGAGCCTTCACTTTTCCTGTTCTATGCTTGGTTATCTATCCCCCCTCTCCCATTATAATTTGATAGTTATAATGGGAGAGGGGGGAGGAATTTAAACACATCTTACTTGAAAACACCAAGACATGTCAACTGAGCAAGAATATGGATTTAGGACTTAAAATAACTTCCAACTTGTTAAAACATAGTATCGTACAAGTACAGCCTTGAATGTTGTTGTAAACATATACCATACCATGATTGTGGATGTCATTTTATAGCCACACGGCTTGCTTGGGTACCATTTAAAGTATGAGGATATTGGTTCTTGTAACGGAGGACAAGGACAAGGCCGTGGATCAGTATATTGCTGTTGTGTTTTTTAATGAGATTGTTAGATTTGGGTGTAAATTAGGAAGAGTCTGGTTAATGTATGTTTTTAAGGTAGGAAATTGAAAAAGCTGTTTAACTTTTTTTTTTTTAATAGCTTTTTCAATTTTCCATAATTTTTTTTTATATAAATGGTTTACTAACATATGTCCTAAGGGCATATTTTAGTAAAATTTCTCATAATTTTTGAAAAATAAAATTAGTTTGTTTTTATGGGAAATTATAATCCAAAAGTCATGAAATTGTTGTTGGAATGGAGGCATTTTTCTATTTGTTTATGCATCGATCTTTTCTCTTTGCCAAGGTGATTTAAGATTCTACGTGAGCCAAGGAGCCACTCAATTGGTTATCAATTACGTTTCGGCAGCCATTTCAATTTATTTAGCAGTTAATTTCGGCATTACAAGTTACAACATGGTAATTTATGGTCTTGACCAAATAGTATTGTGACATATCATTGAATTTAAATTGCACATAGATTGGATCAATTAAAATCAAATTTTCATAATCACATACGGTATTAGTCAAAGCACATGAATTAGTCATATCACTTCGAATCAGAATTATTCAATTTGGTATTAGTTATTTGAGAAAATAATCAATTCAATGTTTTTACTATTTGGTATCAGAATTCAGAAGAATTAAAATTATTCAAGTTCTTTTCTATTTGGTATCAGCTTGTAGAAGTATCCGTCATCTTTAAGTATTATTGGAATTTTTACTTTTTTAGTCCCAGTATCATATTTCTTTGAGTGTTGAGGCCATGTTAAGAGAGATGAGCTAGTGTGTTTTTTGCTCGACATAGAGATTTCGGCAGGTTAAGGATAATGTTGATAATATCCTCAGAGGAGGTAACATTATGCTCGTCCACTCTGAGACTGTAGCAAATAGAGAATCAAAGAGCTTTAGGTGACAAGGTGTTTCAAATCCCTGATTGCAAAGAACACAACAAAGGTCGCCGATAACTTCTTGATGCATGAGTTTATCCCTTGTTGGAAGAATATTAATGCCTAACCCTGAAAGGAGCATTTTGGTCCTTTGAGATTCCAAAGCTTCTTCCAACTCACTTTAGGGGGGGCAATGGGGTTTGAGAAACTTGGTAAGTTGATGTAACAGTGAAGGATTGAGCACCCAAATGAGTTTGTGTGCTGTTGGTCTGGAGGGAATTGGAATAGAGAGAGTGGCTTGAGCGGAAGAGGGGGCAAAAAGTTGTTTGATGAGATTGGGCTTCCTTGTGTCTGTGTCATTAAGTTGGTCAACCTTGAGGAGTGATGGGGACGCAGATCTTGGGGTAGGAATATTAAAATCATTGTATCCTGGAACCCATGGATCTTCCCAAATATTAACATCAGCTCTGAGCTCTATCCCTATAGCTAATTAAAAAGCAGGCACCTTCAACTATAATAGTCTTGGCTTTCTCGATTTTTTTCCAAATAGGGGAGGCAGATTTGGGTGGCTTGGCATGAAGCCACTCTTGCCTAACCTTGTAGTTAGATCTGAGAATTTTCATGCGTTTTTAACTCTCTTTGCCTTCTTGAAACTGAGCTCACCAGCACTCCTTGGGAAGCAAAGCTTGTTCCAGCCTCTCTATGCAAGATATCTACCCTCTTTACATGTAACCATTCTTACAACAATAATTTCATTAAAAAAAAAAAATGGCAACTATTACCATTTGCTTCTCCTTCTTCTTCTTTTTTTTTTTTGTTAATGTTCCCAAATTCTAGATGAAATTTTTTCATTCTTTTGATGGTCAACTTTTTACATTTGTAATCATAACCGTTTCATAAAAGAAAAATTATGCTTCATATTTTTGGTAACATTTGTTCTTATTTCAGAAAAGAAAAATGTCTATGTTTAGGTTTCTGAAAGAATATCCAACCTATAATAAGCAATGACTAAAGAAATTCGGTTAGAAATCAGTACTTCCCGGGGAAACTGAAGAAATCAGTAAGTTGGGCTTTCAACTTTTGATTCTAATTATTATTATTATTATTTTTTTTGTTGAGAAACTTGATTCTAATTAATTAAATACTATAAACCCCCCCTTTCTAGAAAGAAAAGCACTTTATGTAATCTTCACACTAGATTCATATGAACGGCATTTTTGAAACTGTTTGTTACGCTAATTTGTTGCGTGCAAATGTTAATCTATTTACGTTAAAGAATTTATTTTATATTAAAAAAAGTCCTTTTTTTTATTTTTAAAAAACAGGTCCTTTTTCTTTTGGGCTTTAAAAAAAGTTTTTAATTTCCTTTTTTTTTCCCTTATAGAAAAGAAAGTGTTTTTTCTCCTTTTGAGCTAAAATAAAAAGATTTCTTCTTAATTTCTTCTGTTATACACTATTGTCAGAAAATTAAAAGGGAACAAGGAAAAGACAGTAGTGTCCTCAAAATAATGTTGCGGATGTGGAATTAATAAATTGAAAAAAGTTTATTTTGTAAGTATTAGTTATTTCAACGAGTAAAGCATCTAATGGTTTAATAAAAAATCTAAACTTCAATCTTCGATTATACTAAAAACTAATTGATGTCTTAGTCTGATGATGAAAGAGCTATCATTAAGAGCGAATGTCATAGGTTAAAACTCTCTTTAAAATAAAAATCATCTTATTTTACTTTAAAATTTTGAAAAAAGTTTAATTCCAAACAACTATCTTGTTTATTTTCTTATTTATTTTGTAAGTTCTTGTTAGTTCAACTGGTAAATTTTCTGATAATTGAATAAGAAATCTAGAATTTAATATTCACTTATGCTAAAAACTTATTGGTGTTTTGGTTTGATAATAAAGAGCTATTATTAGGAGCGAATGCCATAAGTTGAAATTTTCTTTTTAAAAAAAAAATCTTCTTATTTTAATTTATTGTATCGAATTAAAAATATTATTTATGTTTTTTTATATGAGATAAAATTTCTACTTTAACTTAATCTAAGTGTATACGTGTGTGAAACTTCTTTCTGAAAATTTGAATTCCTACCCTTACTTTCACACTTTACAAGTATTTATATTTGTGAAGTAACCATTGCATCAAGAGTTTGCTGTGGTAAAGAAAAAGCACTTATGTATTTTTAGTTATATAATTTTTTTAATAAGTTATATGGCTTATTTAGTATACAATTTTCCAAATTTTGGTAGAGAAAAAAATAATAAATACATGTGAAAGTGACAAAAAGATCACATATAAGGTAAAAAAGTTGCAAAAAAAAGTGTGAGCGAAAGATAGATCACATGCGAGGCAGAAAAGTTGCGAAAAAAAGTTGTGAGCGCTTGTTTACGTTAAGCAGAAGAAGTAATAACGCAAAAGTGACAGTAAAAGGCCAAGTTATTTTAGTAGGTAGTTGCAGCAGTACGCTACGCAGTTCTTAAATCTCAATTCAGAGACTTGGTTGAGTCCAAACTGTCTCTCCCAACCTTCAGTTTCTCTGCCTCATTCTAATTTGCCGAATTCCCCCCGTCGACTTGTCAATTTTTCCACATTATCAACGTTCCCAATTTCTGGTTTCCATAATTTTGCTCTGCTCAGCAAATAAAATATTATATATTAAAATAAAAAAAAGAACAAGTGTGTGCGTGGAAATCGGGAGAGCTGGAGCCGGTACAGGAAGCGCAGTCCTCAAAGGCTCCACCCGCCGCCGCCGCCAGCGCCACCACAAACGGGCAGATCCGGTACAGATCCCCATCGTCGGCGGAGCTGCTAGAGGGTCAATCGACATCTCCAACGGAACAACAAAACCTGGAACTGGACAACCACAAAATGCTGAAGCGACCAGGTCTCCGTTACTCTCACGAGTCCTTTGGCGACAAGATCCGCCGCTACAAAGGCGTGTTGTTGATAATTTCGGTCCCTCTTTTCCTCATCAGCTTCGTCCTCTTCATCATGCCCGTCAACAATTCAGCTTCCTTGTCTGACTTTCGTAACCGTAAGGTCCCATCGGATCGCGATTCTCCTAGATCCTACGCTGTTATTTTCGACGCCGGGAGTTCCGGTAGTCGTGTTCATGTCTTTTGTTTTGATCACAATCTTCAACTTGTCCACATTGGAAAAGATCTGGAGTTGTTCAGACAGGTACATTTCCAGTTTTCTCCTTCAATTGGATTTCGTTTCACAATTGAACAAGTTTGTTGTTTGGATTGTTAACAGTTCAAGCCGGGTTTGAGTGCATTCGCCAATGATCCCCGGGAGGCTGCGAATTCTCTGCAGACTTTATTGGATCAAGCACAAGCTGTTGTTCCCAAAGATTTGCGTCCCAAGACGCCTGTTCGTGTTGGGGTCAGTTGTGTTTTCTTTTGTTAGATATAACTATGCTTTCATTTCTATATGAGTTGTTTTTTAGTCTGACCGAAATCGGGATCTTTTGTTTTAGGCAACTGCAGGGTTGAGGGCCTTGAAAGGTGATGCTTCCGATAAAATTTTGCAAGCGGTAAATCAAATTCTTGTTTTGTATTTTTTAACTTTGTTATTCGATGGGTTAGTTTTCGAGTTATTAAATGGCGTTAAATTCTGCGTCTTTTAAGGTTAGGGATCTTCTGAAACATAGAAGCAGCCTGAAATCTGAGGCCAATGGAGTTGCTGTTATTGATGGAACTCAAGAAGGTTCTTACCAGTGGGTATGTTTTCGACTAAAACTTCACTACCGTCTTGGCTTATTCCTCAACTAATGCATGAATTTATGCTTCTTGAACATTTAAGATACGGGGTTCTTCCCTTCTTCTCTTCTAGCCTAGGACTTTAGTAATGATGAGCAGATGTAAACCTCATGCTTTTATTCACTACAGTTGCATTGCATTTGGGAACTAGGATTTAAATGTCAAATTAATGTAATTGGAATGCCTAAACTTTAAATTTTGTCATTTCAAAAGTGTGTGAGTGTGTGTGTTTTTTTTTTTTTGGGATATGGATTTCAAATTTCTTGTATGTATATTAGAAATGTTAATGATATTGAATCTGAACTTTCTTTTTTCTCGCTAACCTAGGAGTTTTCAAATATTAGTAAAGAAAAATATATGTGGTTCATGCTCAAAATGAATTTCGTTTAAAAAATGGCCTAAGACTAAAATAATATAAGCTATACAAATCTTTTTTGACCTTTATGTCATTGGACATAGAAATTAACCATCTTTTCCATCTCTAACAATCTCATTACTAATGAATAAAGAACTTAAGCTCAGCTCAAATATATTACATGTGATACCAAACAATTTAGAAGTTAAGCTGACTTTTTGCGAAGTCTATACCACTTAAGTAGTTAACGACGATCAGCAACAAATATTCTTGCCAGTGTCCATGGTATAGGCCTGTATTACCCCCTTTTATTCATATTTGTGTCCTAAGTCTATTAGTTTGATTAATTTGGGCCCATATAGCCTGTGTTGAAATGGATTGAAAACTTTGAATACCATTTTTAAATAACCTCAAAAGAAGAAGGAAAGAAAACAAAACCTTTTTCTTGAAATGCAATAAACCCAAGTTACAGAGAACAAGGTTATATATTTAATGGAATTTTAAAGCTTCTTTTTGAAAAAATAGCTCCACTCAAGGTTATCAGAATCATGATTTGGATGGTAGGGTTGTACAATCCTACGATCCCACTTTGTTCAAATGACCCAAGTTGTTGAGGCACTTGGCATAATTTTGGTTTCTGGGTCTAAATTTTAATGATATAATATATGATTTTGTTTGGAAACATTAAGCATGTAGTTAATTTAAATTATTTTAGTTATCAACTTATAATGTTGTTCAACTTGGAACTGGGAAACCATTTTCATTTGCTGTATCGGTAGTTGGTTTCTAACTAATAAACTTTTGATAATTTTTTTTATATATTTTTTATAGGTAAATAAGGAAAAGAAAAATGAAAAAAAACCTTGGTTAATAGAGTTGTATTCATATGAAGTATAAAAAATACATTGTAGTGATTTTTTATTTTATTTTATTTTTGTGATTATTTAACATACATAATCATTACCAATGACTTTTGTGTCTATTTTTTCTAAAGAGAACTAGGACCTTCCTATCCTACGATTGATGCTCAAAGCCCCTCCACCGATCCTATGTCGGATCCTAATTTTAACAACCTTGGCTCTAACAAAACTCTGTATGTTATTGGCATAGTTCATCATGCATTTTAGATTGCAGGATAACTGTTTCTGTAGCACCACATTTTAGTGTCATCAGTAAAATGGATCAACCAGCCAATTCCTAATCTCTGGTTGCTGTACTAGTTGAGTTCATGGCATTTGCTCGTGCCTTACTGTAGAGATCCCGTTTTGTCTTCTTTCCATAACCTTCTCAACATTGCTCCTTGGAGATTGTCATTACAACTTTGATTTGATTTCCATTATATATGGGTTTTATTATAAAATTCCTGATTTAAATTTCTTTCACATTAAAAAAAAAAATTGCATTTTAATGAAGGAACTATTCTAAATTTCACCTTAACTATTTTTCTTGGACTAATCCAGTTACTTTAATCTGCCGAACTGTGAAGCTTTTCAAAGTTTGGTTTCACCCCCTCACAATCAGTTATATAATAATAATCTTTAAGACTTCTGTTGGCAATCAGACATCACCGTTAGCTTCCCTTCCCATCACAATACCAAGTTGATTGTTGGAAATGATTTTAGTTTGACTATCAACCTTAGCCTATAAGAAACCTTCATTGGTAATTTTCTAAGATTAATGTTAGTTTTATAAATAATTTTTTTTTAGAAATCCCTTTTCTGGGCCTGACATGATGAATGCACTATTAATTCTTCTAAATGCAATTTTTGACATATTTTTATAATCCCTCTCTTTTTCTCTCTATTTTCTCTCTTTTGGTGTTTCTCTTGCAAAATCTTAACTAAGGTTGCATCCTTTATCATGCTCTTCAACAATTATATTCCTATCAAAAGAAACATTGTTGAAGCATGCTCATTGCTTTGTCCTCATGACATATTTTAAGCTTAGGACTACCTTGCAATCATAAGTTACTACTGTGCTTTTTACAATTTCTAGGGTAATTTAATGAAGGCACATGTTTTTACTCCAGTGGGGTTCCATTGAAAAATTATGACTCTTGAGTATATTGAATAATGGACTGTAAAAATAGCTGGTGTATCTATGATGTATAAGCCTTAAGCTCATAAGAATATAATTTTTAATTTGGAATATGGAGCACAAGCTTCTTTATATTTTAGGATGATGGCGAATTAGGGTAAAGAAAATAGGGTAGAAATACTTATTCAGTTGTTCCATTTGACACAAAAGAAAACTGAATAGAAGGAAAGTAGGGAAGGAAGGTGTTTTCCTTTTGGGCCACAAATTTTGATCCGCTGTAATTGAAAGGAAATAAGGAGTAGAATTTTGGTGAAAAATTTAATTACGATTTTACCCTTATGCAAGGACATGAAATTATGCAAGGACTGAAAAATTATTCATAAAAAATAAAAAGGGAAGAAGGAATTACTGAGTATTTGTTGCTTTAATTTACATTTGAGTACTTTTGCATCAATAATAAAATGCTATTGACCATATGCAACTATGCAAGGACTGAAACATGATAGAAAAAAATTCAAGAAAGAATGTTGCTGCCACTGCAGATCTTACAAAAATGAATGGAATATTAGCATCTTGTATATTCTACTATAATGGACTATGGAGTATACATGTTTATCCATCTTGTCTTAAGTTGCTGATAGCTTGATTGTCTTTCAGGTGACCATAAACTATCTACTGGGGAATTTGGGGAAGGAGTATTCAAATACTGTTGGAGTAGTTGACCTTGGAGGTGGATCTGTTCAAATGGCATATGCTATCTCAGAGACAGATGCTGCAAATGCACCAAAGATATCAGGTGGAGAGGATACATATGTAAAGGAAATGCATCTGATGGGAACAAAATATTACCTCTATGTTCACAGGTTTTCCTCTTTCTTTTAGTTAAATTGATTTCATGATTTTAAAATAGATGAATTGTTATTGTATTAGCTCATTGGCCCAACTATTGCTGATGTTCCTTGTTTTGCTTATTGAGCAATGTTACATAACTTCATATTAGCTTCTCATTTTTGTAACAAAATTTATCTTATTCTTCCATTGACGTCTCAATGATACCTTGATCTTTTGTATAAGTAAAACGTTTTTATCTACTTTCATCTGTTTATAATCTTTCTAGAACTCCATGTGGGGTGTAACAAGGGCTTTGCATCATGTATACAGTTATTTGCATTATGGCTTACTAGCAGCTCGAGCAGAGATTTTGAAGGTTTCTGAAGGGTCTAGCAATCCGTGCATCTTAGTTGGCTATCATGGTAGGTTGAACTCCTTCACCAGGCCTGATTTTGTGACATCACAGATTTTTTAATCTTCATCTCTTCTGTATGTAATATTTTATAAGAAGATACAAATCATGTATGAAACATTAAAGTAAATTTTTTTTTAAAAACTAAATGGAACATATGGCACCAACCTACAATTCAATATAATTGTTGACTCTAGACTGTGGCCAGTGTACTGATTGTTATACCACAAGGAATTTAGATGTGTAATCAGGCGGCTCTATGTGAACATTCATTCTTTTGTTAATACGAGTGTAGTAGGTATTCAGGCTTGGTCAGTAAAGTCATATGATCATTGTTAATTGAGTCAATGAGCTACCCACTTTTCTATTGACTGTCATAGTTGATCTCTCTCTTTCTCTCAACTTTTCCTTTCCCTTTCAATGTTCTAATGTGGATACTTAGAAAATTTTGTGGATTGGGTAACTGTGTTTAGAATTTTACAGCCACATGAATCTGGACTGATTGAAGTATCTTTATTTAGCATTGACAATTGAAGAGAGAGTGAAACTGTGTGTGTGCCTTTGTATTTTCTTAATTTAAAGTTTCATTTTTTTATTTTATACAAGGGAGTTACAAATATGGAGGAACAGAGTATAAAGCATTTGCTTCCTCTGGCTCAAACATGGATGAGTGCAGGAGGATAGTTTCTAATGCTCTCAAAGTTAATGAATCAACATGCAAGCATATGAAATGCACATTTGGTGGGGTATGGAATGGTGGGGGTGGAGATGGGCAGAAGAATCTCTTTGTTGCTTCATTTTTCTTTGACAGGGCAGCTGAGGTAAGCAATCACCTGTGATTTTGATGCTTGAGATATAACAAAGAAAAAATTAATTTGTTTTACTTTTATACTTATGCATGGCCATGCTGACGACTTATCTACACATACAGGCTGGCTTTGCTGATCCAAATCTTCCTATCGCAAAAGTTCATCCTGCAGGGTTTGAGGAAGCAGCTAAGCGTGCTTGTGAGACTAAACTTGCGGATGCGAAGCCCATATATCCACTTGTTGATGAGGCCAACCTGCCATTTTTATGCATGGATCTTGTGTACCAGTATACATTACTTGTAGAGGGATTTGGTAGGTTGCAGTCACATTTTAGTTATTTGTGCAAGTTCATGATGATATTTTGTCCAAAATATCCAAGTAAGACTAACATTCCATGCTTTTTTTTTTTTTTTTTGCATAGGTCTGGATCCATGGCAGGAGATTACATTGGTGAAGCAAGTCAAATATCAAGATGCCCTGGTTGAAGCGGCTTGGCCACTGGGCAGTGCCATAGAGGCTGTGTCATCGTTGAAATAATTGCTACTGACATCATCAGGTAATTTACCCATTGAGAATTTTGGAGGCATGTGTTTCTTCGGCATTATAGGTTTCGGACTGAAGTATCCACAGTTGATGAAGCTCAGAAAGTCAGTATTAGGTTGAATTGGAAATTGGATTTTGGTCTATATTTTTGGGAATAATGGGAGAGTATAGATTCATTTATCTAAATTTGTAATTATTTTTATACGAAATATTCTGATTTATAGCTTCTGAGAAAGTGATTCCATTCAATTAGTTCATTTAGTTTGCCCAGGACAAACAAAATGGTAATGCCAATTCATTGTTGTCTTGTTCATTTTACTTGAAGTTGAATTTACTCTACTTTTATCTTGTTTGGTTTTTCCTTTGTTCTTTTTTATGTTCTTGTCTTTGTGGGTAAATTTTTTAAATTTCGACCGTTTCTCAATGTGTACATGTAATCATATTGGATGGCCTGAAGGTACACTAGTTATATGCGGGCATCTCTCCTTTGAAATTTATAAGTTAGCCTGAATAGTGATTCACAGAATGGTCGGAGGGCGATTTAAGACGAAATGCTTGCAGCTGGGTCCCAACTTACATCGACCATGATGATAAAAACTTTACCCCAAAAAAAAAGTAGCGTGTTTCTTTTCCCTGTTTCATAAAACGTACTTTACAGCTTTTGCCTCCCTAAATTCTAAAAATTCACTGTGAAAAAGCGGTGGAACTTGGCAAGTCACAACTCACAAGGCGCCCATGGTCGTGGGCGTAGAAGAACTCGTGGTCAAAACTGGAAGTGGTTATATTAGTTTTTTTTTTTTTAAATATATATTTTAATTTTTGCCACATCATTCCTCACCCTATTCCGTGAGACACCCTAGAAATTTGTGTGATGGATGGAAGTTGGACTTCCAAAGCAAAATAATAATAATAATAAATTAAAAAAAAAATCTAGGACATATCCTATTGTTGTTGAAAAATTTCTATGACCACGAACAATTCAACACCTATTTTCGCAACAATCTGATGTAGCTGAGTGCAAATAGTAAAAAAAAAAAAAAAATAATAATAATAAATTTATGCAAAAGGGACAGACAACTAGTTACAATATGTTATATAAAATGGTTGTGAAAACAGATCAGGTGTGGAATTATAATTTTATGACTGTTATAATTTTGATGTGGCAGATTATGAGTAATGGAGAAAAAATTGACAAACAGCTCAATCTACCGCATTGGATAAATGTGAAAAGTGATGCTTTACTAGAATTACTCACCTCCAAACCAACCACACGAAATTTGAACCCATGGCTGATTTTGAAACATTTAGTCTCAATCCTAGAAAAAAAAAACAAAAGTCAAAACTAGATACATGTAGAAGATAAGGAGAGTGGCATGAGATTTTTTTTGCCCTTAAAAAATTTTTTATTCTGTAGCCTAAGGCAAATATATTAGTTAAGAAACATCTCAAGTTTTAGAGATTTAAGTTCATAGAAGGGACTCAAGTCTTCAAAAGGTGGCAAAACCCAAAAAAAAAATTCATGTGGAACTCAAGTCTCAAATTCATAAACACCTTCAAATCCTCACATAAGCATCTCACCTACAAACCCAAACCCAACAAAAAATAAAATCGTGAACCTCTCACCTCCAAACCCAAACCCAACAAACGCCCCATCACCTTATCCTAATTAGAACGTCCCAAACCCAACAAATGCACCACCATCTCATCTTGATCAAAACTTGCAAACCCAATCCCAACAAACATATCACCACCTCATCTTGATTGAGACAGAGACACAACACAAACCCACAACCTTTGATCTAGGGTTTTGACTGAGAGAGATAGGAAACAAGATAGAGCGAGAGAGAACCACCTTAGTAGAGGCTTAATTTAGGCTTGACCTAGAGAAGAAGATGGAGAGAAGATAGATTCAAAGAGAGAAGAAGAAATTATTGTTCAATTTTTTTTTTTTTAATCTTTTGATTTTATTTTGAGGAGACTCGAGTTGCTAGTAAATTTTTTTTTTACGTCAGGTTTGCCATCTCTTAAAACTTGAGTTTTAGGCTTTATTTGAGAGTTTATAAGAAAATGAAATGATCATAAAGAAATGAAAAGAAATAAAATTAAGTGAAGATGATGGAGATAACTATTAGTATGAGTAACAAAAATGTTAGCAAAAGTAGGACAAAGGCGCAAAAAAAAAAAAAAAACCCGAGTGGCATGACTTGGCTAATAATCTTCACCATTATAAACATTACTGTGCTGAGCCAGAAGGGCAAAAAAAGAAGTTGAAGTATCAGCTACAAGTCTACAACTGAAATGTTGTGACAAGAACTGTCCATTGGATCAGTCCGTACATGCGCTGCAACAAAGTGGTGCGAATAGCGATTGTTATATGTTCTATTGTGATTTGTGACTGTGAAGGAAGGCGCACTTGTCTTAACCTCAAGTTTAGACTCTACAGTCTACACACACAAAATATAACATCTAACGCTTGCTTCATGAACCGCTCTATTTGCCAATCTTCTTATTCCGATGAACTCGTTGCCCGGCGAAATCCACAACTGTAAACTGTACGTATAGATGTTTTGTGAAGAAAGGAATTTTCAATTAACAATGCTTCGTTGTTGTGTTAAGTTCGTTTAGTTAATTTCACAAACACTTGGTGCGCACTCGTGTTTATAGGCTTTTTTGTTGATCTTTCTTTCAATCCAGTAGAGTATAAATGCGGAACATGATGAGAGTAAGATCTTCTAACGTCTCCGTATTCTCAATTCTGCTTCAAACCCATGTCAAATCCACCTGTTTCTATTACTCTTATGTTGTTGTAAAGTCCATCAGTCCTGCTAGTCTTTTTAACTTGAACCCTTGTGGTACTTTTTCTGTTATGGCCATGAAACCCCACCTGCAATCTTTCTCGTCTTCCCCAAACTCAACATATGCAGCCTCAAATGTACCTTTGATTATAGAACCAAAAGAAGACGCTTCTGTTAGTGATGATGATGATAATGATGAAGACTATGAAGATGATGAGACACACTTCAGACCTTTGAGTTCAGGAGATGAGGGTCTCACCCGAGACGTAAGCACTATTGTTGGTATATTAGGTGAACTGGGAAGCAATCCATCTGAAGCGAAAAACAAACTTGAGCATGGTGGGATTACTGCCTCATCAGAATTGGTTGTGGGGGTGCTCTCACATTTTCGCAGCAACTGGGAAGCTGCATTCACCTTCTTTCTATGGGCTGCCAAGCAGCCAGGTTACAAACATTCTGTGCGAGAATACCATTCCATGATCTCTATTCTTGGGAAAATGAGAAAGTTCGACACTGCATGGGCCTTGATTGATGAGATGAGAATGAAAGGTGGTCTGAATTCTAGTCGGTCTAGTCCATCTCTTGTGACTCCTCAGACTCTCTTGATCATGATTAGGAGATATTGTGCTGTACACGATGTGGGGAGGGCTATAAATACTTTTTATGCCTACAAGCGGTTTAAGTTTGAAGTTGGCATTGATGAATTCCAAGGCCTTCTCTCTGCCCTTTGCAGGTACAAGAACGTGCCAGACGCTGAGCACTTACTCTTCTGCAACAAGAATGTCTTCCCATTTAATTCCAAGAGCTTTAACATTATCCTCAATGGATGGTGCAATGTGATTGTTAGTCCCCGGGAGGGAGAGAGAATTTGGAGGGAGATGAGCAAGAGAGGTATTCAACATGATGTTGTCTCGTATGGATGCCTCATATCTTGCTATTCAAAAGCATGTAATCTGAATAAGGTGCTCAAGCTCTTCAACAGGATGAAGGAAATGGAGATTGTTCCAGATAGGAAAGTTTACAATGCTGTCATTCATGCTCTTGCAAAAGGTAGGCTTGTGAAAGAAGCTATCAATCTCATGAAAACAATGGAAGATAAGGGTATTGCTCCAAATATTGTCTCTTATAACTCGCTGATCAAGCCTCTCTGCAGGGCCCGTAAAATTGAAGAAGCTAGAGAAGTCTTTGATGATATGTTATGCCGTGGCCTCTCCCCTACCATTCGGACTTACCATGCCTTCTTCCGGATTTTAAGGACAGGGGATGAAGTGTTTGTGCTCTTGGAAAAGATGAGAAAGATGGGCTGCCATCCAAATACTGATACCTACATAATGTTGATTAGGAAATTTTGCCGGTGGCGCCAACTTGATAATGTCTTCAAGTTGTGGAGTGAGATGATTCAGAATGGAGTTGACCCTGATCGGAGCTCATATATTGTGCTAATACATGGCCTATTTTTGAACGGAAAGTTGGAGGAGGCCCACAAATATTACATAGAGATGAAAGAGAAACACTTAATACCAGAGCCAAAGACAGATGAGATGCTTCAGGCTTGGTTGTCTAGTAAGCATATATCAGAGTGTCAGATGAAAGATTTAGAACGAAATCGATTAGATTTTAGTCAGTCAGGCAAGAATGCAAGGGTTATAACCAGGAGATTTGATCAAACAAGAGATTTTCGACGCCAACCTGAAACTAGAAGAGTTGTCAGAGAGCGGGGCTTTTCTTTATGGGAGTAATAGGATCTCAGGTCTTGACTGGGTACCTATCAACCTTCAGCACCAAGTTGCGCATGGATTTCATACAGGTGCACAGAATTTTTCTTATCCTTATCATCTATATAAGATGCATTCTGACTATTTGATTTTGTTGCTTCAAATCTTAGTAAATACGCAAAATTTTTGAGTTTGGTAAATTAACCTAACCTGTGCATGCCTTAAAAATTACATTATTATTTGGATTTATATAGAAAATGGGTGCATAAATGGTGTCATTGTTAATGGATGATTGATACATTCCTGGCAATGCTTTGTTAAACATAATATATATGATGGAGCCTTACACTTTTCAATGAACATCCTAATGTACCTAATTGACAAAAGATATGGTTGTTAAAGGTTAAAAATTTTGAAAAGAGAAATGAAAATATAACCTCATAGACATTTACACCAAAAACTAAATGTTGTTTTGGCGTGATGATAAAAAGTAGTCTTCATGAAGTAGACATCATTGGTTGAAATTTTATCGTATCTATAAAAAAATTATTACAAAGAACACTTGCACTAAAGGATAGGTGCAACTTTAATTTTGTATATATGAAAATGATATGTTTTATTGTTTCGTTTTTTGATTGGCGAGTTACATGCACCTGGTGGGTCTTGAACCTATGACCTGACCCTCCGCCTTGCTCTTACAATGAAGTACCACTTGAGCTAGATCAATGTGCATTTTCTTGTACCATCAGACTGTGGTTAACTCATTCAGTTATTTTTGGACTTTTTTTTTGGCCATTAGCAAGTTATGATTATTCAATGAAGGATCAAGTTATGTATGATTTACATAACTGCCATTGGATTTCTGTTTTATAGTTGATGTATGATGAGGAAAGAACTGATAAATTGAATTTTTCTGTCTACAGTTTGTTAAATTGTGAGCTCAGGTTGTGGTTAAATTGTGCCTTTTGTGCTTGGATAGGCGAAAAGGAGTTATTAGGCTTAGTTGACAAATAAAAATTAAATGAGGCTGGAGCATGAGTGGTGCAAAAATTGCAGGAAATTGAGAACGCTGTTAAAGGATTTTTAAGACAAAATATATTTCCCAGGATATGGTTGTTTAGCTGAAGGCTTAGGGTAGAATAGAGATTGGTATAGGAAAATTAGAGTTTAGGTTCAAATAGTATGGAAGTGACGGCTGATTGTGCATTAAAAGGCAATTATAATTTCAAGGAAAACTAGAAGAGAAGTCAAAAGATAACATCTTAGGTGTTGAATATGCTTCCCTTCAGCTTCACTCCTAGGGTTATAATTGTATCATTCAATTTTATAAACCCTCACTTTGAACTCACCCAATACAAGCTGTATTAGCCTAGCCTGATCATCAGGAATAACAATATACGACCAATTGAGAAATCTGTCTACACTCCTTGGGGGGTGTGTGTGTGTGTGTCTTGCTTTGATCAGTGACTCTAGCACTCAATCTTAACTCTGACAACACTTATCAGCGTGATCTCGGCTCACCAATGTGTTCTCTTTGATAGGACGGCACAATCTCATGTCACTGATCATTGATCTCTCATTCTCTTTTTGTTTATTTATTTCTTTTACTAAGCTTCTGATTTTATTGTCAAAGTCTCTGAGCACTTGCTGAATAATGAATACGTCAAGATCTGATAAGTGCTGAATAGTTCAAGCTTTTTTTCTTTTACTTGTTTATGGTTTTATAGGCTGAATATGTCAAATTGTGAATGCTATACTATTAGCATTCTTTTTCCTTAGTCATGATGTTTATTGTAGTTTATTTTTTTGATAAGTAAGAATGATATATTTACTAACGGCTACTCTATGCAAGAAAAACATAGAGCAAACCCAAAATATACAAGAAGAAGAAAACAAAGAAAAAACATAAAAGAAAACCAAGCAACAGATTAATTACAAAAGAGAAAGATAGCTAAGAAAAAAAGGGAGAAAATTACTAGTCGTGAGTCCCCATGCCCGACACCAATCAAAAAGAGTTCCACTAAAAGTAGCAAGCATTTGATCACCGGGATTATCCAGATTCTCAAAAGTCCGCTGATTCCATTCCTTCCAAATACACCATAGGATGTACAACAGAACTAAATGCCAAATCTGAAATGAATGCTTCCCCAACCAATTCCATCAGCCAAAAAGCATATCTGGGATCGATCTAGGTATAATCCACGACAAACCAAAAGTTATAAAAACAAAGCTCTACAATCGATAAGCCATCTCACAATGAAGAAGTAAGTGGTCTACCATCTCCCCACAATGTCAACACATAATGCACTAGTCCACAAAATCCAATCCCCTCAATCTCAAGTTATCACTCGTTAAGATCTTATTCCAAGCTACACACCAAACGAAAAAAGAAACTCGCTTAGAGGCCTTTACCCTCCATATACCTTTCCAAGAAAAGACAATTGAGGGAGAATCACGCAACTTGTTATAATACGATCGAATGTCAAAATCCCCATTAGGCTTCAATTTCCATCTCATTTGGTCTTCAACATCCATTGGAGGAGTATTAGCTCCTAATATACAGAGAAAATGCAGTCCTTCATCAATCTCCCAATCATTAAATTCTCGAATAAAACGAACATCCCAAATTCTTTTATCCTCCACCCCTTGTCTTGACAAAGAAGCTTCTACAGATGCCTCCTTATCAATGGCAATACCATACAGTCTTGGGAAAGCCAATTGGAAAGGTTGATCCCCATACCACACATTTTGCCAAAATCTCACTCTATTCCCCAACTCAACAACAAACTGACAATTTTTGTTAAAATCCTCCCATCCCATGTGAATACCTCTTCACAAACCACACTCATAAACTCCCCGACCTGGCTTAGAAGTTCATCCCCCCCATTCTTCTCCATATTTTGAAGCTACCATCCTCCTCCACAACTGATTATCTTCTTTCCCAAACTGCCGCAACCATTTTCCCAATAAGGCCTTATTGAAAGTAGTAAGTTTCCTCATACCTAAGCCACCGTTGGCTATAGGCGCACAAACTTTATCCCATTTTACCAAATGAGTCTTGCTATTACCTCATAGAAAATCCCTTTGCAATTTTTCAATTTTATTAGCCACATAAGTAGGAATGGTGAATAGAGATAGAAAATAGGTAGGAAGATTAGATAACGTACTCTTGAGTAGCATCAATCGAACCCCCTTAGACAATACAACTTCTTCCACCTCGCTAATTTCCACTCAATTTTTTCCAAAATAGGATTCCAAATTGAAGGAGAGTTGTGCGAAGCCCCCAACAGCTTTATTGAAGTTTATTTTTACTCTTCATTTGTACTTTGTACTCTTGACATCATAATTTTATGGGAATCAGTGTATTTCTGTACTATCTATTATTTTTTTTTGATAAGTAACGAAAATTTTATTAAGAAATGAAAAACAGCCAACCCGAGTACATTGGGAATGTACTATGGGGGCATAAATCAAAGAACAAGATTACAACGATCAAGTAAAATAGGCAGAGAAGAACAAGAAAAATGACAAAAAACCACACTCCAATCGAGGAGAGTGTGTAAAAAAAAAGACTTAATCTCTAACATAGAGCGTTCACATCCCTCAAAGCTTCTAGCATTCCTTTCGCGCCAAATACACCATAACAAGCAATGAGGCACAATTCTCCACAACTCTATATTTCTATGCCGACCAAACTTACCCTGCCAAGACTCAAACAACTCAACAACCGTCTGAGGCATAACCCAATGAATTCCAAACAAACAAAACACCAACGACCACAACTCACAAGCAATGGGGCAATGAAGAAGCAGATGATCCACTGACTCCCCACTATTCTTACACATATAGCACCAATCAAGAACTAACACATGTTGTTTGCAAAGGTTATCTGTTGTTAAGATCTTACCTAATGAAGCAGACCATGAAAAGAAAGCTACCCTTGGAGGAACTTTCGATTTCCAAATCTTCTGTACTATCTATTATTGCTTTTAAAATAATTCTAGATATGTTTTTAAATTTATTGATGGCTATTAGTTATTTTAAAAATCTAAAATAAACATAAAATATACCTAAAGATATATATTAATTAATTTATTTCTGTGTCCCTGATGTGTTTGTCCTAGGTATTGCCATGTCACGATGTCTTGTGTCACGTTGTGTTAGTGTCCACGTCCATGTCCATGCTTCATGGATGTTCTTGTTATGCACAATGCTCCAATTCCCATACTTACATCAAAAGTACCAATTCTTCCACATGAATCCAGACTTTAAAAAACAACATTGCTAGAAACTGCTTCCATAACAATACCAACCAATTAGTATTTCATGGCTGCATCAAACAATGACTTCACAATGTATAAAGGTTATTGGTAACTTCTAACTTTCATAGGGCTAGGACTCCAAATGTGGTAAGTTTAACTACTAAAATCCTATTTTTATTAGTAAAAAATAATTTATCCAAAAGAGGAAATGGTTCTGGCGCACAAGATGTGTACCAAAACATTCCTAAAAATTAGGGTTTCATATTCCAAAGCTCTAAAAGATCAACAAAAGACATTCAGGGAATGCAGCCCGAAGCAAACATCAAATTATACAAGGACCTCAACAAAGAAGGTTTGACAACATGATTAAGGCACTCAATTTCATCAAATTTTTCCAAATTTTCCACATTACACACAAAGGAACCTTCCAAATTTTGAATTTCTATGAAGATGAAATCTTCCTTGGCAACACTCGAACATCTCAATCATAGTCTTCAGCATCAGAATATCTCAAACAACACAAACACAAAATACTAGACATTTGTAGCCACTAGACAACAGAGTAATATGTGATCAACCAATTCCCCTCAAGTCTGGCACATGCAGCACCAATCAATAATCATAATATTTTGTTTTTTGAGATTATTGATAGTCAATATCTTCCTCAATGTTGTTGTCCATGCGAAAAATGCAGCCTTCCTTGTTCCTTTACCCCCCACAATGCTCCACCAAGGCAATGAAGTTCTTGTGGTGACCATCAAAACATTGTAATATGAACAAACTTTAAATCTTCCATTTTTGGTTGCCTTCCAAGACCTCGATTCTTTCCTTGATTAGAAGGGAAATTAGAATATTGCTAAATCAAAGACTTCCCTTTGATTCTAATTCACAATCTTGAAAAGGCCTACTGAATTAAGGATTCCAGTATTGCATTCACTAGTCAATGGGTTGCCTTGATAAAAAGCAACTGAAGAGTTCTTGTCCACCAAGAAATGAAACCAATGAAGGAAATGATCTTTCAGATAATGATCTGCACTCCATAAGTCTGACCAAAATCTAACTTAGGATGTACCATCTCTAGTGATGAATTGAAGCTGATTAGAGAAAGGTTCCCACCATCCCATAACACTCTTCCATAAACTCACCCAATGTAATCCCTAATCCTCCCAATTGTCTACCTCTCCATCTTCTCCATATTTTGCTTAAATAATACATCTCCAAATCTGCCTCCTTTTTTTTTTTTTTTTTGATAAGTATCTCCAAATCTGCCTCCTCTCAAGTCCAAATCTCCAAAACCATTTTCCTAGAAGAGCTTGTTAAAGGAACTTAGTTTATGATTACCCAAGCGACCCTCTTTCAATAGGGAAAATTCCATCCCTTATTCCACAATAAATGAAAATTGGTGGCCTCTTGATGATGGGGAACGAAACTGGTAGCTCTCTGAAGACTTAAAGGAGGCAAGAGACAGCTGTTGCTCAAGAATTAATTTGGGATGCTTCTGATGGAGAGCTCTCTTGGGACCTTGCTTAGTATGTCTAAGTTCAATTGAGTCTTATTTTATTCTTTATTTGTTGTTGGATTAGTTTTAATTGAGTCTTATTTTATTCTTACTTGTGAGAACCTCGTCAAGATGGTTTACACAATGGTGAGTTGGTATTGTATGTGCCGTTGTAGCGGGGAGATCGTGGACCACCTCTTGATTCATTGTAGTGTGGCCTTTGAATTTTGGAGTTTGATATTTAGGATTTTTGGGGTTTAGTGGGTATTATAGGAGAAGGTTCTTGATTTGTTATATGGAGAGAGAGAAATCAGCATGCATTTGAAGATGCAGGGTGGATGAAAGCTCAAATTCAAGCATCCTGCATTAGTTCTCTTTATGGATGGTCATTTGTATTGGGTCTCACTAATAGCAACTTTATTCATTCCTTCATTAAGTCTATAAATTAAGTAGATATTTTTCCAATTGTAATTCTTTAGGCTACTATGTGTCTATTTTCACCCATTTCAATAAAATTTTTTTTACCTATATCAAAAAAGTTTTTCCAGATTAAGTCAATATGGTAATTTCTGGAAATCTAGAATGGGTTGTTGTTGGCTAAATTAAAGGCCTATGAGTCTTATTTTGTGTTTTGAGCACTTTTTCTATTTGGTTTTGAAGTCCTTTTCCTTTGTTATTAGTGAAAATTCTTTTAGACCCCTTTCTTAATTATGCAGATTAATTGTCAATTGTTTAAGTTTATCCGATTAGATGATTACAACTTAAATTAATTTATTACCTACATGATATTTCCTAGAGTTTATCTTTCTTTATTTCTCATTCTATTCACTTTTTTATTTTTATTTTTATTTTTTTTTATTATTTTTTTTTAAGACCGAACATTCATCAAGCATATTCAAGATCCAATCTTGTCACTACCTAATTTTTAAACATCATTCTTCAAGAATCCTTCCCTCCGCTGGGCAATTCTCAGGCTTTTCTGTGGGTAGTACGGTTGGTCCATTAGTGATGGTGTCTCATCTTTTATTTGCAGATGACACTTTGATTTTTTGTGATACTGAACCTTCTCAGATTGCTAATTTGAGGGTGATTCTTGCTAGATTTGAGGAGGTTTCAGGGCTTTGTATTAATTTGGGAAAATCTGAGTTGGTACTTGTTGGTGTGGTGCACAATTTGGAGGCTTTGGTGGGTCTACTGGGGTGTGAGTAGTCTTTTCTACCCTTGAAATATTTGGGTCTTCCATTAGGTACTAAGTTTAAGGATTTATCTGTTTGAAATCTATCCTAGAGAGAATGAAGAGGAGATTAGAAGGTTGGAAGAGTATATTTATCTAAAGGGGGTAAGGTGACACTCATTAAAAGCACACTCTCGTCTTTACCTACATACTTCATTTCCCTTCTTCCTTTATTGGGTAAGGTGGCAAAACATATGGAGAAATTACGGAGGGGTTTTCTGTGGAGTGGAATTGGTGGCGAACCTAAATTACATATAATTAAATGGGCCAAGGTTTGTAAGCCTTCACAGGTTAGGGGGGTTAGATATAAGAGGTTTGGGAAGCTTTAATTCTGCCTTGTTAGGAAAATGGTTGTGGAGGTATGGCATGGAGACTAATGCTTTATGGAGAGTTATAGAGGCAAAATATGGGAATATTTGGGGTGGTTGGTGTACAAAAAATGTGACAAGTCCTTATGGGGTCAACCTGTGGAGATACATTAGAAGTGGCTGGTTGAACTTCTCTAAACTCCTTGTATATGATGTGGAGGATGGTACTAGAGTGAAATTTTGGAAGTATGCGTAGTGCGGGGATTGTACTTTCCAAGAGGCCTTTCCGGAGCTTTATTGTCTTAGTAGGTCAAAGGATTTCTCAGTGGCTGAAGTTATGGGTTGGTCTGCTGGGAGGTTTCACTGGAATGTGCAATTTCGTTGTCCACCACAAGATTGGGAACAAGAAGCCTTTGATCAGTTTATAGGGTTGGTCTATTCTTCGACAGTGCGGGGGTTTAGCCCAGATAAGGTTTGTTGGAAGTCTGCAAGGAATAGAGGTTTTGAGGTTAGAGGATATTATAGCTCTTTTTACCCTTTTACTCTAGTATCATTCCCATGGAGAATGATATGGCAATCAAAGGTTCCTCCAAGGGCTGCTTTCTTCTCTTAGTCTGCTTCTTTAGGTAAGATCTTAATAACAGACAACCTTCGTAAAAGACGTGTGCTAGTGCTTGATTGGTGATATATTTGTAAGAAATGTGAGGAGTCGATGGATCATCTTCTGCTTCATTGCGCCATAACTTGGGAGTTGTGGTCTTTGGTTTTCTGCTTGTTTGGTATTCACTGGGTTATGCCTCATATTGTTCTTCAATTGTTTAAGGCTTGGCAAGGAAAATTTGGTGATAGCATCACATAGATGTTTGGAGATGGCGTCAAAGGAATGCTAGAAGCTTTGAGGCCACACTCTCTTTGAATGGAGTGTGGTCTTTTCTCATTTTTCTTGTTCTTATTTTCCTATTTTTCTTGATCGTTGTACTTTTGGTTCCTGATTTGCCCCATAGTACATCCCCAATGTACTCAGTTTGACACTTTTTCTATTATTAATAATAATTTTTACGTTACTTATCCCCCCCAAAAAAAAAAAAAGAATCCTTCATGATCTCATCATGAAATCTAATTTAGTGTTGAATTCCTAAAGGTCCTACATCAAAATTCGTATCAGAGCCCGTTTAGGCTTCTATCCTACATCATCTCCCATGTTCTGTGCCACATAAAATCCAGTTAAACGTTTTAAACCTATTAGCAACATGATTGGGCATTGTAAATAGATGTAAACTATTTGGAAATAGAAGATAATTTACTCTTTAAATAGTGTGATTCTTCCCCCTTTACATGGGTACAACTTCTTTATTCTGAGAGCCTTCTCTCCACCCTTTAAATAATTATATTCCACACAACTTACGCCTTGAAAGAGAAAGCCTAATCACGTCGCTTACTAGACCCAGCTTGCATTTATTTATGAGAAATAATATATCCACAACATTTTCACAACAAATCATAAGTGGCAAAACTTTACTGGTTGTTATTGTTGGGGTAAAAAAGTAATTTTAGTGTTAGGTTCAAATTTGAACCAGTAACAACTAACAACCTATGATTTGTTGTGAAAATGTTGTAAAAATGTTGTAGACGTAGCACTTCTCTTTATTTATATTAACTTTTAAATCTGACATTGTCTCAAAACAAAGAACAAACCAAAGATCACTAAATTTCTCTTGGGAGGCATCACAAACATTGTGTTTTCAGCGAAGAGAAGATGGGAAATCTCTAAAACCTCTCTATATTCTCTTCCAACCTTGAACCCAACAATGAACCCACTGTCTACTTCTTTATAAATCATCCGAGTCACTATTTTTATAACCAAGATAAACAATTAGAGGGGAGAGTGGATCCCCTTGTATCAGTTCTCTTTTAATAAACAACGACGTAGAACAAAAGTCTTAATGGGCTCTGATACAGATTTTGATGTAGGATCTTTTGGAATTCAACACTAAATTAGGATTCTTGATGGGATCTTGAAAAGTTATTCAATAGGGATTGATGTTTAAGGGTTTCGGTAGTTTAAGTAATAAAAAAATTTGGATCTTGAATGGGTTTGATGGCTATTTGGTGTTAAAACAGTGAATAGAATGAGAAAAAAAGAAACAAAGAAACCTACATTTCCTAAGTAACCACACTAAGGAAGAGAAGGCAATCCACCCTAAAAACTTAAAATAGCTGCTCGATTTTTATTAAAATTAATCATGAATGTTTTTTTTAAGTAATAAAATATATAAATCAGGAAAAAAAAAAAAAAAAAAAAAACGAATCACCCAAGGAAGTATATTGAGGCAAACAATCAGTTACAAAAATTGCATAAATCTAATAAATCAACAATAAAAAATAAAGACAGGTTCCTCACAGATAGTCCAATAAAGTTTTGAAAAAGAAAAACTTGAGATCAGGCATAGAACTTTCGATATCTTCAAAAATCTTGCCATTCCTTTCCCTCCAAATGCAATGGGGGATAACCATCCAAATATGACCATTCCAATGACAACCAAACTGACCTTGCAAACAAGCTAAAAGCTCAACATCAGATGTTGGCATCACCCAATAAACTCCAAACAAACCCAAAATCATGGACCATAAGTCAGAAGCAATAGGGCAATGTAGTAAAAGGTGATCAACTGATTCACCATTACATTTGCACACATGACACCAATTTGTAATCCTTACCTTTCTTTTCCTTAAATTGTCAATTGTCAAAATTTTACCCAAAGTTGCAGTCCATTCAGAAAAGGTTACTCTCGGATGCAGTCCATTCAAAAAAGGCTACTCTTAGAGGGGCCTTTGATCTCCGTATGATTTTCCAAGGGAAAGGATTCAATCTTGAATGTTATTGACTATAATAAAACATTTATATAGCCTTCCTAGATGGACTAGCACTCTTAAATTAATCTTTTTCTAGAAAAACTAGGACTCCTAATAATATAGAAAAGTAAATAGGAACTTCTACACTAAATAGAAAAATGATTCAAAACATAAAATAAGACTCTTGGACCTCTGGTGCAACCCATTATAAATCATCCCAAAAATTTTGGAAATTACCAATCTACTCCTATTTTAGTAAATATTTTATTAAAACTAAATCAACAACTTTAAAACCTTAAAGAAACTTAATTCTAAAACTAAAAAATAACTAAAGTAGCCTGTGAAAGGTGCCAAGAAAGTGTCACATCAAAACTATACCACAACTCTTTAATTTTTTGGTATTTAATCTTCATTTTCCTTAAACTATTTACTTTTTGCATCACTTAAGCTGATTAGGATCAGTGACTTTAAATCACTTAGGGGTTGTTTGACAAGTTAGTTTAAACACATTTTCACACGCTTTTTTACCCACACATATATCAAAAACATCCAAACAACATAACTTAAACTACTCTCCCAAACACCATCTTAGTCATTATTCTAACGCTCTCACTCATGGAGGCTTCAAACTCTGCTCAATAAGTGACGCCCAACACATGAAATTTTAACTTTTTTTTTTAATTATGATAATTCTATAGTTACAATGATGGGAGGGGGTATTTGAACCCCGGGTTGTCCCAATAAAAGAGAATAGGCTATGCCATTGAGCTACAAGGCTCTTGGTGAATTTTTAACGTTTTAAAGGGAGGTAGAGCAGAGACATGGTTCAAATTCAAAACTACTTGCTTTGATACCATAATAAAATACCATCTGTCCCAAAAGTTTAACCATTTAATTGTTATTCTAACATAATTTTTTATAGTTAATAAGCGGATTTCAAACAAACCCTTAGTATTCGTTTGGGAACAGTTTATTTAGCTGAAATTGAAAACTTTTTGTTGAAAATACTGTAGATAAAGGTAAAAGTTAGCTAAATAGTGCAGTAGGACTCATGAATAGTACCAAAAAATACAGTGAAACCTATAAATAGTAACAAAAATAAGCTGAAAAATTCAGCTCATCCCAAACGCACACTTGCTTGCTGCATTTATTGAAACCTCAAGGGGTTGTGTTATTCATACCAACATTTAGGGGAGAGTCATTTCGATAAAGCTCAAGGGATAGTGACCTATAATTTACTCTCTCTTTTTTTTTTTTTTTTAATGGTAAATAACACGTGCCTAGTGAGTTTAGAACCTATGATCTCACATTTCTCTTTTTCTTATCAAAGAAAGGGCATTTTAGCTAAAGCGTAGTGGCAGATGAAAAGTAACTTAGATAATGTAACAAATTATGGTTTATTCCAAGGCCCTTTGATGTCTTTTTATTTGGTATTTAAGGCCCTTTGATGTCATTGAAAAAGATTCTGTTCTTCTTCTCCTCAAGTATTTTGTCGTACTAGAAAAGAAAGTAGCCCATGACTTTGGAATAGATTCAGGTTAGGCGTAGCTCACTTTCTAATGTCCCAAATGGGAAAAATGATGCATTTAGCATTTGAAACTGGATAAGTACTTAGGTTAGGTGAACTACACGTGGAAAACTACGGGGGGTCACAATCAAGAGCATTTTGCAGTTGGATATTAGATAATAATGCGTGTTCTTCTATGTTAGTCATGCCTTTTGACTAGTCTAACGTGTTTGTGCTTATATCTTTTTCCCATGCTTAGTCAAATTTTCCTAACAAATTGAATGTGATACCAATGTCATCTTGGTTTAGGCTGGGAGTCCATGTTGCCCTTGTGATGTTGGGGTGAAAAATGAGATCAGATGTGAGGTAATATCTATCAAAGCCCTGAACTTGCTCCCAAAAAAACACAAAAGAAAATGAAGTGAAAAATATAACATGGAGTAGCTGAATGATTATAGAGATACTTTGTGTAGGTAGACTGGTTGGTTGGTTGGCTAGTTTTAACAGTTTAATGCTAGTTCTGGTGTTTCCCTGCCAAGCATGCTATATTTTCTGTGTGGTTTGAATAACATTAACTTTAAGGAAAAAGAAGAAGAATAAGAGGGATCATAATTCATAAAAGATGCTTTGGGGTGTTGATTTTCTCTTCTACCTTGTTGGAAGTCTAAGCATCTCCAATTATGAAAATGAAAAGTCAAGGCCTCACATGCCTAAGTGGAGATATGCTAGCTTTTGACCCTTTTATTGTCAGCTCAACGTATGGACAATATTACACCTGAATTCTCTCTTATTATTACCTCATAACTGGAGTGGAAATGAAACAGAAGGGTGATGTAGTACTTGGTCATGGGGCAGTAGTATGATAAAATATTTGATTATTCAAATTTCGACATGTGGGTATTTGAATTTTAGATGAACAAGTTAACCCGAGAGTATATGTGGGAAAGCAAATGAGGTGGAGGAAAGAACCCTTGCATGCCACAAATGCTTTGTTTAATTTGCGTCACATATGACGTTCCACTCACGCTTTAATTCAACCTATATTTTGTGCATGAAAGTTAAAAGGTGAAGGCCATTGTATTTGTGGTCAGAATAGACCAAACAAAGTGATTTCGAAGTATAAAAAAATATCCAAATTCTTTTGAAGTCTTTAAAGGAGGAGTTTGGGATAATCATCAGCCTTCGGTCTTACTCATTCTTATGCTTCCAAGACCTAATTATCTTTACAACCATTTTGTCTCTTCTATCTTTTGTCCTAATCCAAGATATATTTCACCCGTTGCTGAGCTACTTTATTTTCATTGTGCAAGTCTCTTCAGATTTAGCAATTTTTCTTTGTTAATTATTTGGGAATTCCATGCCGTGCTCAAAATGACTGCCAAGAAGTGTTACAAGGGAAGAAAAGTTGACGGATACTTCTATCCTTTTATATATGTATATTTCCAGTGTCTTCTTGGCTATTAGTTCCAACCATTTATGATTTAATATTAATGCTACTAAAACTTCAACTAAGTTATTTTTGACAATCCACAAACTACGCCATTGGTTGTTGTTTGAAATTGTCAAAACCTTTCATCAAAAATATAAATAAAATAAAATATATAATTTTTGGTCAAAACCCAAAGATTGCATCATGGTAGGGAGGCAAATATGCATTACTGCTTGGTCATTTCATTTGGTTTGAGATGTTGGAACAAAACGCTGTGCACTAAAGATAAAAACACCGTGGTTTAGAATGAAGCCTCATAATTTATTGATTATTTGCAGCAAGATCTGGGGAAGGATGTGACTAATATGTATATATATATATATTAGAGGTTTGAAATTTGTCTTTGTGAGAACCGTTCTTTGTTTGGTGTCTGTTACTATGATGACCAAATCGGAAATTACAAAGTGTACTTTGCTCCTGCTCTTCCACATCCCACGTGTGTGTTTGCTAACATAAAATTAATCCGAGGATTTACTATTGTTGTACTTTGTCGTGTTTTCTTCCTACAAGATCCATATATACGATGAACGGGAGCTTCCATGTTAGTTTACAAAGCAGATCATATATTAGTATTGATTAAATTAATGTAAAGAAGAAATTATTTTGGTCAAAGTTGTAACAAGATAATACCTGCCACGCTTCAATCACTAATTAAGCTCTAGGTGTGAAAGCTGAGCTGGCAAATTATAGCTTTGATTTCGTAGCTTAGTGGACCAAAACCAAAGAAAATATCCACTTAATTCCAAAAAGCAACCTCAACGTAAATCTATTGGTTATGAAGAACTATGGGATAAAATTTCATGTTTGAGTGGGTCCCACATGACTTCATTGTTTTGTTTTTGTTTTTTTTAATTAACCCATCTCCGTTACATTAACACCTCAGGAGATGATCATAGGCTCGTCCCAAAGTATATGGGACTAAGTGTGAGTTGCTCTATTATTAACATAGCATCTCGTTTTATTACATTGATATTCCAACAAGAAAACGACCTTTATTTTGTGGACTTAATCAAAAGTAGCATGACGTAATTGAGTCGGCAACACGGGAAGGAACATTATTATTATTATTAGTAATTAAGTACCAGCCAAAGCCATGCCAATTTATATATTTTTTGGCCAGTATGGTTTGGCAATTGGAACTTGGGAGTATCCTTTCCATACGAAAGTTTGGAATGGTGCACCAATCTCTCCCAGTAGAGAAAGCATACCATGTTTCCTCTATATGCAACATCAAACTCATATTATATGCCATCCACCTAATGTGAGTGTTGATGCTACATGTAGCAGAAACACCAAGTATTGCCTTCTCGTTTATTTTCAAGTTCAAAGTATGTATTAAAGATGACTCTTTTTTGTGTCCTACAAGATGGCTAATCACTCTCAACTCTTCTACTAGAGCATCGTGTGTATTTTGGTTTTTTGCCCAATGATAGGAAGCATACAGTAATTCTATAACATCAACAATTTTCACACTACTGCGCATCTTTGGCGCGATAGTCATTTTATAAGTATAATTTCTTGTAAGGTATGAGGGCCAAGAGCTGGAGTTTAAGTTTTCAGTAAGAAGTTTTACACATATATACATTTAGATTTTACTAGAGGAGAATTTATATATTGTATAAAAATAAAAATAAAAAACAATATTCACAAAACATTTTACAACCGTTAAGGTGTTGGTAACCTGTTAATAATAAATGATAAATTGATATTAATGGTATACCTAAATGAGAATCAATAAATCAAGTATTAAGGCAAGTAAGGCCAGCCCTAGCCCTAGGCTATTTAGGCCATGACTTAGGCCTCTTACTAGAGATAGGCCCCAAATGTGGCGGCCAATAAGTGATTTTTTTTTTTTTAATATGAGCAGTACAATTTTTGTTCCTCCACTTTTTAAGAGGCCCAAAGAATTGATTGATTCTAGAAATATTACAAATTTTATTATATGTCATACAAATTTTTGTGACACCAATTATAAGAAGTAATTCAAATAATCATTTATTATTTTGTTGAAGTGTCACTAATGACTAACAACATTCTTTTCCACATAATTTTGTAAGCTTTTTGTAGTAAAATTTGAAGTAGCTTAGTGTTTCCCAAAAATTTATAGAAATTCAACCAATCACAATTTAAGTAAATGAAAAATGCTTAACTACTATAAATTTTACTATAATATACTTACAAATTGATGTGGCAAGAATAGATTGGTGCCATTTAAATAACATAATAAATTAATGTATGAATCAAATTTTTTTGTAATTGGTGATACTTTGATTTGCAAGACTTATGTGATAAAATTTTTAGCATCTTTGGCATCGTTCAAGTGAATTAGTCATATAAAAAAGTAAGAAGAGTACATTTTTTTTTTTAAACTATAGTACACATAATTAATTAAATTGATGATTAATAAGCTAAATATTATTTAAGTGATATTTAAATACACATACAGTCATTTAAAGTTTTTAGCTGAGGGCCTCATATTGTATAGGGTCGGCCTTAAAGGCAAAAACCTGAGTATGTGATTGAAGATGATGAAGGGGTTGTTTGATTTTTTTTTCCATCACTTATTACTCTTCACTCAATTTGCATCACTCATTATTCATTAGTCTTGTTTTAATACCCAGGAAGCCAAATTACCAAGAATATGGAAACTAGAAATTGGAAGATAGATGACACAAAGTGGGTCCAGTAGTGTTTGGTTAAATGGTTCAACTCTCGTAGATAACTTGTTTTAGTTTTAAGAGAGATATGCCGTTAGGACCCCACGTGGATTGGAATATTCCAAATCATGAATGAAGTGAGTTGAATGATGATCCCTTTTTTTTTTTTCCTTTTTTTTTAAGAAACAAACCCACACAAGAAAAAGGGAGGCAGTTCTAACGCAAAAACACACCACAACTCCACTCAAAAGCCATAATAACTTTTAAAAGAGAAAGTTAAATGTTAATCTCAACTCACTAAACACCTCAAAATTTCTAGGATCACAACTTAAATCACAATTTTTGCCATAACCATTTACATAGCAAAATTGTGAGCCCTTAAAAAAAAAAGAAAAAAAAGAAAAAAAAAAAAAGGGAAGTTTACTACTACAACAATTTCTATAATTATAGCCATAACTTATCTATGTAGCAAGTTGTAAATGGCGGTAGCGGGTTCACAAACCCGACACTCATAAGTCACCATGTAGACAAGTTATGGCAAAATTGTAGAAATTGTTGTAATACCTGATCTACTCAAGCAAAAAAAAAAGAGTAGCATATCTATATAAAAGTGATAATCAGGTAATCACAATTTGCAACATATAATAGTTATGGCAAAAATTTTGACATTTTATGATGCAAGTACTGTCACTAAACCTTATTCCTTGGTGAAAGTTGGGCTCGTAACCATACAGCTTACTCTAATCCGGTTGAGTTACACCATCCTTGGTTTCTTCTGTGATATTCCATTCAATCTTAATCACCATCCTCTGTTGATCCATCAACTCTAGAACACATAATTGTCTGTTTCTTTCTCTTGTTTCATTTTTTTGGGTTTCTGTTTCTCCTCTTATTTTTTATTTGTTTTGGGGTTTCTTTTTCTCTTTGTTAGCTTCTCTTTTTTTTTTTTTTTGAATACAAGATAGAATTTCTACTCTAGCCTAATCTAAGTGTATATGTGTGTGAAGCTCCCTCCTGGAGACTTGAACCCCGGCCCTTGCCCCTCCCACACCCCACAAGCACTTATACTTGTGGAGTGACCATCGCACCAAGGGTGTGCGGTAGTTTTGTTAGCTTCTCTTCAGTGTCCGCATAAGTAACGCAAATGCTATAATAACTATAGTTAGCTACTAATTCTATCAAAAAAAAAATCACTTACTACTAACCACCTCATACGGGTGTGAAATTTAATTATTGTCAATTTTAATGTGCCTCTAAACTTATTATCATATTTAAAAAGCTTTGTCATATCTTTTAATGTAATATAGTATAAAATAAATAATTTGATATGAATTTTTTTACAAAATAAATATATAAAATAGAAATAATAAACCTTTACGTTAAAATAAAATAGAAATAGAAAAAAAAAAAAAAAAAAAAAAAAAAAAAAAAGAAGTTGTATAAAGCCCCCAAGGCTCAAATAGTGTGTAGCCTGTATAGATCTAACCTTAGACTCTAGACTGCTGCTATATTATCAACCTCTAGGCTTCGTCACATAATAGAGATGTCATCTTCTAAGACTTTAGACTTTATATCGTGAACTTTATATCGTGAACATGCATGATGCATCAAACTGAACCGACGTTATCATGAGAGTTAGTAACATTAAACTTCGAAAAGGTGTGAATATATAAGTAAAGTAGTAAAAATAAATAAATAAATAAACAAAAGACTAACGGTTGTCAAACATAAACTGAGGACATGATGATGAGGACGAGGACCAAAACAGCACTGCAGCACGCATGCGCTTTGCCAAAAACTATGTTTGTGGTGTGGGGGCCAAGTGTAGGTGTCAAGTTTTCATACGAAGAAGATTGAATAAATTAACCCTCACCTCATCTCATCATCAACTAACTTTTTGTGTTTGTGTAGCTTCTCACCCCAGCCGCCATATCTTTCCTTTCCATACTAATCTACTCCTATACGTGAACGTGAACATGAACAACAAATAATAATGCAAAATAAACGACAAAAAGAGTTGGACAAATTTTAAACCAATGGCTCAGCATTAGCCACCAAACTAACTCTACTTTACTCTTTTTTCTCCCTCTTTTATTCAAACTCGTTATTTAGGCATTTAACATTTTCTCTTCTCTTATCTTCTATTCAAACTGGTCATTAATATATTTGCATCAATTTTTACAAAAATTCATGTATATTTAAGTATAAGAGATTTTTTTTTTTTTTTAATTTACACAATTATTTTTAAAAAATACTCACGTTAAACTATCTATTCTACATATACACTATTTTATTAAATGATTTATTTTCATTTTATTTTATTATTATCTTCATAAAAAGAAAAAGAGAAAGAGAAAAAATTTAATGAAAGCAAGAGGTGAGAGAAAAAAAAAATTTAAAAATTAAAAAAATATCTTACAAAACTATTATAATTATGGATATTGGTTGATGGAGGAGGTTTTTGGAATTAATTAGGTAAAATGTGGGGTTCTTTTTTTTTTTTTTTAAGAGAAACGGATTAAAATGTTGTTAATCAATGGTTAGACACACGAGCGTGCGATAAAACTTAAAAGATGTGTGTAGTGCTACCCTAGCCTTTTAGAGTCTCACAATGTCTCCAGCTGGCAAAAATAAAGGCATACAAAGACAAACAAAGGAGGGCCCAGGTTGCATATAAAGATGTGGGGCCCATTCTGAAAATGCAACTGATCCATATTCCTAACATCCCCCCTTGGCCTTGGCCTAGGCCTTGGCCTAATCTCTAAATTTTCCACATAGCGACAAATTCCCACAACCATAAAACCCCATCCCATCTTCACCTCCCAAAAAATTTCAATTCTCCTCTCTTTCCCTGCTTTAGAGTCTTGCCTACATACATACAATTACAAAGGCATACTCAATTCATTCTTAACTTCCTTGCCTACCTTTTGGCCTGTTTTTGAGTACCTCCCTTTTTTTCTTCTATTCAAATTAGTTAACCTCATATCATCCCATTTGGCCTAAACAGAACCATGAAGAACCCACAAACGCCTCTGCCACCAGGCTTTAGGTTCCACCCAACAGATGAAGAGCTCATTCTTCATTACCTAAGAAAAAGGGTGGCTTCCACACCCTTGCCAGTCTCCATCATCGCTGAGGTTGATATCTACAAGTTTGATCCATGGGAGTTGCCAGGTTTTTGTCTTATTATTAATTATATTCACCCTTTTCCTTAAAAATACATCATATTCAACTCAACTGACATCTTCTAATATTTTCAACCAACAAGTTTAGAGTTTAAATTCTTCATCCTCATGTCAAAGTGATAATCTTAATATATATATATATTTACTAACAGAGAAGGGTCTTGTTTATGTGTTTTTTTAATCAGAAAAAGCTGCGTTTGGTGACAAAGAGTGGTACTTCTTTAGTCCAAGAGACCGCAAGTACCCAAATGGTGCCAGGCCAAACAGGGCAGCCGCTTCTGGGTATTGGAAAGCAACTGGTACAGATAAAACCATACTAACATCAGCAGCTGCAAGAGGAGGAGGAGGAATGAACCTGCAAAACATTGGTGTGAAGAAGGCCCTCGTGTTCTACAAAGGAAGACCACCAAAGGGAATCAAGACTAACTGGATCATGCATGAATATCGCCTTGCTGAACTCCCCAACTACACTTCCAACAAACCTATCAAGCTCAAAGATACATCCATGAGGGTGAGCTACCCTACTAAATAAATTAAATTATTATATTATATTAAATCTTTATTCTCTATAATCATTCAAGCCAGTTTTGGGGCATTTCAGGATGTTCCATCTATTTATGAAAGATTCTGTTATCTTGATTCGTCACGCTGTAGTTAAGCTTAAGCAAAGTCATCTACACGTATATGGGACAAAGCACCCGAGCCACAAAGTTTTATCTCTATCCTTAACTTTGAAAATATTGATAATACACATAAGCAAAGGTGGCGATAAACTTTACAATATAAGATTTTTTTTGTGATTTCATAATTGTTTATATTAAAGTCGTGTCTCATAATAAATGAAGATACAGAGATAGTATGAAACTAACGCAAACAAAAGAATCTTACTAATTAATGATGTGATATATCATGTATAGCGTGCAGACAAAGTATTTTTTTTTTTTTTTCGAGTCTTGAAGGAATGGTAGATGCTAAAGAAAAAGTAGCTTTAAAAGAATAGATTCTACATCATTCAACATGGAAATTTTTTACTATTCTGTTAGGTTTGTCCTGTTGAGTTTAGAAATAGTTATCATATTTTTCAATCCTTCCAAATATGAACTCAGTGTTCGTTCTGATATTTCTTGTGGACTAGTTCTATATATAGGCCTAGCTAGCTAGCGCAGGTGTGAGGCTACAAATGCGCGCGCCCAATTTGATTAAAGCGTGTGGTCTCACCACCAACCACTTTGAATGAATACGGGACCATTGACTACATGCAAGTAGTTCTAATTTGAATGGTGACCCTAAGGCCTAATTAATTATAATGGAGTGCATAATTATGAGGTTTTACCAAGTAGTTGTAGCTTTTAAAGTTTGTACAGCAACTAATAAAACTAATTCATTTGAGGCCTTTTGCAGTTAGACGATTGGGTTCTTTGCCGGATCTACAAGAAGTCCAATGCTGTACCTCCAGCAGCTGCAAGTGATCAAGATCAAGAAGAAGATGAACAAGAACATGTTATCCAAGATACCATTTTACCAAGCTTGAAAAGTCCTGTTGGTCACAACAGTACTCTCATGCCCCAGAAATCGTCTTCTTTCTCAAACTTATTGGATGCCATGGACTACTCCTTACTAAGTAGTTTATTATCAGACAACCATTGCTGGAACACAACTGGATTCGAATCAACATTCAACAATGGGAGTCTAGACCAGCCTTTCTTCAATAACTCCATAGCATCTGGTAGCAGCAGTGAAAACTACATGTTTCAAAAACTCCCTCAACTGAATTCTTTGGCTCCAAACATGGAGAACCAGCTCAAACGCCAGCATTCCGACTTAGATCATGAGGATATGTTATACCCATCAAAAAAATTCATGAGTTCTTGCAGTTTCAGTAACAGCACCAATCAATCCGACATCCCTCAGTACAATATACTCAACCAATCATTATTCAATCAGCACTTACTTTTGAGTCCTCATCTCCAATTTCAAAAATAGGGGGGAAAAAGTTATAAACTGGATAGAAGGATGTCAATTGGGTATGGAATCAAAAGAAGAAAAAAGATACATTCTTAAGTCAAAAGATTGTCAAAAACAATTTCAAACTAGTTATGAAATCATGCATGATTTTTGTAGAGGATGTAATGCTTTGATTGGTAGCACGTGCGAGTCATACCTGTAAATAAGGTATTTGGTTTGATTTCCATAATTAATATGATTATTTTCTTCTCTCTCTTTTTTCGGACTTTTTCATTATTATTAATATTATCATCCATAAGTGCAGTGATACAATTTTTCTTGAAGAAAAAAAGTTTAGAGATACAAAAGTCTTACAACTTTAGTGCATAATAAAAATGAAGTTTATTTGCAGTGAATTTATGTGAATGTACCACTTTAATAACAACTTGTCAGTTTAATAAGCTGTTAAGAACTTGACATTTATTGTTGTTTAAAATAAAGAGATTCAGGGTTTAAATTCTCACACTACCAACTATCGATTTATCAACAACAACAACACCAGTAAAAGAAAAAAATTATGAAAAAATGTTATGTCCCCTAACATTGCTTTTTTGGAGTTTCATTGCGCACACATTGGCATATCCGGCTCTAGTCCTAAGCCTCAAAAGCCACACTCCCTTTACAAAAATACATGTTTAAAAAATAAAATAAAAATTCTCTCAAAAAAAAGAAGGGTGGGGTTTTTTGGTATTTTTCTCATCTTCTAGAAGTCCTCCAAAATATGAGACAAATACAAACCAAACTTGATTAAAAACTAAAATATTTAACAAAACAAAAAGTTTTATAAATGTTGAATCATCAATAATGAATAAATTCCCATAATAGTTTTAGCTTTAATTTTATAAACCAATGCCCTACATGGTAAACTGCTAATGTTAGTCAATTTATTATTCACATGGCCACATACCAAACAATCTCTATCTCTGTCTCTCAACACCAAAATCATTATTAAAAATTAGATTACAACTTAATCATGAACCACATTTTCCAAGATAGTATAGACGTTCTTTAATAATAATAATAATAAAACTTTTTTTTGGGGTTAATTTTTATACTTAGACCATGATAATGGAGTCTATATAAAATTACTTAGTTTATTTATATTAAATCATCAAATTATTCTAGTTATTGACTAAGAGTTTTGCGTACTGATTGTTATTGATATCATTTTAAACCTTGGTTTGATTAAGAAATTTCAATCTCAAAAATCACTTGGCAATTTTTCCCTCAGTTCTACACATTACAACTATTCTCTCTTCATTATTATTATTATTATTATTATTATTATTGTAACGGCGAAAAAACAATTAATCAACTTGTTGACTTAAATGAAGATTTTATTGTTTTTCTATCGCAATAAATTTGTTTAGAGATGGGAAGTCAAATCTAATTATGATATCCAATGCGCTAATAAAGAAAGATTACGTCATAGAACTAAATGAGAAAGAATGCTTCTTTTATTACTTCACAGTTTAAGAACTGGTTAAAAAAAAATACAAGTGTTGGTCCTCGGGTCTAATCCGAGGTTTGGGTTGCAGATGGATAGATTCCTCTCTCTCTCTCTCTCTCTCTCTTGCCTCCCCTTGCGTCTGGATCTTCCTCTTGCTTTTATATTCAGCTACAACTCATTTGAATCTTACACTTAGAGAGCTGAGATTGCACTCCCAGAACCCTTGTTCCATCCAGAACAGACTAGCAAGTTTTTACCTTACACTCTTAGCTGTGCCACTACTATTCATGATCACTTCCTCATTAATGCGGCCAGATGAATGGTTGTCTTGTATTTAATGCGGATGGGATGACTTCTATTCCTTTCTTTCTTCATCATTCTCGTATTTTGTGCCAAGTTTGCTTTTTTTCCTTTTTAATGTTTTAACTTTATGCGCCTTATATAACTGGTGCTCGTCCTTGAGGTTTGAGGTACATCCTCAAAAATAACCTCAATCGCCCATTTAGCTTAGATGTGGGTTCCTCATCCCCACAATAGCCCCCTAGAACCTCATTTTTCGTCCCTGGCCTAGAAAACTGAGGTTTTGGCTAACAAAAGTCATTGGTAATAGTCCGCTTGCAAATAGATTCTCACATGTGTACGTCCTTTCAACTGACTGCGACCCACTCTTGACGCTTTGAAGTCCACAACTCCGTAATAAATGCAACAGGTGGCGCACTGTTTCACATGTTCTACGGTAAGATCGTGATTAAATGGCTCTAAATTCATCACCAGAAGGGGCAGGAAGGTTACCGCTCCTTTTTTACAGCCTATATATAGAGATATGTGAGGTTCTTATCTCCATTTCGCATCCCTAGAAGCAAAAAGAACACAAACACACTACTCATACTTGATAACTTCGCCCAAGGAGTCCTTCTTCCTCAAATTTGTAAGTGTGCATTTTTGTTAACAAGAGTTATTCCCTTATTCTTTCATACTACTTGTTTTTTTTTTTTTTTTTTTGTCTTTTTCCTAAATGGATAGATTTTTTTTGTCTGGTTGACCCTCTCGAACACTGAGAGGAGTTTAAGAGATACTATAGAATTCCTAGCAATGTGTCAATACAACATTGCAACGTAGGTGAATGACATGCGAAAAGGCCTACTGGAGCCGTTGCAATTCCCATGATTGCCTTCATTGAAGGGGGTATGAGGATTCTTATGAGTAAAGGTACTAGGGATTTTTTAAATCTTTTTAGAATGTGCTGCACCCAATGTGTTCCAAACATATATCGGATATTAGGTAGTGTAGATGCACTGAATGAAAGGTTAGGTATATGCCTTACCCATTATGACGTAAACTAGGTGTACAAACTAACACGAATTCTTAATTCCTCTTTCTCAGATAAAAAAGCTACCACCAAGAGACGAAGCTTGGTGAACTTCGAACTACTGAACCGAGTTCTGAGATTCGAGATCTTCCTACACGGGGACAATCAGCTCTGCACAGTTCATGTGATTCTAGGTTTTAAATCATGATGAATCCAATCAAATTTTAAATTTATTAAGAGATTAGTAAGGACTCTACAAATATTCATAAATTCAATGGCCTACCACTACAACCAATGGATCAAATAGATAATTGGATTGCTATGATAATATTGATGCTACATCTTGTGCTACACTATCTACAGAGGTTTGCTTTGGTATTTCAGGTTTTGCAACTGAATCTAGGAATGTACATTCATTCATTTTACAAGTTTTCAAAAATAACAATTAGTATGTGTAAGTACGAGTATGGTGGAAGATATGAAGCATTCATTTTTAACAATTTTTTTTCCTATTTCTTCTATATTATTTTCAGGAATAAAAGGCAATAGAACAACTTAAGTTTATATACACTACACAATTTGTTTGAGAAATTTTGGCTCTTTCTTTGTATTCAATATTTGAAGTTAGGGTAGGTAGATTAGTAGATATATAGTTTAGTGATCTAGGGAGGTGGATGAGAATTGTAAGTGACTATGGTACTTGGAAGATTCTTTCAAACATTGTGCTTTCAACAGGGGTGAGTAATTGGTTGCCTTACATAGAGCTGAACTTGAAAATTGGTGCTGAATACGTTCGAAGAAATTCATCTTTGAGACTTATTTAAGTTGTTATGTCTCTCCTCTTTTAGATAGTGATTCAAAGTAGTCGATTCTTCAAGTGATTTTTATTTGAAACTAATGTAAATTACTTATAGTTTTTGATAACGTTTTAGAGAAAAAGAATGATTGAACTTCTACTTTTAGTTTTAATATAGAGCTATATTCCATTTGCAATGGGATGCTAACTCAAATTCCATTGATGACTTACATTAGTCCCCACTCTATACTTGTCATCAATAAGTTATTTATGGAATGTTTTCCATATTATCATTTGACCCTTTTTAAGTTTTATACAGGTAATTTCCATTATTAGCAAGTATGCAGCCATGAAATGCAACAATGACTTTTGTTCACAAGCTACGATGCCACTTGAGTTGATTACTTGATGGAAAAAGCAGTCTCTTATTAGTTCTTTTAGCATTTTTTTTTATTGTGAGGTTGATTAATTATCTTTTTATTTAATTTTCTCGTACATTGTACGGGTTAGCAACTAGCTTCTTTAAAAATAATAAAATCACTATAACTCTGTAAATATAGGTAAATTACAAAATCACATAATTTCTTGTATTGTATTATTGCATTTATTTGTATGTTAATTTTCTTCTGTCTTTTGCATCTTAGATATATGACAATTCATATATATTAATATTCCCAACAAATTCTGCCCATCACAATTAACTCGTAAACTATACAACCAAAAATCGTCATAAAGCCTTTTGCCTTGGCTTTTGTTTAAGGTGCAAGCCTCAGCCGAACAAAAAAAAAAAAAAACCCTAGGCTGAACATTTAGGATGCCAGATATTTTGTTTAAACTCCACGGTGGACCATGAGTTCTGTTCACATCCGTTGAATCCATCATGGGGGAGTGAATATAAAAAGAGAAATAAAAACGTTTGATTTTAAAACATGAACATTTTACCGTTTTCCTATTTGGAAAAATAGTAACGGTAACGAGTGAGAAAAATCTTTCTACAGTCCAAACATGTAGCGATCAATTTTAAAATTAAAAAAAAAAAAAGTCTAACATGTTAATATGTTAGAATCTTGTCCATTTCAAACACATCTAGATTTTCCGGATTTCATTTTACTGATGTCATATGTGTTACTGCTTTTCCTCTAAATTAAAGAATAATAATCATTAAATCTCCCATAGAAAAATTATCACTAAATACATAATATAATTTTTTTTTTCTATTGATAGTTGGTTAGAAGGATTTGAAGCTTGTATGTCTTTATTGAAAATACCATAAAATACCAAATGAGCAACAAGACTCTTGAAAATAAGGACAATTAACTTATGTATACCACGTTGTCACTTTGTTTTAACATTATTTAAAGGGTAAATTACACTTTACCGCCCTAAATTATACACCAGATTACACTTTGCACCCTAAACTATTTAAATGCACACTTTGCACCCTAAACTATCACATTTATCACACTTTGCACCCCAATGTTACTTTTACCATTAAGTTAGACATAAATTATCACTCTAATTTACCTGCAAAAGTAATGTTGGGGTGCAAAATGTGATAAATGTGATAGTTTAGGGTACAAAGTGTGCATTTGAATAGTTTAGGGTGTAAAGTGTAATCTGGTATATAGTTTAGGGTGGTAAAGTGTAATTTACCCTTATTTAAACACGTAATGAATGAATAATTGCTATGATTGCACTCAATTATTCAATTATTTATTGAGAAATGTTATGTCCATAATATTTTCATAATAAATCTTAGGTGACAGATTATTATTAGCTGTTACTGTGGAGAAAGAAAGTACTTTTAGTGGTAGATTCAAATTAAATACTATTAACAACCTGCCATTTATGATTTGTTGTGAAAATGTTGTGGATGTAACACTTCTTTTATTCATTTTTCAGCATCTTGGAGCCACCCCACGAGATTGCTCCCTATAATAACTGAATGCTTGTGGGACAGGGTGACTCCATACACCCAAGAGAATAATCAAATACTCAAAAAGGTTTGAACACTCTCATTTGTTTAAAAACTAAATAATTGGTAAATCATCATGAGCAAAAAATAAAGAGAAATAAAGGTCAGTTATATAATCTCTCCATAGTTTGAGAGAAATTTTAAATTAAATTTTCTATTATTTTAAATTAAATCTTTAAATAAACTTTTTAAATTGTTTCAATTCATCTCCTCAATTATTCACTACTAGTATGTAACCTGTATTTACACACGAGAATGATGAATTGTAGTAGTGCTATTGATGTTAATTTGTGCTATTTAACATATAAGACATAGTTTGACCAGAACACATGGAGGTACTAAAATAGTTTTTCTTTAAAATTTTCACGATATTGGTTATGCCAAATTTATCATTATGTTGATATTGCGTGTATAATTTTGAAAATTATTATTATTTACTACATATACAATATCAATTCACAATTATTATCCATGAAATTTTACTAAATACAACACAAAATAAAATAATAAATTGGTTAAATAATATCTTCTAAATTGAATGAGGATAGGTGCATGGGAACATTCAGCTCAATTACAATTAATTACAATCAATATCTTTGCATACGAAACATATGAATAGAAACAATATATATAAAAATGTTCATTAATTCAAAGAAGAAATAATATCAAAAAACTAAACAATTTAATTTGTATGAAAAGTTAACAAAAACAAAATCCAATATTGATTCTAATTGAGTTTTTTCTAAACTTTGGTTTAAAAAAGAAAAAAAGAGATATATATATATATATATATATTACCTAGTTAGTAATGGATGGTACCCAATCATGGTATATTATATAAATGACTTATGAATTTGAATTGTTTCTAGCTATACAAAAAAAAAAAAAAAAAAAAAAAAAAAAGAAAAAAGAAAAAGGCTCTTCAATATATAATCATTCAAACTATCTCTTACTCTAATTTATATATATAATAATAGGTAAAACTGAGAGAAACTCACTTTAGAATTCCAATTTTGCGCCATGTGTCCTAAATTATTTATTTTTAAAAGGTTTTATCTCTTAATTTTAGAATAAAATGTGAGACCACATCATAAATCTTCATCCAAGTGAGTTATTAAGTACAAAAACCAAAGAGTCAAGAATAAATGAATCGTAAAAAAAAAAAAAAATTTCATAATAGTTTTTTTTTAAAAAAATATGGACAATTTACATTTTATATTTAATAATATCCTTACAAATTTTTTTAAAGAGTTAACAAAATATAAAAATGACTATTAATAATATTTAAATTATATATATTTGAATGATATTATGCATCTTATTGTATATTTTTAAGTGTGTCCATGCATATGCATGAAGTTACAAACTAGTTTTATATAAAGAGTTAGATATATGATCAGATCTCTTATAATTTATTTATATTGGACTCTTCGTTTTCTATACTAAATTGTTTCATTTGGTACAAAAATTAAAAAATTTAGATTAAATGGAACACATAGCGCAAAATTAAAACTCTGATTGAAATCTAATTTTTACACTAAATTAACGTACTTAACACAAAAATTTAAAAACTTAGATTAGATGGGACATGTGTCATAAAATTAGACTCTAATTGAATTTCAATTTGAAATCTAATTGGATTTTCTCTTAGTTTTCCCTATTAATATATATATATATATGTGTGTGTGTGTGTGTGTGTGTGTGTGTGTGTGTGTGTGTGTGTGTGTGTTTAGTTAAAGTTATACCTGATGTAACTTTAAGTAATGTTACATCACTTAATATTTTTTTAATTAAATACGAATATTAACAAATCAGCCATTGTATTATATTATTTTTGTGTATTTCTCATACTTGTAAAATTTTAAGATGATTAAAAATTAATAGTCATGTTATCAATTAATTATTTAAATTCAAGTGTTTATATTTTAAAATAATGCATAAAAATAAATTTATAGATTAAATGATAAATAACAACTAATTGACATAAATATAGTATTTGATGCAAATCTTAAGGAAGAGTATATTTCTTTTTTTGAATGGCATATTCTATTATTTATTTTATATATATATATATATATATATATGTCTATTAAAAGGGAGAATGTTACTTTTTAAAATATCCAAGGGAGTATCACCTAGTGAAATAAAGTAGAAGTTGCTGTTATGGATTTCGATTCGGAGCTATACCCTAGGTATTGCACTATTATACCCACTCACTTTCACATCAATTTTTACTATTTTATTTTTAATTTTAACTGTTTAACATTATTTTTACACTTTTTAAATTCAATGGTTAAGATTGAGAGTTAAAAAAAGCATTTTTTTCAACTTTCAATCTCAACCATCCACTACTATGAGGCCTAGGGAAATATCTTCTCAATCCTATAGTAATTTTTTTTTTTTATATAACCTATTATTTATTTTTAATGATAAGAAACCTTTAAATTGTTAGACTATAGAAATTTTAATTTTTTTTCCTCATGAGTAATAATGTTGTTTTTTTAATAATGATATTTGGGTATCCAATTCCAATCATTTCTGATTAAAATCGGGTCCCAGCTTTTATTTTCCACTAAATAGAGGAAAGAAAGGTAATGAGTGTGATAGCAAAAGGTTGGGGGATATTTTCAAAGTAACAGTGTGGGGAGGAAGCATATTGTAAGTTATAATGGGTCTGAAAGAAAGTTGTAAATTAACATCTCGCGTTTGAGAAACTTGATTTCAATATAAAATTCGAGGGTTAAAGACTCACTTCTCACTTGGTGAGTAGATAGTGTAATGCCACATAGATCTCGAGTTTTAGAGTATCGACTTCCAAAAAGCAAAATCGTTGATTTCGTACTTGAAGAACATCCTGTCTGAAGAAGAACAAATCTAATCTGAAGAGGAAGAACGAAGAGATGATTTGAAGAGGCACGATCTGATCTGATCTGAAGAGGAAGAACGAAGAGACGATTTGAAGACGCACGATCTAGTCTTCAGATCTGCCGTCGAAGAACGAAGAAGAAGGAAAAAATGAAACGTAAGGAAGAAGAAGGAGAAGAAACCCAGCAGATGAAGAAACCTAGAGACGTAGAACAGAGACGAAGAACGGTGAAACTCGAGTTTTTAAAACTCGAGTCCTAAATGCTCCCATGTGGATTTTTCGTCCACATCAGCTCTCACCACTTACAATCGAGACTTAGATACTTAAGTTTTATTTTAAAACTCGAGTTTTAGACAGTCGAGATACTATTTTTCATCGTTATTTTGAAATGTGACAATTAACTAAATTTTTTGATATTTACTGTTATTGAAAAAAAAAAGAAAAATCCAAAAGGTTGTTTCCCTAGTTTGTTTTTATCCTAGTCTTAAAAGACTTAAGATTTTGAGAGATATCGAATCAATATTCGATATATAAAAACACAAAGCTTTTCGGAGTTGGCGAAGACAACAGTACATCAGATCAGATCAGATCATGGAGTTCCCATTTGGTCATCACTCCCACTCTCACTCCCATCACCACAAACAGAGAGATGATGATGATGATGATAACTATGAAGAAAAAAGAGAAGATAACTACAATTACCCACCTCCTGGAAGAACCACCATACCTGCTTTCGATGACCAGCCACCACCACCACCACCACCGCGACCACACTCTTATTACCAAGAAGATGAATTTCCACCACCGCCACCGCGACCACACTCTTATTACCAAGAAGATGAATTTCCACCACCGCCACCACCTCGTCCACACTCCTATTACCAAGAAGATGAACTGCCACCTCCACCACCAACTCACCTTTCCCACACCTACCACGCGCCACCACCTCCCCAAGAATATGGCTACTCCGCTGAATCAGAATCAGCACCACCACCTCCAATTTATTCCTCTTCTACTCATGTCGAACACGTTGCTTATGATGTGAACCCCTCTGAAGTTGAGACTGAAACCCACCATTCCCATCGTCCACATTTACCTTCCTTCCTTCACCATCATACCCCACAAAATCCCACCTCTGATCTTTACAACAAACCCACTTACAAGATCTTCTCCAAGGCTGAACCCAATTTCTCACTCACAAACAGAGATGGCCATGTCATTCTTGCCCCATCTGATCCATCCGATGAATTCCAGGTTTTTTTTTTTTTACTTTGATCTGGTTGTTTTTCTTTACTTTTTTTCCATGTGGGTTTGTTGTTTGTTAAGTGTTTCTGTGAGTGTTTGGTTTACAGCACTGGTACAAAGATGAAAAGTACAGCACAAGAGTGAAGGATGAAGAGGGGTTTCCCTGCTTTGCTTTGGTTAACAAGGCCACTGGTCAGGCTATTAAGCACTCTATTGGAGCTTCTCATCCTGTAAGATGTTATTGTAATTTAAATTCAAGTAGTTGCTGAATTGTTGTACTTTTCCTTTTTAGTAATGTTCTGCTTTCTTTACCTAAATTTAGTGACACTAGATATATGTCAAAGTTTAGTTACATGTATTTGAAAAACAAAATGCATTTGCGTTTTTGCATCTTCTATATTAGATCAAACTGTGTACCATGCTAATTGTCAAACTAGAGCATCATTGGCCTTTTTTTATTTTATTTTTTATGCTCATGTTGTCACAAGAAAAGGTATGGTCTGTGTATGAAAAGTAAAAAAAGAAATGAGGTTGATGGTGCATGAATAAACATGCTTTAGGCTAGTACCATTTTTGAAGCTGAAATTTATATTGATTTTTTATTATCAATCCAAAATGAGATAATTTGTGCTCATCTTGCATTTTTGGTCTTTCAGTTGTGTGCAATAAAAGACTTTAGGGAGCGAGGGTCTTTGTTTCATGTCTCTTTTGATTTTAAGAGTGGATGGGTGTGGGGGTGAATTAGTTTTAAACAGAAAAGCAGTTTCCTCTTTCGATGTTGGACAAAGATTTAGATATTCTTTTTCAAAGTTTTCAGCATTTTTGGTTCAAGAGCCTACTAATGGTCTCTTCTTCTTATGATATATCATCTTCTTTAGAAAAAAATCGTTAACTTCACGTGCTGAGAATGAAGAAACATTGTGCTTGTATTCAATATCAATTTCTGTGAAGTAGGATAAATTAGCAAAGCATTTTACTTGGTTATGGAAGTTTGGGCCTCTAATGTATGGCACAATATAGTATGGTTTAACTCTGTTTATTCTTGAGACACAGAGAGCTGATTAGATCTGCCTGAGTATTTGTGTATGAGGGAAGCTTTCCAGCCTGAGAGAGAGATGTGTTCCCCGCGGGGGGGGGGGGGGGGTAGGTGGGTGGTGTTGTTGGAAGAAGGACATGAGGATTCAAAAAAAAAATTGTTACTATTATTTTATGAGTGTTTAATAGTGCCACGTCAGTTAAAGAAGACCTCATTATCCATTCATCCTTCCATTCAACATGCTGTTAGCCATGGATATGAAGATTTGATTGAAGAACTAAATTGTTACCTTCTAATTGTTTGGGGACCAAAATTGAATTATTCCCTATTTCAGGGATCATAGTGTGTTTGCATTTTAAAAGATTTATGAAAGAAAGAAAGGGCCACATGTTTGAAATTTTTAGCAAGCATATTTTGTTGGATACCAAAAAAATAAAATAAAATAAAAATTGTGACATATTTACTTTATATTTTAAACCTTTTGATGCTGTTTTGATCTAGTAAATCAATTTTATCTGATTTATGTACAATATATGTTTATTTATTTATTAATCAATTTAAGTGTCCCTGGTAGTGTATCCTAATTTTTTGAGAATTGTTGTATCACCATGTTTGTGTATATCGTATGTGTCCTGTGTTGGTTTCGGAAATTCTTATACTTGTATGGTTGTTGTATCTCCATGGTTGTATATATCATATGCGTCCTGTGTTGGTCCCGGCAATTCATATACTTCTATAATTGAAGCTCATGACCATAAGCACATACACAGCGGCCATGAGGACATGCTTATTCATGAGTTCTTTGGCATGCTCATGCACCCAATTTGTTTGTTGGGGTTCAGCTGCGGCCCCCTATATGTAAAATTTGGCTTAAATATAAAATAAAGTTCATTGATTTTTAACTTTCATCTGATTAACTACCTCCTTAGCTTTAAATTTTATGTTTGAGAACTATTAATTGGAAATTCAACTTTAAAGTAATGCATTTGGGATTTACAGATGAGTCCCTACATATAATGGGATGTGTTCCTTGACATGAGCATCACAAGTAGACAATTTCAGGATTGAGCTTATGGATGGAAAGGAAAAAAAAAAAAAAAAAAACACCCTCATGATATTCTCTTCTATTTTCTGCTTGTATTTGTTCATGTTCAAATACTTTTTTTTTTTTTTTTCTCTCAACGTCAATTTTGTCCTAATCTGTTTGCAGGTGCAGCTGATTCCTTATAATGCTGACATTCTTGATGAGTCTATCCTGTGGACTCAGGGCAAGGACTTGGGTGATGGTTTCAGAACTGTAAGAATGGTGAATAACGTTCGTCTTAATGTGGATGCTTTTCATGGAGATAAGAAATCTGGAGGTGTGCATGATGGTACCACTATAGTACTGTGGGAATGGAATAAAGGGGATAACCAGCGATGGAAGATCATCCCCTACTGTAAGTTTCTTTAGTCTTAACGGATTAAAAGCTAGGAAAATGACATTTGTTCTGGTTGTGTTTTCTTCCATCTTGTGAAACTTTAATAGCTTCTATGATCTTGCTTGCATCTCTAGTATTATCTACGATGTCAAGAAATTCTAATAACAAAAGACCCTCCCCAAATGTTTGTAGTTTGAGAAATTGAGCCTTATCTATTCTGCTGCATGTGTCTCATTCGCTGAGAAGTCTTATTCTCTTCTTCATTGTTTTTACTATCCACTTTCTAATTTTTTTTCCCGATTCGTTGCTAAATGCAGGATTTGCTTGCAGTGCTGTTGCCATGCCCTTGAAGCTGTATTTTGATTATAAGAATATGAGTTTGGAATCTGCTGCTTTTGGTTGCGAGTGTGTGTTTGTGTTGCTATTGTTCAATATGTGTGAAACTATGTACTACTGCTGTTACTTTATATTCATAAATTATTACTATTATTATCGATCATTATGAATATGATAACTACTCCAATATATAGAAAACATCAGCTTCAAGTTCCAGCTCTAATTTATACTATCTTACGTAATCACGTAGAAAGCTAAAACCAAAGAATTAAGTCCAATTAATTTATGTTGATGTCATGATTTCCTATGTCACCTACCATTTGTTTTTCTTCTAGAAAGCAATTTTTTTGTTCAATTTATAATTCTTGAGGATTAACTGCATGGAAAAGGATTGTTAATGAAGAAATTATAATGAACTTCTCATTTGTTTAATTTTGCGTTCTGGGTTAAGAACGTAATTTTTCTCTAACTTGTGTTAAAAATTATATATATATATATATATATATATGAGTTGGGTTCAAGGTACACCTGATGTAATTCTAAGTAATATTATACCACTCAGTATTTTTTAATTGGATGAGAATCTTAACAAATCCACCGTTAGATTACATTATCTTCGTATATTCTTCATACTTGCAAAAATTCAAAGTGATCAAAAATTAATAACCATGTCATCAATCAATTGTTAAAATTCAAATTTTTGTAGTTTAAAATAATGCATAAAAGATGAGTTTATAGATCAAATGGTAAACAGTTTTCGATGGATATGAAAATTGGCATGCATGTTAAGGACATATATATGAGCTGAGTTCAAGTTATAGCTGGTGTAATTCATCTAAAGTTACACATTTTTTTAACCATTGATTTCAATTAGATCTAATGGTTAATAATACATAAGCTGCCATGTCATCAACTCTAGAAATAAGTAATCTAATGCATTAAAAGTCATTAATTCTCTTGTTAAAAACATCATTAAGTCCTTTCACCTTTTCCATCTTCTTCTTCTTCTCTCTCTAGACCACTCATGTCCTTCTCCTTCACTGACCCACACAACTCATTGGAGCTATATGTAGAATTTAGGTTGTTAAATCTAGAAGTATAATTTAGTTTTAGATATCAATTTAAAACCAATTAAGGCCAAAAATTTAAATATTTTACCGGTCAGACTCGTTAAAGTCTTGTCCCTTGACAATGAAGTGAGATAGTTCTGATCTAAATGTCAATTTAGTAATCGAAAAAAAAAAAAAAATCTATATTTCTTGAATCTTGTCACTAAAGAGTCCTTTTATTTGGTTTCTCTTAAGTGAGAATACGTCTAATATAGTCCTTATGTCAAAAACCAATATTGGAAACTAAGCAAAAGAACAAACAAACAAAAGAAAATATGTGGATATTGGTTGGCTATGGAGATATATGGAGATTGGCAAAAGAAAGAAGGGAGAAGAGTCATCCACTAAATCTAGGGCGTGGCGTCCACTGCAACTACTTTGGGAGAGTCATGTCTGAATCTGATTTAGGTGTTTTCATAAAGTGCAGTCATGTTTGTGTATGTGTGTTTTGCGAGAGAGATTTATGAGAAATTAGAGAAGTTTTAAACAATAAATATGGAGAGAGAAACAACACTACTATTAATTAAGTGAATATTATATACATCAATTAGCATTTAATACTTTTTTTTTACAGTTAAATATTTAGGAAATCTATGGCTTAAAAAAGGTGTAACTCTTGTAATTTTTGTAGAATTACACCAGATGTAACTTGAACCTACCTTTTTTTATTTTTTATTTTAAAGTTGAGTGGGATAAATACTATTAACATTAAATCATTACAAAATTGGGCCACCAGGCCCACCACGAAGAGTGGGAATTTCCAACACGTTCCATCCTATGACAAAAAAAAAAAAAAACAATGGCCGAAGTTCATAAACTATAACCCCAATATTGCTGGATTGCTTCCACATTAGCCAACTTTTTTAGTGCATATAAAAAGGGTGTGCACTGCCAACAAGTCTTTTTAAGTATACGAATAATTAAACTTGGCTCAATATCTTGTTGGGCAAGTGACTGATCAAAAAAAAGAAGTTTCGACCCGCCAGACAAGTTACAATGCCTGAGAAAGAAAGATCAAAGGACAATTGTGGTCAATGATGTCACCATAGTCACTATCAACTATGCCTTCTTATCCAGTACCGGCTTATAATAAATGCAGTTGGTGTGATGACTTAAGGTCCAAGTAAAAAAAACCCTCAAATTTTAATCAATAAAATTATTTTTTTAATTAATTAGGCTCAAAAATTAGCTACCAAATAAAATAAACCTTTTTTATCAAATGAAGGACAAGAAAAAAAGAGAGAAAAATGCTATATTCATAATATTTTTCACAACATATTTAGAAGAAATCCTAAATAACAAGTTGTTATAAGCTGTTATTGATGGTAAAAAAATAATTCTAGTAGTAGGTTCAAATTAAAATTAGTAACAATTTAACACTTAGGATTTGTTGTGAAAAATATTATGAATGTAGCACTTCTCAAAAAATAAAAAGTTCACAATATTTTTCACAATAGTTGAGTTGACAAATTTTGGCTAGTTCTCACTTAGGTCTACCATTAACATCATAATTTTACTTACCACTATTAATCTATGTAGATGCTCGTTTTTAGAAGCTTAGCAGCAAGAAAATACCCAAAGACATAGACAGAATAGAATAGAAATACCATTAGGGCCCAAGTGACAGGAATAATGGATCACGGGTTCATAAAACAAGCAAATGGACCTTGGAGAAGTAAATGGGCCCAAGACGGCCCGGAAGAAAGAAATAGCAAACCCATGAGTAGTGTGGATGTAGAAAAGTAAGAATGGGCCACAACTGTCATAGCAGACCCAAAACAGTGTAAGTAAAGAAAGTAAGGGACAATGGAAAACCCATGGAAAGAATTGAGTTGAAAGGACCAGGGATGTCCCAAGAAAGTAAATGGGTCAAAGATGCCCAAAAGAAAATAGAAGGGACGAAGGAGCCCGCCAGCAATAAAAAAAAAGCACAACAAGTTTATTGGGCCCTCAGAAAAGGAATGAACAGTAAAGCCCAAAGAGGCCCAGCGGCCCTTGGGTCAAGCAAACCTCATGGTAGGAATGACAAAGTGTTACGACAGGAAACAAATAACAAAGGCTGGGAGCAAAAGTATGGAGCAGCCCATAATCGAGTAAAGCTCAGTCCATGAGAAAAGCAAGCCATAAAAGAAAAAGCAGTTAAGGGAAACAGCCCACGCCACAAGAAGCCAAAGACGAGTGGCAAACTGGGCAAGTTGACCCTCAGACCATGGCAAAAACATGATTAACGGGCAAACTTTGGACAAGTATGGAGGTAGAGCACGCGCAAGATCTAGACATCACCAGCCTGTGCCCAGCCAATACGGGAAATAGTGAGGTCATGGGTCAGAGGTAAGGGGGTATGGTTTAGCGGTGGGAAGGGGAAAAAACCCATTTTTGTGTTTTTGGTTCAAGCTCTTTTGGAAGTAATATCCTGCTGGGATGACATACCACCCAAAAGAGGCAAATACTGAGCTGGAACCACTAGGTGCATGCCATGAGGGACGGAGAGAAAGAGAGTACTTACACTACGGCAGGCCAAAATGTCATGGCAGCAAGCAAACAAAAGAGCCTTCTTTGTCTGGTGGAGTGGAGTGGCATGGCCAGGGCAGGTAAGAGGTGCTAGCTGGGTAACTGACTAGTCAGTAATGGCCAGCAAGGACATCCATCCCAGACAAAAACAATTAAGGGCTAAAATGGTTAAAAACCAAGCACGGCTGGCACTATAGAAGGAGTTTTACTGTGCACAGTGAAAAAAAAAAGGGGAAGCAACCTCTAGGAGAACAACTACTAGAATAAAAAAAAGAATACGGTGAGAAATTAAGAAAAAGAAAAGAGAAAAGGAACTAAGGAATAGAGAGAAGAGTAGGAGAAAAACAGAGAGAATAGAGTGGCAGGCTGGCATGCACTGAATGGGTCAATCTCCCTCTCTCTCTTCAATCTATGCTTTCTGGTAATGGAGAAAGGTCTTATGAAGCACAAGTCATTTAGGTCCGCCTCTTCAAAGCAACTAATTTCCTATTCAGAGAGATTAGTCGTGTTGAAAAAGTGATTTCCTATACTTGACTTAGACTCGAAGACATTACTTAACGCGGCAGACTGACAATACTTTCCTTTTATAAGCTTACTGTTGTTCATTTAATGCTTATCCTGTTATTGTTATTATGTAAAATAGGCACTTTTCGAAGCCCATTATTTAATCTCCCTAAATCTTAAAGGAATTTCTATTATCATCTTTATTTTTATCTGCCTACCGTAGTTAGTGTAACAGTTCTTTCTACCATGGGCATGTGATTAAGGTCTGGTTCACTAAGGCATTGTTTGGGCACAAGCCAAACCAAAGATAGTTGCTTTTGGACTGATCCTAACTCCCTGATCCAGAAATCTCTAGGCCTTGTGTAGCAGCAGGGCGGTCCAACCCAATATTTAAAAAAAGGCCCACACAATCTACCACATCAATAGGTGTGAAAAGTTTTATCAAATTTTTTGTGTCTATAGACTTTCTAAAAAATAAAAATTTACGTAGTTCATGCTAATTAATAATAATTTTGTATATAAAACAAGATAATAGAATTTAAATAATATTTAATTTTTTTAAGTCATATTAATATATATATATATATATATATATAAATATAAAAAGCCTCAATGTTAGTTTTTCTCTTAAGCCCCCAAATGCATCTAGCTGCCCCTGTTTTTATCATTTCAAATTTGTTAGATAAAACATCTCCACCATGAAAAATTACCCACTTTGTCTCCGAACACCAAAACCTATATCCTTTCATACCCGTACGAAAAGCCCAATAAAATAGTTTTTAATCTTTTGGCTCTATGATCTAATTTCGAATCATTCACATATTTGTGCGTGTATTGAAGTCTTGTGTTTGAAACAACCTTCCAATTTTAGCAATAACTATGGTTGGTCCACCTGTTAATGTATTTCATTTAAGGAAATAAAAGTTACTTTGACATGTGGCCGTCATCACTACCAAATTACCAATGCACCTAATATTACTTTTTATTGTCCCATTTTCCATAACTACATTGAAGCACTTGGAAACTAAAAACTCGTTGAGATGAAATTCTTCATCAAGTTTAGTATACATTGCAATCTCAATTCCTTCACTCTCAAGCCAGAGCCTAGCCCTTTGTTGAAATGCTTCAAGAATTTCTCTCAGATGGTGAATGAGAAATTAAATGAGAGAACGAATCACCCCATCTTGCAATTTCAACTTGGTTTTCCATATTTGGACACAAATGATAGGTATAAGTTATAATTTACTTCTTTGAATGACAAACAAAATTGTCAACCATTCAATGCTAAGTTAGAATCACTATCACTACTTTGTGCTACATTTGCCTTGGAGTCCTCCTTATTTTTCAAAACAAGACATTCTTTCTTTCAAGGCGACTTGTTGTGACAATAGACACACTCATCTTCTCCAACTTTCTAATTAGTGACTACCCTTGATTTAGATAAAAATATGATTCTCCTATTCCAAACTTATTACTACCATACATATCCCTAAATGTCAAAGCATCACTAAAATTTCCCAACTTTTTTACTGGTGGTTTTTCTTGATTTAGATCGAAATATGTCTCTTCTACCAAAGTTCTTATTATCATACTTTTTCCTAACTGTCAAAACACCACTATGTTACATGAAGTTGTTCATTCCATCAACTTTTCTACCACAATTTTGTCATTAGGCATTGGTCTTAATTGTTTGGGTTGATAGAGGATTCACCTGAGATCTCTCTCCCTAATACTCAAACCAAAATTCAAATAACAAAATCTCTAATAATTTCAAATATTTAAATAGCAAAGTTTGGTTCTAATAATAGTTTTTTTTTTTTTTAAATGACCTCCAAATTTCACTCCCCTGCAAAATTTATTTTGAACACTATTATGGGCTTTTGAAAGATTTCACAAACAAAATAAAAAGAGACAATTACACACCCAAGAGTAATACTAAAGATTTATGTGGTTTGACAATAGTTTACATCTATAGAGGCAATAAGAGTCACTAAAAAATTAGGAACATCAATCAATATCAATATATATATATATATATAAGCAGAGATCTCGTGAGGGAAAGTACGAGGTTCTGCCAAGTGAAGCTCTAATTTTGCATTTAACCTCTTTTTTTTACCTCTTTCATTAAATTTTTTTTATTGTTCTCAAAAATTTCACATTAACTTATTTTACTGTTATCTCATTAATATCTCATTAATTGCCTAAGTTTACACCACACATTTCTCTAATCTTCATGTCTTTTAGTATACCCACCGTTTTAGTATTTTTAAAAAAATAAAAAAATAAAAATAATTAAGGACTAATAATAATAACTAAGCACATAAGGCCCTGCAGAGAGATACAAAAATATTGTGGATTGTTAAATAAAATGCATTGACTAAAAATTTAAAAGAGAAAGAAAGAGTAATCTGAAGGGTCATCATCTCTGTTATACTGGCCTCTCACCACCATCAAGACATAGAAAACCCCTACGGGTAATTTTTTTTCTTTTTTCTTTTTAAAATTAGGGGCGTAAATATGATTTAGGTTTAGGTGATTTGGTTGGATAATTTTTGTTTTGGGTATATAAGAAGAGAGAATATTTGGTGCGCAATGTAAAACTATATTCTACCATAGTTTAATTTTAAATCATCTATAAGACACATGAATACACATTGCCCACATCATGTCTTAATGTTGCACCATTGATGAGTAGAAGACGGTGAGAGAGTTGTACATAATTTCATTTCATAGTATGAAATATGAAACATAACACAAATTAGTTGATTTTTATTGTCCCATTACTCTTTTTCATTTATCTTTGGTTTTATGATTTTTTAAAAAATTAATCTTACCTTGAGAAGGTTACAAATATGTAGTGAAATTGCTAAACTAATTTTTAATATCTCAAAATGTATATATTTCATTACTCTAATTTAGTTTACTATTTCTTTATAATATATGTAAAAAATTATCCAAAATTGTCTCATATAAAATATCACAAAATTATCCGTGCATCGCACGAGCAACTTACTAATTACAATAATGGCACAAAGATATTTTCGTAAAACCCAAATCTTAAATATAACCAAATAACTCTCTCAAAAAAAATAAACCAAAAGAGAATTCCTATTTTCTCTAAACAAATATATTGTATTCGTATTGCAGAAAGAACAAGAGGCCGTATATATATATATATATATATATATATATATATATATATAAATCAAAGGGCAAGGCTGACCGGGGCCATATGATTACAGAAATGAATACTGACTGGGGTATTGCAAATGTAAACTATACTAAAGGATGCCATGTGATTACAAGTATTGGGTTGTAAAGAGGAGGCAAAGCTGAGCTATGATAGTCTTTCAATTAGGACTCCAATTCGACCTGCCTTAGAATGGAGCCTTGGTTCCCTTAAATAGGCTGGAAGGAGCATTGGGACCTCTGAAGGACTGTTATATTTCCTGAAAGTGAATTGCTTTTACTAAGGGTGAAAACATTTTCCACCGAAATCAAACAGTGTTTCTAGAAAGTAGAGTTGGACTGTTCATGAATAGTATCTTGTCTTTTGTCCTTTAGTGTCGGCTGAGTACTAGTACTGTTCATCAACAATGACTAGTGCTGGAGATGGATAATGTTCTCTTTTGAATAGTGTCTGGTGCTATTCAAAGTAACTTAATCAATATCCAAATTGTACCCATCATAAGGATCTTGGAAGTCCTGGAAAGGGTCAAAATGACAGTGATTAATTGATGCTTTTGAAAAGGCAGGAGAAACCTTTTCTTCTATCTCTAGCTGTTTAGACTGGATGGGTAATTGTTGTGCAAGATCTTTTAATTCTTTACTAAATTTTCTAGCTACCCGGATGGAGTCTAGGCTAGACTGAGATCTTGGGGTCTGAGCAATGACTTTCTGAACTGGAAGAGGGTAGTCCTTATAGAGCTGACTGATGACTGGATCAATCTTAAGACTGTCCCACCATTTAAGTGAGAATTCCCTATTTAACAGATTACTATTAATTGCATAGGACCACATACTAATCCAATGGATCTTGTATTTGATAGTCATATGCAAAATTGCTGGAAACTGGGAGTTTTGGCTGTTGACTTTGAACCTGGAACTGAAATCCCTGAGGGCCTCTTGTAAGGGTTCTGGGAAGTTCTGAGGAACTAATCCAAACATTTCCCACCACTTAAGAAACCATGTAGGTATAAGGCTGGAGAACTTATTGTCAAACATCAGGAACCATGAATGATCAAAGTTCTTGTTTTGATAGAAGAGAACTTTCTCAAAGGCGTCCATGTAGTCATAATAACTGTACTAGAGTTCTGAACCTGTGAGAGACTTGAGATTTGTGAGTGTCTTGAGCAAGGAGGGGTTCCGTCCCCATTGTTTACTGCTGACAAAACCTGTGATGATAAACTTATGGTAGAGGACTACTGAAGGGTCCCCTTTATTCATGATGTATTTTATACGAGCAAATTTTTCCTAGATGAGGATGCTCTTATAGAACTTGATACTTTTCTCTGGGTGCCCTGGAAGGAAGTGTCATTCTAGGGGCAATATTTCCATGGCTAAGGCTAGGGGATCTTTTATATGAACTAAATGTGGTTCAATATAAGAGATATGTTGGACAAAGGGTTTCTTAACATAAGAAGACCTTCCTTTCTTTGCTGGGTAGGAAGAAGGGTTTTGGGACTGTATGGGGCCGAAAGGTTCTTCAATTGTGTAAGGGGTGATTACCCTAGGGGCTACGATAACTAAGGCTGAACTGTAAGTGGGTTGACCATAAGGTGGCCGTTCATAATTTGGTTTTGGGATTATGGAAACCAAATAACGATTGGCAACGGATGTTGAAGAGATTGGTACTAATTGGCCAAGTTTCTTTGCTTGACTGGTACCACTAGGGTTCTGTTATTTAGGCTGTTTTGGAGGTAGAGGTTGTACGGGTTTCTTCCCGGACATCTTAGGTTGAACACGGATTCTACAAGAATTCACGGGTGAGGAAATCAGGAATACTGTTCTAGGTTCCTTCTATGAACTCTATATCAAAATCAAAAACTAAAAGGATGGCTTGCCATCGTGCAAAAATCTGTTTTGATGCAAGATTTTGAACATCTTTTTCTAAAACATGTTTTGCAGATTTACAATCAATCCTAATTAAAAAATTTTGATTCAAACGATCACTTTAAAATTTTCAAATGCATAATGCTATAGATTAAAATTCTTTTTTAATAGTACTATAATTAATCTGAATGGGAGTCCAAATTCCTGAATAGAAATAGACTATCTGTTCTGGGGAAGTGGGACTATCTCTATGGAGAAGAATGCCACCATAACCTATGTTAGAGGCATCTATCTGGACAATCTTGAAGGAATTGACAGAGGGAATTCCTAAGCAAGGGAGGGTTTTGACATATTTTTTGACTTCTTGGACGACGGTTGTGTGGTCTGTGGTAGAAGGAGGAGGATTTTTCCGAAGTCTATCAAAAAGAGGTTTACATTGCTATCTGAGGTTTTGATAGAAATCAAAAACATAATTTAGAGATCCTAGAAATCTCTGAAGTTGGGTTTTGTCTAGGATTTGGTCAGGAAACTTATCCGCAAATTGGATAGCTCTATCTATGAGTTTGATGACTCTATGATGAATGTCAAACCTAAGAATTGAGCTTTAGTTTGGAAAAGATTGATTTTTGGGGCTGAAACAACAAGACCATTGAGCTTGATGGTATGGAGAAATGCTCTCAGGTGCTTCCAATGCTGTTCCAAAGATTCTGAAAAGATAAGTACATCATCAATGTACACAATTGCATGATTGGAGAACGGATTGAAAATCTCGTTCATAATGTTTTGGAATTCAGAAGGTGCATTTTTTATACCAAAGGGCATCACATTCCATTCGTAATGTTTGAAGGGTGTGGTGAAGGCTGTCTTATACCTATTAGACTCTCTGATTTGTATCTGCCAAAAACCATTCTTCATGTCCAACTTACTGAAAACCACTACTCTACTAAGCTTATTGACTAAGTCTTTCTTGTTGGGAATTGGGTACCTTACCCATTCTAAGACTTTGTTAAGGGGCTTGTAGTTGATAACTAATCTAGGAACATCTTTTTCTATTTTAGCATTTTTTTGGACATAAAAGGCTGGATAAGACCATGGTGATCTAGACTTTCTAATGATTCCTTTCTTAAGCAAATCCACTATTTCTGCTCTTCAAGTATCCATGAGTTCCTGGTTCATTTGGATGGGTCGAGCTTTGATAGGGATGTCCTTTTCATCAAATCCTTTGGCATATGGGAGAGCTACCTAGTGTCTCTTTCTATGCCAAAAAGTCGTGGGTAGATCAGAGCAGACTTCTTGCTTAAACTTTTCTTCAAAATTTATGATCTTTGTTTGGATGTTATTACAAGTTAGATGTTCCTCAACTCTCTTGTATCTCAAATCATCCTACAAGTACTTAAGATGATGGGTCTTGGCACTAATTAGGTTTAGGGTCTTGGAGACAGAAACTTCTTAGAGGTTACTGATGTCTTTAGGTTCTGGATTCCTAAGGAACTTAAACTTGACTGGCTGGCTGAATGGATGGGCAATGAGACCTTCACTGTCTACGGTGAAAGGGTACAACAAACACATGAATGGGTTTCCTAAGATAATTCTATCTGTCATATTCTTGACTAGGACGAATGTTGTGTCTTGAGACACATGAGCTTTTGGGATTTTGAATTTAATCTACATTTTTCCACCACTTGCGGGCGTCAATCTCTCCTTAGTCTTATTGAAATACTTGGAGGGAATGATTCCTTCTTGAATTCAGTTGAGATCAACACCTGAATCTATTAAGGCTATGACTTCAAATTCAAAATCTTTACTGATGACAATCTTGACTTTGGAATGCCATTTTTGGAAGTTAATCCTGCTAATGGTATCTAAGAACTTCTCACTAGATGGCTCTTGTACCATGTCAGCTGTAGAGTTAACTGTCTCATAAACTTCATCATCCGAAGGGTTCTGAAATAAGGGACCTTCCTCATTGCCTTGATGAGAAGTGCTTTCTAAATGTTTTACTCTTTGATCAAGGAAATTGTGGTCAATCCTAAGAATGGTTAGTTCTTGCTTAAGGGTTCTAACCTCTGACTTTGTTTCTTTGATTTCCTTTTGAAAATCGTTGACTGTAACTTCCTTCTTGGACTTGGTAAACATATTATAGATCTTTTCTAGGTCTACTTTGGGTTCCTGGATCCTTAGTTCAAGTTTATTGGTTTTTCTTACTAAGGTTTCATGGAATTTGCTAAGCTTCTAAGCTTTGATGACTAGGTCTTCTATCTCTTTTGTTAGATCTAGAAGAAGCTCTTCTTGCTTACTAAGAACACTGATAGTTTTGTTCCTACAACAACTATCTTTGCATGGTATGGGTGCATCCGGGCCACTAGAGGTTTTGGAGGAGGCTCTAGAGGGTTCAGAGGTCGTCTGGTATAACTGATGGATCTCTTGGTCACTAGAACTACTGGGAGACTCACTTTCCAAGTGGTTAAGTTCTAAGAGCTTAAAGATATCATTCTTACTAGTTTGGACATTGACTAGGGTGTTGATAAGGGACTTGGCCTCGATCAACATTATTTCCTGAAATGACCTATTTTTCCACAATTGAAGCATTTTCCTGATGCTTTGGGAATAAGTTTATCCTGTGGATTTGAATTTTCCTTTCTTATAGAAATCATTATCCTTGAAATGGCTGTACTACTGTTTTCTATAATACTTGAAGGTTGTTTTCTTCCTATGGAATTTCTCAGAGGATTCCTTTCCTCTGTATTTGGATTTCCTCTTGGAAGGGTTAATTGAGGGTAAGTCATATTGCGTACAGAAGTTTCCTACTTCGTACTTGGCTTTATTCTTGCTGGCTTGGCTTTGAATCTTTAAATCTCTACACATCTTCATTCCTTCACTTCGGATGGTGCTAGAGATGTCTCCATAGGTTAGGTTATCATAATCTATGACACCTAAGGGGCCGCTAAGGGTTTCTTTGACCTTTTGGCCAAAGTGGGTAGGTAATCCATTAATCAACTTCTCCTTCCAAAATGGAGAATTGCAATCACTTCTATTCATGACTCTGGTAGTAAAGACATTTTCATACCACCTGTAGCCACCAAGGGTTTTACATCTAAGGTTACTCAACTGGTCAAAAATCCTAGATGTGATATTGTTGGGTCTTCCTATGAAGTGTTTCATGATCGTATAGATTAAGGTATTGACTCCATTAGGAATTCCTCTTCCTATGCATTTGTCAAAGATGGGGGTTCCTTCCTCATCCTTTTGAATTTCATTCCTGATGTCTTTTCTTGCTTCTTCTGTTAGGCAGTTGTTCCACCATTGCAGAAGTTTTCCTGTGTATGAGTTGTATAACCTTTGTGTGGGGGCGTCCTTCATTTTGGTAGTTATTGGCCACCATGGTTATATGCTGGATTTTGTTTAGGATTTCTTGTTCTGACAAACCATCTATGTTCCATTCATAGAGTTTAATTTCTTTCCTCAAACTGGAGGTCAGGGGGTGTTGGTCTGGGATACTAATTCTTGGTGAGGCTAGTTAGACTTACTTTGGAATAGTAAAGTCTTTTTACCTGTAAGTCACGAAATTGGTTTTCTAGTTGTCCTATTTCCTTGTCAGATTCTTGAGAGGCTTGACTAGAACTATTAAAGGCTGTATGGATATCTAAAACTTAGAGCTGGGGGGCTTTACTGGTTGAAGTGGTAACTGGTGAAGGGGTGACTGGTTCCTTCTTCACTAGTTCTTTAAGCTTCTGGGTAACTATTTCTAAGGTTGTTTTATCTTTAGATCTGAGACTGGTTTGCCTAGTTGTGGGTAACTTGACTAAGGGCTTTTCTAGGGTTTGGATAGGTTCACTAGAGTTTCCTAGCTGGAGGATAACCTTATTTTCAATACTATCTTCTATCCTACCAAGCTGCTTAACTATAACTCCTAAACACTGATTGGTGTAGTTGTTTTATTCTATCACTTTCTTAACTGTTTTTTCCTCACTTGTGGGAAACTTGAAAGGAGAGGCAACTATATCACTTCCTTGGTGTTTAAAGGTTATGCTTTCCATGGGTGGGTGACAGGACTAGACAACTTCCCTAGTTTCTTTTTTGGTCCAACTAGTTTTGGTGATGACGTAAAACTTTTTGTGCCATTCAAAATGGTTCTCAAAGTATTCAAAGAAAGGGACATTGCTAGATATCTCTTTCATGTTCTTTCCATTTTTCCAAAACTTTTTTTTTTTCCTCTGGTCTGGTTGGCTCTATAGTCTTCTCTTTTAACTCTGTTTTCTTCAAAATCAAACTCTTTTCCTAAGGCTATTAGATCAAGGGTGAAGTCCTTCCTAAATACCATGAGTTGTGGATCAATGTGGGGATCATGTGGTTCATGTTGAAATGGATCTTCCATATCAGTCTTGGATGGAGATGGTGTGTGTTGACTGTTGTTGTCTTCCTGATCGGTTATTGAGTCCTGTTTGGCTGTGTAGCATGGTGTGCTCACTTGGGATCTGGTCTTTACTCTTTGGAGTTCTAAACCTAAATCTCTTCTAGACTTTGGGAATGGTGCCAAAGGTCAGGATGTGCTACACTGGGATGCAGACCTATCTCTGAGAAGGTAGGTGGCTGCCTAATAAGTTGGTGTAGATCAATTGGGGATCTATACTTGGATTCATCTAGAGGTATTCTGAACCTAGATTCATCAAAATCTAAAGGATTTCAGAACCTAGATTGGTCAAAACTTAGCCTCACAGTTCCATCAGCAAATTGTTGGACAAAGTCTAAATCTAGGTTTTGGACTGGGTTTTGGATCTGAAGAGGATAGTTTATTCTCTAGAGTCCAATCCGGAGGGAATGTAACCTCAGACCATTTCAGGGTTCTAGGTACCTGAATCTTAGATCTAGGGTTAGTGGTTTGTATGAGAGTGGTTTCTCCCATTTTCCTTTTATCAAGTGCCTGGACATTTAGGTTTGTTCGCATGCACTTATAGTAAATTTGGTATATCAAGGCTATTTGACTAGCTCCCTGCACCATGAGGGTTCCATGAGTCTTGATATTAAGGGTAAGAGCTTTCATGACATGCTCGTTATGAAGGTAAACTGTAAAATTAGAGAAACAGTTAAAATGAACTGGTCCGCTGCTGAGACTGGTTTCTATGGTTCCTAAGAGGCTATCATTGAATCTGATGTGACGAGTGTCTCTAAGGGCCATAAGGATTGAGCAATTCAACCCTTTTCTAATAAGAGGTTTAACTCCTACCTGAACTAAACCTATGTGCAAGAAGTTGTGTCCTTGCTTCTTGTGGGCTACCAAAGTTGATGGATTAAGCAAGTAGCATGTTTCATGCTTCTTGTTTATGCCATAAACTTGTTCTATAGTCTTAACATGGCAATCTGCCTTAAAAGCCTTTTTAAGATACCATGAAGACTTATAAATCTGGTCAGTGGGGATCTTAGGGATATTCCAATCTCCTAATTTTAGGTCAACATCTGATAGCTCATAAGACTCAGAATTGAGAATTCCAGTTTCTTGTGGAATCTCAAGGAGGGATGATTTAGTACTGGTAGAAGAGTTATTTCTAAATAACCTATTCATTGTTCTGGATTAAAAGCTTAATTAAATAATCACAACCTAATCATCTTTATTCTCAAATTATTGGATCTTTCCTTAGATCTGGAACAGGGTGTTCTATCAAGACAATCGTCTTTTCTTGCGCAGACTACAACCTCTTAATGCCACAGTCCTTCACTTTTGCCTCAATGCCTCACTCCGGCTAAACGGCTATTCACTCGGGACACCGGGGCTTACTGGGTTGACAAACAACATAGATCTGGTCTTACGTGCCTCAACAGTACACATTTGTATCAAACTTTGGGAATAAACATAGAAACAAGAAGAAGCAAATAATTGGGATGTAAAAGATTAACTTCAACAAGTAATCACATGATGATAAAAAGATATGTTAAGAAGGAGGCTCAGCCTACCAATGGTAAAGATATAAGAAGATGATAAAATAATAACAAACGAAGAAATAGATGAACAGAATAGGAAGAGTTATCAAAAAATAAATGTAAAATAAAATGTGGAGGATGGGAAAATTCAACATATTTAATTGACTGAAATTAATAATGTGCTGAAATTATGGCGGTATAACCGACCAACTTTTGATTGAAAGTAAAATATAACTTACAACTGTTACCACCCAACCTGACTCTGATACCACAAAGGGAGTAAGTTACACACAAAGGGAAAGGCCGACCGGGGCCATATGATTACAGAGATAAATACCATATATATATATATATATTCCTATAAAGTTTGCATTTAAGTAGTAGTATTATACAAAGAAATTGAATCCTAATTTGTAAAGAATTTGGTCAGCTTGCAAGCCGACCTAGTGAAATTTATTCAAGCCATCCCATGAATGAACAATCACTTCAAGTAACAGTAGAGCATTAAGCACTCTAACGAAAAAACAAATGCTCTACGCTTAGAATAGTAACATTAATAACTAAAGTAGGTACGCGGTTAATTGCTAATCCAGTTATCCTTATCAAATACATTGATTCCCTTCGTATGAAACAATGAATGATGTTTGAAATTTAGTCTTGATTGATTGGTGACACTTCGAGAGAAATTTTTGGAAGGATCCCTTAATTGAGAAATTGAGGTTTTAGTTGGCACTTGTGTGTAGCCATTATGCGGATCCCTTTGTAGATCGAGTTTGTCAGTCTTAATGGAATATCACCAGTAATTATTAAATATTTCCAAAATATAGTGACATAATATCATGTTATTGTATTCTCCGAGTATTTTATATGAATAATAAATAAATTTACTTATTAATATGTGAGGTGAAAAGTATCATGTCATTGCATTATCCGATCGAATATCAGATAATTACTCAATTTCACATAAACTAAAGATTCTTTGAGGATTGGCAGTAGTTCTTCTCTTTCTTTTTTTTCTTTTCCTTTATTATTTCTTTTAGAGGAGATTCCAATTGCCGAATGCAAAGCATGTGGTTTCGTTGGGTTTAAAAATACATGGCCTTATTTTGTCAGTACGTGGACTTTGTATTTGTTTGTAACTCATGTATATAGACTATATTTGCGGTTGGTTAGATTTGATTTGGCTTTTGCAAGTTGCAACCCTTACCTATGGTTTTGTTATGATTATATATATATATATATATTCAAAATATGATTTAGGAATAGTTACTAGATACATTTGCACCAGCTGGTACCCAAATTGAAGGAAGCTTGCTGTTTATGCAGAATCTGAGACCAGCGAAGCAGTCTTATTTAATATTTTAATTTGCAGGCATTGGATGTAAGATTATATAAAAAATTAATCTCATCTCCTTAGAGAAAGTCATGGAGCTAGCTATTAGAAAATAAATAAGAAATTCTGTTGTTGCAGAGATTAGATTTATTTTACAATGTGTACACCCGGACCTTTCAAATGCAGCCTAGCCATAAGAGACAGAAGAAGAGCCTCTTTCAATCATATAAATATATATATATATATATATATATATATTTTCTAAATAATATTATGGTTCCAGTGATATGCAAAGTCTTTGAATGTAACAACCTATGATCATGGATGACTTAGCTTAGAGTCTAGATCTATTAATTAACAATTAAACCCAAGATAAAATGACTTGGAACATGACTGATAGAAGGAAAAAATCACTTTTGTTAGGTTATTGCTTTATACTTATATCTCTCTCAGGTTTTAGTTATGCATGTTCATGACTTCATTTTGTTTTTTTTTTTTTTTCCCTCTCATTTTGTCATTTTCTTATAAGGTTTACCCTTAGAAAATTTATTAATTTACCATTTTAGGAAATATATGATATCACTTTTATAGGAAATATGAAAAGCTATGAAAAAAAAAATCAATTGCTTTTTCTTTTTCCATAAAAATTAAGTAGTTTTTAAAAATATTATTTCATAAATTAATGTTCTTAAAGCATCAATTTGTTTTTCCCTCCTTATATATAGCATGTTCACAAATTCTTTTACATTTGCCTAAATATAAAATTAAAAAAACAACTTCATAGTCAAAATAATCCATGAGGACCATAACCATTTGAAATTTGAACGTGGGTTTTGCAGTATAAAATTCTAGTTGAGAATTGTTAATTTTTAACTATCTTTGGAAGTTTATTTGTTGGTTTGAGAACACTTCTATTCTCTAAGAACTAAGAATTATAACTCCCCTTATCAAAAAAAGAAAAAAGAAAAAAGAGAGAATTATAACTCCCTTGAAACACAAGATCTCTTTTTTTTTAACTGAATTATAATTCTCTTATATCATTTTTTTTACTAATGAATTTTTTTAATCAATCTTCAAGGAAATTGTTATCGTTCCAAGTAAGTTGTCCACAATGGTCAACTTATATTGTTATGGGAGGTAATAAATGAGTACGTGTAATATTATAAACAAACAAAGTTTATAAAATTTTATTTTCAATACATAAATTTTCATTTTCAATACTTAATTTGGTAGTTGTTAATTGAATTTGTGTTCTTCACATCAATTTCTACTATACGCACTTTGATTCAATTTTGAACTTTACTTATTTTATAAGAAAGAAAAGAAGTACACATGTAGATTATAATTAGTACAGTAAAAATTAAGTGTTTTCAAGTGTTTGGTTGTGAATTAAAAATATTATGGAAAACATATTTTCTACTACTTTCCAATATTTTCTCATCTCCTAAACACATGTATAATAATAATAATAATAATAATAAAAGAATTTTAGATTAAAAAATATCGTGATTGACAATTAGAAACTGTGGTTGACAACTAGAAATCGGGGACGTTAGTGGGGTGATAATTAGGTGGTTGATAGTGGGGGTCGGCCAAGCTAGGGTGGAGGTTCTGTCAATGAGTTATGGGTGAGACACAAATTTTTATAGCAAATGAAAGTATAAACCATTTTTCTCTAGAAGTGTTTTATTTTATAGTCAACTGAAAACCAATTTTTAGTTGACCAACAATTTCAGTTGCTCCAAACATCCGCAAATGAGAAAAATATTTTTTAGAAATCAATTTCCATCAAATTAAGGCTGCGTTTGGTTGGACGGTAAATCAGTTTTAGAAAATATTTTACACATTTGCATGTGTTTGGCAGCAACTGAAAATTTGGTCAAACTGAAAATCACTTCCCATTGACCATAAAATACCCCTTCCCAGACTGAAAATCACTTCTGTTTCTATTTTACCTTTAAATAGAATTTTCTAGTTGGAATACAGAAAAGGAGAGAGAGAGAGAGCAACAACCCACACCAGAAAAGAGAGAGAAAGACCTAAAGGGAGATCGTCGAATCAGTCAGATCACGCCAGTGAAGCCAAGATCGTCGTCCTCAACCCAAAGCTCCGCCGTCGAGCTCGCGCCGGGCGAGATCAACGCGCGTGATCTCTCCGTTGAGCTTGCGCCGAGCAAGCTCGACAGCGCAAGATCGCGCCATAGAACTCGCGCCGACGAGATTGGTGACCCACCAATCTCTCTCTTCCTCCTCCCTGTTTCACCTCCCTCTCTCAGTTTGACCGAATGGTTTGCCCATGGTGTTGTTTTGATTGTTGTTTGTTTAAAAGTTGATGGATTGCAATTTTCTATTTTAAAATTTGTTTGGAATGTGAGAAAATGGCTGAGAAATGTGAAAAATCAGTAAAAAATTTACATTTTCAGAATCTTACCAAACACCTGAAAATATTTTTCAAAGTATTTTTTAGGCGAAAACCACATTTGAGTCCCTACATTTTCACACGATTCTTACTTTGGTCCCTATCTTTTATTTTCACCGATTTTAGTCCCTAAAATAAAAAATGTGATCTTGTTTTCATCCCTACCGTCAGTGCCTTAATAGAAAAATCTTAGGTGGCAGACAGAACACACTGTTAGCTGACGTGGCGCTAACATGGCACTGATGTGGCAATTAAATATTATTAAAAAATATGCCACGTCAGCATTTTAATTTTCTTAAAGCCACGTCAGACATTTTTTTATAAAAAGTTTAAAGTTAAAAGAAAAACCTTAAAATCTAATTAATTTAAAATTTTAATTAAAATATTATTTTCTTAATATTCATGTTTTTCACATGAACTCAAACCCAGGTAAGAACAAAAACACATACAGAAGAAAAAAATGGGTCACAATTCACGGCCACGCCCCCACCGGCGAACCACAAACCCACAAACGAGTCCCCAGCTCCACCAACGCCGCGAGGCGATGGTGCTAACCTAGATCGGAGGTGGAGAGGAGGAGGGCTTGGCATCCCGATGAGTCCTGATCGGAGGTGGAGAGGAGGAGGATCTGAATCACGGTCACCCACCGGCAACCCACAAACCCACATGCACCCACCGGCGAACCACAAACACACAAACCCAAATATAAAATTAAAAAAAAAAAAAATCTGAATCACGATCACCCACTGGCAAACCACAAAAACACAAACCCACATGCACCAACCGACGAACCACAAACCCACATGCACCCACCGACGAACCATAAACCCACATGCACCCACCGGCAAACCCAAACCTGGCCACCGATTCAACTCCACCACCAAAACGCCACCACCGAAACACCAAACTTGGTTCTTTTTTGTTTTCAGAAAAATCTGAGGACTTTGTTGTTTTGGGGTGTTTTTAGTTGAGAGAGAGAGAGAGAGAGAGAGAGATTTTTTTGAAGTGTGACCATTTTTTTCTTCTGTATGTGTTTTTGTTTGTGTTCTTTCTTACCTGGGTTTGAGTTCATGTGAAGAACATGAATATTAATAAAATAATATTTTAATTAAAATTTTAAATTAATTAGATTTAAGATTTTTCTTTAACTTTAAATTTTTTATAAAAAATGTCTGACGTGACTTTAAGAAAATTAAAATGCTGGCGTGGCATATTTTTTAATAATATTTAATTGCCACATCAGCGCCACGTCAGCGCTACGTCAGCTAACAGTGTGTTCCGTCTGCCACCTAGGATTTTTTTGTTAGGGCACTGGCGGTAGGAACGAAAACGAGATTACATTTTTTATTTTAGGGACTAAAACCGATGAAAATAAAAGATAGGGACCAAAGTGGGAATAGTGTGAAAATGTAGAGACTAAAATGTGGTTTTTGCCTATTTTTTAAAATGCCACCAAACACCTAAAAACATTTTCCTTTCCCGAAAATATTTTCACCTGAAATTATTTTACACCCGAACAATATTTAACACACAACCAAACGCAGCCTAAAAACACAACCTTGTGTGTGTGTGTGTGCTTTTTTTTTTTTTTTTTTTTTTTTTGAGAAGGAAACCAAACACAACCTTAATAGTAAATACGTTCTAAAATGATGTTGTCACCTATCAATTTTTTTATTTTTTTATTTTTATGGGAGGATATATAAGCTTGCTATTTAATTTAAGGATTTCGCTAATCAGTGTTGTAGTGCCAACGAGCCCAAGATATGTATTGGGCCGGCCCAAAGGTTCTCGCAAGGTGGAAAGCCCACCCCTATAGCATGGATGGTCCGAGGACACGATAAGTCTCATCTATGAAGTAACATTACAAAAGAAAAGTGTCATGCATGAGCAGAATACTACGAAACATGATGTCCGAGGATGGCCTAATTCTTGGCAACATGTTGCTGAGGCAACATGCTGTCGAGGACGAAACAAGTGATCTGGCAGTTCAAGGGCATCCGTACTAAAGACCTTAGACATAAAGACTAGGAAAACAAGAATAGGAGATAAAAGGGAGTGACAGACAAATATCAAAGATAAAACTGTTACCACCGCATTGAAGGCTCTGTACCTACCTCTCTGGCCGCATTAATGGGGAAGTGATGCCTGAATGTTAAAGTTCAGCCTTATACCTACCGCCTAAGACTTTAGTAGAAAAAGGTGATGGGACAAGTATCTAAGAGAAGCATCTAATCCACACGTGTAAAAAAGAAAGATAAGGAGGAAGGCCTATAAAAGGCGAGGGAATAAGAAAGAAGGAAGGAGAGGAACATACAGACACAAGAGAGAAATTATAAGGAGAGGCCAAAGATAGTTCTCGGCATCTATATATGATACAGTTTTCACCCATGTACGAGGAGAATGCATGAGTTCTGTGATTTAATCTATCTTTTGTGTTATCCACCGTCTATAAGCCTAGATTAGAAGCCCACTCTCTATAAATTCATTGTTTTAGGCTCATTGGGCTGGTTCCGAAAGTGCAACTTCAGTCCAACGCAATTTGTGTCCTTACAAGTGTCATTAGGCATTAAAAAGCAATAAATTCAAATAAATAAACTTTTAAAACTGAATCAAGTGCAATTGCACTAAAAAAGTTGGTCGATTTCAATAACAAATTTAACCTTAATCACAGCCTCCCCTTATTATATAATGCCTCCCAAGAATGTCTTGTTTTGGCGCTGGGGACTAGGCCGTTAAGTTTGATATTGGGGAATGGGGAGCAGTTAGGCGCAGTCAGTACTCTGAAATCTGAACGTATTATATGAAGAGAGATAGATATGGAGAGAGTGTGAGTTTGAGAGAGAGAAGGCGAGGGACGTTATTGGCATAGAAACTATAGAAGGTAGAGTATGAATACAACTTTTATACCTTTACCAACTCCAATAAGAAAAGTCAAATTTCTTGACTTTTAACGAATCAAGATCCCTTTTCTTTTTTTTAGTTAATCAAAAAAAGATGCCATTTTTTTAATTAGATATTACCCATTAATTAGAGAAAAGAAAATTTTGAGATTAGAAACAAATTTAGAACCTTTTTTTTAATCAAAGCTTAGCTAATGAAAAAAATGATAAATAATCCAATCTGTCTGAATTCCAGCCAACTGTCTCAACCCATGAAACAGTGTCATTAAGAGCTTCAATCCTGGGACCTACACCTTCGCATGCTGCTAATTCTGCGTGTTTACTTTTCTCTATCAATAATAGCTGCGGCCACATGATTCAAGTTTTAAAAGTCTACATTATCCTATTAATTATTAAGATTAAGAAGATTATGTAAAGTTAAATAACATTGCCAATGATGTGATACTTTAAGCTCATAAGGTGTATTGTAGTCTAACGAGAATAATTTGAGAGATAAAACCAATCACACACCTAATTGATGTGTCATGTGTGACAATGTGTGGTGGGTACGTAATTTTTGTCTTACGCGACCCATATTTTTTTGTTAACTATTTACAATTATACAAGTTAACAAATTGTAAAATTAAGTATAAGAATGTTATGATTATAAAGAAAAAAAAAAGGTGTGAGAATGTTGTATTCGTAGGCAAAATAAAGATGATATTGTTATTCAATAATTAAACGACATCACATTCTTCAAAATCATCAAATAGCTCAAATTTGTCAAATTGCTTAAAGTTATGAAATTGGGTGTGAAAATATTATATGCGTAGGAGGATTAGTTTGTAAATATATTCATATTCAATAATTGAGTAACATTGTAGGCTTTCAATTAAATGGCTCGAATTTATTAAATTATTTTAAATTGTAAAATTGAGTGTGAAAATGTTATATCCCCACACGGATTAGTATCCTTATTCAATAATGGAGTGTGACATCATGAGATCTTCATATCAAATGGCTGAGATTTATCAATGGACTCCAACACCATAACAATCGAGCGGTTTGTATATTGTGGGGGCTATTCTCTCATACATGACGTATAAATGTATATGGTGCTAAGATTTGTAGGCCAAGTGGCCAACCACATGATGTAATATAATAATTTGAGAATGAGGATTGCCAAAATGAGGTGTGGTAATTCGTCAGAAATCGTCAGCAATTGGGGCTATTTTTGCTTTGCAGTTTCGTTGAGCAAAAGCCAACATTTTTAAAGAGAGAAACAGAGGGAATTAAGGGGGCTAATTAAGCTTATTAGTAATGTAAAACACTTTCTCAAGGCTTCTTTTCCAATTAATTTTTTGCTAATTGGGTATTGATTAATGACCTGTTACGATTAGGTGGTGTTCCACGCGTTTTTCTTGGAATACTTCATTTGTTAATTAAATAAATAAATTTTGTTAATTAATTAAAACTTGATTTTCATTATTATCCAATTATTTTAAACTAGCGAGATTCATTCCGTATCTCAAGTCCTACTCTTTTTTTTTTAAGTATTTTTTTTTTCACGTATTATATTAGTAAATAATATTATCAGAAGGATAGCATAGAATAGAATACTAGGACAGAAAAACAAAGATAAAATAATAAAGGCTAAAAACTCAATTATGGAATAACTTGGCCACTAAGATGCGAGCGCATAAGCATATTCTCAGCATCCAGCCCTTGTGGGTTATCCACCTCAACTCACACAATTCACAAACATTCAAATGCTAATTAATTCAATACAATTTGGTATTAATTTGAATTCCTCAATGATACAAATATACCATTAACCTAATTAGTGTGCAATTCAAACAATTTTTTTTTCCAGCTTTTAATTTTTATGTACAATTTTTTAAGATCTTTTTTTTTTTTTTTTCATGTAATTTCAAAGTATAAATATAATTTAACATACTTTAAACAAAAAGCTAACTAAGTTCATGTCAAACACATACTTAATCTAAACATGTGATTGAATTTAATTATCATTGAAAAAAATTACTATTTTTCTTTTATTTGTCAATATAATTAAGTGGTTGAAATTAATTTAATGCAACAAAGTGTTTGAATTCAATCGAGATTTTTTGACCATTTCTAAATCAAATGATTTTTTTTTTTTTTTGAAGAGAATATAATTTTTATAAAATAGTGTATTAACAAATACTCTAACGAAATACTATAATTTAAATTTACAATCATGCTTGAATCTAGAATTAGAATACATCAATTTAATGAAGAGTAGTAGTAAGTAATTGAGTGGAAGGCGCAACTATTGAAAGATGATTGGTTTAAACTATAGTTTGGCATATTCAATTTGGTAACAAATACTGTACATAGGAAAGTTACAAAAAAAAGGTGGTGGTGTTAGAGACGGTTCTATTCTTCTTTCTCTCTCTCTCTCTCTCTCTCTCTCTCTGTGAACTGTTTCAGAAACGGTTTAAAACGCCGGCTTCATATTCTGAGTCAGCGCCGAAATGTTTACTTTCTCTCCCTTCGACCTTCGCATTCTATGTTTATGGCTATGACTGTTTTTTTTTTTTTAAATTTCCTCCCCACTTGTTCTTTTGAGTTGTTGTTGAATGAGGGAGCATGTGCGGCTCAGCAAAACCCAGTTACGTAGCTTCGGTTTTACACCACAAAATAATACTATGTATTTGTACTCTCTTGCTTAATTTTCAGATCTATACTGGTACCTCCAACTAAAAATATCCTACAATAGATTTTTTAGACTAGTTTGGTCCAACTTAACTTAATTTATTTGACTTGTATATATAGTTTTAATACATTATCAAAACCTTCTTTTTATTAAAAATAATTATTATAGAATAAAGAATATGCATAATGGGATATTTAGAGATGAAGAATAATCATTATCATAAAAAAGAAGTACAACATTATCAGAAACAAAAAATTATTACTATTACTCTTCACTAGCTGGGAAGCAGAAGCACTGTTTAGTATGTTACCTTTGTGGAATGTTGGTGTAATAAAAAAATAAAAAAATTAAACCATATCGCTTCTAAAATTGGTTCAACTTTAAAGCCAAAGTTAGATTTTTTATTTTTTATTTTTTATCAGAATATAAAACATGTTCTATCAAGCTAGCAATAAGACATCTAAATATGACCTGGCTCGAAGGCCCTTGATGCAGTTGTCTTTACTCTTTAATGTTAAGCTTTTGTTTTTTTGTTTTTTTTGTTCTTTTTCTTTTTCTTTTTGGGGGATGATTGGCCACTTGGCCTGCTTAATGGACTATTTATACTACAACGCTAGGATTTAATGGAACACCTAATGGCTTATATATTTAGTGGGGAAGGGCCATGTATTGTCAATACCTGTTTTCCGTCAAATAGGGTTTTAACTAAAATTTATTTTAGAGATTTTCATAGAAACTTCATGGAAGTTGCCAAAGTTGCCTCAATAATACTCCTCGAACTAGTCCCTTGGATATCTTTTATTTTATGTAGTGAAAATAAAATTAGCAGATGACAAATTGAAAATGACAATCTTTTTTTAACTACAATTTTAATAGATAATTACGCGCATAACAATATTTTTTTTAAAGAAAAATTATTAGTTTATATTGTACTATTTACCTTAGATTTACCTTGTAGATTAAACAAATATTTACAATATTATATACATTAGATAAATGTGTACAATGTTGTTGTGTTTATTTCATTTATAATATAAGTCTTAAATGAATAGTACAACTTTCTCAACAAAAATAAATAAATAAACAGTACAATGTAAATTAATAATTGTCATTTTTTAAACTAGAATTAAAATTGTGTTACATGTGATCATGTTTACCGTATTTCCCATATGGTATTAAATTTTATTTATATTCTTATAGATATATTATTTTGAGAAAGTTTCAACCTATGAAGTCTGTTTTTGATGATAGCTCTTTATCATCAAACCAAGACACCAATTAATTTTTGGTGCAGGTAAAAATTGAACTCAGATCTCTTATTCAACCATCAGAGACTTTACTAGTTTAGCTTACTGAAATCTGCTATTCTTAGAGATATATTATACAACAAGATTTGTTTATATTCTATATTAATAGAGAAATAAACGGTGAAAACAGTTGTCAAGCTTTAATATTTTTTTCATTGGTAAGACTTTTACATGCCAGCCAGCTAATATTTTCCAATGTTCTTCTAAAAAAGAAAAAAAAAAAGATTAATTTTTTTTTTTTCCATTTTCTTTTGACTTTTAAGTGTCAATGCAATGGCCCCTAGATTCGCTTTAATGGGTAGCCCTTTTTATCTGCGTTAATAGGGAATCAGTCGGCTTAATCTAAAAATTTTCTTAGCAGAATATATATGTATGACTAGTCATGCTGCATATATTTATCGAAGATGCATATTGACTAGCTGAACCAAGCCAAAGACTTAACCATCTAAAGCTGGTGAGCCTTTAGAAAGATTTATAATAAAAGAAAAATTGGACAAATGCGTGGATGAGAACTTATTACAAAGCAGCTAGTAGGATCATAATTAAAAACGAGGAAAGAAAGAAAGTTTCTTAAACTTTGAACAGAGACTTTGTAATTAATTTATGTAAATGAAACATGCAATGAAATTCTTTAGAAGTTAGGTTTAAGCTATAGCGGATAAAGTTGTGAAAAGAAAGGTGTTCTGGAAAGAAACATGGGTCCCCCTCCTACATAGAAAGCTCCTTATTTTATCATTTCTTTTTTCATCTTCTCGTTCTTTTCAAACAGGGTAGATGGTTTAGAAACCACCCAGATAGGACACTCAAATAAAAATTAAAAAAAAATAAAATAAACACAAAACACAAAAACGGATCTCCTCTCTCTCTCTCTCTCTCTCAGGCTTCCCCAGTAAGTGTCTTGCGGCCCACGGATCCTCTGAATGAGCTGTTAAAGAAGCTCCTCTATTTAAGCTGACCTTTTTCCCTTTGCTCTACTTTCTTTAACTGCTCTTTTTTCATTTTTCTCCTTTTCAAGTACAAACTCTCTTTCCCATAAATCCTATCTCCTTTCCTCTCCTTCTTTTCTTGTAGTATTCTTTCAGTTTTTCTTTTTAGCAGCCTTGCCTTTTATATATTTTTTTGCTGGTGTATAGGCTTGTGATACATATATATATCTTTATATAGCTTGTTGGGTTTTTTTTTTTTTGTTTTTTTGAGAATACTAGTGGGTTTGATTTATATATTCTTTCAATCCTTATTATATTTATAGAAATCGAGTACCAGTTGTAGTTTCTATTCATGGAAGAAGCAATCGTTGTTAACAAAGGAGAGGAGCTCATCGATTTGCCTCCGGGCTTTCGATTTCATCCCACGGATGAGGAGATTATAACTTATTATCTTACCGAGAAGGTGGTGAATAGCAATTTCAGTGCAAGTGCTGTTGGTGAAGCTGATCTCAATAAGTGTGAGCCATGGGACTTGCCAAGTAAGTTTCTTTTTCTTATTCTTTTCCTTCATAATTTGTATGCTATATATATATATATATATATATATGTATGTATGTATGTATATTCTCTTTTGGAATCTAGATGTCTCTGTTGGAAACAACAGAAGATATAGTTGAGCTATCTCGCTCTTAGGTATATATTCATGTGAAGGGTTATATGTGAATTATGTTTTTTGGAATATCGATCTAGTGAATTAATCTTGGCATGGTTTTGCAGAGAAAGCGAAGATGGGAGAGAAAGAATGGTACTTCTTTTGCCAGAGGGATAGGAAATATCCAACAGGGATGCGAACGAATCGAGCAACTGAATCTGGATATTGGAAAGCCACCGGGAAGGATAAAGAGATATACAAAGGAAAAGGCTGCCTTGTTGGGATGAAGAAGACCCTTGTGTTCTACAAAGGGAGAGCTCCAAAAGGAGAGAAAACAAACTGGGTCATGCACGAGTACAGACTTGAAGGCAAATTCTCATACTACAACCTCCCCAAGACTGCAAAGGTAACGTGTATATTATTATCTCACTTTGGATTCTGCAAAAGAAAGTTGAGATTTTATTGTCATCATGGCTATTTTCCATCTTCATGATCTGCTAGCTTCTTTTCTTTTTTTTTTGCTGTTGGTTGAAACTTTTTTTTCATGGGGTCCCAATTGTATTGACTTTTGCTTGTTATTTGGTAAACTGTGAGGAATACCTCTTAACTAATTAAATTAAAGACAGTAAATTGAATGATATTTATTGTGTTTTATTGCAGGATGAATGGGTTGTCTGCAGAATTTTCCACAAGAGCAATAGTGGGATCAAAAAGTCCTCAACCCCAGATGGGCTATTGAGGATGAACTCTTTTGGGGATGATCTGTTGGATATTTCTTCACTCCCACCTCTCATGGATCCTCCATTTTCAGACACCAACAAGCCTGGCTATGGTGACAATAACAACTTCCCATTCAAAGGATCCTCCTCTTACTTCCCAAATGACCATCAGCAACAACAACAGCAGCAGCAGCTAAAGCAACAAGACCAGAAGATGTTTCAAATGCCCACAAATAATTACACCTCCAACACTTCCTACCATAACCCAATTCCGAACCAGGGTATATATCCTCAAACTCAGGTTCCAAATCAATATCCTTTCAACTTTCCGGCCAATCCAATCCAATCTGGCTATTTGCACCAAGGGAGGAGTACTGGTACTAGTTCATCAATCCCAAGCAGCAACTATGGATTTGGAGTCAACGAACAAGGTATTTTAGAGAGGAAGTGCAAGGTGGAGCAGTTCTCATCAAATCAATCCATGTCTATGGTGAGCCACTCACAAGATACAGGACTTAGCACTGCAGACATGAATGCTGAGATTTCGTCTTTGGTTTCAAAGCAACAAGATAACAGATCTTACGATGATCTTATTGAGGGTCCATCACTTGGTCCCATTGCAGATTTCGATCGCTTTAATTGGGACTACTGACAAATACAAGTTAGCTACAAATCAAGCATGGAGCAATTTATAGCTGCGCTGCTGTTTATTTCTTAGGTTGTAGTATTGTTTTTATCTCAAATACCAGTCTTTTCCACTAGGTTAATTAAATTAGTCAGGAAAAAAAAAAACAGTTCTTGCTGGACACAGATATACTGTATAGATTCATGATGTCCAAACCTTTCACATTGCATTTTTATTGATATATAGAACATACCAAGGAAAGGTTTCATGAACATAATACTCTTATGTACATCTATTCTTTCTTTATATTAGTGGATGTGGGTTTTTTTTTTTTTTTTTTCCTTTACTTTTGTGCATTTAAATCTATGTGATATTGTGATTATTCATTCAAAGTCATACTACACCGATCTTCCAACAGGCTCCAGCTAATAGTCTTGAATTTTTGTCATTTTTTATTTTATTTTTTATTATCATTTCGGTACATTATAATTAGAGTCAATATATATATATAAATATAGAAACGCCACTCCAATTTCATATCATATAACTATAATCAGTCATTTACTCTATATGAAAAAAATGATAAAGAACCTTCATCAATCACTATATACAGAATATATGGAGATCGGTATAACCTATTCCCTCCGTCTCTAATTAATAGTCCACTTTATTCTTTTTTGGTGGTTGTCTTAAAACATTTGTTTTTTTTTTTTTAATGAAAAAGCTTTTTTTCATTCACACACCCAAAAAAAAAAAAATACTTCGTAGCTATTTATGATAACTGTGCCAATTTCATTTTGTACAAGAAATTAATATGATCACTTTTGTACTTTTCAACAATTAGAAATATCTAGGCATGCACAAACTCATTTATATTTTGTCCTTGGAACTTCGATATTTTGGAAATGGGAAAATAATACAACGATAATAAGGTGAGCAGTATTTTCCTATGTTTTCATCTAGGCATGGCTTAAGGCACTACTCCAAGTGGTTTTATTAAGGCCACAAATTAATGAATGTTTGATGAAAAGAGCGACGTATCATTTCATGATTTGAATTTCCTATACATGAAAAACTTTCAAATTTGTGGTGTTCCAAAGGTTCCTAGGGTCTGCATTATTGTTGTACCAACATATATATAATTTTTTTCCCATGAAAAATTTAGAAGTACTGCAAATTGCCCACGTACGTACTTAAATTTACTGCATTTGTACTATGCTATTGAAGCATAGAAGAATCTTATCATTCTTTTTAACGTTGTTTTGCAAGACTATTGAATTAATGAATGGAAATAATAACCATACACTCCTTATTATATACTCATTGTGTATAAACATACTACCACTTGAGTAAAGCACGATTTTAAAAGGAAGTACGTATAAAAAACGTAATAGAAAGTGTGTAATAAGATTTTTAGTATAAAAAAGTAGGCAATACAAAGACATCGGTAATCTCAAAGGGAATTAACCAAACAAATAAGACCATAACTCACGTAAATCATATTACGTATTCTGAGGATCATTCCCTGAATCCGTGCGGAAGATCCATCTTGGGCAGGCGTAATCAAGCAATTTAAAAGCAGTAACTATTGCAATCATAGTGATCTTGAAGGGCGTTAAAAAATCTTTTGTCCAAACGGAACTTAATTATTGCATGTGTGCCCAATTAAACAAACATCTTTTGATTTTTTGATTATATGATGATGAGCTCAGCTGAGCTGTTAACTAGTAAATTAATCTTACGTGTTATCTTATCGGATCAATGGCTGACATGCTTATTAATACCAATCTCTATAACTAATCAAAAAGATCCTTTTCAAGCAGTATCTAAATTCTTAATGCTTAAGCTGATCATTATTAAGGGTCCACCTGATTTTGCATACTTTCTCATTCCTTATCCCTATATATTGGTCTCTCTTTTTCTTCATCTGGGCTTGTTTTACTTTATATACATACATACATATATATATATATATATATATATATCTGTATAGAGAGAGAGAGAGAGAGAGAGAGCACGGTAGAGGTGGCGGGAGTTTTGGGACAAGGGTATCGGTTATTGGAAGAGAAGAAAGGTTCATGTGACTGCGAGTGAAATGCTCCAATATATTTAAATTTTTTTTTTCTCCATTAAAGGCTTTACTTTCCATTCAAAGCAAAGCGTCCTATAAGGAGTACATACTTGCGGGAAACTTAACCGTCAATTTTATAGCTAGGCTTATTTCACAATTGTTTAGACTTGAAAGAAAGAAATTACAAAGTGGCTAGCAAAGCGTTTGATCATTGATGTTAAGCAAAAACTATACTATATAAAAAAAAAAAATTAAAAAAAAAAAGAGTCTTGTAGAGAAATTGGAAAGGCCTGATTTGTTGCATGAAAACACGGGTGTGGAGGTGGCGCACCAACCAATAAGAAAGCCCCACCGCATAATAATCCTTTTTCACATCGCTGTCTCTCTCTATATATGAAAATTGAAAATGAACCAAAGTCTTTGCTGCTGCTTTGCCTATAAGCCTATAACGGCTCACCTCATCTTCTTGTCATCTTTCCCATCTCAACCTTGTTTTTACCAACACCGACTTCTATAGGATTTTGACGGCATGCACTACTTGCCTAGCCATCTCTCAATTTTTTTTTTCACCAATGCCGACTTCAATAGAGTTTCGACGGCAGAATTAACCTTTTCCATTTTCACTGGTTTGGATTAACCGAAAAAGTAAAGTTTTTTTTTTTCAATATGCATGTTTATTTTTCAAAATTAGGGATATTATGCACTGAAAATTTGGTTTGAAATTGTGGATTATTAATTTATTATATCATCTTCTCTATAAATAGAATTAAGCTTCAACTTGGGTTGATGATCTAAATGACAGTTTAGACATAATAGCATGTTCCTCTTCCATTTATTTCACGTTCACTTTATTTTTCCCTTTACCTTTTTTAAATTAACAATTTTCTATTATAAGTGGGGTACATGTTCTGCTGTTTATTCTTAAAAAAAAAAAAAAAAAATGGGGTACACATTTCTTCTCTAGAATCAAACTTGCAGTGTTGGGTAGAAAATAAAAGTTTTGTAAATTAGGTCCAATAGATGCAAGAACCCAAAATAAGGTTTGCTCTAAAATTCCTATAAAAAAAATATACTCTAAAATTTCCTATGCAATTTTTAAATTAAATATGGCCTCTTGATTGAAGATATGAGAGTTGAAACTTTCAACCTATAAATTAGTTTCCTGAGTTCCACCACAATTATTTGACATTCACCAATTATCATAATATTACTCTTCTTATTACAGTACGAGGACGTCATGTCTTCTAGATTTACTTTTATGGGCCTATATTCATTAACTAATTTAAAAAAGTTTTTTGTCCATCTTCCATCTCATTGCCACTTTATCAATGTATCCTTGCACATAATGATGATGATTTGAACATTTTTCACTAATCTCATATATAAAGGATTGTTCAAAGTGCCTAAATGTAAGAACTTTTGGAGTCACAATGGGTTAGGTAGATGTCATAAACTTAATTTTAAGAAGTCACTGTATTAAGAGCAATTTTATATTTATACTGTGCAGTAATTCTTTGTCTTATATAATTATCAAAGCAAATGGAAGAGCACTTTTATGTTAATGAATTTAACTATACATGAATTGCATTCATGTATCATAAGTTATTTGTTATCTTTTTCAAGTCATAGTACCTTCAAGTGAACTAAATAGTTTTAATATTTATTTAATTATCATGTGCATCACACGGATTAGTGACTAGTTTATTTAATTCGCAAAGAAACCAAACAATTAATTATAAAGAAATAGTTAAAAAATTGCAATGTTGTTTTTGTTTTGGTTTTTGCCCTATTATATTTTTAGTTTGGGTGAACAATATTAATAGCATGTCAAAAGACTTATGGCTTTTAACCAGATAGTTAGAGAGGGGGGTCAAAAGTCTTTTACCTTGGAAACATAACTTGTACAATCTAAAAAGACTAAAGACATTCTACTTTTGGCTAATCTCATAATATTTTGTCATATAAACTTTTGAAGCCTCATAATTTTACTCATTATTATTCTATTTTCACATATGAGGCAAAAGTAAGTAATTTACTTATTTCGCCAAAGAAACCAAACAATTAGAAGATGAACTGTTCTTATTTGACCCTATTTTTGACAGATAGGGTAGAATTTAAATCTTTGATAATTGCTCTATGATAGTTGTACTTTATTATTACGCCAAGACACCATTTATTTTGGTATATCTTAAAAAAATTCAAACTCTAATTTTCTCATTTGACAAAAAGTTTTATAAGTTGAACTAATTAGAACCTACTATTTATCCTTATATCATTCTTAATTTGAGTGAACAATATTAATAATATGTTAAGAGTTTTGTTGCTCAACAACATAACTTGTTTTCCTTTATTAAGAGAATCAATGTTTGAATAATTTATTTTTCACGGTTTTAAGTTATAACAATCAAATTAATTACAAAAAATGTGTTAATAATAGAGTAAGACTTAGGTACAGTATTTATATGTTGTTCCTTAGATTCTCCTGTTAAGATTCTGCTATGCGAATTTTTTCTCATAGAATAAAAGTGTATTTTTCAGTTAAATAGTCACATGACTGAATCTTATGAAGGAAACTTAAGAAACAGTACCTAAAGTACTATACATAAATTTTATTCTTAATAATATAAGGCAATATCCAAGGTAAGTGTGATCTTGCTGCAAAAAAAAAAAAGTAACTGTGATCTCTCAACCAAAACACACACGCACATCACAAGAAGTCACTTGGTTTAGCAGGTGCAAAGAAAAGGCAATAGTGTTATTTACCGTTAGGTAATGCCTGTAATTAATAAGAATCAACTGCCCCCTTCGGAGACCATCAAAATGGTAGTTGCGTCCAACAAACCTAAAACTGAATCAATAGTAGTCAACTACTTTTAAAGAGTGAAAAAATTAAATTAAAGCATTCCTTGATGAGAACATGATATACATAGCCGAACATCATTTTAATTGGAAATTTGACTTTTAGTTAATTACTTTACACCTAACAACCCTACAAGTATGAAGCACTCACTTTTTTTGTTGCTACTGTACTTAATATAATATTATATATATATATATATATATATATGTATGATACGTGAATAAACGTCGATCACATTTTCTCTAATATGTTCAAAATTGTACAGTTCATATAATTGTTCAACTTTGCCTTCATATGGCACATGTATGTACTGTTTGCTTATTTGGCCAAATGTTACAAGTTTGGACTAAGGAAACCATTTTGGGCTGCATGCCCAATGTGTCCGGATGCACATGTTACACATGATATTTGATATATTTTTTTTTTTAGAGTTTCAACTTATAACGTCCGCTCTTGATATTAGCTTTTTATTATCAGACCAAAACATCAATTTATTTTTAGTGTAAGCGGGAATTGAATCTCAGATCTTTTATTTAATCATTAAAAACTTTACCAGTTGAGTTAACTAAAACCCATGATATTGGATATATAAGTGATCTTTTTGCTTTTAAATTTTAATTTATTTACTTATTAACTACAATATTTTAATCCTCAATTTTTGAAGAATAGATATCCTTAACAATTCAAAATAAATAAACTTTAAGGGGTTAACTTAATGCTAGTATAAGCCAAGAAGCCAAACTATTCTCCTAAAGTAACTAATATTGGTGTTTCAATTCAATCTTTTAAGTTTTACTATTCTCATTTTGCTTTTATAACTTTCATTCATTTTCAACTTAGAGTCTATTTGGATACTACTTATTGCTGAAAACTAAAAATATTGTAGCAAAATAATTTTTAAATATATAAATAGTGCCATGAGGTTCAGTTTTAAAGAAAAAGTTGTTGAAATCCATACTTGCGAGTCCTGTAAACAAAGCACAAAATCCACAAAAAAAACGTACGTTGAATGCAGCTGAAAACAAATTTCAGCTCTATCCAAACACACACGTAGTCATTTTGTCCACTTCTTTTCAATATGTACTATTAAGTTCACCTAAAACGACATTATTTTGAAAGTACTAAATTAACGGTGACATTAGATAGAACTAAACAAAACAACTAAATTGAACATTAATTAAGCCACTAAAAAGGTAAAATAAAATATTGAATTGAATATCAGATTAAAGTTAGAAGGTATAATCATATATGATGTAATATTCTTTAAAAAGAAAAAGAAAAAGAAAATATCATAAACAATAGAAAAAGAGAGTGGAATACGGAGACTCGTAAAAAATAAAAATTCGGTAAATGTCTCGTGGAATGGAAATCTGTCCACTTCCTTTATCAATGTGTAAAGTAAAGTAATGCATATTCGATCGAACTGGATTCATATATTTCACTGAAAGGGAATGAATGGAAATTTCCCATAAGTTGTTACTCACATTGACTTTTGATCAAACTTTAACCTAATACTTGAGCTGTTGTTTGACAAAGAGTGATCGCATTCGCATTCGCATTCGCATACGTACCAGCTGCCTAAATCAAAAGTGTAGTGTTCAGATATACCTCACGTTAAAATCAAAGTGAAAAGCATTACAATAATATTGTTAATTTCCACTTAAACCCTGTTCTAGAATATAATAGATACTATATATTATTATTCTTGCATGTTATGATATATATGCATGCCGGCTACCCATAATAGCATCAGCATATTTCCAATAAACTCAGGACAGAAAAACCGACAGCATGTACCGACATTCTCGATCCCCCCCAATTTCTTATATGAAACTTCATAGCAGTTTCCTTGGGAACAGGTTTCTTATTGAAGCTTTACATTATTGAAAGTTTGAAATTACACATGGGAAATATATATATGACATTTTTCCAGAGAAAATTATTCCATATCCACATGGAGAGTGGAGAATATTATAGGTTTTTCACGTGTTTTGGGTTGTCATTGATACCCACTTTTACTCTCATGACCATCTTGCATGCACACTTTCTGGATTCAACAACAAGACAAGTTAATTAAAGTAATAGAACAAAACACTTTTGAATTCGGGAAATTGTTCCTTGTGCACCAAAAGGAAAGGGGGACAAAAGTTCTAAAAATATTAGAACTCATATGTGAAATTAGATGGTTTGATGGACTGTTTCCACCGAGAAAATGGAGGGGTCAATACTGACAGGAGCCAAAAATATTTTTCAAGAAGGAACAAGATCAATTAATTGATATAGGAAATATTAGTATTGGTAACCTATCTTGATGATTTGTAGTTTACTGATAAGGCGATTTATAGTTCTAAAGAAGTTTTATAGTCATTGTCTTAATTTCATTTAGATTTTGTGAGACCTTGGTTTAGTGATCATAAAAGCTGAGAATGATATCTAGAAATATTTGGCTAAAACTAGGCTGATAGAGACATTGTAAGTACTGGGAAGTTTCTGTAAAAAGAGCTGTTCTATGAACACAACAAAGATATCACAACATTTTTACAATAATTGAAGTGTCAACTAGAGGTGTGCGCATTTCAGTAGGGGCGGTTTTTTTCTAAATTTATTACCGAACCGATAGAGATTGGTTTTTTCATAATTGGAACCGATGCACACCACCTAGGGTCGGTTTTCTGACCTATAACGGTGCGGTTTTTTGCGGTGTGGTTTGGTCGGTATGAAATATTAAAAAAATCTATTTTTTTAATAAAAAAAATGGGCTTTCAAGCCCAATATCAATATATCAACCTGTTCAAGAAAACTGTGCCAAATAATTCATGAAACATGTGCCAACCTAGTCAAACATAAAACAGAAGCAAAAGAAAAGTCATAAAAAAAAAAAAGTAAAAATGCTAAATAATATTTTTCTACATCCAACCAACACACAAAAGTATATTCCAAAACCCGTGAAAAAAATCTATTCACATAATGATCCAAATTTTTTCATTTCATTCGCTATGCAAAAATATTTTGAAATTGCCTCAATAAGAGTTCAACTCCCAAAATATTATCATGTAGCATGTAATATCATTCGTGTCACTATATGTGTCAGTGTTAATAACAATAAGTGTTAATGTATTCACTTAATAACGTATTACAGAACCATTTGTCATTTTTCACAAATACCAAAATAAAAATATACAAATTAAATTAGCATTTAGGCAAAAGAATATTAATTACTTGTATCCTCAATAATAATCTCACCTATGAATACCTAAATAACTACCATTAGTGAAAATTCCACTACCAATAACATGTACAGATATAATTAGCATATAGGCAAAAGTATGTTAATTCTTGTAAGTCCTTTGTCCAGTAAGTCTGTGCACTATGCATCATTCTAGAACTCCTACAAAATACTAAACAAAACAAAATAAGCACATGTTAATAACAATAAAACGTTTATGAACAATAGAATATTTATAATTAACACAAACGAATGATAATAGTAAGTATACTTACATAATACTAACTACTAACTAACTCCAAGCAAAAAGCAACGCATCACTCAGTATCATCCAACACAACGGTGCTTGGATCCTCCTTTATAGGCATTGGGCAAACCGATACAATTTCTACAATCCCATTCAAAATAAAATGATTCGTAAGCATTAAGCAAATAAACAAACAATTGATATATACAACAAACAAAATGAACATATATTTATTAGTGTCAATCTTAAAATCATCCATATCCTCCACATTATCCATGCACTTTCGAAGTTTTATTGGTCTTTTTTTTCTTTGCATCCTTCAACCAATTTTGTGTACAAATAAGGGCTTCAACTATATTAGGAGATAGTAAACTACGGAATGAATCCAAAACACGTCCCCCCATACTAAAAACAGACTCAGATGCAACTGTAGAGACAAGAATAGCCAACACATCACGAGTAATTTGGGAAATGACTCGATATCTAGAATAATTTATTTTCCACCACATCAAGATTTCAAAATCTTCCATATCAGGGTCCTCAAAAGATTCCAACAAATACCTATTCAACTCAGATATGCTTTCCACACTGTCCTCGTCTGCCAAGTGTTGCTTAAACATATTATTATAGCTTTTAATGTGATTAGACAATGAAGTATTGCCAACACTTGACCTGGAGTCCCTAGACAATGAAGCACCACTACCACTAGAACTCGAAACTCCATTTTGACCCACTCTCTCCACATACAACCTCTTCAATGCATCCCGAACCTTAGAGCTCATCGCATCTCCCTTGTCTTTTCCATACCACTCCCTAAATCAAAACTTTACATACTTCAATTTATACCTTAGGTCAAGAACAACAGTAACAAAAATCATCAAATTGATATTATCCATACTTCCCTAATACTTATCATATTTTTTTTCATCTCTACCGCCATACTTTTCAAAAGTGGATCCCCATCAACACTACACAACTGTTACAACTGATCTTCAACGTTAATTAGCTCATGGAAGCATGTATTAGAAGTGACAAACAAGGACCCAGAAAATCTAAGTGTCACCTCATAAAATATGCCAAGAAATTTCACAAAGGTCTTGACATTTTTCCAATCAAGATGGTTAGGAGGACCAATGGGCTTTTTTCCATTCCCATCCAATTCACAAAAATAAATTTTGTAGTGCCTATCCTCCTCTTCCAACCTATCAAATTCTCTCACAAATTTCAAAGCACAATCTAACATAAGATAAGTGGAATTCCACCTTGTTGGTACATCAAGGGACAACAAACATTTGGCTTTGATTTTCTCATTTTCAACACATTCTTGAAACTTCTCAAACCTTGCGGTAGAAGCTCTCACATATCACACCGCATTCATAACTTTGGCGATTGATTCATGAAGGGTCTTCAACCCACTTTGCACTATCAAATTCAAAATATGCTCACAACAACACATATGCATGAACTCACCACCCAATATGCTACTATCTTTCTTTTGTTTTCTTCTTCACATAATCAATTGCCACATCATTAGAACTATCATTGTCCGCAGTAATTGTAAACAATCGGTCTATATCCCACTTCAACAAACATGACTCAACCGCTCTACCTATGGTGTCCCCTTTGTGATTAGCTATAGGGCAAAAGTTCAAGATTTTCTTTTAGTAAGTCCAATACCCATCAATGAAGTGTGCGATGACTACCATGTAGTTCAAGTTTTGTATGGATGTCCAAATATCGATTGTCACATAAACCCGTTGCCCAACAAAAGACCCTCTTAAAATATCCACCTCACTACAATAAATCTTCATACAAGCCCTTGCAATGGTAGTACGATGGAGAATAGGAAACCTAGACTCAACTATTTCTATAAATTCTTAAAAACCTTGATGCTCCATAAATTTAAAAGGCAATTCATCAATGATGATCATCCTTGCCAACACCAACCTTATCCTCTCTTCACTATAGTTCGCAACCACTAACACATTTGAACAACTTTCCCCTTCTCTCTTCGCTTGGAAAGACAAAGTTTTTTGCTTATCATCATAGAGAAAATGCCACTTCTTATACACCTTCATGTGTTGTAACATGCCCAAAGTACCATTTTTCTTACCATGATATTTATATTGATTTTTACAATATTTGCATTGAGACCTAGGATTTTTGGGATAAAAACCATCCAACTTAATGAAGTATTGTCATACTATAGACGGGTCCTTACCACCCTGTTTAGGTGATAGTGGGAGAAGTGATGCATCAAGTCTGCGAGTTTAGGCGGGTTAGGGTTAGCACTACCAGGACTAGGAGGAGGTGGGTTAGGGTCCCAAGGTGCACCAAATCCAGGTGGAGCATCGACATCCATCTAATAAAATAATTTCCAACCAATAAAAAAACAAAGTTTCCATAACAATATCAGATTATAATTTTTCCAGCAAATGCAATATCAAATAGCTCACTCTCAATCAATGAATGTCGCAACTAGATTCAATAATAACAATAACTAATCAATTTAGTTACAGTAATGCAACAATAAGAGACTAACAATCATTAATTATTACTCAATAATTCATGTCACTAATATTAACAACAATTCAGAAATAGAAAATTAGCTTTTATTTTATATTTATATTGAATAAATATAAAATAAAAGCTAATTTTATATATAATTATATATAAACTTAAAGCAGTTGTTACTAAGTACTAAAAATTTAAAATCATAATGCTGAATATAGTGAGTGTTTAGTGATTACCTCTCGGTAAATGATTGAAAGCGTGAACTCTCTCAATCTCGTCTCCCTCAAAAATTAAAATGCTGAAGAAAAAAAAAAACGTTAGTGCTTACTACTTAGTAGACTGTGACAAATAAATGCTGAAAAATTGATAACAACTAAGCTGACAAGTGACAAGCATTCTAACTAACAAGCATTAACTATAAGCATTAAGCAAGAGAGCATTATAAAACTACACGGTATAAATTAACTAAACTGACTAAATAAATAAATAACTAAAAACTAACTAAATAAATTAACTGCATGGGCTCATATAAATTAACCCAACTCAATGTGTGTCCAGCTAAGGCCCAAGAGGAATCATATAAACTATAAAGTATAGTCCCTACTTCTTAGTTCTTATCCAATATCCAAATTTCAAAAGAGAAACGCACTCTCTAGTCTCTTCTCAGAATCTCAAAGCAACACTCTCTGCTTTGTACAAACAAATGTTAATTGGTAGATTTTCTAACTCATAACTTCCCAACTAAACAACAACAACTCACACGCACTCCTTTGTCCAATCATAGTACCTACAAGGCTACAACTACAAACACAATCTCTTTCACTCCATTTCCATTAAAACCAAAAGAAAGGGGCTGATGGCTTACCGTGGTTTGCCGCGGGCCCGTGGTGAGCTGCTGCTGCGAGGCGTGACTTAAGCTGGCGAGACCGCGAGAGCGAGAGAGAGAGTTAATGGTCCCCAGGTGCGAATAGAGTGAATTGATAGTAAGGTATGTTTGAAAACCTACATAAAATGGTGCCATTTTGTGTTTATTTATTTATTTATTTATTTTTTATAATAACCCAATACTACGAAGTTTTAGTAAAAAAATTTAAAATCGATACACACCTAAACAATGCCGTATCCCTGATCTGAAAAATATTTCTCTATTTCTGTTTGTATTGGTTCGGTTCAGCTCTACTCAATGCGTGCTTTGTGTCTCCGATGTCCTCACCGCACCGGCATCGGAGCTTCATTTGCGTTTCGATCGCCGACATTGGCTTCGTCGGTCAGTGCCAATGGCAGTGTGGGAGGGTCGGTGCCGGTCGGTGCTATCGACTCTGGTGACGGTTTGCACACTCCTAGTCAACGAATAGGTCAAAATTAAATTAAATAATAAAAAATTATAGCAAGACCCACAACAATTACAAATAAGTGGTATAAAAATATTTTGACATTTTGTTATGTCCATAAAATTTTTCTTATAAAAAATATTAAAAAATCTTAGGCAATAAAAGCTATGTTTTTCTTACTGAAATTATTGAGAAAATTTATTGAATTTCTAGATCAAGATATTGGTTTTTTTGTTTTTTAAATTATAATTCAATAAGATATAAATGAACTTTTAGTCCCTAAATTTTGCATCTTTTTCATTTTAGTCCCTAAATTTTCATTTCACCACTTTTAGTCCCTATATCAATTAACGCGTTTCATTTTAGTTCTTATTGTTACTCACTTAACAGAAATTGCTGATGTGATAAACGGAGTGCACTGTTGGCACATTAAATGTTGACGTGACTAATAAAAATAATATTAAAAAATGTCACGTCACCATAAAATATTGATAAAAAAAGACACATAAGCATCCACATCAACTTTTGATTTTAAAAATTAATTTATCTATTTTAACAAAATAAAAAATTAAAAAAACAAAATTAGAACCTAAAATACACATGAATTTAGATTTGGTCTCTTCTTAAACATGAACAAGAAAGAACACAAAACCAAAATATTCAATCACATGAACACAAACCCAAAAAAAATAAATTTACCGACAAAAACATAAATTTCTGTTTTGTTTGTACTTAATTTCTTTTTCTTCTTTATTTTCTTCTCCTTCCCCAAATATTTCTCAATTTCTCCGCCTCCCATTCTTTTCATTATTTTTTCTTTTTATTATTTTGTTGGAAGATCATGTCTTTGTTATGTTTTTTGTGTTCTTCCCATAACTGTTCATGTTCTTCGTCACTTCCCCAGAATTGTTCGTGTTCTTTCTCACTTTCCCAAAATTGTTCATGCTCTTCCTCAAATAACTCGTTGCCCAGAGAATTATAAAAATCAATATTTTTATTTCTCTTCTTGCATTCTTAGCAACCAAACATGCAAAACACACAGCAATCTTCAAATGAGACCAAAACCCAGTAATTAATCACAAAAATACCAAAACACAACATCTCAACCAAAACAACATCTCAACCAAAACACTAAAACATCTCTACCAAACCCAACCAACCAAACACCAAACATCAAAACTCAACCAAACATAGCAATAGACCAAAAAAATCCTCCATCGATCCACCACCTTCAAATCCCACCAATGGCCAAAAAATTCAAATCTACCCACCACCTTCAAACCCAAATTTTTTGGCCCTAAACACAAAACTCAAAACTCAAATCCCAAATCGATGAACAAAACCCAAGATCCGAATATACAAATAGCCACGGATTTAGAGAGAGAGAGAGTTGGGTTTTTGGCCATGGGTTTAGAGACAAAGAGTTGGGTTTTCGGCCAAGGTTGAGAGAGAGAGGGCAAGGTTTTCGGTCTGAGATAGTTGGGTTTTAGCCAAGGATTAGAGAAAGAGAAAGCTGGGTTTTCGGCCATGAATTTAGAGAGAGAGAGAGAGTTGGGATTTCTGCCATGGATTTAGAGAGAGATAGCTCACCTTCAACGGAAACCACCTACAGTCACCTCCGATCCACCTTCACCCGAAACCACCATCAGCCACCTCCACCTCCACCTTCACCTTGAGAGAGCGCTTGAGATATTCACGAAGAGAAAGAGAGCTTGGAGATTAGAAATTCTAATTTCTATATTATTTTGTGGAGAGAGAGCTTGGAGCTTGTAGAAAGACTTTTTTATTTATATTTTTTTATTTAAATTAAAATTGATAAATTAGAAATTCTTTATTTTTAAAATTTTAAATTAAAATGCTGAAGTGGCATGTTTTAAATACTAAAAGATTTTTTTTATATTATTTTAATGTGCACGTCAGCATTTATTGTGCCAACAATGCATTCCGTCTGTCACATCAGTAATTTCCGTTAAGTGAGTAACGGTAAGGACCAAAATGGAACGCGTTTTTCATTTTAGGGACTAAAAGCGGTAAATGGAAAATGTAAGGACCAAAAGTGCATTTACTCCATTCAATAATTACTATTTTGAGGAGCGTAGAATTCAAACTATGGTTCTCCTAACAAACAAAAGTATAACATATCATTGAAAATTACAAGACTATTGGTTTTTTGTCAATCTATTGACTACCATATATTTTCCAAACACTTAGAGCATTCACATTAGTCTAATAAATATTTTTAGCTAAATGAACCCAAAAAACTCTACTTTTTCTAATTTAGCTTTCTACAATATCAGCCTCAATCCTTGAAATTGAATATTATTTTCTAACATTCACTTTTTAATCCCAAATTTCACCATCACTGAGGACAACCAGCACACCCACTGGGGCATATGAACAACCCAGCAAATGCCAAAATCCATTCTCAATTTTCCATAAAATTTTTCCTTAACTTCAGGTTTTTCTTTCTTTATTTCAATCACATTGCAAAAATTCACAAAAGATTTAATTGACTTTCACTATGAAAAACAAAATTTCCTAGAAAGCCTTCTTCCCTGTTCAAATAAAAATGGGTTTTTAAATTTTATCATCTTATGCCCCATGAAATCAATCATTTGCATCTCTTATTATTTTCTCACATATCACACTATAGCTGCAATGTTTATGGTTCTTCAACAAGCAAATGACAATGGAAGGCTAGTTGTATCTTCTTCACAACATTTTCTCTTATTCTTTTCTCAAGTGCAACATCCCCATCACCAGCCACACCAGATAGCACAAAATACCCAAATTGCAACTCAGGCAAAACCCAAAATCACAATTCAGCCACCGTCACCCACCACAATTTGTGACCCAACCACCATTTTCCGCCACCCAAACCCATCTACTGCTACCTGTTATCTATGTGGTTCAATGCATGAGAGAGAGAGAGAGAGAGAGAGAGAGAGAGAGAGAGAGAGAGGTGGGTGCATTACAGGAAAAATTTTTAAGTACTCTTGAAGTATTGAGAAGTTGTGCTCCATCCTCTCATATTCATTTGGACCTTACCATGAATTTAATGAGTAGATCCCACTATGAATGTAATAGAAGAGAGCATCATTTTCTATGCTTCGAGAACATCTAAGAATTACTCATATGAAAGAGAGAAGAGAGATGTGAGAGTCAAACCAAGAGAAAGAATTAGGTGAAAAAATGAATAACAAAAAATTATTTTTTGATGTAGCGATGAAGAAGACTTTTTAGTTGCAGTGAGATACTATTCTTACGTTACTTTTCTACACTAGTTTATTGAGGTTGATGTACACACCTTTTAAGTGGGTTTAGCAGAATTTTTGGCTAAATACTAGTTTGAAAAAGCTGATGCATTTGGGATTTTATAAAAAACCCATTTTACACCCTTGAAACTTATTTTTTCTATTTTACCACATCATTTTATAATCCACTCAAAATTACATTTATTATTTCTTATTTATATTCATTTATTTTTTTATTCATTTCTCATTCTCTTTCTCTCTCTTCCTCTCAAACCCACACATCCATCCAAAAAATCCAACATCCACTCCACAAACTACCCACCACCACCACCCACCTCTATGTTCCTCTCAAACTCACACAATTGGCCAAAAAAAACCCCAACCATCCATTCCACAACTAGCCACTGCCGTAGCCACCCACCACCACTACACAAAACACCCAACCCACCAAATGACCCACATAACCACTGCCACCGCCAACAATCGAAACACAACACATTGCCACCACAGCAAAAACCCAACACCACCACAACAAAAAGGAACCCACAAAACCCACCATTTCCTCCGTCAACAAAACCCACCACCATCACCACGAAAGAAACCCACCCCCACCCCCACCTTTGCCAACAAAACCCATAAAACCTAACACCACCTCCATGAACAAAACCCACAAAGCCCACCACCAACACCTTGAAAAAAACCCACCCCCACCACCATGACTGGGAACAAAACTTACACCCACCACCACCTTTACCAAGAAAACCTACAAAACCCACTACAACCACTACTAAAACACTCACCACCACATTAGGACCAAAACCCACCACCACATTGGGACTAAAACCCACCATCACAGCCCCTACCACCACCACTGTGAACCATCCAAAAACAAATAAAAAAAACTTGCCTAACAACATCACCAAACTCAATTTGCAAAGCCACAATACAAGAGAGGAAGACCAATTGCAAAGAGTAGCGAGAGGTTGAGAGAAGGCTAGATTTGGGACCTTGGATAGCTGTGAGAGAGAAAATAGAGAAGAGATAGAAGAGAGAGGGACAAGAGATAGGAATCACAGCAGAGAGAGAGAGAGAGAGAGGATGATATATTAATTTTAAATGATACAACTTGCTACTATAAGGTTGTAGAAGTAGAACCTTACTATAGCTGGGTTGTAAATTTTTTTAGAAATACACTTCCAAATAATGTTAATTTTTGTGGTTTGATGTTATAAAATAGCAAATTGGGAGTTTTAGAACTTTTAATTCTAATGCTTTAATAAAATATAATAATGTTCACAAGATCCTCTTTTTGTTAGTTATCTATTTTAATTTTGGATATCTTCAAATATGGACCTTCTTAAAAGTCAAGGTACACGGTAATAGTAACTTTCTAAAATTACCATTTATTTCATTTTAAAAAAACTAATATTGATAGTTTTGTAAAATTAATACTATTTTTTTTAAAAAAAAATATCAAAAGAAAATGAATTAAATGGTATTGTCTTAATTGTTTGATGTTCACCTACAACCTTGCAACTCAATTGATACCTTTTAACATTTTCAGCGGAAATATTCAAGAGTTAAATCTCTCCACCTTAACTACTAAATTATAAAATTGAAAAAAAAAAATGCTTGATGTTCTAAACATGACTAACCAAAAAATGTGAACATAGTAATAAAATATTTGTACCATTATTTAATTCACATAGTAGATCATTCATACTTAAAATTTAATTTTTACATGAATGAAAATATAATTTTATTAATCACTTGAATGATTATATAAAGGTAGAAGCTCACTTCATTTTTCCCGCAACCAACGTCTATCCTTGGTGCTTTTTTTTTTTTTTTTGGGTAGAATTATTTATTCTTTTTACCTCCTCCATTCCTAACCTTCTCTTATAATAACAACCTGTTAGACAAGCATGTGCTGAGGAATAGGCTTGGGACTTTGCGAGGGAAGCCGTTAATTAAGCCAAAACGACATTGTTTTGGTATTTTGGTTTTTTGTTTTTTTTTAATTCGGAATTTAAAAAAATTAAAAAAAAAAAAACTGAATAAAAAAAAAAAAAAACCGAGGACACCCAAATCACTCACTGAAATTTTTTACCTTCCCAAACACCAAAATCCACTCCCACCCTTATCTCCACTATTCCTTTCTCGGCTTTCCGACTCTGCCCTCTGCCGCTGCCACCACGACTCCTCCTCCTCTTCCTCCGATAACTGGCGGTGGGACTCGCTCCTCAAGAGCGAATCAAGACCTTCGATTCTTTCTTCAATCCTCGCCCGAACTATCTTCACAGGGACGCCGGAATTGCCGCCGCCGACGACGAAGAGAAACGACGCGAAGAAGAAGAAGAAGAAGACTGGAATTGGGATCGCTGGCGAAAGCATTTCGACGAAATCGACTCCCAAGAGCGACTCGTCTCTATCTTGAAGGTATACGGGTTTTTCATTTTTGGGTTCTTCACGTTTTCTAATTTTTTTATTTTATTTTAATTCTGTTTTTCCATATTTGGTTCCATTTCTTGTTAGTAATTTGACCATTAATAAGTGCGCGTTATGTTAATATCAGTGAGTGATTTGGGTCTGGAATGATTCTTCGGGGTTTTTTTTTTTTTTTCTTTTAATATCAGTTTTTTTTAAAAATTTTCTTTAAATTCCGAAATTTTCTTAAAAAAAAAAAGGGGCAAATTACAATTAGGATTGGTTGGAATTTAAGATGTCTACCTTTAGATTAAGATTTGACACTTTACACACATAAAGCTAGCTCAATTAGATTTTTATATCTCACCTCTGTTAAAAATAAAGCTAAATATGTAATTTTGCTCCACTTTTATATCTCTTTTCTCTAAAAACATAATAAACATAAAAATACAAGATTAAAGAAGATAAAAAACTATCAATCGGAACATCAAGAAATTTTAAATCACAGGTAGATAACTTAAATTTTGGCCAATCTCAGGGAGATAAAGTGTCAAATTTTAAATCACATGTAGGCAACTTAAATTTCAGCTAAACTACATATAAATAAGTTGTAATTTACCCTATAAAACCAAAACATCGTTGTTTTGTCTCAATTACCGGCAAGATATAACTAAAATTTAACAGATGACTAAATTGATAATAATTGAAAATTAGAGGGCTGAAAAGACAAAACTGGACTGAAATAAAATTGCAGGCGCCAATGGGCCTGGATTTTCATAGGTCCAAAGCTCTGAACCTTTATTGTTGTCGTTCTTACGTTTATTGTTTCACTCCCTCATAGACTCAGATTGAGACGCAAGCAGATGATGATGATGATGCAGCTGCAGCAGCAGCAACAGTTGGGGTTTGAAGCAATAGCATCAAAACCCTCAGACTCAGAAGCAATGATTACCCTTTTGATTCGTCACCTTCCTGAAGCTATTCCTCATGATACCCTCTCCAGACTCTTCTCCCACTATGGTGCTTCTTCAGTCCGACCTTGCTCTTCTCCAAGGTACCCCTTTTTTTTTTTTCTTTTGAAAAATAACCCAATTGCCCTTTTTCTTTATAAATCCAAAGAATTCAATTATTTTCTGCAGATTGAGAAACTGTGCGTTTCTGGATTTCAACAGTGAAGCATTGGCTTACCAGGCTCAACGTCAGTTAAATGGGTAGTTATATATATATATATATATATATATATATACATATATTTTATTTTTCTTTTTCTCGTTTTTAAAGTCTACATGTGTCATTCGCATATATGCCTGCATTGTATATATTTAAGTAGACATTGTTTCGTTATGGTTTGGTCAGGTTGAGGTTTCTTGGTAAAGTGTTATTAGTTAAATGGGTATTTCTATTTTTTTTTTCTTTTTCTCGTTTTTAAAGTCTTTTTATTGTATCCTTTGCAATACATGCGTTCCTTCATTGTATAAATTTAAAGTAGGCATTATTGCCATGTTATGGTTTGGTCAGGTTGAGGTTTCTGGGTAAAGTGTTATCAGTGGAGAGAGCTACTAGTAATAAGCCAAACCTTGATAACAAACTTCAATCAAGTGAAGCTCGAAATGACAATGATTTTGTACCACCATCATCTGTGGTCAAGGATGCTACTCTCACCAAAGATAAGACTCAACGTTCAATACCGTCTGCTGAACCCATTGCCCCAAGGCTTGGTGTCGACTATCCATTCCCTCCTTACCTTGAGTAAGCATTTTCATTTCACTTGTTAAACCTTCCTTTGTCTTTTTTCCCTTACAAATTGTGATGTATAAAATATATGAACAAATTACATAAAAGGCCCAAAGTTTATACCGTGCTTCAGATTAAGCCGTAGGTTTTTCTTTTTGTCAATCAAAGTCCTAAACTTATGAAGCAATTTAAATTTTGAAGCCCTCTGTCGACATTATTAATTTCATGTTACCCTGACATTAATGGAGACTATGAAGTCGAGGAAAAGAGGAAACATTGATAAAACTTTTTTTTTCATCTAAGTAACCAATTTAGAATTTGGTAATTACTTCTCACTCTAAGCTAAGCTTTCTCTCTATGTCCTCTCTTGTCAATGATTGCCAAATTGATTTATGAATGAGTCCTAGGTGAAATGCTGAGTTTAACCAATGATTCCCACTTTTCTCTTCCCTATGGGCTGTCATGCTTCAGTCTTTTGGCATTCATTGGGTTATGCCGGGTTCGTTGACGGGTCTCCTATCTAGTTGGCATCAGTGGCTTGGAAAATATAATTCGGATATTTGGAATTTGGTTCCAGGGTGCATAATGTGGAGCGTGTGGTTGGAGAGAAATTGTCGAGCTTTTGAAGATAAAGAGAAGACGGTGGAGGAGTTAAAGACTTTATGCCAACGCATTTTATTAGAATGGTCTCGTTGTTGGGGATTTACTGAGTGTTCTTCTCTCTCTGTGTTTATGTCTTCCCTTAGCCTAGTTTCTTGACTCCTCCCTTGTTCTTGTGGTTTGTGTTCTTGTTTCTTTCGTTGTTCATCATCATGAACAGCTTGTACTTCACTGTTTTTTTTCCCTATCTAATATAAGTTCTCGGTTTATCTATCAAAAAAAATAAATACAAAAATAAATAATGAAGCGGAACTAAGGCTTCAAATTGAAATGATATAATAAATTTGGGACTTTAATTGAAAAAATTAAAAACCAAAGACCTATTTGAATATGGTATAAACTCTGGGCTTTTTTATGTAATTTCCTCAAAATATAATAAATGGTGGGCCTAAACCTATCAGGGTGCAGCCTACTGGATGGAGTTTTGGGATGAGTTGTAGACCCAGACATCCTGGATTTGATTCCCATTAGGAGTCCCCCTAGATTACCTAATACATGGTTTTGGCGGGTGGAGTCGTGTATCCGTGATTTACTACCTAGGGGTGGGTACAAAGGGTCTTGCCTTGGTGAGGTTCTAGGTCATAAAAAAAAAATGGTTGGCCTATATCAATCTCCTTTATCTCTCTCTTATGAATTCTCCTTAAATTTTCTGCATTGGAAGCATGACACAACAATTTAGGGATGCACAAAATGTTTGGAATTGTGGGTTCTATGTGAAATTCCAGTTCAACAAGTAATTCAGTTTATCACTTCAATCAACCGAAGTGAAAGAGAATACTAATTGGGTTCTTGTGTTATTGAATACATAACTATCTTGAAACTTGTGTTCCTAAACTTGTCATCCAGACTGTGAATATGACTGAAAAGTTATTTGTCTATGTTGTCTAACTTGTGGTTGTTTCTTTTAAAACCATCTTTGGATGACATAAATCAGTTTATGCCTAGTTTAATAAAGCTTGTGTTACAGGTATGCTTACCCTCCACCAGATGGAAATATACTTACCAACATTGTAAACGCTCTTATTGCCGTTCCGCGCTTTTATACACAGGTTGTCTCCAATCCTATGCAATGCTAGTTGGAAAATTTTATGGTTTTACCCTCATTCAGCTCCTTTAGTTATACTATTTGCGTCATTCTTATCTAGGCAAATACATGAGCATATTGGGTCATATAGTTTATGACCAATCCTTTTAATTGTAGGTGTTGCACTTGATGAACAAAATGAATATCCCAGCTCCATTTCGTATGGCTCTCCCCACTCCACCCCTTCCTCCTTTGGTACCTGCACCACCACCACCACCACCACCTCCTGTATCTACAAAGCCTCATGCTGCAGATCTGTCCAGTGATGAGTCAGAAATGGAATCTTCAGATGAGGTAATCTCTCGCGCTGATTAAAGATATGGGGTCACATATTATGTAAATAAGTTTCTACATATATATATATATAAGTAATAAAAACTAACATGTCAATTGAGGAAGTAGCAGAATGTATGACTTTAGATAGAATAGAATGGAAGAAAAGAATACATGTGACCCTAACTAACAAGTTGAGGATCCATAGCCAACCCCAAAATTTTGGAACTAAGGCTTTGTTGTTATTGTTGTGTGTGTGTGTGTGTATTCTCTAGGGGTTTGGAATTAGAAGCGTGTAAACCTTTTGACCATTTTTCTTCAAACAGAATTTAAATTCACTGTCATTTTCTTTTATATGTCCAACATGAAAATTTTTGCAGATTTTTTTTCAGCTATATTTTGTTGAACACTGCATTTTTTTAAAATGCTTGGTTGACATGTAATTACAGCAACAGGGAAATGTACAATGTTTATTCAATTATTTCCTTTGCAGATAAATATATCTACAAAAGTACATTGAAACAGACAGAGCCTTGAGGGAAATCCTTCAGTTCTCTTTTGATCCTGTTATTAAATATTTGTAGATTCTAATTGTTCTGTGATACTGTTACATGTTTTTAGGAAATTGATGTGAGAGCCTATTCTGTTGGAGCTTCAGCAGTAAAAAAATCTGGTCGAAAGCGTCTCAGGCAAGAAGCAATTGTGGGCCCTGCAGTTGATAAAGATGTCGCTCATGAGGCTATTGGAGTCAAACCTGCCACCTTGGTTCCAAAAGAAATTCCAATGATTAAAAAGAAGAACCCTGTGTTACAGGTCATTTTCTTTCTGTGATTGATTATTGTAGGAGAATCTCTCATCTTTCAGATTTTTTGATATCCTTTTCTTAGTTGTGTTGCAGATCAAAATTGCTCCAAAAGTGATTCAGAATGAACATAGGGATGAAAGCACAGCAGAAGAATTAGAGGAGCCTGACAAAGAAGGTTCAGATATTAAATCCTATGCAACCCCAGAAGAATTAGAGAGTGGAAAGTTGCCTCCAGAGGAAATTTTATCGCTGCCCATGTTTAAGGTACTGTTGATATTAAAAGTAAAGACTAAACTGTAATTACTAACAAAATTTACCTGTTCTTTGTACCTAGAAAAAAGAAAAAGAAGAAAAGAATTGTTTCTTGAACTTATCTATTTGCTTGTTGGATTAAAAGTGTTATATAACTTGAGTTAGTCACATTATTGATGTGTATGTATTGACATTGCTGAACAATGAACATGAGTGTAATTTAAAAGCTTTTCCATGTTCCAACACTTATCCTTGGTTGGTTATGGTGTTCTACTATCCTATCTGAGAATATTACAATCTTTTTTCTCTTTATAAGTTTTGACCATTATATATTTTATCGACATTGTTTGAAATATGCTGTCAATATCTGGCTTTGTACTGATACCTTTTCCTCTTTTATTCATATGCATTTTTTACTTGTACAAACAAGCATGTATGAATGTCATCAGCAATTCAACATATATCTTGCTGTTTTCCTATGATAAAGCTGTTTTGCAGTTCTTGCTGCCCCGGTATTAGAACTTCTAACTTAGGTTAGTCTTTAGCCACCTTTAAAGTGGACGGATATCATAGTAGATCATTTTAAACCGCAAACCACAAACCACAAACCACAAAACATAAATAAATAACTAATGGGTTTTTGTTTCACTTTGGACATAACAATTTCTGTGATTTTGAGGGTGGGTTGGCCATACAGATTTCAAGAGCTGGCTAGCTGGCTTGCTTATACTAATCTTAAATACCTGTTATCTAAAAAAAATGAATATAAAAAATGCATGTAACTAGATTAAGATGCTGTTCACATGCAAATATTTACTCAACTGAATGATTGATATGAAGCTCTTTTGGATTTTGATAGAATTATGCAGCTGGGAATCCTGCGTCAGTGTTGTATATAAAGAACTTAGCAAAGGATGTGATTGCTGAAGACTTCTACTTCATATTTGGTGGGATCACAAGCATTGATTATTGCTAATTTATCTGAAATACATTTATTTTTTTGTTCAATGATACATATTTTCTATCTAGCAACTTTAATGCTTTTTTGGTAAAAGAAAAAGGGTATCATGTGATTGTACTTTGAGAATTGATTATTCTTTAGATATTTTTAATGCCTCAAACATTAATGCTGAGTGCGATACTTCTAGTCATTGCACAATGTTATTAAAAAACAGTTCTGGTTAACTATAACTTATCTGTGTCCAGGATCATTATTTGGAAGCATTGATGCAGCTAAATCTGGTCTTAGCATAAAGCTTATGCAGGTGAGGTCTCTAGACTAGATTGTCATTTTAGTTTTGAATCAAGATATTTTTAGTTCCAAGTACTTACCTCCGGTGTTTACGATGGACTTATCTAGGATTCAAATCCCCCTCCCCCAATTATTGAATTATCAAAAGTACTTAGATATTTTGGAATCACTAATGAAAATTGTAATTCTTGAGTTACAGGAGAAACAAAGGTTGCTTATACTTTGCTTATTAAAACCATTAGAAGGGATTGCTTTCTTTTTATAAAAAAACAAAAACCCCAGTAGAAAGCATTAGATCCATAACCATTTGTTAGCTAGCAGTTTTTGTTTACTTATTTAAACACCGCAGTTATGATAGCCTTATTCAAGGCTTGATTCTATGATCTACAATTATGACATGAATATGACTGAGGAACATAGACCAATGTAAATTCTCTTAAGAGCCCATTTGGTTTGGGGAATCTGGGATTCCCTTGAACTTCACATATTAGTTTGTTGTTAGAGATGGTCCAGAAAAAATGAAGTTCTTCCAAATGGTGACCGTATGAGATGGAATTTGACGGTAATGGATGGTTTGATGTTAGGTCTTGTTATGAGGCTTTGAGAGGTTCAATGATGGGGATTTCTCCTCGAAAAGAATTTCGTGTGTTAAGGCCCAAAAAAAGAGTCGCTTTCTTAGTGTGGACCCAACATGGGGAAAAGATGAACTTGTGACACTTCTGTGAAGAGAGGAATTCCTATGGTAGAATGGTGTTGCATTGTGACACAACAGATGAATTATGGAATTTTACCTACTGTGTTTGGACCATTGGTTAATGCCTAAAACTGTGAGCTCCTAAGTGAGTGGGTGAATTGGTTTGATGAACACCCTCTATTGTTAGGAATTTCACCCCCTCTTTGCTTAATTTGAACACTCTGGAGAAGGAGAGAGAGAGGAACCATAGCTACCTTTGAAGATGTGGGACTTTCAGTTGTTCATAGTAATATAAAATTTTCTTAGGTAAGAGCTTTGTTTGAATGGGCTCAAATAATGGGTCAAATCAAGATCCTTTCTTCTTTTTTATTTTTATTCTTATTTTATTTTATTGTTATATAATTCAATATTTGTGGGAAGGGGGATTTGAACCCTAGATGTCTCCATTAAAAACACTAGGAAGTGCTAATTGAGCTACAGAGCTTTTGGCATAGCGAGATCCATTTTATTATTTGATTTTATTGACTCTCTTTTCATTTCAGTTATAAGGGCTGTTTCCTTTGAGAGGGGCTAGTTCTTCTCATTAATAAAATTTAGTACGTATCAAAGAAAAAATATTGCCAAGCTCCCTACCCCTTCCAATGATGATGTTGTAAATGACACATTAATGTAAATGACAAATCTGTCCATAAAAGTTGACAGTGACTGTCCATTACTGGGATGAAGTAGGTTGCAAGGCTGCACCTTGACCTGGGATTGAATGCGTAGATTGACTTGAACTTGTATTTGTATTGCTAGAATGTCGAGCTGATCTTGGTCACAACCTCCCAGGCTTGACTTGAACACATTGATTGGGCACTTTCCCTGCCAAAACGAATGGATCTCTCCATGCGACATAGCTCGAAAATTTATACACTAACTGAACTGAATGTTCCATTTAACAAGTATGTTATTTAGAAATAGATGGCAACAATTTAATGTTTATAATTGTGAAAGCATTGAGCGAAGCCTTTTTTACTAGGGATGTTTCACTGGATGGAAGCAAGTCTGTGAACATGACATTTCGTATTATTTTTGGGATTGATTGAAATTTTCAAGAAAGTTGTAGCATAGTTGCACACTTTTGAACTTAAATGTGCTTGTAATTGAATTTCAGGAAGGAAGAATGAGAGGTCAAGCTTTTGTGACATTTCCATCAGCTGAAGTTGCCCATCGTGCATTGGTATGTGTCTTACAGAATGCAATCTGAAATGCATCTCTGTTTTCTAGAGCATGTTAGCTTGTGCATATAGTACATTTTGTTACCAGGGTCCTTAATTCCTGTTTTCCATATCCTTTGATATTATTGCATGAAGAAGTAACTATAAATTTATATCATGTTGATATAGTAATCTGATAGAATATCATAAATTATTTTCTAGTTCCATACGTACTCACTGATATGTTTCCCAATTTTAGATTGCTATACTTTAGTTTTGAAGTGAATGCTGCTATGGAACTATGGAAGTGGCTTCAGAATCCGTTCTAGCCATTAAAATGGATATAATTGCTTGCCTAGGATCCCATTTTGAGTAATTAAAATGCAAATGCATTCCACACTAAAAAATTGCAAACGCAATAATACCATAATTCTATTCTCATGAATTCAAAAGAAACATCCTTTGGGTTTGCCAATCTGATCTAAAATCTATGTATATAATTAAAGCCAAAGTTGAGAGAAAATCTAGTTAGATTCTAAATTGGAGTACAAGTTTGGCCACATGCCCCTTTTGGTGAAAGGCACTTATCATTGCACTAACACTCCATTTGTTTAGATGGAAAACCTTGTGTGACGATAGTTTTTTGCGTTTTCCAATATTTGTTAGCATCATAAAAAATGAGTCTAAAGGAAAATTGTCTTCGGTCAACATAAAAATTATGACTTATTTTTTAGAGATTGTTTTCTACTATTTATTTTTTGGAAAACAACTCTATCTCATGGCAAACCAAATAAGGGAAATTAGGAGATCGTTTTCCAACACATTTAAGGTTGCTACCAAACTTAAGAAAATGAGATAGTTTTATAAATAAAAAATAAATAAATTTTTTTTTTTGGAAAATGACTCGTTTTCTAGAAAACTTTAATGTCAAAACAGATGGAGTGTAGGCTCAACCTCTTTGACCACATGTTAATGAGAATAAAATAAAATAAAAAAGGATACAAGCTAAATTATGGCTGCCACATAAGCTGACACAATGTTCCTGCATCGTTCATCCCTTCTTGTAAGGAACTTGACTTTGATTTTGAAGTCAAATCCCTTTAAAACATGTTATCCAATTTATTTAGTTCTTCACTTGAGATCCATGCATGAATTCGGTTATTCTTGTTAGTGCACCAAATGTTTTAAGTGTTTGTTCTACATGTAGTAGTGATTACGTTTAGCAGTGATAGATCATACATCTAGCACATTAATCGACTCTGTGGTGAATTAGAAAGATCTCATCACATGTTTACTGGCTTTGATGTTATTTTCTCTTCATCTCCACAATAAGGATAGAGATTACTCACAATTAAAGTTGGACTATTGAGGATCCTTTTGGTAGCTCAATGCAAAATGTATTTGGTCTCAACTTATTCAATACTTGGCAAAGAACAAACTTTCTTTGCTTGAGCTTGTTATAAGTGCTCTTTATACGAATAAAACCAAATCACATTCTTCAAAACTCAAGCTTCTTATATGAGCACCATCTTTCAACTTTAGACTTGTAAATTTCAAGATGGCTTCAATTGTTCTTGAACTTGTTCATATACTGCCTTTATTTGTGCTGCAAATTCTTCAACTTCCATGCTCACTCTTGCTTGAAACAACAAAAAGGCAAGAGATCCAGAAATTATGTGGATTTTTACCAGGCACCTTCAAACGGAGATTTTTCTACATTGATCGATTGGTTGAGCTATCATAAGCAAACTCAACTGGATAAATGAAAAACCCTGTTAATTTATTGAAAAATATTTTTTCGCCTTGCAAACGGTCCTTAGGAGATTCCAAAATGTACTTAAAAAATGATTAATAATTTCATACCTACAATCTTAAGTAATGGATCTAGGAACTTCCTAGAGGAAAAAAATTTTACTCAATTTATTTTACCTTGACGGTTGGTATTGCTGATTCACTAGGTTTGTGAGAATGGCTTAGTTTTGAACCTTTCACTAATTGAGAGTAGCATGTACAACTGTACGTACAACTAAATTAAATTTCTCTTTTGTTCTTGTAATTTTCTCGCCTTGTGCTTAAGTTTTAATGATCATGCTATTAAAACCTTTGGTTGCAGAATCTAGTCAATGGATATGTCTTCAAAGGCAAGCCAATGATAATCCAGTTTGGTCGGAATCCAGCAGCTACAAAAGCAAACTGAATAAATGTGCTGCGAGTGGAGTAAGCTCCTTATACCATTGCCTCCATGGTTTGTTCTGTGTGGATTGTTAAGCTGCCTGGAAGAAAATCCACCTACCAGCTGGTATCAATGATGGTGGGGGTTGAGCATGGGCTTAAGTTTTTATAATATGATCATTTGCTCCTCAGTTGGCAATATGAACAACTGATATGTGGTTCAAATCATGGCACGTTCTTGACCAATGGTTTGCAGAGGATCTGCTGATGCTGTAGACCACAAGAAACAGAGCTTTTGGAAAACAAATTGCATTTTCAAAACTTGTTTGGTGGAAGTAGTTGCATCCTGTGGCTGTGGAAGAGAAAAATGTCAACAATTCTTCCAATGGGGCAGCTAAGTTGGGCAGAATCCTGCTACAAAGGACTTTGAAGATACATATCTAGGTGTTTTCAATGTTTTATTCTTATATCATCGTCAAGTGTTACAGTCACTGTTGTCAACTCTAAGTTTCCTTCACAGGAATCCATACTGTTTCATTAATCTGAATACAAGAAAGCGATGGAATGATAGAACATATCAATGGGCTCCAGATCAAATGGTACATCCTACTTTCCTCCCTCGTAAGAATAGGATAGAAGGCGATGGTGTGAATTCAAAACTCATTAAATGCAACTTACCAATCAACAAATAAGTTTTCTGTACCAGATGGCTTTGACTTTTAGCTTATTTAATGCTCATATTTATCCCAACTTGTACAATGCGATTAGATATGTTAGTTGTGGAGAAATATTATGCATCATGGATATTGCCTCTTTATGGTGGTACTTCATATTAATAATGAAGATTAATAATATAAGAAAAATCTACCATGAACATTAATCTTCCCCCTCGGCCGTACAATGAGAACGTAGGAATCCTGTACTGTTAACCATGTTCACATGGGTTTTTTTTATGCGTTTTATTTACAGAGACATAATGAAGCAAAACTGAAGTTGAATCTCTTATTCCTTACAATAGTATGATTGTTGATGCTGTGGGGTTATAAACCGAGGCATTAGCTCAAGATAGCACACAGATGCAAACGGAAATATGGCATTGTAACTCGATGTATTAACTCGTGTTTTAAGGAATTATAGCTTTTAACTAAATCTACTCATCTTCGTTTATTCAGACAGTTGGGCTGTTGTGCCTCAAAATAGTAATATATTTCCTTGAATTAATGCCCTTGACTCCTTAACTGCAAAGCTAGCACAATTGGGTTGGAGACCATACTTGATGAAGCAAAAGGTCCCATATGAAATCTCTATTCCCCTTCCCCTTTTCCCTTCAGGCGAAAATTTACTTTCAAAATCACTCACAACTAGACTTAAAAATATCGTCATAAAAACATGTTGCAGTATATTGTTTCAATAACACACTCCAACATGTAAGAGTTTACACAATCAATTCCAAATTCTATATAATAAAATTGTGAACCGGTGAACCGAAAATGAAGCAGTATAACGTTTCAATGACTTAGGCACTCACTAGGTTAAGTTGCCCAATGTTTTTATCCTATCGCGAGTTCAGCATATTCTACCTGCTTGCTATTTGGAACAGTTAATTTGAAGGACTTTAAATTGAATTCCTCACACTATGAATTGAAATAGAACGATTCCCTGGGAAACAGGAACTTTTTGGGTAAGTACCTGTGAAGCAATGGTGCCTGGAAAAGGCGTGAAGGGTACAATGAGTCTCTTAAATCTTGTTGAATACAAGTTTTAACAATATAGATAGAAGAATATCTTCTTCCTCTTGCCTTTGGTCTGTCGTGAAGGCATTATATTGCTGTTAATCTAGCAGGGGCTCTTCTAATGCCAAATCCCCAAAATGACAGCAATGCTGAAAAGTAGAAGAAGTGTACCATCTCCCCCTAGCAAGATAGATGACCTGCAAAATCCGAGCATGAAAATTAGACACCATTGAAAGTTAATTTAGAATAGACAAATGAATAAAAATGATTTGTATTCAATCAGGTCTGCATGCTAGAAATTGTTTTGAAGAGTTATGTAACTATGCATCAGAGTAGGTAATGGAACATGGAATGTGGGAGATCTTGCTACTGATTTCTCATGTAAATTAGTTAATTTATTCTATTATGCAGAGAAAAACACTTGACATTCCAGCACACACTTCTTAAGATCATGAATTACAACATTAGAAAAACTCAATGTCTTTTGAGCTCTCAAATAATTAGTTGAGCTAAGAAAAAGTAGATCGAGATTTCATTGACCAAAATAGTCAATACAATCTGCAACATTACCAGACAAATGCCAAACATTGAGCTCTTTTAAGCCAAATCTGAAAACAGTTTTTCTAGAATCCAAACTCCAAAGCCTTGTGTCATATTGAAGGATTTGGGTGGTAAGTAAATTTTGTTATTTCAAGCATGACAAATCAAAATGATATTAATCTAGAGATAGTAGCATTTAGAGGAGTAAAAAGAATGGATGAATGGGGAGAAAATTTGTTTCGACGTGGGAACTAGTGTTTACATTATCCTCTTTGGCTTTGTGTCTTGTGACGGGATCTAGATGAAACTTAACCAATAAACATGTAAAACAAAATGACAGGAATACTAAGGCTTTCTATGTCAGCCGAGAATCATCACAGTGGTTCTTGTGTAATTCTCTATTTATTTGCTTTATCTTGATTTTGTGTAACAACTAGCTTTAGATTAAATCTTTGGTCACACCTGAGTTTTTTCCTAGATTGCTGTATGTAAGCCATTGCAGGAGGGAGTATGCCAAACAGAAAACAGTTAGCATAAACCCCTGCAAAATCAAGAGCTCTTGTAAATGTGGAACGGAAGAAAGATGCTATAAGAACCGGAGCACCAAGTACAATTATCATCTCGAAGATCTTGAATGAATCAAATCCAATCATGCTTGGTTTCAATTTAGCTTCTGATGCAGCAATACAACCTGAACCTATATAAGAAACCTTCCCTACATTTCCAAGGTTAGGCCTTCCTGAATAAACAACAATACCAACTCTCCCAATTCCATCTGGATTAGAACCCATCTGTGAGTTAGAGCTACTCTGTTTTCCTGAATTGACTTTCCCAAAAATCAACTCCAAGGTATCAATAAGCTGTTTTGGGAAGCTTACAGCATATCCAATCAAACTAGTCGCCAAGGCAGTGAAGGCAAAGCCTTGAACTGCAGGTAAAGCAGAGGCGTTAACAGAAAGCAAAAGGTATATTGGGTCTGCTCTGTTGGTCCCAGCAAGTCCCAAAACAATCAAATTCCAGGACAAAACCATGACTAGTGGAATAGCCCCACCAACTAGTATAGCCTTGCGAGCCTCCTTTACAGTGTTCCCAGCAATCTTACATATGAAAGGAGTGACAACATGAAACCCCAATGTGAGTACAGTAACAGGTATAGCAGGCAAAATTGACGAGAACCCCCACGAAGCATAACCAAAGGAACCTAATAAGTCCTTTCTAGCCACAGATAAACCTATAGCCACAAGTGCAGTAATGGAGAAAAGCATGATGACACATAAAAAACGATTTGCAGCATCGATGGCCTTAAAGGGAAAGAAAAGAATCACAGTTCCAATAGCTAGAGGAAACAAGGCATGAGCCATCACAAGATTCATACATGGAAACCACTGAGAGACAAGTGAACCAATACCCGAAACACAAGCTACTAACAATGAAAAACTCAAGGAGGCATAGACAATTGCAACAAAAGTACCGAAACGGCTTCCTAAAGTATTTGTTGCAAGACTAGTGAAGCTCACCTCTTCAACCCCATCTTCTTCCATGGCTGCAAAGCTGAGTTCGGCAACAAGAATGATTGAGGAGACCACATAGAGCCATGAGAGGAGAATGACAATGGTGGAGGGAAATGAACCTGATTTAATGGTAGCAGCAGGCAAACTCAGCATTCCTGGCCCAACTGCTGTGCCAATAATCAAACTAACAGCACCCCAGAAATTCTTTTCGTGAGTACCTTCTTGTTGATGTTCAACCTTTTGAGATTTCTGATGCTGGAAGTTAACATCAAAATCTTCTGTAACAGTATTAGCATTGTGAGCTGTGCAGCTTGCAATGTGGCTGAGAATGAGATTGTGGGTTCTGGGGGTTAGAGTAGACCTGTAACTAGGTGGTGTATAAAGAAGTTGTGTGCTAAGCCTAAGCCTATGATGATGAAAGTTGCTGTCATGGTGGTTGAATCTTGGATATGTGATTGAGGTTAAACTGGTGGAAAGGTGGGGAAGATGTAGCTGAAGCATATTTTTAATTTGAGAGGCTGATCTGCCAGTACAGTAGAATGAATCTCTCTAGTACTTTCAGTTTTTTTTACAATAAGATTCTCAGTTTCTGCAGAGGTGATCAGTAACTTTGGTCTACCAATCTATGGAGAAGCTAAGGTAAGCTTAGCTAAGCTAAGAGTGTTGTAACTTGTAAGTCGGAACAATCAGACAAGAGATACCTCTTATTCTGAATGAATCTTTGGTACAGTAGCAGACACACAAAAAAAAAGTGGATGGATGGGCCGGACCACGTGGAAAAAGTCCACTATCGAAGTTTTCTTTCTTTCCATTTTTGTTTTTTAACATAAATAGGTAGCACTAAGTAGAGAGGGCATCCTTCCGACCTATAAATAAGGAAGTTTCTTTCTTTCTATAATTATGGGTTGTTTGCAAGTGGATTTCATTTTTTTCCCCCAACAATTAACACTTTCACATTATGATAAACCAATCCTTTATTAGTGTTTTCTATTGCAATTTGATTTTTTTTTTTAAGAACAATTTGATGATTTTAATTACGTGATATAGACAATATTGTTATTATTATTAATATAAAATTATTAAAGTTTGACAGATATTATGTGCAACAAGTCATCAACCAAATAGACCACCACATGTATTCTTTTCCGTTATTTCAATTTATCCGATCATAAAAATTATATATACATCACATCATTAAACTCAAATGAGCATGCCTTCTCAAAAAAAAAAAAAAAATAATCATAGGTGTATAGGACTATAACGAAACCAATAAATAATTAAACATACCTACGGAAGGTTTGATTTGTCACTAACTAATGCCTAGAGAATTAATTTTCAAATAAAAAAATGGATAACCCAAATTAACACTAACATCAAATTCAAGGTGATATTTATAAATTAAAAAAAAAAAAACATTTTCCTTTTTTTAATTCCTTTTGCCAGAATCCTCAATATTTTTCTTTTCTTCTTTTTTTTTTTTTTGTGGGAAATTTGTAACTTATCACGGGTTTAATTTCTAACTATCCCTTATCAACTCTTTCCTTAAATACTCCTACAAGGGTATCTGTGTGGTGGGTTCATTGATATGGTCCAAAGGTCCCAAGTTAAACTATTATATTATCGAACCAATGGTTTCAAGAGTGTCTCATGGATAGAGAGTGAAATAGTCTAACTAAAGGCTAAGAGACATTACTTTCTTATATCACCAAAAAGAAAAGAAAAAAAAAAAATTCCTTAGATCCAAATGAAGTCAAAAGAGGATAACGACAAGTGTAATAATGTTTTAGGATTGGATTTCATAAGAACTAATTTTGTATTTCATGTTCCATCCTCTCTCCTTTGCAATAAGGTGGAAACCTTTAAAAACCTGTGTTTGCAAAATATTATTAACTACTTGCCTTTTTTCCCCCTGTATTTGGTGCGTGTGTTTTCCCTTTTCTTGCTACTACACCTTAGTTTAAAAATAAAAGTTTGATTATATGTATTACATTTGATAAAATGGTAATTGTCTCGCGTTACTTAAGAGAGTGTGTTGTATGTAACCTTCCTTAACATGACTTTTGAGTGAAGTTTATAATTGGGATGTTAAAATCTCATTTCCTTTCCTTTGTTTGTATGTGTTTATATATATAAAAGGGATATAATTGATACAAAATTCACATTTGAATTAGAAGGCAGACAGAGGGAAAATAGAGAGATCAAGAATTCCACTTATCATAAGATAAAAACTAAAAGAATTAAGGAGAAAATATTTAACTCAGATTTATTTGCGTGCTCATTCTAATTGGGATAATTGCATCCCGTTAAGTTTGAAAACTTTGATCAACACTACTTAACAAAGTCTCAAGGCCGAAGCATATTGAAGGTTAAAAAGGCGATGTGATAGTGGCTCTATTAGAATCTTTGCATATGATCTGGGTTAGTTCTTATTTAGTCAATTGTCTTTAGGATACCAAGTACCAACAATCTTAGGTTTGGTTGCTTAAAGATTATGTGAATATTTCCTGTTAAGTTGGAGGGTGAAAGCACTCTATGTTGGATTGGACTTGATTCTGGGTAAGGCCCATTCTTCTGTTTCTTTCCCAGTTCTAACCCTTTTCCTATAAAATAGTAAAATACTAACATATGTTATTTTATTTGTAAGCACTAACAATATTGTCAAGGTTTATTTTTATTTTTTAGTTTTTATTAGTCTTTTTTTAGTTTTTACTAGTCATACCAAGTTAATGTGACCCTGAAAAAATCAGATAAGGGTTACATTTTTTGCAACACATTTAACGTGTGTTTGACTCCTCCGGATGCGTTTTACTCAAGCTTAAAAACCCAGCTTATTTTACTATTCATCTTATTTTTGCTATTATTCATAGGTCACATTGTACTTTTTAGTATTATTTATGGATCTCACTATATTATTTCAACTAACTTTTACCTTTATCTACAATACTTTCAACAAAAAGTTTTTAGTTCAGTAAAATGAGCGATCCCAAACAGACCTAAACTTCATCAATCTGGCCTAAACTTCATCAATCTGATTTGTTTGCTCCTTACTCCACTTGGTTTTTCCCTTTTCATGAAAAACTAACTAGAAAAAGTTTCTCTTTGTTGGGTTATGGACTTTTTTTATCTATAAAATTGTGTTATCATTTCCCCAAAAAACCAATGATCATTAATCTCTTAACCACATTGGCACAACAATTAACTAAAAAATCAATGTAATTTTTAAAACTCCGGGGACTAACAAGGCTTATTTGAAACTTTATAAACCAAAAATACACATTTGATATGTTTCAAGAACTAACAATGTATTTTAACTAAATAACAAATACTATAAAGAATAATAGAAGTTGAAGGTCCAATGGCTTAAAGAATAAAAAAAAAAATCATGACGAATGATATAACATTTATTGGGTATGTAGGTCTATATTAGTTTTGAGAGGAGAATTTTCAGACTTTTCCTTCCCATGTACACCAATATGGGACACTCGAGTTAATCAAAGAGTTGATGCAACAAATGAAGATGAGAAACATATTACTCTACTCGTCCTTTAGTTAAAAAAATATGATAAAATAAAAATATGAACTTTTACTTTAAGAAATTTAAGGACAAGGCAAAACCAACATTGAAAAGTATTGTACATCCAATGAAGATATCCATAAAAGTATAGTCAACCGCCTTCAAGTATTACTTATCTCATTATTGTGTCAGAGGACAATCTCTACCTCTAACAACCAAAAATTACTTCCAATCTATTTTATTGCAGTTAATGTTTAATATTGTAATGTCAAAACCATAAGCACAGTTTACAGCTCTTAATATATGCACAGGTTAGCATATAACATAGAAAGTCAACAAATGGTCAAAAGCATGTCTATATATAACCATAGAACCTCAAAAGTTAGTCAAAAGTATGTCTACAAGGCATGGACTCATACCGTTTTTTATTGGCGAAAATGTACTTTTGGTCCCTACATTTTGGGCCAATTTTCATTTTAGTACAAAAATTGATTTCGCTACTAATGTAGTCCCTAAAAATAGAAAATCGTTTCTATTTTGGTCCCTACCGTTGATCTACTAACGGAAACCTCTTACGTGGCAAATGGAATAATCTGCTTGCTGACGTGACCATTAAAACTGTAAGTTCACAATTTGCACCCAAACTTAACAGTACGAAGGGGGTAGGCCCAAAAAGCCCAATACAATGAAATTTGTAGAGAGTGGGCTTGAAACCCATGTTCTAGAGATGTTAGATAACAAAAATGATGGGCTCAATTATAGTGTTACACACAATGAACTATTTGTGTAGCAGAATTTATCCTCGGACTCAAGCCGAGGATGATTTGTATTATGTTTTCTTCTTTCAAAGGTAGATTACAATTATGGATACAGATGTGCACAGTGTTTTTCTCTCTTTCTTCCCGATCCCCCTTCCTGAATGTATTCCTTTGCTTTTTATATCATCTACCTTCTTTCCCTATCTTCCACGTATGGATTATATTACTGATCTAGATACTTGTCATATCAACATTCTGCTGAAACCTTTGGAGGCAAATGTAAGGCTGAACCCTGATGCTCAGGCATCACTTCCCCATTAATGCGGCTAGAAAAGTAGTTACAGAGCATTCAATGTAGTGATAACAGCTTTATTTTAAATATTTCATTGTCCTTCCTCTTATCTTGTACATCTACCATACTTACCCTTACCTATAGGATCTTATAAAATATTCCCCATTAGATGTTAATTATCCCTTCCCATACCTCGGCTTTACTTAGCCGAGGACATATTCTTCCTTAGATCACCTTCTTGTATATACCTAATCAGGTATCACTTCTTTACCTATTAGTATTGCTTCGTGGGTTGACATTCCTACATCCTCGGACCATTCAGTGTCCTCGGATTGGGCCTTTAGTCCAACAAACACTCTTGGGCTAACCCAACACGTATTCCTAGGCTCATTAACCCTACAATAGCCCTTTAAGATTCTCATTCCTGCCACTTTGGGAGGAAAAAAGGATCTCCAAACATGTCACCGTTAATCTGTACTCACCACACCTCTTCGCTGACAGTGATGACGTCCCTTGAATTGCCTACTGCACGTCCCTAACGTTTCGGCATGCGGAGCATCCTTTAATTAAACTCTAACTGCTCTTTGTCCCCACGTTTAGCAACACTATGCACATCTAACGGTGGAGGATTGCATTGGAACATAGGCCGGAATTTTCCCACTTCATAACCCCCGCTGATATAAATATCAACAATTTAAACCCTCCTACCTATTCTAACACTCATACAACGTACCTGCCAACATTTGCGATCTACACATGCCCTCACATTTTCTAAGAATTAGGCCGAGGTGGTTTTTTCGTTCTAAAGTAAGTCTTCCTGAACTTCCTCTTTCATTATCTGTATACATGCTTCTTTCTTTCTTGTGTTTCTTTCTCCTCTGCTCACCTGTCATTTTCTATTCGTCAATACCTCTAACCTTCTCCTACAAATGGGTAGATTTGCTTCCCTAGTTGATTCTGATGAAAAGATAGAACAATTTAAAGCTAGGTATGGAATTCTATAGGGGGTATTCGTTATATATTGTACGGAAGGGGAGTGGCATGAGAAAAGGCGAATGGGAGAAGTAGTTATCCCTATGATAGCCTTTATTGAGGGACAGATGAAAATCCTAATGGGGACAGTCACTAGGGACTATCTTAGGGTCTTTGGATTATCTCCTACCCAGTGTGCCCCAAATATGTTTAGGATTTTGGGTTCTATAGATGCATTAAATGAAAAAATGGGTCTAAGGCTTACCCATCATGACGTGAACTGGATTTACAACCTCCACCACCTAAAGGGGCAGGGATACTACTTAAAGTATAGGTACCCCGAGGTTAGAATAATCCAATGCCTCCCTGAATCCAACAAGGGCATGAAAAATGACTTCCTGATCATATCAGGGTATTGGCACGATGACGTCCCTTGTCCGACAAAGGAAGGGGAACTAGGAAAAACTCTAGGTTTAGATAAACTGCTCACAACCACACTTATTTTCTTTTTTATTCGAATGTAAGCAAAGATGTTTGCTTAATCTAATTGTATTTTTCTTGACGATTTTGCAGACCTGCACATAGCTATTCGCCACTTCGATCTTGTCAACCGCGACAAATTGGACGAAATATTGAGGGCAGAAGTTTTCGTGCATTCAGATAACCAACTCTGAGTAGCTCATTTGATCCTCGGCTACGATCCTATCTCCAAAGCTTTCCAGGCGTTGAAGTGTGTGATTAGAGCAAAGGACCCACGCTTACACCGGATAACTGTTGCTGCCGAGGGCTTCCTTCTACCTGCGGGTACCCCTACTCCTCAAGGTACCCTTGTCACACAACCCATACCAAATGATATTCCCCTCATCCCTCTTCCAACGCAACACACATCCGGCGAAGCAACCTCTTCTTAACCCAGTATAAAAGAAGAAGAAGAGATTGTTGAAGTTTCAGATTTCGAGGATGAATTTGAAGTCTTCAACCAACCCCACTCTCTTGAGGATCGAACTAGTGACCTCGGCACATCCTTTTTAAGTTCTCCATAAGAAAACACTCACAACCCTGACTCAATGGGAATTCAATGCAAGCCGAAGCAAAGCCTTAAAGACGTAATGGAAGCCCAGGTGAGGAACCATGAACTCCAGAAGGCAGCTCAAACCAAGCTTCCCCAGACAAAGGATAAAGGCCCAGAGAAATCCTCGTAACTCAAACTCCCTCCTCTTCCACCTACCCAACCCCAACGCGTTGACCAAGCTGATCATAAGAGAAAGAGGGATCAACATAAGGGGAAAGATGTGATTGAGAGAGGGAAAGACCTCCTTCCCAAGGATGTGGAGCCTGAAAAAGGAGAAAAACAGGTTTGCACAATGTAGACGAGGTCAGACAAGTGGACCGAGACTCATGCACCTGTGTCTGCCCCAATTTGGGCTCCCCTAATAACCATGGATGATCATGCGGTTGCCGCCGATGCATCCATCAGGACTTCTGACGCAAGAACAGCTGCCTGTGTAGCAAACGCTCTGAAGCAAGCTCTCTTATTGCCCAAGGACATGAGTGAGCTTAGGCAGATGAGGGATCAAAATGTCTTTATGACATTAAAGAAGGAGCTTACGATGGTAAGAATCCCACTTAACCGATGTTATTTCATTTTCTGTTACATTTAAAATTTTTTATTTTAACTATACTTTTTTGCTTTTCTGTACTGTTGTGTATAGGCTGTTCAATTTGCCCACAGGGCTGAAGAGATCATCATTGGCACTTACAAAGCCCTCAAAGATGAGGAAATAAAACACAGCAACGCCCAGAGGATCCTTGACATAAAAGACAAAAAACTATAAGAGGTCACTGCCAAATTGAACAAGGCAGAAAGCGAAAAGATAAGCTCTGAGGTTGCTTTAAAAGTAGTCGAGAGCCAGGCTGAGACCTAAAGACTGTAGCTTAACCAGGCCGACGAGGACTATGCTGCAGTAAAGAAGCTAATAGAGGACCTCTAAAAAGGTCTGAGGGAAACTGAGAAGGCAAAGGAGGAGGCCGAAAAAGCCAAGGAAGAAGCCATCAAAGCCAAAGAGGAAGCTGAGAATGCAAGGAGCAAGCTGAGCAAGATGCTACAAGGTCGGAGTGGCGGAGACCACAAAAAATTTCAAAACTCAAGTTTCGGAGGTATGTAGGCATTACTGCCTCAAAGTATGGAAAAAGGCACTTTCCCAAGCTGAGATTGATGCTTCTTCTGCCATTTGGAGGACAGAAAATATCTATTTCCCCCCAGCCATCCGAGCCTCTACTCTGCCCAGTACCAAGGATGATGCTGTTATCTAAGGAACAGATATCACACAAGGTAACACAGCTGAAGACCCTGCCTCCACTGAAGGTCAGCCCTAGGAAGTTAAGCAATCTCAAGCCACCAAAGAACATACTGAACCAGTACAAGGGGTGGCACATGATGATATCCAGCCTCTTAATGCTCTTAAGGAATCTTCCAGGGAAAAGGGGTCTAACAAGACCATGGAACTTGTCTTGGCAACAATTCCAATAACCATAAAGGAAGATCCGAAAGGCAAAGGAACTGCTTTTGACTCCTCGGCTCCAATGCAGCTTCCAAAAGACCCTAAGGGCAATTTGAAGTTAAAATTGAAGCCATGATTGATCCTCTTCCCTTCAGCTTTTTCCTTTCTACTTATTTGATGTAACTTGATAATTTGTAAGCAAAATGTACTTCCAAAGAACTTTAAATCAATGAAAAGATCAAGTTGTTCCTATTATAGGTTTGAGACTTATCATTTTTATATTATATATATATATATTTATCACCTCTATCTTACTTGATGCTTATTGAATAAGACAACGTCTAGATTTATCATTTGCACCAATGATAACTCTTTTATGTCAAATCCAGAATTAGTTAGTAAACTAAATCTAGCAAAATCATCTTGTAAATAGAAAGTCTATTTGTCACAATAGAGTAATAACTCACCTCACTTCACATATCAATTAATAATTCTAAGGAAGTAATCTGGCATGAACCAGGCAACAAATATGTTTAATATACTTGCAAATACTTTAAGTGATGCTCATGAACTCCTATCTATTCATCACTATTTTAGGAGTCTTCAAGATATGCGATCAGGATGGCAAAATTATGCCTAAATCCATGTTAGATACAGGTTGACCCAAGAATAGATTGTCCGAGGATCAGACATAATTAAGACTCCAACCAATATTTAATAAAATATAAACATATATAAGGTATATGGTCTGAGGAGCTGAACATAACCAAGTTTCAGTATAATACTTAGAAAAATAAACTAAAGTGTTAATTTCCCTATGGTAGATGATCCGAGAACCAGATATAACTAAGGTTCTATTCAACACTTAACAAGATATCAATTTATATAAGGTATGTGGTCGGAGGAGCCAGGCATGGCCAAGTTTCAGTATGATAATTAGAAAAATGAATTGAAGTGTTAATTTTCCCAAAATAGATGACTCAAGGACCAGACATAACTAAGGTTTTGTTCAACACTTAATAAGATATCAACTTATTCAATGTATGTGGTCCGAGGAGTCAAGCATGACCAACTTTCAGTATGATACTTAGAAAAATGAACTAAAGTATTAATTTTCCCAAAACAGATGATCCGAGAATCAAACATAACTAAAGTTCTGTTCAACACTTAATAAGATATCAACTTATACAAGGTATGTGGTCCGAGGAGCCAAGCATGACCAAGTTTCAGTATGATACTTAGAAAAATGAACTGAAGTGTTAATTTCTCCAAAGTAGATGATTTGAGGACTAGACATAACTAAGGTTTTGTTCAACACTTAATAAGATATCAACTTATACAAGTATGTGGTCCGAGGAGCTAGGCATGACCAAGTTTCAGTATGATAATTAGAAAAATGAATTGAAGTGTTAATTTCTCAAAAGTAGATAATCCGACGACTAAACATAACTAAGGTTCTATTCAACATTTAATAAAATATCAATTTATACAAGGTATGTGATCCGAGGAGCTAGGCATGACCAAGTTTCAGTTTGATTCTTAGAAAAATAATAATCAACGTAACACAATCTCAACAGAAATAAAATAGCAAGAGTGTCTTTCATTAGTAATAATACATTTGTAAGTTATTTACATTCCAAAGACGTGGTACAACCATTTCATCTAAATTTTCAAGATAATATGCCCCTATACTAGCTACAGAGGTGATACGATAATGTCCTCCCTAGTTAGGTCCTCCCCAATTAAGTCCCAATTTTTCCCATGCTGAATTCTTGGCAGTACCCAAAACCTTCCTTAATACCAAATCTCGAAGTGTAAATGGCCTCAGTTTCACATGGGAATCATATTCTTGTTTGAGTTTGTGTTGATAATAAGCTAGCTGACCATGACATTTTCTCGCCGTTCTTCAACTAGGTTTAAGCTTTTTTCTAATAAACTGTCATTACTGCTTAGGATGAAAGAGCTCGTCCTCAATGTTGGAAACCCAATTTTTAGAGGGATTACAGCCTCGGCTCTATAAGTCATAGAGAAAGGTGTCTCTCCAGTGGATCTACTCGGTGTAGTTCGATATGTCCATAAAACATGTGACAATTCTTCCACCCACCTTCCCTTAGCATCATCTAGTCTTTTCTTGAGCTCATTGACTATAACTGTATTGACTGTCTCGGCTTGCCCACTCCCTTGCGGATAGGCTGGAGTGGAATATCTATTTGTGATGCTTAGATCATAACAATACCTTCTAAAGGTCTTACTATTAAATTGCAGACCGATATCTGAAATAAGGGTATGAGAAATTCCAAACCTGGTGATAATGTTTTTCCAGAAAAATTTCTTCGAATCCACATCCCTAATATTTGACAATAGCTCAGCTTCAACCTATTTAGTAAAATAATCTGTTCCAACGAGCAACCACCTCTTATTCCCTGCTGCTTTTAGGAAAGACCCTATAATGTCCAAGCCCCATTGAGCAAAAGGCCATGGACAAGACAGAGGGTTAAAGACACCCCTTGGTTTATGGATATTGGGAGTAAATCTTTGACATTGATCACACTTTTTTGCATAATCATGTGCCTCTCTCTGCATATTGGGCCACCAATACCCTTGTGTAAAAGCTCTATGAGATAAAGACCTTCCTCCCGTGTGACTTCCACAAATCCCTTCATGTAACTCTTCCAAAAGCAACTCCGTTGCTTCAGGGTGTATACACAGCAAATACAGTTCTAAAAAAGAGCGTTTGTACAACTTATGATCCTCGGATAGCCAGAACCGAGGTGCTTTTCTGCGTACTTTATTTGCTTCAGATTTCTTTTCAGGCAAGATATCATTTTTAAAGAATGACACTATAGAATCCATCCAACTAGGTCCCACCCTAATTTGATGAATCCGGATGGTGTTACCACTCGTCCTAGTGGGTTTACATAGATCTTCAATAAGGATGACTCGGGGTAGGCCTTGTGCCGAGGATGTCGCAAGTGTGGCTAAAAAGTCAACATGGGTATTCCCACTCCTGGATATATGTAACAAGGTAAAAGATTTAAATTTGGATTGTAAATACCTGACCCGGGTTAGATATTCTTACATTCTTGGATCTTTAGCTTTTAACTTTCCTTCCACCTGGCCTACCACTAATTGTGAATCCAAGAACATTTGCACTGTTTTTCCACCAATTTCTGAACCATATCCATCCCTACCAGTACAACTTCATATTTTGTCTCATTGTTGGTGGCCGAGAACCCCAATCTCACGAATTTCTCAAAAGTTATTCCTTCATGGGACACCAGGACTAGCCCCACACCAGATCCTTTTTGATTCCCTACTCTGTCAACATATACTTTCTACATTGAAGGTTCCTTACGTGAGATCATGCCAACTGATTTTTTATCCATGTCCAATCTCTCAACATTCTCTTTTAGTGAGGGCTCAGCAAATTCCACTACCAGATCAGCAAGGACTTGGCCTTTTACAGAGATGTGAGACATATACTTGATATCAAAAGCCCTCAAAATGGTACCCCATTTGGCAATCCTTCCCGTGTAGTCAGCACTCTGAAGTATAGATTTAAGAGGGAGTTGAGTTAAAACAACAACTGTATGAGATTGGAAATAATGAGGAACCTTACGCGTAGCATGCACCACTGCCAGGATCGCCTTTTCCAATAGTAAATAATGCGCCTCGGCCTCATGTAGGGATTTCTCACGTAATAAACTGGCCTTTGTACACCATCATCAACCCGTATTAGAACCAGACTAACGGCATGATTAGCCACAGTAATATATGCAAACAGGACTTCATCTATTTCTGGTTAAGACATAATGGGTGGTCGCGAAATATACTCCTTAAGTTGTTGAAAAGCTAAAGCACACTCCTTGGTCGATTCAAATCCCTTCCACTTATTCAATAGTTGGAAGAAAGGCCTGCATCTATCTGCAGACCAAAAAATAAACCGATTGAGGGCAGCAGCCATCCTTGTCAGCTTTTGAACCTATTTAGGATTCCGAGGTGGCTATAAGCTGTTAATTGCCCTGACTTGCGCAGGATTGACTTCAATTCCTCTATGAGTTACCATGTAGCCTAGAAATTTACCAGATCCCACACCAAAAGAACACTTAGAAGCATTAAGGCGCAACCTGTACTCTTTTAGCGTCTGAAAAGTGTCATTTAGGTCTTCCACATGCATGGAAACCATTTTACTTTTCACCACCATATCATCCATATACACTTTAGTTGTCTTTCCCAGCTATGACTCAAACATCATGGTCATCATCCTTTGATAGGTAGCCTCTGCGTTTTTCAAACCACAAGACGTCACTTTATAATGATAATTCCCTGTAGAAGTGACAAAAGTTGTTTTCTCCTGATTTTTCAAAGCCAAAGGTATTTGGTGATAACCTTGAAAAACATCCAAAAAACTCATCCAAGGATGTTCAACAGTGACATCCACCAGCTGATCTATTTGAGGCATTGGGAAAGAATCCTTAAGACAAGCCATTTTCAAATCTTTGAAGTCTACGCATACTCTCCACTTCCCGTTCTTCTTCTTTACTACCACTGTATAAGCCAACCATTCAGGATAAAACACTTCTTTGATAGCCCCAGTCTTCTTGAGCTTGAGTACTTCTTCCTTGATAACCTTGGAATGCTCTTTAGATGAGCACCGAGGTGGTTGTTTTCTTGGTACCACAGCCGGATTGACATTCAAATTATGATAAGTGAAACTCAGATCAACTCCGGGGGCCTTATAAGCATTCCATGCAAATACATCCATATTCTTTCTCAAAAACGTAATAAGCTCTGCCTTCTCCTGAGGTGGCAACTGAACTCCCACCTGAAAGAATTTTTCAGGATTATCATCTATAAGAACCTTCTTTAACTCTTCACACATAGGTTCTTCTACTGCTGCCACTATGGGTGTGGTTAGAGACATTGATTGCTATGAGCCCCCTTCAGCTGAGGCCGAGGACTCCGGCCCAAACTGATGCAGAATTGTAGCCGCCATACACTGTCTAGCCATAGATTGACTCCTAATTAGTTCCTCGATCTGATCCCCAGATGAAAACTTCACCTTAACATGTAGAGTTGAGGAAACGGCACCTAGAGTATGCAGCCAAGGTCTTGCCACAATGGCCGTGTAGGGAGAACAGACATTTACCATAATGAAATCTACTTCTACCACTTCTGGACCTGACTACACGAGTAACTTAATTTGCCCCTTTGGGATAACAGCCTTCCCTTCAAAGCTTATCAGTGGCGAATCATAAGTTGTAAGATCCTCAAACCTTAAGTTTATCCCCTTGAACAAGTCAGGGTACATAATATCTGCATCACTACCCTGGTCAACCATCACCCTCTTCATGTCGTAGCCTCCTATCCTCAGCGTAACCACTAAAGCATAATCATGTGGCTGGATAGTCTCGATCTTGACCTGAAATTCCTCCTCTCCTAGGAAATAACCTTCGCTTTCCCCTTACCTTGCTGCTAATCCTTCTCAACCTGCTTATATTCATCTATGCGGTCCATGAGCTGGCGTACACTTCTCGCAGGTTTTTTTTGTCAAAGACTTCCTTAAGTCGTGTTCGGTAGGTAGGCCAATCTTGAAAGTTCTTATTGCCACATCGTTGAAATCCCCGTCAATCTTGTTGAACATCTCTCAATACCTGTCAAAGTATGTTTTCAGGGTTTCCCCCTCTTGCATGGCCATGGACAATAATGAATCTAGGGGCCGAGGAACTCTACTGCATGTAATGAAGCGAGACCCAAACGCCCATGTAAGTTCCATGAAGGATTCAATAGAATTTTCCCTCAAGCCATTAAGCCACCTCATCACCACGAGTCCTAGGCTGGATGGGAAGACATTGCATATTAGAGTCTCATTCTTGGAGTGCACTGCCATCCTCTGATTGAAATGACTTACATGCTCCACCGGGTTTATTCTGCCATTATATATGGTGAATGTAGGCTAAGTGAACCAACGAGGAAGCTTACCTTTTTCCACCCTACGTGTGAAGGGTGACTTGGAGATTTGATGCAACGCCTTACTCATAGCATTATTTCCCAAGCCCTAGGAAAAAGAATTCCTATGCCCACGCCCATGCAGATTATCCTCCTCACAGGAGAAAGACTTGTCAAGGGGAGTTCTTGACCTGGGCCAATAGCTGTCATCCTAGGAGCCCTCAGAAAAGTGGTCAGAAAAGGAAGGAGTTCTCCTTCGCCTTTCGTGACGTAACCTTTTCTTCAGATGGTCAATTTCTTGCTGCATGGCATTCGTACGTTCCACATGAGGAAGTCTACTTCCCTCACATGAATGACTTCTCCCAGTGTGAGCTGCATGCACACTACCTTCACAGTCCCTTTTTTGATCAAGATGCAGGAAATAATCCTCACGCTGGGACCTCATGGACTCCGCATGGTGTGGACCTGAACCCACCATGATATTAAACTTCCTAAAACACAAGAGTTTCTCACAGATGGCGCTAATTGTAAGGTCACAATTTGCACCCAAATCCAACAGTACGAAGGGGATAGGCCTAAAAAGCCCAATACAATGAAATTTGTAGAGAATGGGCTTGAAACCTAGGTTCTAGAGATGTTAGATAACAAAAATGATGGGCTCGATTATAGTGTCATACACAATGAATTGTTTATGTAGCAGGATTTATCCTCAGACTCAAGCCGAAGATGATTTGTATTATCTTTTCCTCTTTCAAAGATGATTACAATTATGGATATTGATGTGCATAGTGTTTTTCTCTCTTTCTTCCCAATCCCCCTTCCTGAACATCTTCCTTTGCTTTTTATATCATCCACCTTCTTCTCCCATCTTCCACGTATGGATTAGATTACTGATTTAGATACTTGTCCCATCAACCTTCCTCTGAAGTCTTTGGAGGCAATTGTAAGGCTGAACCTTGATACTCAGGCATCACTTCCCCGTTAATGCGGCCAGAGAAGTAGTTACAGAGCATTCAATGCGGTGGTAGCAGCTTTATCTTAGATATTTCACTGCCCTTCCTCTTATCTTGTACATCTACCATACTTACCCTTACTTTTAGGATCTTATAAAATATTCTCCATTAGACGTTAATCATCCCTTCCCATACCTCGATTTTACTTTGCCGAGGACATATTCTTCCTTGGATCACCTTCTTGTATATACCTGATCAGATATCACTTCTTTATCTATTAGTATTGCTTCATGGGTTTGCATTCCTACATTCTCGGACCATTCAGTGTCCTCAGATTGGGCCTTTAGTCCAACAAACACTCTTGGGCTAACCCAACACGTATTCCTGGGCCCATTGACCCTACAAAAACATTATTAAAAACATTATTTGGCATTTTTTAAATGCCAACTCAACATTTTAATTATGGAAAAATTAAAACAAAAAAAATTTTAATTCTTCAATTTTAATTTTAATTTTAAAAAAATCAAAAACAAACAAAAATTTTACTTTTTTTAGTTTTAAATGATTTTTTATTAATCTAATTAAATTAATTAGAAAATTCAAAAAAAATTTATCATTAGATCATTTTAGTTTTAAGTGTATTTACTTTTATTTAAGTGAGTTAGTCAAAAGCATCAAACGATCTGAGTTTAGAGAGAGCTTTACCTAAAAAAAAAGTGTTTTGAGAGAGAGAGAGAAAATGAGATGAGGCCGGCGGTTTGGAGCAGATCTTGGCCACTATCTCGGCCACAATGGAGCTTGCCAGTCTCAGCCTCTGTCCCAATCTCGGCCCCAATGGAGCTTGCCAGTCTTGGCCACCGTCTTGGCGTGGGTTTGTTGATTGATCGGTGGGTTTGATGACTTTTTCGGTGGCAGTGGAGGTCATGTTCTGCAATTTTTGTGGGTTTTTGAGCTGAATTTCATGTTATGGAGAAATGTTTTTTATCAGCGGGGTGGTGGTGCCTTGATTGTGTTGGTTAGTGGTGGTGGGATCTAGGTTTGATTGTGTTGATCTGAGTTTGTTGCGATTGGTTTCTTGATCTGGGTTTGATCTGGATTGGTTTGTTAACTGGGCTTATGAGTTTGATTTGCTAAGAATTCGATGTTGATTGTGTTAGAATTTGGGGAAGAACATGAAGAATTCGATGGTCTTGATTTGTAGTAGATCTGATGGTGCTGGGTTTGATGATCTCTGAGGTGTTGAATTTGAGTTTTTTCTTCTTATTTTCATTTATGTCCTAGTGATCTGGGTTTGAGTTCTTGAGTTGCTGGGTTTGTGTTCTTGTGATGGGTTTGAGTTCTTGGTTGCCGGGTTTGATTTGGCAAGAATATGAAGAACATGTTGTAAAATGAAGAACATTAAGAAATTCTTTTAAATTAAATTTTTTAATTAAATTAGATTTAAGGTTTTTTTAATTTAATTTATTTTCTAAAATTTTCTAACAAGGCTTTTTTTTTTTTTTTTAAATTAAAATGCTGAGTTGGCATTTAAAAAATGCGAAATAATGTTTTAATGGTCACGTCAGCTAACAGGGTATTCCGTTTGCCACATAGGATGGTTCCGTTAGTATGTTGACGGTAGGGACCAAAATAGAAACGAATCAATTTTGGGACTAAAATGAGGATTGACCCAAAATGTAAGGACTAAAAGTGCATTTTTATATATATTTTTTTTATTTTTCCTGCTAAATTTCAATAACATTAAAACATAAAAAGGAATAATAAGCTAGGTAATCCACCTTACAAGCAGACTCAATATGAGGTGGGACTTGGGAGTTTGCCTTTATTGAAACATAATCACAAGAGCCTAAAAGCAAGTCTAGCAGCTACGTGGGCTGCAGAATTTCAGTTTCTCAGGACCCAACTAAACTTAAAGGCAGCAAAAGAAACAGCTAAACAACGAATGTTACTAATGGAGTTGCTAATCAATAGACCAATCGGGGATGAAATCCAAGGAGCCAAGGGAGTCAAAAAACTGGCTTTAGTGACACCTTCAAACACAACTTGATGCCAATTCTCTTGAGCAGCTAATCTAACTGCCTAGAGGAGTGCAGCTGATTCGGCTTGGAGAGGGGAGCAGAGCTCATGAGAACCCCACATTCTTAACGGCATCACTACGATGATCTCTAGCCACCACACACCTAGAGCTCATAAGGAACCGGACAGCTGAATTTGAAGTTGTCTTACAAATTACAATGTTGATGCATGGACTCGTACTGTTGACTGAATTACAGCTTCAGATATGCAGCCAATAAGAGGTGAATATTGCAAGACAACTACAAATTCAAAGAAGCCAGAATAAGCAAAAGTTAGTAGAGTATGGTACACCTCTTTATAAGAACCAATAAGTCAGGCAACCAGAGACCAGCAACTTGCCATCGTGGTGTAAGAAGTTATTCATTTAAAGGAACACCTAATTCACCTCATGTCATGGGAGATGAGATGAGAAACCCATAAACCCCACCTCAACCAAATTCGCATAGAGATAGAGGCAGTGGTGAGAATCAACACAGCTAAAGACCACGCAAAGAAAAAACAATACATATATTGAATTTTTTTTTTTTCTAAAAATGTGATATGCTCGAGTAACTTGAGTCAAGTACTCAAAGATAAATTGAAAGAACATGTGCAAAATAAGGATACTAATTTATTTTTTTATAAGATAGCAAATATTAGTCGCAGGTCATTCAAACCAAGAAATTAAGAAAGCAGCGATTTGTTCCCAAAACCAACAAGAAAGGAAAAAGGAAAAAAAAAAAAAACCCATAAAGCAGAGCATAATAAGTAAGGAGAAGGCCCCTGCAACCATGTTCACATTTGCTTGGAGTTAAGGAGGTACGTATCATGCATGTGTTGTTTAGTGGTACCAAGGTGGCGGTCTTACATACAAATAATCGTCAAAAGTGCGGCCTATTAGACGACAACTCAAGGGCCTCCCATCTTCTTCATTTACTAGGCACAAATTACAGCGCACATCTCCTTCGAAGGTTTTCAAGGTGGCACCTGGTCCTGCACCGCTGGACCTGGCCTTGAAGCGAAGATAAAAGTGACCCAAAGTCCACCTCATCGTCACCAATCTCACAAACTCAAAATCTGTTCTCTGCACCAATTGTTCAAAATTTAAGATTATTACAAGATACATTAATAAATATGAAGAAGAAGAAGAAGAAGAAGAAGAGGAAGAAAAAAAACAAGACGAAAATCATAGGCAGAGAATGAATGAATAAGCCATCCAGAAAATAGAGAAACATACCTGAAAGAGTCCTCCGATAGCCTAGCGCCGCTTCTGTTTGCAATGGAATGGGGAGCCTTTGAGGAAACGGTTAGAAGAGCCACTCAATATATAGTTAAACTATGGCCTGTTTGGATACGTTGATTCAAAATGTTCGTTTTCAAATCACCATTTTAAAAACCACAAACAAGCCTTTGGTAAAAATGTGAAAATACGCGTTTTCAATTTTCATACATTTCAATGGGCTTCAGATCAAATGGTACTTCCTACTTTCCTCCCTCGTAAGAATAGGATAGAAGGCAATGGTGTGAATTCAAAACTCATTAAATGCAACTTACCAATCAACAAATATGTTTTCTGTATCCGATGGCTTTGAGTCTTTGACTTTTAGCTTATTTAATGCTCATATTTATCCCAACTTGTACAATTCGGTTAGATATGTTAGTTGTGCACTTCAATTATAATGTTAACAAGCTAGACCAGAAATATTATGCATCATGGATATTGCCTCTTTATGGTGGAACTTCATACTAAAAATAAAGATTAATGATATAAGAAAAGTCTACCACGAACATTAATCTTCCCCCTCTCTTGGCCATACAATGAGAAATTGAGAACATAGGAATCAAAAACTGTTAACCATGTTCACATGGTTTTTATTATGCGTTTTATTTACAGAAACATAATGAAGCAAAACTGAAGTTGAATCTCTTATTCCTTACAACAGTATGATTGTTGATGCTGTGGGGTTATAAACCGAGGCATTAGCTCAAGATAGCACACAGAAACAAACGGAAATATGGTGTTGTAACTAGATGTATAACTCTGTGTTTTAAGGAATTATAGCTTTTAACTAAATCTACTCATCTTCGTTCGTTCAGACAGTTGGGCTGTTGTGCTTCAAAATAGTAATATATTTCCTTGAATTAATGCCCTTGACTCCTTTACTGCAAAGCTAGCACAATTGGATTGGAGAGCATACTTGATGAAGCAAAAGGTCCCATATGAAATCTCTAATCCCCTTCCCCTTTTCCCTTCAGGCGAAAATTTACTTTTAAAATCACTCACAACTAGACTTAAAAATATCATCATAAAAGCATGTTGCAGTATATTTTTTCAATAAAACGCTCCAAGTCCAACATATAAGAGTTTACACAATCAGTTCCAAATTCTAAATAATAAAATTGTGAACCGGTGAACCGAAAATGAAGCAGTATAACGTTTCAATGACTTAGGCACTCACTAGGTTAAGTTCCAGTTGCACAATGTTTTTATCCTATTCCCAGTTCAGCATATTCTACTTGCTTGCTATTTGGAACAGTTAATTTCAAGGACTTTAAATTGAATTCCTCACACTATGAATTGAAATAGAACTATTCCCTGAGAAACAGGAACTTTTTGGGTAAGTACCTGTGACGCAATGGTGCCTAGAAAAGGCGTGAAGGGTACAATGAGTCTCTTAAATCTTGTTGCATACAATTTTTAACAATATAGATGGAAGAATATCTTCTTCCTCTTGCCTTTGGTCTGTCGTGAAGGCATTATATTGCTGTTAATCTAGCAGGGGCTCTTCTAATGCCAAATCCCCAAAATGACAGCAATGCTGAAAAGTAAAAGAAGTGTACCATCTCCCCCTAGCAAGATAGATGACCTGCAAAATCCGAGCATGAAAATTAGACACCATTGAAAGTTAATTTAGAATAGACAAATGAATAAAAATTATTTGTATTCAATCAGGTCTGCATACTAGAAATTGTTTTGAAGAGTTATTTAACTATTCTCTAAAAAACATCAAAGTAGGTAATGGAACATGGAATGTGGGAGATCTTGCTACTGATTTCTCATGTAAATTAGTTAATTTATTCTATTATGCATAGAAAAACACTTGACATTCCAGCACACAGTTCTGAAGATCATGAATTACAACATTAGAAAAACTCAATGTCTTTTAGGCTCTCAAATAATTTGTTGAGCTAATAAAAAGTAGATTAAGATTTTATTGACCAAAATAGTCAATACAATCTGCAACATTACCAGACAAATGCCAAACATTGAGCTCTTTTAAGCCAAATCTGAAAACAGTTTTTCTAGAATCCAAACGACAAAGCCTTGTGTCATATTGGAGGATTTGGAAGGTAAGTAAATTTTGTTATTTCAAGCATGACAAATCAAAATGATATTAAGCTAGATATAGTAGCATTTAGAGGAGTAAAAAGAAAGGATGATTGGGGAGAAAATTTGTTTCCACCTGCGAACTAGTGTTTACATTATCCTCTTTGGCTTTGTGTCTTGTGACGGGATCTAGATGAAACTTAACCAATAAACATGTAAAACAAAATGACAGGCATTCTAAGGCTTTCTATGTCAGCCAAGAATCATCACAGTGGTTCATGTGTAGTTAAGTAGTTTACTCTAATTATTTGCTTTATCTTGATTTTGTGTAACAACTAGCTTAAGATTAAATCTTTGGTCACACCTGAGTATTTTCCTAGATTGCTGTATGTAAGCCATTGCAGGAGGGAGTAAGCCATACAATCTGAACCTATATAAGAAACCTTCCCTACATTTCCAAGGGTAGGCCTTCCCAAATAAACAACAATACCAACTCTACCAATTCCATCCGCATTAGAACCCATCTGTGAGTTAGAGCTAATTGTTTTCCTGAATTGACTTTCCCAAAAATCAACTCCAAGGTATCAATAAGCTGTTTTGGGAAGCTTACAGCATATCCAATCAAAGCGACTGCAGTGAAGGCAAAGCCTTGACCTGCAGGTAAAGCAGAGGGGTTAACAGAAAGCAAAAGGGATATTGGGTCTGCTCTGTTGGTCCCAGCAAGTCCCAAAACAATCAAATTCCAGGACAAAACCATGACTAGTGGAACAGCCCCACCAACTAGTATAGCCTTGCGAGCCTCCTTTACAGTGTTCCCAGCAATCTTACATATGAAAGGAGTGACAACATGAAACCCCAATGTGAGTACAGTCACAGGTATAGCAGGAAAAGTTGAGGAGAACCCCACGAAGCATAACCAAAGGAACCTAATAAATCCTTTCTAGCGACAGATAAACCTATAGCCACAAGTGCAGTAATGGAAAAAAGCATGATGACACATAAAAAAACGATTTGCAGCATCGATGGCCTTAAAGGGAAAGAAAAGAATCACAGTTCCAACAGCTAGAGGGAACAAGGCATGAGCCATCACAAGATTCATACATGGAAACCACTGAGAGACAAGTGGACCAATACCCGAAACACAAGCTACTAACAATGAAAAACTCAAGGAGGCATAGACAATTGCAACAAAAGTACCGAAACGGCTTCCTAAAGTCTTTGTTGCAAGACTAGTGAAGCTCACCTCTTCAACCCCATCTTCTTCCATGGCTGCAGGGCTGAGTTCGGAAACAAGAATGATTGAGGAGACCACATAGAGCCATGAGAGGAGAATGACAATAGTGGAGGGAAATGAACCTGATTTAATGGTAGCAGCAGGCAAACTCAGCATTTCCTGGCCCAACTGCTGTGCCAATAATCAAACTAACAGCACCCCAGAAATTCTTTTCGTGAGTACCTTCTTGTTGATGCTCAACCTGTTGAGATTTCTGATGCTGGAAGTTAACATTAAAATCTACTGCAACAGTATTAGCATTTTGAGCTGTGCAGCTTGTAATGGGGGTAAGAGTAGACCTGTAACTAGGTGGTGTATGAAGAAGTTGTGCGCTAAGCCTAAGCCTATGATGATGAAACTTGCTGTCATGGTGGTTGAATCTTGGATATGTGATTGAGGGAGTTGTGCTAGGACCACCAAAAATGGCACAATTTTGTGCGACAACTCTCCATATGATGAGTTATGGCTGGTGAAAGAATGTCTGTGGACCATGTGGGACACACTATCACCAATTACAACTCGCCACGTGGCGAATTGTGGCACAAGATTGTGCCATTTTCGATGGTCCTATCATTTTCTGTGATTGAGGTTAAACTGGTAGAAAGGTGGGGAAGCTGTAGCTGAAGCATACTTTTAATTGGAGAATGTTAACAAGAACCAGTGGTGCTTGTTAAGTGCAAAAAAGACATAAAAATTTGTCAAAAAAAGTCAAAAAAAATCTCAAATAGTACCTACAAAATTGAAAAAATTGACATAAATTGCAAAAAAAAGACAAATTTTGTCAAAAAAGTAAAAAGTTTTGTGGTAACACAACCCTTTTTAATTTGAGAGGCTGATCTGCCAGTACAGCAGAATGAATCTCTCTAGTACTTTCAGTTTTTTTTACAATAAGATTCTCAGTCTCTGCAGAGGTGATCAGTAACTTTGGTCTACCAATCTATGGAGAAGCTAAGCTAAGCTAAGAGTGTTGTAAGTCAGAACAATTAGACGAGGTGCCTCTTATTCTGAATGAATCTTTGGTACAATAAGTAGTAACAGACACACTGAAAAAAGAGGATGGATGGGCCGGACCACGTGGAAAAAGCCCACTTTTGAAGTTTTCTTTCTTTCCATTTTTTTTTTAAGATAAATAAATAGTACTAAGTAGAGGGCATCCTTCCAACCTATAAATAAGGAAGTTTCTTTCTTTTTATAAGTATGTTTTGTTTGCAAGTGGATTTCATTTTTTTCCCCCTAACAATTAACACTTTCACATTATGATAAACTTTTTTTATTAGTGTTTTCTGTTACAATTTGATGTTTTTTTTAGAAGAACAATTTGATGATTTTAATTACGTGACATAGACAATATGGTTATTTTTTTTAGCTAGAACCTGCACGTTGTGTATGATAATTATTTTTATGGTTTTATTAAAAACATTTATACCATTTAAACTAATTTAATAAAGAGTAATGTATTTTGTACTTATATTTTTATTTATTATAAGAATAATCATAAATGTAATATAGGAACAATCATAAATCATAAATTTAATAATTTTTGCTATACTAAAATGAAAAAAATACAATATTTCTCAGAAATTCAAAAGGCAAGTTAACTAAAATATTTATTTTTTAATAAAAGTTATTTATAACATTTTGTGAATCTTTAAAAAGAATATAAAATTTGGAAATTATTCTTTTAGTTTTAAACAAATTTTCTCAAACTTATTTTTTCTATTTACAATCCAAAACACTAAAAAAAGTAACTTAAACAATTAATAAAACTTAACTATGATAAATTGGACCAATTAGAAAAAAAAAATTCGTTTATAATCTACTAATGATATTTTCTTTGTAGAAATTGTAATTTCGTCCACCCAAAATAGATTATCAAATAAACTATTATTAGTGAAATCGAAGAATTAAATTTCTATATATGCATTGTTATAATAATAATAATAATAATAATAATAATAATAATAAAAGTAAAATTACAAAAGATAAAATTTGTTTCTCATCCAATAATTTTTGTTTAGCCAACCTTTGCTTTTCTCTAAATAAATGGCATTATAGAGTACTTCTAATACAATTATTAGGAGTACTTTGTCCACCAAAAATGATTAAAGTCTCATAATTAAACATCTAAATTGAGTACTATAAAAATCATGCTATCAAATTACAATAACTACCAAATTATATTATTCAAATCATGCTATGTAGTAGAATAATATTATAATTTTATATGCTATATTTAATCATTTAAAATGCAATAGGCTAACATTTAACAATCAAAGAGGAAAAAGAAACACAACAATTAAAAAAAAAAAAATTGAATTGCATTAACCTAAAATAGATTAAAGAATATAAAAAATTATCTACCTAAAGCAAAGATGCAAGAAAAATAAAAAATAAAAATCCATCCAAAAATTGTGTCTGTGTGTGTGTGTGAGAGAGAGAGAGAGAGAGAGAACCTCATTTTTGTAAGGAAAAACTATGCATAGAATGAAAGAAATAGTGACAAATTTATGGTAAAATGATGTGAATAAGAAAAGACAAAAATAGAGGAAGATGAAGGGAAAGATGAAGAATGATATTAATGTAGAGGGTAGTGGGGAGATGAAAAGGTGAGGGAAAAAAAATGTTGGAGAAATAGTGGGGAGATGAAAATGTAAGGGAAGAAAGATTGGAGAAGTGTAAATATGAAATAAAAACAATATTAAAAATAATTATAAAAAATGGAAAGAAAAAAGATAATGACTTGGACGCTGACATGGCTCAACGTGAGCGCAGCAGCATTAAACGTTACGCTTCAGCTTTTAGTAATATATAGATAGATATAAAATTATTAAAGTTTTGACAGATATTATGTGCTACAAGTCATCAACCAAATAGACCACCACATGTATTCTTTTTCGTTATTTCATTCTATCCGATCATAAAAATTATATATACATCACATGATTAAACTCATATGAGTATACCTTCTCAAAAAAAAAAAAAAATCATAGGAGTATAGGACTATAACGAAACCAATAAATAATTAAACATACCTATGGAAGGTTTGAATTGTCACTAACTAATGCCTAGAGAATTAATTTTCAAATCAAAAAATGGAACACCCAAATTAACACTAACATCAAATTCAAGGTGATATTTATAAAAAAATAAAAAATAAAAACATTTTTCTTTGTTTAATTCCTTTTACCAGAATCCTCAATATTTTTCTTTTCTTATTTTTATTTTTATTTTTTAGGAAATTTGTAACTTATCACGGGTTTAATTTTAACTATCCCTTATTAACTCCTTCCTTAAATACTCCTACAAGGGTATCTGTGCAGTGGATTCATTGATATGGTCCGAAGGTCCCATGTTAAACTATTATATTATCGAACCATATGGTTTCAAGAGTGTCTCATGGACAGAGAGTGAAATAGTCTAACTAAAGGCTAAGAGACATTACTTTCTTATATCACAAAAAATAAATAAAAATAAAAATCCGTAGATCCAAATGAAGTCAAAAGAGGATAACGACAAGTATAATAATGTTTTAGTATTGGATTTCATAAGAACTAATTTTGTGTTTCATGTTCCATCCTCTCTCCTTTGCAATAAGGTGGAAACCTTTAAAATACTATGTTTGCAAAATATTATTAACTACTTGCCTTTTTTTTTTCCCCCTGTATTTGGTGCGTGTGTTTTCCCTTTTTTTGCTACTACACCTTAGTTTAAAAATAAAAGTTTGATAGCTTCACAAAAAAAAAAGTTTGATTGCATGTATTACATTTGATAAAATGGTAATTGTCTCGCATTACTTAAGAGAGTGTATTATATGTAATATTACTTATCAAACCCTTCCTTAAAATGACTTTTAAGTGAAGTTTATAATTGGGAAGTTAAAATCTCATTTCCTTTCCTTTGTGTGTATGTGTTTATATATATAAAAGGGATATAATTGATACAAAATTCACAATTGAATTAGAAGGCAGACAGAGGGAAAATAGAGAGATAAAGAATTTCACTTATCATAAGATAAAAACTAAAAGAATTAAGGAGAAAATATTTAACTCAGATTTATTTGCGTGCTCATTCTAACTGGGACAATTGCATTCTATTAAGTTTGAAAACTTTGATCAACATTACTTAACAAAGTCTCAAAGTCGAAGCATAATGGAGGTTAAAAAGGCGACGTGATAGTGGCTCTGTTAGAATCTTTGCATATGATCTGGGATAGTTCTTATTTAGTCATTTGTCTTTAGGATACCAACAATCTTAGGTTCGACCGCTTGAAGATTCTGTGAATATTTCCTGTTAAGTTGGAGGGTGAGAGCACTCTATGTTGGATTGGACTTGATTATGGGTAAAGCCCATTCTTCTATTTCTTTCCCAGTTCTAAACTTTTTCCTATAAAATACTAATATATGTTACTTTATTTGTAAGCACTGACAATATTGTCAAGCTTTATTTTTATTTTTTAGTTTTTACTAGTCCTTTTTTAGTTTTTACTAGTCATACAAAGTTGATGTGACCCTGAAAAAATCAGATAAGGGTTATATATTTTGCAACCCATTTAATGTGAGTTTGACTACAGTTGGGTTTAACTTCAGCATAAAAACCCAACTTATTTTACTATTCAGCTTATTTTTGCTACTATTTATAAGCCCTACTGCTCTTTTTAGTATTATTCATAGGTCTCACGATAGCATTTCAGCTAACTTTTACTTTTATCTACAATAATTTCAACAAAAAATTTTCAATTTCAGTAAAATAAGCTATCCAAACAAATCTTAACTTAACCTAAACTTCATCAATCCAACTTGTTTGCTCCTTGCTCCACTTGGTTTTTCCCTTTTCATGAAAAACTAACTAGAAAAAGTTTCTCTTTGTTGGGTTGTGGACTTTTTTTATCTATAAAAATGCGTTATCATTTCCCCAAAAAAAACCAATGATCCTTAATCTATTAACCACATTGGCACAACAATTAACTAAAAAATCAATGTAATTTTTAAAACTCCAGGGACTAACGAGGCTTATTTGAATCTTTATGAACCAAAAATACACATTTGATATATTTCAAGAACTAACAATGTATTTTAACTAAATAACAAATACAATAAAGAATAATAGAAGTTGGAGGTCCAAATGTCCAATGGCTTAAAGAATAAAAAAAAATCATGATGAATGATATAACATTTATTAGGTATTTAGGTCTATATTAGTTTTGAGAGGAGAATTTTCAGACTTTTCCTCCTCATGTACACCAATATGGGACACTCGAGTTAATCAGAGAGCTGATGCAACAAATAAAGATGAGAAACATATTACTCTACTCGTCCTTTAGTTAAAAATATGATAAAATAAAAATATGAACTTTTACTTCAATAAATTTAAGGACAAGGCAAAACCAACATTGAAAAGTGTTGTACATCCAGTGAAGATATCCATAAAAGTATAGTAAACCGCCTTCAAGTATCACTTCTCTCATTATTGTGTGGGAGGACAATCTCTATCTCTAACAACCAAAAATTACTTCCAATCTATTTTATTGCAGTTAATGTTTAATACTGTAATGTCAAAACTATAAGCACAGTTTATAGCTCTTAATATGTGCACAGGTTAGTATATAACATAGAAAGTCCACAAATAGTCAAAAGCATGTCTATGTATAACCATAGAACCTCAAAAGTTAGTCAAAAGTATGTCTACAAGGCCTGGACTCGTACTGATTTTATTTTTCCTGCTAAACTTCAATAACATTAAAACATAAAAGGAATAATAAGCTAGGTAATCCACCTTACAAGCAAACTCAATATGAGGAGGAACTTGGGAGGTTGCCTTTATTGAAGCAGAATCACAAGAGCTTAAAAGCAAGTCTAGCAGCTACATGGGCTGCAGAATTGCAGTTTCTCAGGACCCAACTAAACTTAAAGGCAGCAAAAGAAACAGCTAAACAACGAATGTTACTAATGGAGTGTTACTAGTGACACCTTCAAACACAACTTGATGCCAATTCTCTTGAGCAGCTAATCTAACTGCCCAGAGGAGTGCAAGACAACCACATATTCAAAGAAGCCAGAATAAGCAAAAGTTGGTAGGGTATGGGACACCTCTTTATAAGAACCAATAAGTCTGGCAACAAGAGACTAGCAACTTGCCATCGTGGTGTAACAACACAGCTAAGACCACCCAAAGAAGAAGAAAAACATATACTGAACTTTTTTTTTTCTAAAAATCTGATATACTCGAGTAACTTGAGTCAAATACTCAAAGATAAATGGAAAGAATATGTGCAAAATAAGGATACTAATTTATTTTTTTATAAGATAGCAAATATTAGTCGCCGGTCATTCAAACCAACAAATTAAGAAAGCAGCAATTTGTTCCCAAAAACAACAAGAAAAGGGGAAAAACAAAAACCATAAAGCAGAGCATCATAAGTACGGACAAGGCCCCTGCAACCATGTTCACATTTGCTTGGAGTTGGGGAGGTACATATCATGCATTTATTGTTTAGTGGTACCAAGGTGGCGGTCTTACATACAAATAATCGTCAAAATTGCGGCCTATTAGACGACAACTCAAGGGCCTCCCATCTTCGTCATTCACCATGCACGAATTACAGCGCACATCTCCTTCAAAGGTTTTCAAGGTGGCACTTGGTCCTGCACTGCTGGACTTTGCCTTGAAGCGAATATAAAAATGACCCAAAGTCCGCCTCATCTTCACCAATCTCACAAACTCAAAATCTGTTTTCTGCACCAATTGTTCAAAATTTAAGATTATTACAAGATACATTAATAAATATGAAGACGAAGAAGAAGAAAAAAAAAAAGACCTTCACTTTGTTGTAGCGCTTTATCACCGTCTGTGCATAGCTAGAAAATCGTTTCTCATCAACCTGCAGAAGAAGAAGCAAGTCTAATTAAAATCCTTGTCATTTCTTTTTTACTAAAAAAAGAAAATCACACAGCACGTATACCTACCGCACTTGCTGGGAACCATAAGTCAAATATCTCTCTGGTACCTGTGGGTTCCTCTTTGGTACCTATGATTTCAATTCTACGAAAACAGGGTACAACCAGTGGTAAGCAATCCATGTTTTCAAAGGATGTTGGTGGTAGGGTCTTGGCCCTCTTGCTTGGGCTTGGGTTTGTTTCTTCTTCGTCTTCGTCTTCGTCTTCTTCTTCTTCCCTGGAAAGGTTTTTGAAAGAAAGTGATTCCATCATGTTCCTGTGCATATTACTCTGTAGGCGGTATTGGTAACTCTCGAAAGATTCATGTTTTATTTCTTCTTCATCTTCTTTTTCAGTGCGCCTAAAGTATACTACCTCATAGTCCTCATACTCCTTCTTCACATCTGCCATCCTTCAGCCTTCGAAACCCTAATAAATTTGTAAAACTAAGCAGCAGCAATCCAAATCAAACACTAAATATACTAACAGAGTAACAAACAGTTCGATGGATACGTTTCAAAATTCACGTTTGCCATGATTCTATCTTGGAAACCCTAAATAAATATATAAATAAGCAGCAATCCAAATCCCAATTAAATTAAATCTGTAAATTGCAATCCAAAACAAACACTAACAGAGTAACAGTTTGATGCATACGTTTCGAAATATATGAAACAAGAGAGACCTATAGGTAATATTTTAAATATTTTTTAATTATATACATTTGAGCGTTACGTTAATATGATATAAATTTTTCCTTTTAATTTGTAGGTATTTGGATTAGATTTGGTGTAGAAACCCCAATTGCCTAATAACAGAACAAGAAACATAGAATAGAGACAAGACGAAAATCATAGGCAGAGAATGAATGAATGAATAAGCCATCCAGAAAATAGAGAAACATACCTGAAAGAGTCTTCCGAGAGCCTAGCGCCGCTTCCGTTTGCAATGGAATGGGGAGCCTTTGAGGAAACGGTTAGAAGAGCCACTCAATATATAGTTAAACTATGGCCCATTTGGATACGTTGATTCAAAATGTTCGTTTTGAAATTACAGGAATCGTAGATTGGAGACCTTCCCAAAAGGAACCCATCTGTGAGGTCACCCCAAGATTAGGATTTATGTAGAATGCAATTTTAAAAACCACAAACAAGCCTTTGGTCAAAATATGCGTTTTCAATTTTTATACATTTCAATGGGCTTCAGATCAAATGGTACTTCCTACAATGCTGTGAATTCAAAACTCACTAAATGCAACTTACCAATCAACAAACAAGTTTTCTGTACCAGGTGGCTTTGTCTTTTAGCTTATTTAATGCTCATATTTATCCCAACTTATACAATTCGATTAGATATGTTAGTTGTGCACTTCAAATACAATGTTAACACGCCAGCCCAGAAATATTATGCATCATGGATATTGCCTCTTTATGGTGGAACTTCATATTAAAAATGAAGATTAATAATACTTGTCGCTAACCCGTGCGATGCACGGGGCTCAAAACATATTATAACTTTGTTTTAATCCATAATAGTGCAAAATGTTAAACCAAAAGCAAAATGGGGGAAAATATAAAGAGAATACAGATTGACTAAAAAAGGAATGAGAATCTTAACAAATTTAAGTTCAGAAAAAACAATTGCCGATGTAAATTCAAAGACAAATGAAGTAAAATTCATAGAGGAGGAAAAGAAGCGTGACGTTTACAATTGACTAAAGCAATCTGGTTTTCTAAGTAGATAAGAGATTAGATTGGAGCGAGAGATAAGGAAGGCAGCAATACATATATCTAATAGAGTTTTACTTGAACTAAACTATTGTAACACTTGATAAGATAATTATAAGGTGAAGAGAAATAATAAATATATAAGATATAAAACCTAAAATAAAAAGAATCAAAAAAAAAAAAAATAGCGGTGACGTGGAAAATTATGGAGCAATCATCTAATAGAGTTTTACTTGAACTAAACTATTGTAACACTTGATAAGATAATTACAAGGTGAAGAGAAATAATAAATATATAAGATATAAAACCTAAAATAAAAAGAATCTAAAAAAAAAAATAGCGATGACGTGGAAAATTGTGGAGCAAGCAGAGCTTCGGTTTTATATATATATATAGATAAGAAAAATCTACCATGAACATTAATCTGCCCCCTCTCTTGGCCATACAATGAGAACGTAGGAATCATATACTGTTAACCATGTTCACATGGTTTTTATTATGCGTTTTATTTACAGAGACATAATGAAGCAAAACTGACGTTGAATCTCTTATTCCTTTCAACAGTATGATTGTTGATGCTGTAGGGTTATAAACCGAGGCATTAGCTCAAGATAGCACACAGATGCAAACGAAAATATGGCGTTGTAACTAGATGTATTAACCCTGTGTTTTAAGGAATTATAGCTTTTAACTAAATCTACTCATCTTCGTTCGTTCAGACAGTTGGGCTGCTGCGCTTCAAAATAGTAATATATTTCCTTGAATTAATGCCCTTGACTCCTTAACCGCAAAGCTAGTGATGAGGTATGATAAAATACAACTCCAATTTAGTCCATGAAGATTGTCCAGGACAAGTAAGGTGCAGGGACGAGGTGTTGCACAGTCAAAGGTCAACACCAAGGGATGTCGTCCAAAGGAACCACCTACCACGTTCACAAGAGTCTCGTCCTGGGAAAGGAAGAACCTCTCTTGTGGACAAGGTACGCACGACTGGAGGACCTCAGGACGAGGTATGCTTGACTGAATTGCTTACGGACGAGGAATGCTGGACGAGACTTTGGCACTTGGAAAAAATTCCTAAATGTACACTATGACTCTTTATTACACGCGTAATATCCAGTGACCGTTACATAAGTAAAACGTAACTCTTAAACGGTTATGGAAGTTATTTTTGAACCTTCATACCTCCTCAAAACTAGGGGAAGTTATGACTGTGGTAACTGTCTTCAGGACACTATATAAATGCTAATTCAGACAAGACAAAGGTACCTTCAATGATTCCTAAGAAATTGGAACTCCAAAATAATAGAGAAGAAACTAACTTTGTCATTAGAGGGTTATTGGCCGGCAACCCCGATCACCTTTGATAATTGTTCTTTCTTTTTCAGGCCATTGGGACAATTAGTAGACCTTTCAAATCCGAAACATCCAGCCTATTGATTTTCATTGCATCATCAGCTAGCACAATTGGATTGGAGACCATACTGATGAAGCAAAAGGTCCCATATGAAATCTCTATTCCCCTTCCCCTTTTCCCTTCAGGCGAAAATTTACTTTTAAAATCACTCACAACTAGACTTCAAAATATCATCATAAAAGCATGTTGCAGTATATTTTTTCAATAAAACGCTCCAAGTCCAACATATAAGAGTTTACACAATCAGTTCCAAATTCTAAATAATAAAATTGTGAACAGGTGAACCGAAAATGAAGCAGTATAACGTTTCAATGATTTAGGCACTCACTAGGTTAAGTTCCAGTTGCACAATGTTTTTATCCTATTCCCAGTTGAGCATGCTCTACTTGCTTGCTATTTGGAACAGTTAATTTCATGGACTTTAAATTGAATTCCTCACACTATGAATTGAAATAGAACTATTCCCTGAGAAACAGGAACTTTTTGGGTAAGTACCTGTGAAGCAATGGTGCCTGGAAAAGGCGTGAAGGGTACAATGAGTCTCTTAAATCTTGTTGAATACAATTTTTAACAATACAGATAGAAGAATATCTTCTTCCTCTTGCCTTTGGTCTGTCGTGAAGGCATTATATTGCTGTTAATCTAGCAGGGGCTCTACTAATGCCAAATCCCCAAAATGACAGCAATGCTGAAAAGTAAAAGAAGTGTGCCATCTCCCCCTAGCAAGATAGATGACCTGCAAAATCCGAGCATGGAAATTAGACACTATTGAAAGTTAATTTAGAATAGACAAATGAATAAAAATTATTTGTATTCAATCAGGTCTGCATACTAGAAATTGTTTTGAAGAGTTATTTAACTATTCTATAAATGGCATCAAAGTAGGAAATGGAACATGGAATGTGGGAGATTTTGCTACTGATTTCTCATGTAAATTAGTTAATTTATTCTATTATGTGGAGAAAAACACAAGACATTCCAGCAGGACCAGCACACAGTTCTTAAGATCATGAATTACAACATTAGAAAAACTCAATGTCTTTTAGGCTCTCAAATAATTAGTTGAGCTAATAAAAAGTATATCAAGATTTCACTGACCAAAATAGTCAATACAATCTGCAACATTACCAGACAAATGCCAAACATTTAGCTCTTTTATGCCAAATCTGAAAAAAGTTTTTCTGGAATCCAAACTCCAAAGCCTTGTGTCATATTGGAGGATTTGGAAGGTAAGTAAATTTTGTTATTTCAAGCATGACAAATCAAATTGATTTTAAGCTAGAGATAGCAGCATTTAGAGGAGTAAAAAGAATGGATGAATGGGGAGAAAATTTGTTTCGACCTGGGAACTAGTGTTTACATTATCCTCTTTGGCTTTGTGTCTTGTGACGGGATCTAGATGAAACTTAACCAATAAACATGTAAAAAAAAAATGACAGGCATACTAAGGCTTTCTATGTCAGCCGAGAATCATCACAGTGGTTCATGTGTAATTCTCTATTTATTTGCTTTATCTTGATTTTGTGTAACAACTAGCTTAAGATTAAATCTTTGGTCCCACCTGAGTTTTTTCCTAGATTGCTGTATGTAAGCCATTGCAGGAGGGAGTATGCCAAACAGAAAACAGTTAGCATAAACCCCTGCAAAATCAAGAGCTCTTGTAAATGTGGAACGGAAGAAAGATGCTATAAGAACCGGAGCACCAAGTACAATTACTATCTCGAAGATCTTGAATGAATCAAATCCAATCATGCTTGGTTTCAATTTAGTTTCTGATGCAGCAATACAACCTGAACCTATGTAAGAAACCTTCCCTACATTTCCAAGGTCAGGCCTTCCTGAATAAACAACAATACCAACTCTCCCAGTTCCATCCGCATTAGAACCCATCTGTGAGTTAGAGCTAATCTGTTTTCCTGAATTGACTTTCCCAAAAATCAACTCCAAGGTATCAATAAGCTGTTTTGGGAAGCTTACAGCATATCCAATCAAACTAGTCGCCAAGGCAGTGAAGGCAAAGCCTTGAACTGCAGGTAAAGCAGAGGGGTTAACAGAAAGCAAAAGGGATATTGGATCTGCTCTGTTGGTCCCAGCAAGTCCCAAAACAATCAAATTCCAGGACAAAACCATTACTAGTGGAACAGCCCCACCAACTAGTATAGCCTTTCGAGCCTCCTTTACAGTGTTCCCAGCAATCTTACATATGAAAGGAGTGACAACATGAAACCCCAATGTGAGTACAGTAACAGGTATAGCAGGCAAAATTGACGAGAACCCCCACGAAGCATAACCAAAGGAACCTAATAAGTCCTTTCTAGCCATAGATAAACCTATAGCCACAAGTGCAGTAATGGAAAAAAGCATGATGACACACAAAAAACGATTTGCAGCATCGATGGCCTTAAAGGGAAAGAAAAGAATCACAGTTCCAACAGCTAGAGGGAACAAGGCATGAGCCATCACAAGATTCATACATGGAAACCACTGAGAGACAAGTGAACCAATACCCGAAACACAAGCTACTAACAATGAAAAACTCAAGGAGGCATAGACAATTGCAACAAAAGTACCGAAACGGCTTCCTAAAGTCTTTGTTGCTAGACTAGTAAAGCTCACCTCTTCAACCCCATCTTCTTCCATTATGCATTTATGCACATTTTTGCGCTCATTAAAGTGGGTATTTTATGTCAAAATGTATAAAATGAAGAGTTTTTTACAAGACTTTGGACCCACTGATATGAATGTTTTTATATAAATATAAATTAAAAGGATCTTGTTAATAAATAAATGAATAAATAACCCATCGTCTTAATAGATGTCTTGAAAGTAATTATTAATATATCTATGAGAGAACCGAGGACCGAGAAGCCTAATTCAAGAAAAAATTTGTTCAGTCCAAGCAGAGAAAGATAGGCTAAACTTAAAGGACTATGCCTACCCAAGGAGAGTAAGAGAGTTAAAGGATGACTAGCACCTCTTTGAAGCTCAAGGATAAGGGAAAGGATAGCAACGAGGACATACGAGGGTGGTAAGAGGAAGCTTCCTAAAGAAGACATCTCCCACCTCTACATTCAATACTTTGCACCAACCTAATCAGCTGCATTAATGAAGAAATGACCCTTGAATAATAACATCACATCTAACAACTTTCTTTACCACCTCCAGAAGGGTTATGATGGGACAAGTATCCTAAGGGATCACCTAGGAGATTATTCATCCCCCAAAAAAAGGGGATGAATAATCTCCAAGAAAAAAGAAACAGGTGAGAGAACTAAGAATTACCTTTCAAGGAACAAGAGCTTAACTTATTTATAAGAGATTGATCCTTGAACCCGCCTGGGAAGGATATTATCCTCAATTATTGTTCTAAGTGCACTTAACCTGTTACTTTAGATTCAACGGCATTAGACTTGGACTTACTTTTACATTGCACTTGAGTTATAGACCTACTCTCTTAAAAATATATTGTTTGGGCTTGATTTGAAAGATAAGGTACCACTATACTAGGTGGGATTGGGCCTTTATTTTTAGCATCCTTGCAAAATCATTTTAGAAAAATTTTAACACTACTTTTATGGAAAATAATAAAAGCTATCAAAACAATTAATTATTACTTTTTATTCCTTTTTCTATCAAAAAAATACTTTTTGAAATTGTTCATAAACTAATGCTTAAAACTTACCCATCCTTTCTAATCACATAGGCAAAACAAGAAAAAAACAAATCTTTTAAAATATAAAGGTCAACCGGTGACCAAAGTCTACCGGCAAAATTTGCCAAATGGCACGATTTTAGAAATAAAAATTAGGAGTATAGCTCACAAACGATATTATTTAATTATGTAGTATATTTTTTGGAATTCAAGTTCCAATCAATATGGATGCATACTACTTGGAACTTGAGTTCAAAAAATATATGTATTACATAACTAACAAATTTTGCCAACGTCAACTATTTCAATGAGTTGGGTTTAGAGTAGGCTTAACTCACTAGGCATCTAAGGCCATTGCCTATGCCCCAAATAGAAGAAGCTCCAAGTATTACTCAAAAATCTAGAATATAAGCCCATATATTAATTAATGGATTCTTTATAAATAAATAAAAAATCCTAACCAATAAAAAATTAGAAAAAAAATTTAGAATAATAATTATCTTGTCTATGCATTAATTAAGCACCAAAATTTAGTCTATGCTCCTACACAGACTAAAAATACAAAACAATCTCATAACTCTATCCAAAACTCCAAAATAAAATATGATTTCGTGATATCTCCAATAATCAACCAAGATATCTAACCTCTCCCTGAATCGATGGTTAGAGCATTTTAACTCCAAAAATCTTTTATCTTTCTTGGGTAGCGTAGTTTACCTAATTTTTTTTTTCCCCTCTATACTGGTGGGTTAAGTGCTTGGTTACTGGCAGGGTCGACTAAATGGGTGAGTAAAAGATGAGGTCGTTTAATGTACTAAGTGAAAAAAATACCCTTAAATTATAATCAATAGAGTTATTTATAATCAATAAATAAATTTGTTTTTTTACTTGATGAAAAACAAATAAAAAAGAGAGAAAAATGCAACATCCACAATATTTTTCACAACACTTTTACAACTAATACTAAGTAGTAAGTTGTTACAACCTGTTATTAATGGCAAAAAAATAATTAAAGTGATATTTTCAAATAGAAAACAAAAAACAACTTAAAATCTAGGATTGGGGGGATTCTAGCATTTTACCCTCATTTTTTTTAAAATTTGGCAATATGCCCTTGTTTTGAAACTATTTAGGTTTATGCCCCTGTTTTGAAACTCAATTTTCTCAAAATCGAGTTTCAATGAAGAACTCGATCGGTATAAAATCGAGTTATGCCCGATCAAACCTTAAAAAAAAAAAAAAATTGCATGGAACTTGAGTTCCATTGAAAACGCCACTATAGGCGTTACTGAATGCCGCTATAGGTTTTCGGTTGATCAAACTAAAAAAAAAAAATTGCATGAAAACGCCGCTATAGGTGTTACCGAACGCTGCTATAGGTTTTGGGCTAATCAAACTTATAAAAAATTGCATGGAACTCGAGTTCCATTGAAAATGCCGCTATAGGTTTTGGGCTGATCAAACTTAAAAAAAAATTGCATGGAAACGCCGCTATAAATATTACTGAACGCCGCTATAGGTATGGAACTCGAGCTCCATAAACTTGAGTTCCATGCAATTTTTTTTTTTTTTTTTTTTTTTTTTTTTTTATGTTTGATTGCCCCATACTCGATTTTCTACCAATCGAGTTTCGAAACAGGAGCATAAACCTAAATAGTTTGGAAATAGGGGCATATTGCCAAATATTTTGAAAAATAAGGGTAAAATGCTAGAATCTCCCTAGGATTTGTTGTAAAAAATATTGTGAATGTTGCACTTTTAAAAAAAATAAGAATAATAATAAGAGTTGATTTAGCAAATTTTTACTAGTTTTCATCTAAGTCTACCACTACCACCACTCTTTTACTTATCATTATTAATCTGCCACATCAATAAGTATGAAAAATTTTGTCAAAATTTTTCTGTCTATAAAATTTCTAAAAAAAAGAAAAAATTTTACGTAATTCATGTTAATTAGTAGTAATTTTGTATTTAAAATAAGATAATTAATTTTCACCTTAGGTCCCAAATGCATCAAGCCGCCCTAGTTAATGGTTAGTTTGGTATTTGGTAAAGGAGATGAATGAAAAGGCATAGGCCTTGTCTTTTCTTTATTGTGTTACTATACAGCACACTCTGGACTTATCTAGTCTTTTTTTTTCCTTTATTCTCTTTTTTATGGATAGATTTGATCACTAAAGTGTTGGAAAATTTGGCTTTGTATCTCATACAAAACACACAGCAGAAGTAACAAACATGAATCTATTTCATTCATTATTGATAACATGCACTATATAAATTTCAGAATTTAAGAACAAGATAGCATACCTTGGTGTGGTGAAATTCGAAACAAAAGATCAAAAGTACTTAGGAACACTTTTAATCTTCACTCCAATTCTACTTTATGCCCAAGAAGTGTAGTCTCTTAATCAGTGTCCAAGGGAGAATAATTGAGTGACTTCACTTACACATACACACACAATGATGTTTCTTTCTTATTATTTTTCTAATAAAAAATTATGTATGTTTCTCCATTTATAACTAACTTATTATCTAATTGAGCTGGTCTATTGGGTCTTTCCAATTGGGCTTTAGTGTGTGGCTTGAAGTGGGACCAAAAGGGACTAATAAGATATTAGCTCCAATGGGCCTTGGGTTTTTCTGTCAACTCTTGACAAGTCCAAAGTTACGATCAATTATATTTAATACCACTATATAAATATAATTGCACTCTAGACCTTATTAATAAATTATATCCCAAGACTTTATTATACATGCAACCCCTTCATAAAATATTCGTAGTAATACAAAGTCATGAATATAGACTGCCACTTTGAAAATTACTACATCTTAATCCTTGAGTATCCGATTTAATTCTTTAAGTTATTCATCATATATTTATGAAATCCAATTTCATAAATATATACTTTAGTAACTCCTTACTAAAGTGGTTAGGCCTATCACTCTGAATAACCAAACCCATTAAACTTATCTCAAGGAAATATTTTATGTCTTCGTTAAAAGATTATGAATTTCATGTTGAGAATATATGTTCTATCAACACTAAATGTGGCTGACCAACATTCTAAGGTTTTGATCGTTATTTTAGATCTCACTCCTGATATATCAAAGCAACCTACACCTTATAATTAGGTCCATTATTCTCTTAAGATTAAAAGTTCAAGCAAATAGAAGTCGTGGGATTTATTATTCATTTGACAGTCGTTAGGAGAATAATAAATCTCACAGCGGTCTAGTTCAATATGTCTTAACTCTTAAAACATATCAATATACCAACTAGAAGTCTGCACTTCCATGATCAAGACAAATCATCTTAGATGATATGTTATAGTCTTCGCAGATGAAATGCCCAATTTCATCACCGACTACGAACTTAAATTCTGAGTTTACAATGAACTTGTAACTTATATCTTCTGTGACTAAATCACATACTATGCATCTCATGGACTATATAATAATGTCCGAATATTCATATTACCATTATTTTAGATAATAATAAAACAACTTTATTAATCACAACATTAAGTCATACATAATGTCAGACATAGTATCATACAATAGGATTTAAAGATACACATCCTAACATAAAGAAAAGTCGCTAGACACTTTAGTTTAGTTTAGCCTTTTAATAGTTTTTCAATTTTTGTTTTGCTTTATTTTTTATAGAAGTCTTCATCTTATTTGTTTGATTAGAATTAATTAATATATTAATTTTTTTTTCTTCTTCCTTTTGCAGGTTAAGAGGATTAGATGACCCCATTGATAAGTAAGGAAAATGATCATCTCCAAATTTCTTCCATTTTAAAATAGCTAAGTGACACGTCTATATAAAATAATCCAATGGTTAGGAAAAACCCAGTAATTTCTCATCTCTCTTACCTCTCCCTTCACCATCTCTGGAGCCAAACTAATCAATCAAACATACCATCGTTCAATTCATGAAGACTATTACTACCTTCACCACCTTGACAAGGCCTCTTTGCCGCTGCATCGTTGCTATCAAAAGCCATAGCCATCACACCATCGAGTCTGAGCCTCCCTTTGAGATCTGTTAGTTTTTCTCAATCCTTTTGCGCCTAATGCCTCAGATCCCTTCTTCGGCCTCCAATGTGCAAAACCCAAGAGTTTGATCTCCATTTTTGGAGACACGCACCACCATGCGTGGTGGCCATCAATCCACGTGCCGTCACAGATTTCCCGTCGACTGGTGGTTCACAAAACCAACATCACGGATCTCTTCTTCGGCCTCCGATGTGTTAAACCCAAGAAGCTAGCCTCCATCTTCAACCTCACGCACCTCCACGCGCAGCATAAAGTTTGGTCGTCGATCCACATGCCATCAAAGATTGTTGTTGACTATTGCTCTGAATCTGAAGAACCTAAGCCTGCTTCCTACACTTTTATCTCTAAAAAAGGTTTGCTTTGCTTCTATTTTTGAAAACACAAATTTGTTATAACTGTTGGATCATTGTTTTTACACATATCACTTGATGATGCCGAAAATCATCAGTAAGTCACACAGTTTTCACGTGCTCTCGATAGAGAACTTACACAATACAAAAGTTGAAAACCTTAAGAGGAGTACTGGTGTGATATTAGCCAAATACCCTCCGACAGCCAAGTTAGAGAAATCTCTTGTTCAATTCTAGAGTGCCAGAGCTGGGGTAAATTATATGTACCTTAATTTATGAGGATTTTGGGGTATTTATAGTAGTGTAGGACTGAAATTCGTGCCTTGATCAAGAAGTCCTTTCTTTATAGAAGAGAACCTCTTGGATTTTGTATATCTCCTAGAGTTCTTTTCCTTATAGGAGTCTTCTTGATTGGGGTTAAGCGTGTGGCACAAGAACTCTCCTTATACACGTATGCGTGGAGATCAAGTAAGGCTATATCATACTAGATGGAAGTTCGCTTACGCTCTTCATCTTGTTCTTGTGTCACAGGGTCAATTTTTCTTTTAAATTTTCTGCCTGTGATGACACTAAGTTCGTCCTTTAGTCTCAGCCAATACACCACACACATACACTACAGTAGCACACAGAACAGAATTATGCAGGGAAATCACACACACACAATACACACAGTATTTATAGGGCACTAACCCCAACCTTTATTACTCAATATTCAAGTACAAAGAAAGCTTGGAGAATACACACGAAATTCTCTAAGCAAAATACACTCTCTGCTGTTGATAGCCCCAACAGCCTAGGCTATATGCACAGAATAATTGTCGTGGCAATTACTACCAAGTAACTGCCCCATAATCTGGACTTGCTGCCACTTGGGGTCTGACTTAGGACACCTGCAATTGATGCTGCCTGGTCTGCCATCCACGTTTCCAGCCCTCTCTCAGCATGTCTAAACATCCAACAATGCAGGAACTGACTGGTAACTACCGGTAACTGTTGCTACACACACTGCATATGCCAGCCCATCACTCAGCATATCATGGGGCTTCTGCCCATGCTTCAGCAGCCCACACATGATTAATCCATCACGTTTTAAGTGCTTGGCCCCTGCCCAAGCCCTTTTCATCAGCAACACAGCCCACACAGCACGTCTAAATGCAGCCCACTACGCAACTGCTATCAGCCCACACATATAAGTCCATGCGTTCTGCCAACACCCACTAGCCCAAATGCCTCACATAGCCTGATATCATCATAGCAGCTCAGCACTGCCTTGCACACAAGCCACCAAGCCCACACACAAAGCCACCCAACCAAGCCACTATGCCATCAACCATCATCAAGGGTCAGCACCACCTGCTGCTGCCCATCATCACTAAACCACCTCTGCCCACCATGGCTAACCACTGCCATGACCTTGGGGCATCATGTGGAGCAAGGTGCTTCCACATGCTGCCCCTCATCATGCTCATCAATCTGAACCCAGCAAGGAGACCGGGTTTGTCCCCCTCATAGAGCGCTTAGGAGCTTCACTAGTATGGCATGAGGAGCCATGGGTGTCTTGAGAAAACGTTAAGCCATGTGATTGGCCTGCTGTTGTCCAACCACTCATATTTCTCATGCGATCATTAGCAACTTGTAAAGCTCCTAACAAACCACCCCCACCAGAAGAAGCCGATGTCCTCATCGGTAGGGTATTCTCATATGCCTTCACCTCTTTCTCACACTGCCATAATGTAGATGCTTTCTCCCAACTTGCCTCTGATTCCGCAGCCCCCTTCCACTTTACCAAGTAGTATGTTATCATATTTCCTCCCTTACGATAACCTGTCACTTTCTTGTCTAGAATTTTCTCCACTTCCCTATCAAACTGAACCATGACAGTAGGCGGGGCACGCCTAGCTTCATTCCTTGAGGGATCCTCTGCATCCCCATGATACGGCTTTAAGAAGCTCACATGTATTGTTAGGTGAATCTGCAATCTCTCTGGCAGCTTCAACTTGTAAGCCACTGCACCAACTCTCTTTACAACCTCGAATGGACCATCATATTTAGGAACTAAACCTTGGTGAATTGCTTCACTTCTGAACTTCCTCCAAATCTGTGGAGTCAATTTCAATAACACCCTGTCCCCTACTTGGAACTCCAAGGGTCTTCTCCCTTTGTCAGCATATTTCTTCATCCTCTTTTGTGCTTTCAACAAGTTGTCATGTGCCTCTTGCATCAGCTCCTGCTTGCTGATTGCAAACCTATATGCTGCAAGACATCTACCCCTTGTACACTACTTAGAAATCTCATGAGGCGTGAGAGGTTACTGCCCCATAGCCAACTCAAAGGGACTCATCCCAGTTGATGAAGATTTATGCAGATTGTAGGTAAACTGTGTAGAATCCAATAAATCTAACCAATTCTTCTAGCTGGCAGTCACATAATGTCTCAAATAGTCCTCCAATACAACATTAAGCCTTTCTGTTTGCCCATCTGTTTGTGGGTGATTTGCAGTAGAGAACTTCAATTCTGAACCCATCAAACCAAACAGAATAGTCCAAAAACGACCAGTAAATATAGAGTCTCTGCCACTTACAATGTCTTCTGGCAACCCAAAGTATTTCACTATGTTTTTATAAAACAAGTCAGTAGCCACCTCTGCTGTACATGTGCTAGGCGCAGCCATAAAAACAGCATACTTTGAGAATCTATTAGGCGCAGCCATAAAAATAGCATACTTTGAGAATCTATCAACAACCACAAATACTGAACCCATCCCCTTAACTTTTGGCAACCCAGTAATAAAATCCATGGAAATAGAAACCCCAAGACTTTCTAGTATAGGAAGAGGCTGCAGTAGACCTACTTCCTTTTGAGTCAAGCCCTTGTCTTGTTGGCAAAACAGACAGGTCTTCACATACAACTCAATATCTAAGTCCATCTTAGGCTAATAGTATGAATGGGACAGTAATGCATATATCCTATCTTTACCTAAATGTCCTGCCGACTGTGGATCATGAATTTCCTTCATCAACTCACTCCGGATCTTTCCACTTAGAACAAAAAAGTTGCCACCCTTGGCATAAAGTAACCCATCCTCCAGCCAATAACGTCTCACTAAGCCTGCAGTAACGTCCTGCACCAGCTTTTGATAAGTAGCATCCAACTTTGCACTGTCTTTGATCCTCTCCACAAAATCTGACTCCACCCTAGTCAGGGCAGCCACATATTCCTGCACCTGTTTGCGACTCAAGGCATCAGCTACTTCATTATGCTTGCCTGGTTTATGCTCCCCCACGAAGTCGTACTCTTGTAACAACTCCTGTCACCTAGTCTGCTTGGGTGACAGCTTCTTTTGTGTGTTAAAGAAGGTGTTAGCCACATTGTCTGTTCTGACCAAGAACTTTGGCCCTAGCAGATATACACGCTAGGCCAGCAAACATGCACCACTACAATCATCTCCTTCTCATGGGCTGAACACTTCTGCTCTGCCTCATTCAATTTCCTGCTCTCATAAGCAACAGGATGTTTTTCCTATACAAGAACCCCACCGATCGTCTTGTCTGAAGCATTTGTATGGACTTCAAAGGGTATACCAAAATCGGGTAAACGCAAGACTGGTTCACTTGATACAGCAACCTTCAGCTTCTCAAAAGCATCCTGACATGCATCTGTCCATACCCATTTTTTGTCTTTCTTTAGCAAATCTGTGAGAGGGGCCACCTTCTTCATATATCCTTGGATAAATTTCCTGTAATAGTTAGCCAATCCAAGGAAAGACCGAAGTTCTGCAACCTTGCTAGGTAGTGGCCAATCAAGAATGGCCTGCACTTTTCTCTCATCCATCATAATCTGACCTTTGCTTACTTTATGCCCTAGAAACAGAATCTCCTATTGAGCAAACTCACATTTTTCCTTCTTAACAAACAATTGGTGTTCTCTCAATTTAGATAGCACCTTCCTAAGGTGGTCTAGGTGATCCTCGAAGGACTCACTATAAATTACAATGTCATCTAGATAAATCACAACAAAGCGATCCACAAACTCATAGAAAACATCATTCATCAAATTACAAAATGTAGCAGGGGCATTAGTTAAATCGAAAGGCATAACTAGAAACTCATAAGAACCATACCGGATCACACATGTAGTCTTAGGCTCGTCCCCTTCTGCAATCCTTACTTGCCAGTAGCCTGATCTTAAATCCAGTTTTGTGAAGTAGACAGCTTTGCTCAATCTGTCAAAGAGGTCTTGAATCAGAGGGACTGGATATTTGTTCTTCACAGTCACTTTGTTCAAGGCTCTATAATCTACACACATCCGCAAGGAACCATCCTGCTTCTTCTGGAACAGAACAAGAGCACCATAAGGAGCCTTGGAGGGCTGGATATAGCCTGCATCTAGCAGCTCTGTCAACTGCTTCCTCATTTCATCCAACTCCAATGGAGACATTCTATACGGAGCCTTTAACGGTGGCTTTGATCCAAGAATCAACTCAATCCTATGATCAACTGTACATCTAGGTGGAAGGGTCTTTGGTAGTTCTGGAGGCATAACATCAGCAAACTCCCCCAGCAGTCCAGCCACAGCATCTGGAACATCGACATACTTATCCTGCTTCACCTTAATCAGTGTAGCCAAATAAGTTGTTTCATCCTTCTTCAGCCTATGCTAAACCTGCATGGCTAAAACCATTGGTTCCTTCCCTTTACTACTTTTGCTATTTCCTACCCCACGTCTCACAGGAACATAGCAAGGCTGCTTATCATCAAGGATCAACATAACTCCCATGAAATGCAGCAGAGCAGCCTTAGCAGCCACTAAAAACTCATCTCCCAGAATTACATCATAATCATCTAATTCCATGACTAGGAAATTCACTTTCCCAGTCCACTCGCCCACCTTAAACTTTACCCCATAAGCAATCCCCAACACAGGTTTTGCTTCTGAATTTACAGCTTTGATCTTACTAGGGCTATTACTCACCTTAAGACCAACCCTTTGAACCATTCGATCAGCAACAAAGTTGTGAGTAGCACCAGAATCAAGCATACCCTCAGCCCCATTTTCGTTCATCTCTACTTGAACATAAGACAGACCCCTAGAAGTGCCTCCTGCATGCAATGCATTCAGCAACTGCAAAGGATTCATTCTGCTTAGGACCTCTTCATCAGATTGCCCACCATTCTCGTCAGTGATCATGGCATTCAACTTCTCACGTTTTGAACAATCTCTAGCATGATGAGGGCTGTTGCAAATGAAGTAGCCAGCATTAAGCTTAGGCTATTCTTTGCTTGTTTAAGAGGTAGAACTCTCTCCCTTGTTCTTGGTACTCCAACTCTTTTTCTGCTTATCTTTCTTCTTGCCATCCTTTTTCAGCTTGTCCTTGTCCTTGTCCTTGCCCTTATCCTTGGACTTACGTTTTTCTTCTTCCCCACTAGGCTTACTGAATTTGTAGTCCACCAAGGCATCTGCAGTAGACATAGCAGAAGGCAGATCACGCACAGCCTGCCTCTTTAATTCCATCCGGGCCCAAGGCTGTAAGCCAAACATGAAATTGAACAGTTTGTCCTCCTTTGACATGTTCTTGATGTCCAAAATCAAAGAACTAAATGTCTTGACGTACTCCCTCATAGTACCCGTCTGTTTCAATTTCTTCAAAGCATCCCTTACAACCGAGGCAGTATTTATAGGCAAGAACTGGTCCTTTAATTCCTTCTTCAAGGCCTCCCACAAGTCAATTTTGCCTCTGCCAGCGCCAGCATCAGCATCGTCTTCCACACGAGTACGCCACCACAACTTGGCATCTCCTGAAAGATACATGCTTATGATTGTCACCATCTCTTGACTAGGCACCCTGACAGCCTTAAAATACTGCTCCATATCTCACAGGAAATTTTCCAAATTCTTGGCATTCCTGGCACCATTGAAGGCTTAGGTTCAGGCACTTTTAATTTCGTGGCCAATTCCCCGTCCCTGGGCAGGCCACTCATCGCTCTCTTCAATAGAATAATTTCTGCTTCTGGTTGATGTTGGGTTTCCCTTGCTGCCTGGTTCTGGGCGTCCAATGCAGCAGCCAACTCTTCAACACGAGTGAAAATGATATTCCTCTGTTCTGTAAGATCATGTCTCATCACAGTCGTTTCTGCAATAATAGCATCAAGTCTGTCACAAACAGAAAGTTGTTCCCCTTCTCTAGGAATACCAACTATGTTCTCCAAGACAGTCACCCTCGCCTTGGTGTCCCAAGACATGGCAGCCTTGCTCTGATACCAAATGTCATAGGGTCAATTTTTCTTTTAAATTTCCTGCCTATGATGGCACTAAGTTCATCCTTTAGTCTCAGCCAATACACCACACACACACACACTGCAGTAGCATACAAAACAGAATTATGCAGGGAAATCACACACATACAGTACACACAGTATTTACAGGGCACCAACCCCAACCTTTATTACTTAATATTCAAGTACAAAGGAAGCCTAGAGAATACACACGAAATTCTCTAAGCAAAATACACTCTCTACTGTTGACAGCCCCAACAGCCTAGGTTATATGCACAGAAATAACTGTCGCGGCAGTTACTACCAAGTAACTGCCCCATAATCTGGACTTGCTGCCACTTAGGGTCTGACTTAGGACACCTGTAACTGATGCTGCCTGGTCTGCCATCCATGTTTCCAGCCCTCTCTCAGCATGTCTGAACACCCAACAATGCAGGAACTGACTGGTAACTATCGGTAACTGTTGTTGCATACTCTGCACATGCGAGCCCATCACTCAGCATATCATGGGGCTTCTGCCCATGCTTCAGCAGCCCACACATAATTAATCCATCACGTTTTAAGTGCTTGGCCCCTGCCCAAGCCCTTTTCATCAGCAACATAGCCCACACAACACGTCTAAATGCAGCCCACACACAACTGCTATCAGCCCACACATACAAGTCCATGTGTTCTGCCAGCACCCGCTAGCCCAAATGCCTCACATAGCCTGATATCATCATAACAACCCAACACTGCCTTGCACACAAGCCACCAAGCCCACACACAAAGCCACCCAACCAAGCCACTATGCCATTAACCATCATCAAGGGTCAGCACCACCTGCTGCTGCCCATCATCACTAAACCACCTCTGCTCACCATGGCTCACCACTGCCATGGCCTTGGGGCATCATGTGGAGCAAGATGCCTCCATATGCTGCCCCTCATGATACTCATCAATCTGAACCCAGCAGGGAGACCGGGCTTGTCCCCCTCATAGAGCACTTAAGAGCTTCACTAGTATGGCATGAGGAGCCATGGGTGTCTTTAGAAAATGTTAAGCCATGTGACTGGCCTGCTATTGTCCAACCACTCATATTCCTCATGCCATCATCAGCAACTTGTAAAGCTCCTAACATCTTGTCAGCTTATCGTGTTGTCCCTTTATTAGGGTCGTCAGCTTACGGCGTCATCCTTTGTTAGGGTCATCAGTTTCGTTATGAAGCTGTAGACTTCATGATGCAGTCACTTATGGCAAGCGACGCCGATGGGATCATTGGGTTTGTCCCCTTTTTTTCCTCGTTATGGTTTAATTACAAAATTATCTTTATCATCACTCATCTATTTTACAATGGGAGGAAACTCGAGGTTTTAAAATTGGAGGTAATCCTCTCCTTATAAGTAAAGCTTCAATAGTGTCTTCTTTAAAAATCATGTTTTATTGTTCTACTTTTCATATTATTTATTATTTTCTATATTTTAATAAAAAATATTTTATTTTGATTATATTATATTCTTACGGCAAATGTCTACAAGAAAAATATGTATTTTAATATGAAAAATAATTTAAAATATGAAAAAATGAATTGAATCTAAAATATGATAGCAATAAACAATAATAGAAAATTTAGGTGAAAATCTCACAAATGATCAATAAATAAAAAATAAATAAAAAAGTCCCATTAAAATTGTCACCTTAGGCCATAAATACTTGAGCCAACCCTAGTCTTATTGGAATTATTCCATTTTTTCACCAAATTCATAAAATTTCAAGAAATACTACGTTTACAACATTTTTAGAATTTAAATTCTAAGTAATAGGTTATTATTGATTGTTACTGATAGGTAAAAATGTAATTTTAATAGTGAGTTCAAGCATTAGTAACAACTTACTGTGAAAATGTTGTGAATGGATTGCTCATGTGCAATGATATGACATATGAAAAGATGAATTCGCAATAAAATTGCCTCTCATGAGGAAAATATTAAATAAATTTTACAATATATAATTTACAAATTAATCTGATTTGTGACACATTGATTTATGTGACAATAAGTGTGATTGATGAAATTCAACTAACTCATTCATAACTGAATATTTGAATGGTCTATTTATAATTTATGACACATTAATTTATAAATTCAAATATAGTAAAACTTATTCCATAAAAAAAAGTAGTACTTACAAATTCAGCACCGAAGCATATCTTGTTTCTTTTTTGTTTTTCAAAAAATTTAAAACAAAAAACCAATATCCAATTTCTTTTTTTTTCTCTCTCTCTCAAATTTCCTCATATAAGGTTAAGAGCATCTCCAACAATCACTCTATCTCTATTTTTGGGGGAAAAAACGTTACTATTCATGCTCCAACTGATTCTCTATCAACCAAACTTTTCCAAAGGAAGTTGCTACAGTCCTTCTCTTCATTTAAAGAATACTGTAGCAACTCTACTCTATTTTTTAATCTTAAACAATTAAACAGTGCTATTAATTTATTCTTCTTTCTCTCTCATCCGAAGGCTTTCCATCTCCCTAGTCTTTGGTCACTCTTCACTCTTCAGAATGCATCAACGCCACGCCACGGCCACACTTCCGGCAAGCTGCGGCGGCGAGATCGGCGCGGTCGTGGGTGGGTGGGTCGTGCGCGGTCGTGGGTGGGTCGTGGGTCGTGGGCAAGATCGGCGCGGTCGTGGGTGGGTCGTGGGTCGCTTCCTTCCTCTCTCTCTTTCTCAGATCGGCACGGAGACAACCCCATCAGATCGGCGTGGTCGTGGGTTGTGAATGCGTGCTCATGTGCAATGATATGACATATGAAAAGATCGGACGGCGTAAAATTGGGTTTCGTGCGAAAAATCGTAAATAAATTGCGCGATATGGGTTTACAAATTAATGGGTTTTGTGACTGATGTTGCTGTTTATGTGGGGTACAATGACGGTGGTGTGATGGTGATGGACGTGGGGTTAACTCATTCATAACTGAATATTTGAATGGTCGGCATTTATAATTTATGACACATTAATTTATAAATTCAAATATAGTAAAACTTATTCCATAAAAAAAATACTTCCAAATTCAGCACCAAAGCATATCTTGTTTCTTTTTTGTTTTTCAAAAAATTTAAAACAAAAAACCAATATCCAATTTCTTTTTTTTTTCTCTCTCTCTCAAATTTCCTCATATAAGGTTAAAGCAAATCACCGCCTATATTAGGCGAATGGGTACTTTTTCAGACTTTAAAGGTTTAGGGAGTTTATGGACTGAGGTTCGAATAGCCACCATGGGTGGGATTATACGTCGGTTGTCAAGTTAAAGCAATTCAAGATATTGACACGTGTCAGAAAGTGCGTAGTTCACGTGCACCTCCTATCCACCACAAATCCTGGCACCATAAAGTTAAGGGTATGCCTTATCCAATGTCACAGCTCACCGCGTCACTGCTTTGTATTCACATTCACACATTCTCCAACCGTTGGATTCACCTCATCAACGGTCTACAATTCATGCGCAACATTCTGGAACAACGAACTGTTTCTGTTTCTGTTTCTGTTTCTGTTTTTATAATTATCTGTTTTCTTTATTTATTTGTCTCCTTGACTTCAAATTTCAAACTCTCTTTTTCCTCCCTTTGCGGATTTCCCTGAAATCACTCTACTTTACTTGAAGAGAAAGCAAGTTTCTTTCCCTCGATCAATTAATTCTCTGACTTGGGAATTCATTTCCGTTTCTAAAGAACAAGAATTAGAATCAATGATGGAGTTACTGAGCAAAACGAATCTGTTTTCACCGTGTCATCATAGTCAACGAGATGGGTTTTCTGTTGTTTTCCCGAAGAGCTGTAATTACAAATCGTCTTCTTCTGTGAGGTGGTTTCAGCCTCTGAAGCTGAAATCACAGGCCCTGAGATCAAGCAGTGATTTTTATGGAAAAAGAATTGTTCCTCAAGAAAACAAAGCCTTGTCCAAGAGAGGAAATTTCCGAATTCAATCTTCAATTAAGGCTCAGGTTGGTATTTCTCAGATCCCCATTTCTCTTTATACCTTCTTTTCCTTTCCATGGCTCAGATTTTATAATTTGGGTTCTTTAATTCCTTTTAGGTCACGTATCTGCTTGAATTTTTTTTTTTTCTTGAAATTTGTCAATTCAATTAGTAATAGAAAATATATGCCATGTAATTGATATTTAACATGATCTGTATATTATTACCTTTTAAAGATCTGAATGTTGAGAGATTTCTTGAGAGTCCATGATTCGTTTTTTTGTAGGGAAATTAATGGTTTTTTGTTCTTGTGTTTCAATTTCTTCTGTATGGGACATACAGACGGGCTATCGGATTGGGAAAATTCAGAAATGGTGGGAAAAGGGTCTTCAACCAAACATGAAAGAGGTGACCTCCGCACAAGATCTTGTGGACTCCCTATTGAACGCAGGGGATAAACTTGTTGTTGTGGATTTCTTCTCCCCAGGCTGTGGTGGTTGCAAAGCTCTCCATCCCAAGGTACTCCTCCACTTCTCTCTCTCTCTCTCTCTCTCTCTCTCATTTAGGGACTTATTACATTCAAAACCCAATTGACTTGATTGTTGTATCATGTATGTGGCAGATATGTCAATTCGCAGAGATGAATCCAGATGTGCAGTTCATTCAGGTGAACTATGAGGAGCACAAGTCCATGTGCTATAGCCTTAATGTCCATGTTCTGCCCTTCTTCCGATTCTACAGAGGCGCTCATGGTCGTGTATGCAGCTTTAGCTGTACTAATGCCACGGTCAGTTTTCATATCCTTTTACTTTTCTAGCTGATACAAGTGTTCATGTTTTATTTGCTGGGTTAATTATCTTGTTTAGCTCAATTCTTTCCAACTTCCAATAATCCAGGTCTTAACAAATTCAGTGTTTTCCACTAAAAGTAGGTCTGTGTTTTCGTACAAAACTAGAAGTTCTTTCATCCACAAATGATTTTGAATTTAAATTTGTGTTTATTTTCAAGTACCCATGGGCATGAACTTATTTTCAATCTGGGGATGTGCTAGTTTTAACTAGAAGTACTTGTTACGGTTCCAACTCTTTTATTTCAAGAGCCTTGTAACTTAGTGGCATAGCTTCCTTTCCTTTATTGGGAGAACCAGGATTTGAATTGCCTCTCCGACATTTTGTAATACTTTCAAATAATTAAAAAAGAATGTTCCTTCTTTTAAAATTACTCCGTTAACCACAATCTCGCTAGGTTTATCCATCTACTATTAGATTTGAATTAGACATTGAATTAATTATGGTTTGCATTAACTTTATCTGTTTTATTCATTGGGGCACATTGTTTCCTCTTTAAGACGGACTAGTTGTTCAGTGAATTAAAAGATATAATTTCCACCCAATAATATAACTATTCTTGTATGTCACCAGATTACACTGGTTGATCTTACATTATTTGCAAATAACATTTGTACATTTGTAAATTGTTCTGGTTGTTCCTCAATGCTGATAATGTCATTAATATCACAGATAAAGAAATTTAAAGATGCATTGGCCAAGCACACGCCGGATCGTTGTAGTCTTGGGCCAACAAAAGGGCTTGAGGAGAAAGAGCTCCTTGCACTGTCTACTAACAAAGATCTGTCTTTCAACTACACACCAAAACCAGTTCAACAACCACTTGTCCCTCCACACGAAGAGATCATCCCAGAAACTGCACCATCTCATTCAAACTCAGACCCTCTTCTGCTTTCTCTTCCTTCTACTATCCTAAAGTCTGCTCAAGACGTTGAGGATAAGACCTTGGTAACTGCTGGGAGATGATGTGCGCTCGGTTTCCACTTTCTACCATCCCCAGTTCTCTTTCCTTTTTCCTTTGTACAGAACCATTTTCATGTAATATCCCCATGTTATAGGCGTGAGCATACTAGTAAAGCTGAAGTCATACTGTACGCGTGTTTTTTCTTATGGCAGGCCTTAGGATTTATTTTTTTGGATCCTAGCCTGCTGGTTCCCTAGTGAGTTTACAGAGCAACCATTTGTGTGTTGGGTTGCTCTTTTATGTGCGAGGGGAAAGCCCTCTATGTGATTGTAAATAAGCTCATCCTTCTATTCAGATGTAGAAGATCTCTCTTTTTATCGTGGGAGATTTCCTTGTCTTTTCTGTTGAATTGCAGTGGATTTGTGGTATGAGCCTCTTTCTTTTCCAGGGGATCTGTGGTTTACCTTTGTTATTTAAATTTTGGGTCAATTTCAAATAGATGTTATTATCATTTAGAAGGGTATATCACTGTGCTTTTTTTTTTTTTTTTTTTTTTAGGTAGAATTTTTACTCTAGTCTAATTTAAGTATATATGTGTGAGTCTTTCTCTTAGAGACTTGAACTTCAGTCTTTGCCGCTCCACACTTCACAAGCACTTATACTTGTGGAGTGATTATCGCACTAAGGGTGTGCGGTGGTAATTATTTTACTTAAGTGTTACTTAATTTTAAGTTGTCTATGATTTACTAGGGTTTGAAATTTGACACTTTACTAACTTGAGATTTGATCAATTGGAATTTCTTAATCTAAATCTATTAATAACAGGGCAAAATATGTAATATTGCTTCACTATTATACTTCTCTCCTCCAAAAACACAAAAAAAAAAAAATCAAGTTCAATTAAAATTAAAAAGAATCCAGCTAAATACGCATCAAGGAATTCTAAGTCACAGCTAAACAACTTAAATTTCGATTAGAGAATAAAGTGTCAAATTTTAAATCACAAACAGATAATTTAAATTTTGACCAAACTATACGTGGATAAGTTGTAATTTATCCTAGAAACAAAGATAATGACCAAGACATACCAAACATGCTTTCAAACAAACATGCTTGATTGTGGAGTATTTATTAAACTAAATTGAAATTTCACAAAGCTCCTATAAGAATAGCTATGTTATGAGGTATTAAATGATGGATTAATAAGAACATGTTTGAAATAAGAATGTTAAGATGGATAATTGGAAATACTAGAAAATTTCTAATATGATTTTAAAAAATAAGTGTGACTCTTTTTGATAAAAAGAAGAGGTGGTGTTCTTTGAGATGGGTTGATCTTGTACAAAAGAAAATAGGGAATACTAATAAAATATAAATATATCTTGTTAAAAGAACTCTTTCATTACTCTCTTTCTGTTTTCTCCAAAAAACAAAAAAAAAAAAAAAATTATCTTGTTAAAAGAACTCTTTCGTTACTCTTTTTCTGTTTTCTCCCAAAAAACCAAAAAAAAACTCTTTTTCTGTGTATACTTCTTTGTTGTTTGTTCTACTATTACCACCCCACCCCCCCCCCCCCCCCCCAAAAAAAAAGAAAGAAAAACCCTTAAATGGTCATGGGATAATGAAATAAAGGCGGATATAAAAAAATATACAAATCACCAAATTAGTTGATATTTCCTAAAATTTCTAATTAGAAAAGTGATACATCCATAATATTTTCACAATACTTTCATAACAAATTATAGATGGTTAGTTGTCATTGGTTATTATTTGAACCTATCATTGAAATCACCTTTTTGTCCCACCAATAACAATTGGTAATAGCATGACACTTAAAATTTATTATGAAAGTATTATGAAAATATTGTAAACATAAAATTTCTCTTTTAATTTTATTTATAAGAAGACCATATATATTTATATATATATATATATATATATATTAAGAGGTAAATCTTAGATCTAATTAGATTCTACAATTGAAGTCTAATTTTATGCCATGTGTCTTAAATTATTTATTTTTAGAGAGTTTTACTTCTTAATTTTGGAGTCAAATGTGGGACTATATCATAAATATTCATCTAAGTGAATTATTGAGTACAAAAACTAAAGAGTCTAGAATTAATAAATGATAAAAAACAAAAGAAAAAAAAATTCTTTACAATATGAAAAATTAAGAACTAATTAATAAATATGAATAATTTATATTTTTTACCTAATAATATTTTTATAATATTTTTTAAAAAATTAACAAAATATAAAAATAAATATATTAATAATATTTAAATTTTATATATACATATATAGAAATTATTCTATATATCTTATTAAATCATAATTTCAGATCAACCACTTTCATTTATCAAACTATTAAAAAAAAATTACAAATTATTTGATTTGCTGTGGACCCTGTGGTAGACGTTTAGTCATGTAACTTATATCATAAGCAATGACTTTTACCAAAAAAAAAGAAAATATCATAAGCAATGACGTAGAATAAATTAATCAAACCACAGGTCCTCTTCCATATGTGGTAACAAAAAAGGGGTCCTCTTCAAAGTGGACACATGGAATCCAAAGGAGCATTGAGCTATTTTATTATTTGTATTAATAAATTGAATAGCGTGTAAAAGTTGGACAGGCCACGTTGAGGACTCACTTTCAGACACGCAACCATATCGGTTTATTTATCCATTTGTTTTTTCCCACCTAATAACTTTTCTTTTTATCCCTCCTATCTCATGTGGTCCAGAATTTCAAAAGCGACAGAAACACCACCTCCTCATGTGGAAGTTTATGGTATTATCCTACATCAATCTACAGTTTGAAATTTGAACTGAGTTCTCTCCCAAAAGGATAAAGTCTACAATTTGAACCAATTACAGAAGGTGTTTTTTTTTGGCTGAATAAACCAATTACCGAAAGATTGCAGAAGGTTGAAGAAGCCTAGTCATGAAGACTTGGATATTTAGTTAGTTTTTAGATTGGCTACACCTGTCACAGCAACTAAGAAAAATCCAAATGGACACAAGTGCTCCCTAGAGGCATAAAAAACATTATGGCCCACCAAAAAATGACTAAGCGTGCGTTTGCATACTAATGTTTTTGCATTTGTATTTTATGAGTGGGTCCTATGGGTATTGTACATTGACTATTAAGGACTGAAAAACGCAGCCATGAGTTTTGTATTTAAAAAATTATTTTATTACAGTGTTTTTAGAAAAATAAGCGGTATTTAAGCAGACCATAAACTTAGGATCTATTTGGATACCGCTTATTTTGCTGAAAACTAAAAATTTATTATTGAAAGTACTGTATGTGGCCTTAGGAACCCACGTACAGTTCGAGAGCTTGGTGACTTAGTCCAGGCACAAGATCCTGCAGTCATGTTCTTGGTCGAAACATGACTGGAAGAAGATAGGCTTGATAGTATCCGTCATAAATTACAGATGGGGCACAAGTCTGGAGTATTTAGAATTTAGAGAAGAGGTAGATTAGCTCTGTTTTGGAAGCAGGACACAGACTTAACGGTGGTTGACTCTACACCAAATTTTATCGACGCAATTCTCAATATGGGAAAAGAGAATTCATGGCGCTTTACGGGTTTCTACGGAGCACCGGAGACACAAAACCATCACCAATCATGGAGCTGCCTGCGATGATTACTTCAAAAAATTTCTCTATCTTGGATTTGCGCAGGGGATTTTAATTAGATTACAAGATCTCATGACAAGGTTGGTGGACGATTGAGACCATACAGATAGTTGCAAGGATTTTGAGACGTGCTTGATGAATGCGGTTTTGTTGATCTAGGCTTCGTGGGAAATAAATTCACATGGAGCAAACTATCCCGATGGCTATATAGTTTGGGAGAGGCTTGACAGAGCAGTGGGTACTAGTGCATGGTTAACAATGTTTCCAGCCTCAAAGGTATGTCACTAGGAATGTGGAACTTCAGACCATAAACTGATTATTATTCACATAAAAAGGGATTCCAGAACGCAAGCAAAAACCGTGGCGGTTCAAGCAAGTGTGGTTGAGTGAAAGTGACTGTCATGATGTAGTTAAATTGGCTTGGCTTGGTCTGGACTCAGGTTGCTATATGGAGGATGTTGTGATAAAGGTGGGTAGGTGTAAAGCACGTCTTCAACAGTGGAGTAAAGATTGTTATGGGAATATAACAAAATCCTTGACTGATATAAGAGCAGCTCTAAGGAAGGCAAAATCCGAAGCTATAAGGGGTAGCAGCTATGAAAATGTTTTTCTTCTCAAAAAGAAGATCATAGAATTATTGGCAAAGGAAGAAAAACTCTGGCAACAATGGTCAAAGGCCCATTGGATCACATCGGGAGACAAGAACACGGCTTTCTTCCACAGGAAAGCTTCACAAAGATTTTGGCAAAACCAAATTGATGGCCTTCGAAATCAGATGGGTGAGATGTGTTTTGGAGAGGATAATGTATCTAATATTATTATTGATTATGATCAATCTTTATTTACTACATCAAATCCATGTGAAATAAATTTTGTCCTTCAGTATGTTCCATAGGTGGTCACTAGTGAAATGAACAGCACGTTGTCTGCTGAATTTTCAAAAAGTGAAGTGGACATTGCTCTCCAACAAATGGCTCCCTTAAAAGCACCAAGTCCAAAAGGCATGCCCCCCATATTCTATCAACATTATTGGGAGTGTATTGGGGATGATGTGGCCAAGGTTGTTATCTCTTGTCTCAATTCACGAGTGATTCCAGCAGGCTTAAACCACACATATATCACCGTTATTCCCAAGGTCAAGAGTCCGGAGCATGTGACGGAATTCTGACCAATAGCACTATGCAACATCTTGTACAAGTTGATCTCAAAAGTTTTGGCAAACCGATTGAAGAAGATCCTACCTGAAATAATTTCTGAGTCACAAAGCGCTTTTCAAACAAACAAGGCTAATACTGATAATATTCTTGTGGCGTTTGAGACTCTTCACCACATGAAAAAGAGGACGAGAGGCAAAACAGGCTTCATGACAATGAAGCTGGATATAAGCAAAGCGTATGATAGAGTAGAACGAGATTTCCTGCTCAAATTAATGGGGAAAATGGGCTTCCATAGGCAATGGATTAATCTCATCTCAGCTTGTATTAGAATGGTGACTAATTCAATTCTTGTGAATGGAGAACCCAAGGGTAATATCATCCCCACAAGAGGTATTAGACAAGGTGACCCATTATCTTCCTACCTATTTCTATTGTGTTCTAAAGGGTTAATAGGTCTTATTAAACAAGCTATGCTGAAGAAAAAAATTAGAGGTTTTTCTCTATGCAAAGGTGGCCCAAAAATTTCTCATCTGTTTTTTTGCAGATAACAACTTGTTTTTTTGTAGAGCTCAAATGGGAGATATCCAGAGTATTCAGAATATTTTGGAGAGGTATGAGAGGGCTTCGAGGTAGCAAGTAAATAAATCCAAAACTACTTTGTTCTTTAGTACAAATGTATCTGCTGCTACAAAAAACTCTATCCAAGAAATTCTTGGTGTCCTCGAAGTTAAGGAATATGAGAAGTACTTGGGTCTATCGGCGGTAGTGGGGAGAAACAGAAGAGCAAGTTTGAATTTCATCAAGATCAAGTTTGGGGAAAAATACAAGGATGGAAGGAGAAATTGCTATCTCAAGCAGGTAAGGAAATTCTCCTTAAATCTGTGGTCCAAGCCATTCCTTCTTTTGCTATGAGTTGTTTCAAATTATTGGTGGGGTTGTGCAAAGTATTGAGGCAATGACAAGAAAATTTTGGTGGGGTCAACAGAGAGATAGGAGGAAAATCCATTGGAGGAAATGGGAGGTACTAGGCAAGCCAAAAATTAAAGGTGGATGGGTTTCAAAGATTTGTGCAGGTTTATTGAGGCAATGTTGGCAAAACAGGTCTGGCGGATGATACATGATAAAAATTCCCTCTTTTACAAAGTGTTCAAGGCCAAGTATTTTCCTAATGGATCAATATTTGAGGCAAAGTCAAATTCGGGCTCATATGCTTGGAGAAGTATTTTGAAGGCAAGAAAAGTCATAGCTCAAGGTGGAATATGGTGTGTGGGAGATGGAAGCAGGATCAGAATTTTCAATGACTCATGGCTGGTGGATACCAATGGAAGGAAAGTTACTTTTCCAAATGATTCCTTACCTGGTAATAGCATGGTTGTTGCTCTTATTGATCAACACACAAGGGAATGGAACCACAATCTAATTGATGCCTCTTTCACCCTTGATGAAGCCAAGCTCACTAAGGCGACCTCGCTGAGTTCCATGCCCCAAAATGATATGTTGGCCTCTAGATAGATATGGAGAGTATATAGTAAAAACAGGATATAAAATGTTGAGTGAGGAAGGCAATAGGGAAGAAGATAATTCTGGAAGCAATGGAATCAACAACTTAGTTTGGAAAGGAATTTGGAAAATGTTCACTCCGGGAAAAATTAAACAATTCCTTTGGAGAGCCTATTCAAATGCTCTGCCTACAAGAACAAATTTGGTGAAGCGAAAAATGCTTGAGGAAGACACTTGTCAATTCTGTGCAAAGGAACCTGAAACCATCTCACATGCTTTGTGGAAATGTGAGTTATTGCATCAGGTATGGAGTATGAAGTTCAGCTGGGTAGATAGAGCACAAGTCTCGCAAGGATCCTTCACTAATCTAGTGGCGCTGATTCAAAGTAAACCACAATTCCTATACCTCTTCGCCACAACTGCATGGTCCATTTGGTGTAGGAGAAATAAGGCATGGCTCAATGAACCAGTTCTGCCTCTTTAAAAAATTGCAGTGGAAGCCCATCTCTATCTCGATACCTATAAGGCTAGCAACAGTGCAACTTGGACAAAGCAACCTTGAACAAGGACAAGATGGACTCCACCTCCACTCAGCAAGTATAAAACAAACTTTGACGGAGCAGTGTTTGAAGAAACCGGTGAAGCGGGAATAGGGGTGGTGATTAGAAATTCAGCTGGAGAAGTAATGGCATCCTTGTCCTAGAAGATTCCTTTACCTTCCTCGATTGAAGTTGTGGAGGCACTTGCAGCTCGTCGTGCAGCCAGATTTGTGCAGGAAATTGGCATCACAGAGTCCACTTTGGAGGGAGAATCTCAGTCCATTATCTCAACTTTAAAAAATGGGGATAGGATGAATTCGGCTATTGGACACTTAATAAAAGACACGTTGTCTTATGTAAACTCCACTCAGAGCTCGACATTCTCTCACATTCGTAGGCAAGGCATCTTAGGCAAGGCAATGGAGTAGCACATGCCTTAGCTAGGAGAGCTAAATTTTGTAGTCAATATGAAGTTTCGATGGAGTCTATTTCTCCAGACATTTCAAATTTGTTATTAGCTGATTTACCAACCATTTGAATAAACAAAGCAATATTTGATTCTAAAAAAAAAAAAAAGTACAGTAGGACCCATATATAGTACTAAAAAGTGCAGTGAGACCCATGAATAGTAGCAAAAATAAGCTGAATAGTGAAATAATTTTATAATTTTAATCCACATCCAAATGCACACTTAGTGTTTTATAGTAATTTGGTTTGTCCCCACCCTCTTCCCTTTTAAAATTTGAAAATTTTTTCTATTAATTTCTTATTCTTATTTCATAGATTTTTTTTTAATGTATTGAGGTTTGGACTAATGTCAATCAAATCTAAGACTTTTCAAAACTAACCAATTTGATCCCTAAAATCAGTTTAATCCTTAAAACAATTGAGAAAAAACAACTAACTATTTAGGGACTAAGTTGGCTTTAGGGACAAAACTAGCTAGTTTTGAAAAGTTTTGGACCTGGTTGGTATTAGCCAAAACCTCAGGATATATTAGTGAAATCTACCCTAATTTTTTCTATTATATAATAATTAATAGACTATCATTTCTTTTATATGCATACTTTATTTCTACTAGAAAAAAAAATGTATTCATATTTTATTAATATCTTTTAAAAGGTCAAAGTCAAAGCTTATAAAAGTAAAATAAAAGTCTAAAAGAAATTAAGAAGCATGAGTGATGAAAGAAGCTCAAACTGCTAATGCAATAATTTATTCTCCTTTAAGAAAATTTGTATATAAAGTAACAAAATATAAGACTAGTTCCAAAAGAAACCTTTCAAATTTATCCTATGTCTTTTTATTATATATGAATTTTATAAATTTAATTGTTAGATTACATGTTTTTTATGTTCTTAATACTCACGTCAAATTTCGTTCAAATCGAATGGTATTTTGCTATTAGATCAATTTATTTGTATTTTATGCATAATTTTAGATCACAAAAAAATTAAACATTTCGATTGATGACATAGCTATTAATTGTTGATATTTTTGAAATTTTGCAAGCATGAATGATATAATAAGAACATGCAATTAGATGGTTAGATTTTTAAAATTCACATCCGATAAAAAGAATTGTTAAGATTAAAGGAACTCTATATAGTAGAATACCCTAAAAAAAAACTCTAGAGGAACTAGGTCCTAGGATAATTTGTATTATCACTAACTTCCACATTTTTAATGGCAGAAGCTCTAGAAACTCTCTCAGAGTCCAATTTTTCTCTTGAAGGTTTTCAAAGCTAGATCGATAGTTGCTAAGTTTGGTGCCCCACAACGTCCTTGGTTACTTTGTGGTTGATAATGTTTTAGTTCTCTACTTTGAACTTTTCTTTTCCATGACCAAGAACTTTTACCATTGTAACCAAAATGGTGTTTTACTTGGTACCCTTAATCTTAACAAATTAGTTTTATTTTACAATCTTCATTTGGGTTTGCAAATTTTGCTTTGCAATCTTTATTCGTTCTAATGCCGGAATAGAAAACTCAGATGTGATTCATTCCCTTATATGAGATCATGATACACCATGGTGTCGTCCTTGAGAATGAGCTAGTATATGGTGTACCTGGCATATATGCTGGGCACAAGATATTATTTTCGGTTGAGAATAGAGAGAAGAGAGACGTGATAGAAATTTGGGTTTTATGTGTGTGTGTATATATATATTGGAAATCTAAAATTAATTAATGATTAAAATTTGATGTGTAAATTAGTTTTTCATAATAGCTGATGTATCATTCATATTTTCAGAATTTTATTTTATTTTTTATGAATTAATGATATGGCATCATTTGAACTATTTATTATAAAATGAAAAGTCAAAATTAAAAGAACTTTATGTAGTAGGGTATCCAGAAAAGTTTAGAAGATTAGAGGCTGTTTGGATTTATGATTTCCATAATTTATAACTCTGTTTCCATCACTCATAACTCAAAATATGTGAATCCCACAAAAAAAAAAACTATGTTTGGATTTGTTTCCAATTTTTGTTTCCATCACTCAATTCTCTGATTTTTTATTAATGAGTTATGAAAACTGAAAACACATCAAATGTGTTTTCAGTTTTCATAACTCAATTTTCAATAGCATTTTCGTAATTAAAAACACAAGCATGGACCACTGTGAGTGCCTTGTCAAAGCCGGCTCTCTCTGTCACGTCCCCATCAATAGCTTTTTCCTTCGCACCAGAAACCCAACCCTCAGAAACTCTTCTCCGTTCCCAAGTCCAAGCATACCTCTTCACACTTCATCCCCTTTGCCCAGCCACGCCAACCGAGCCCCCACCTCATCCAACCCGCGGCAGCCACATCTCAGACCGGTGAACACGATAGCGAAGTTCTGGGCTTGAGTTCTCTTGTTCTTTTTTTTCCTTCTTTTTCTTTCCTTTTCACATTGGGCTTCTGGGTTTGGTTGCATTTTTTTTTTTTTTTCCATTCCTTTTCACTGGGTTTTTGTTCTTCACTTGGGATCGGAGTCCATCTCCGACAGCAAGTCGTTTCGGCGAGAGAATCGTCAGTGTGACTTCCAGAGAGTCTTGCGGCGACGGAGATGGATAACTAGACTCACCGACGAGCTTCAAGTGGGACTTCTGGCTACTACTGCGCACTGAGTTGCAGGGAGCTTGAAGAGTGTGAGTGTGATTGTGTGAGAGATCAGAGATGGGTCTTGCTATTTCTAGACATTTTTTTTTTTTTTTTGATTTGGTGGTGTATCATAAATAAGTATGAATGGAGTTTTGAATTTGGGGTGATGAGCTACTTTAGGTGGTGTTAAATTGTTGAGAGTTTTTGTTGTGTGTACTTCTTTAGTTGCACTTTGGCACTATGACTGTGGTGGTGGCAAATGAAATGAGCAGCGAAGAAAATGGTGGGCAATGAGGGTGAGGCGGGTTGACTAACAGAAGTCTGACCAATTGCTCATAGAAGGGTCCCACATAAAGTAAAAAAAATTTGAGTGATGTGAATTGAAAACAAAACCAGACGGATGGGTATTAGAAAATTAGAGTATTTTAAGTAATGAGTAATGAGAGACGAAATTGAGTGTACAGTGATGAGTGATAAAAAATAAAAATAAAATCCAAACAGCGCTTTAGGATTTATACCCTAAGAACTTTAGAGGATTTGGATCACAAAGAGTATACACTAGCAATCTAATATCATTTAATAAATCTGAAGACAGGCTGGATTTTGAATATAAGTGCAGGGCAATAGCCCATGAGTACAAGAATTGGGAGAAATCGTCTCATAAAAGTCATACGTTGAATATATATATATATATATATATATATATATATATATATAAAAGATTCAAGCAGTCAAAATTATAGATTTTCAGATGTAACGAAATCAAATGGAGTACAAATTAAAACAAGATTAAAAATTAAGCTTGTTGCAGAATCTTTGAAGCGATAAAACGGGGCTTTTCCACCATGTTTTTTTTATAAGTAATGGGGCTTTTGTACATGACATTAAGATTGAATGAGAACAGAACATTTTGCACGATGGTCTGATTCAATGAGACCAAAACATTCCAAGGCCCTTAAGGGTTGGATATCAAAGCAGTTGTCCATGATTTAAAAAGCAAATGCAATAGCATCCGAAGAAGAAAAAGAAGAATATAAATTTACCTATTGGCGAATCAGAATTGAACTGCTCACAGCAAACAATAGAAATGGCTTCATTGCCTTCTTCTTCTTCTTTTTTCCTTGCACACATTGGTGACTAACTACCGACGGTAAAAAGAAAAGCAAACAATTTTCATCACATCCCCTCCACTCCTGGCGGTAACATTCACTAAGATGAGAAATCAAATCCGCACGCCTTTGTATTCATCATTCCCCTAAATGTATAACACCAAACAATGAAAATTAGCAAACTAATTTCGAACCCTAAAACACGAGGCTGGAAGGTACATGAGTTGAAAACTGGTCAATTACCTAGCTCACCTTTCATCTGCCACCATATAATATGGATTACACAGGATATGTTCCATGATGCACATCCTTGCTTCCATTATAAAATGATAAGAGGACCCGCTTCTGTGAACCTTTCTCAAATGTGCATCAACGTGTAAAACTTTGATTCTTCACAAAACGTACTTCCCTAGATATTCATCACAAAAATTTGATTTCCCACGAAACATATTTCATTAGGCCACAAGACAATACAGCTTCAAAATTTACAAGAGCTAAGAATTAGCAATTACAGGAGTATAGGTTTCAAAACCAAGGTTTATCTTTGAAGAAGTTTGAATCGATGTACCTATCAGTTCATAGATTCAATAAAATTTAAAGATATTAAGAAACTAAGATATTTTATTAATGCATTAAAGAACTTCAAAATTTTCATTGAGCTTATAATTGATATGAGAAAATGCTAGACTCTTATAACTTAAGCGTCAGAATTTTGCTGTTTAATGCATATAGTAGATAAGATTGAACCGTTGGTGTCATTGTCTTGTGATTTTGGCCTAAATCTGATAAAATTATTTGCCAAAGTCGTAATCAATATGTTTTTCGAGGGAATCTTGAGAGCTGAGTAGGATGACAATTAGCATGTTGTTCTAATAAATGAAGCAGATGAAGTTGAAGAAGAAGTTAAAAAGTTACCTCTGGGTTAAATTCCTGACCGTCTATTTGCAAAATTTTGTAATCAATCAGGATGTTTAATTGATATATATATATATATATATATATATTTTTTTTTTTTTCTTTTGCAAAATAAAAGAAGAAGCCCAATGAGAAGAAAAAGCAAAAGAAGTTACCTCTAAGTTTACTTCATAACCATCTCTTTGCACATACTCGTCATTAATTTGGATGTTTGGGATGTTGGAAATCTTGTCTCCTGTCCCTCTTTCGCAATGTTTGCTGATAATTGGACTGTATTTGATCTCCAATTTTTGTAATGGAGTTGCAAGAAGGAAGTTTGGCAGCGACCTTAACTTTGGACAATAGCAGATTTTCAAGTACTGAAGAATTGGCATTATAGTAACAATACATTTTTCTTCTTCCTCTTCTTCTCCTCCAATCCCAGTCCATTCTCCCCACTCATAAAAATATTCAAATGTGAGAGATTTCAAATTTGGGAATACTATTAGTTGGTCTTTCTTCTTTTCTGAATCTATTCCCAAAAATTCAACACCCACCTTTTTTAATGAAAAAAAGTTCTCCATAGCTAAAGATTCTAGAAACAGAAGCTTTCCAAGAGGTGGTAAACACTCTAAATTTAGGCAGCCATCCAGAGTAAGTGTTTTCAATTTGGTCAATGACATCATCCAATCAGGAAACATTGTGGTGCCATTGTACCATTCAATGCGTAAATCTTCCAAGTGTGAAGGTGGCTCTAAGGCACTTAGAACTAATACATCATTCTCCATTCTTGTATCTTGACAATCCCATCCGTTAAACCTTAGGGACAAAGTACGAAGGCCTATCTTCTTCTTGAGCTGTGCATTCTTGGCCTCACATGCATCTATCATGTTCCCCAGGCCTTTTATTTGAAGAGTCCCTTGAAGGTGGTTCAAATTTTTTAATTCTCCTAATTTACATCCTTCGCTATCATCCTTACCACTAACAAGGATATGGCTTATTGTTCTAATAGAAATCAATCTCCCAAACCCTCTTGGAAACTCTGAATCTAACCCTGAGAAGTTGAAATACAAAAAAAATTGTCTTAAGTTAATAAGTTTACCCATGCCTTGGGGTAATTTTCCAAACATGTCGCTTCGAATTATAATCTTCAAAAATTGTAAATTGCATAGATTACATATGGTTTCAGGCAACCTATCTCCACAATAATTAATCAAATCAAGATATCTTAAATGTATGAAATTTTCCACTGCATTTGGAAGTTCCTTTAACATATCACCTTGACAATACAAACTTAATGTTCTTAAACATCTAAAATGTTGGACTAAATTAGACAAGTTATAATCACTTTGATATTCAAAAATGAGGGTACGCAGATTTTTTGCACTATAAATGGACTCTGGAAATTTGGCTACACTGAGAATTTTTAACTGCAAATGGCGAACATTTTTATAATCTGATCCTAACTCCATATGACCATTGATTGTGAAGCATTCTTTGTTTGACATTAATTGCGCAAAGTCATGCACTATGTCATGCATTTTGCAGTTTATTATCTTGATATCATCCTCATCTTTCTCAAAATCTTGAAAGAAAGAACGCATGGCTAAATTTTCAAAGTACTCTCTTGCTATGATTTCCATATCCATATTTTCTTTTGAGTCAATATATCCTTGTGCCATCCACATAGAGATTAAGTTATCAATATAAAATAATAATTTTTTGGTAATACAGCACAATATGAGAAACATTGTTTCAATTGTGAAGGCAAATCATAATAACTTAGTAACAACGGTGCAAAAAGACCTTTTTCAACATCTTCCATTCCCCACAAACTACTACACAAAACCATCTCCCATTGTTCTCTACTCCTCTTGAAGCGTAATAGACTTCCTAGAGTCTTTGCAGCAAGTGGCAAGCCTTTACACTTCTTCGCTATTTCCATGCCAATGTCTTCTAGTTGGTTATGCTCCTCATAATTCTTACCATAAAATGCTATTTTACTAAACACCAACCAACAATCTTCTTTAGACAATACCCTTAAATTGGTAATGTGTGCACTTTCCATCATCTCTGCAACTTCATATTTACGTGTGGTCACTAGAATTCTACTACTTTGGGAACCACAATATTTGAACGCATCTCTAAATGGCTTCCACATTTCATAGTTTTCAGTCCACACATCATCAAAGACAAGGAAAAAATTCTTTTCCTCAATCAATTTACAAATTTTTTCCAATAAGATTTGCAGTTCAGTAATCTTAGAGTCATGGCCTCCTAAAGCTTCAAGGATCGCTTTGGCAACCCTACATTGATCAAAAGGTTTAGAAACACAAACCCATATTCTTTTGTCAAAATTGGCCTTCACCAGACAATGATTATAGACTAGTTGGGCAAGTGTTGTTTTTCCAATACCACCCATACCCACTAAAGAGATGACTTGAGGTATTCTTTCTTCTGCACTACCCTTGCCCAAGAGGATACTCACTAGATTATCCCTAATTTTATCACGCCCCAGAATTTCAGACACATCAACAAAGGAAGTAGTTCTTGGTCTCTCAACTTCTTCGTTGCCCCTAGTCAATACAAACTTGTACATCTCTCCCTCTCTATCAGTCTCATCTAATTTTTCGTTCAGTTCTTTTATCTTATGAGCAATATCACGATGCTGAAAAGTATTAGAAACCGAGAAATTGAAGTAGGTGATGAGGGGCCATACCTTCCTCTTCTTAGCAGTGCTAGTTTCAGCCTTTTCTTTTTCTTCTTGTTTTTCTTGTTTCTCAACCTCAGCTTTGATCATGACAGTGTTCCACTCGTCCAATACATCGTCCATCACATAGGATATGTCTTTGAGCTTATCTAACCAGAGCTTCACAGCTTCCTCTTTTACTTGCCTTTTCTCAGCATCGTTGAGCATCGCCTGAATGGTGTGGAATTTACTTTCAAGCTTTTGGACTTCTTCCTTGATATTTGCAATCGCCATGAACTCTGAAGTAATGAAAGAACTAAGCTGGTCCTTGATAGTAGACACAAGAGTCCACGCCATACTCGGAATTTGGAAATGGAAATCGGTTGTATAACACGAGAGACTCAAGTGGATAATGTGAACTCAAGGCTGATATTCGGGTAGAAAGTAGAAACCAAATTCAAGCCAACGATGACCGTAACAAATTACAAAACTTTTGCCACAATTCACAGATGTGACCCATCAACTACTACTTAACTCCCCGTACGAAAACAACTCGCCGCATGAATTATAACAAAAATTGTAGTCTATTACTAATAATGTTTTGTAAAGAGGAACATTGGGCGGTCCATTTTGCATTACTCGGCATTATTGCCGTGTAATCTAAAGCAAAGACTTTTGGCTCTTTGTAGCTTTTCTATTTAATGTTCAACAACCAGGTTGTTCCTTAAGAAAACTTCAATGATTTGAAATGATTTAAAAATATATCTATATTTGTAAAAAAAATTATATACATAATTATATTTAAACTAACATGTTTATTTATCCTAAAAAAATATTGAGTACCCTGAACTTGGTAATTTCAAGAATCCGAGTTTAATTAATATAAGAATAATACTATGGACACAATAAAATATTGCAACAATTTTCCAACATTTCAAATGAGCATATCAACTCACACTTAAATTTATTTTAATTTTTAATGATATTTTTTACATGCTAATATTTGAAATGTTGTCATATTTTGTTGTGTCCCTAGCAATTCTCTCAAATTGACAAAATTTAGTTACAAAATTGGTTATAACCTAAGACAATAACCTTACTCAATAGAATAAACATTATTACATATTTTGAAATTCTAACAGTTGAATTGCATGTTCTTTATACTCTTAATATACATATTAAATTTTGTGTCAATCAGATATTATTTACTATATGATCTATATGCTTATATTTTATGCATGATTTTAAATTACAAAAATTTGCAATTTAAACAATTTATTGATGACATAGCTATTGATAATTAATTTTCTAAAAATTTTGCAAGCGAGAAGGATATAAGAAAAGATATAATCTAATGGTGAATTTGTTAAAATTCACCTCCAATAAAAAGACATTGAGTAAAGTTGTAACCTAAGATTACAACCAATTTTGTAGCTAAGCATTGTCCCTTACAAAAATAATCATGACCCCCTAAACATAATCCTTAATTTCTTAAAAAAAAATATATTCAAATAACAATAAAAATTAGGCCAAAAAGCATAAAAATAGCCTAAAAACAACAAAAAATGAACAAAATTCATATTCAACAAAAGTTCATTCAAAAATAAATAATAAAAACTCCTAATCCTTCAGATTCTCCTAATCATTCAAATTCATAACTCATTCAACCCATTTCATAAAAATAATTAAATAATCTCTAATTTAATTTTCCTAAAAAATGGTACCAAAAAATAAATTGTGGCTATAAGTTCTCCTTAGTGGCACTGGGAGCTTAGCGCTCCTCAGTAGTTTGGCTCGCAATCCTAACATATATCATTCATTGCTCTCTCTCTCTCTCTCTCTCTCTCATCATTTCAGACTCTTTCTCACTTTATTACTCTCATTTTAGCTTTCTCAATTCTCAATTAATTTCTTATCAATCTCTTTTTGCTTTTTAATTTTGTTTGTAGAAAAAAAATTGTAAAAATTCATGAATTTATATATATATATATATATATATATGTAGTACCATTGGGCCCGAATTACACACAGTGGGCCGGCCCAGAGGCTCTCACAATGAAAGAAGCCCAACCCCACATCTTGAAATGGTCCGAGGACGTAATCAGTCCAACCTACAAAGACACGTGATAAGAAGGGGTGTCATGCATGATCAAAATACCAAGGAATACGACGTCCGAGGACAGCATAGTCCTCGGCAAGGGTTGCTGAGGACGACGTGACTGATCTAGCAGTCCAACAGCGCCCCTGACGGAAGCCTTTGGTGCTGGAATTAATGAAATAAAGATAAAGAATAAAGGGGAGGGGTAGGAGAACATCTAGAAAAAAGCTGCTATCACCGCATTTAAAGCTCTACACCTGCTTCTCTGACCGCATTAATGAAGAAGTGACGCCTGAACGTTGGGTTTGAACCTTATCTTCACCACCAGAGACCTTAGTAAAAAGGGATGATGGGACAAGTATCCAAAAGGGAAGAAGGTCCAGGTTACACGTGGAAGAAAGGAAAAAGGAGAGAGGCCTATAAAAGGTGAAGGAAGGAGATATAGGAGGGGGGAAAAATGAGAGAAAGGGAGAAAGAGAGAGAAAGAGAGAGAACTTGTAAGGAAACTCAAGCATTTGTCCTCGGCAATAATATACAAAGTAATATTTCGTCCACGATTGATAAGTATGCATATGTTCTGTGATCAAACCAAACCTTTATGTTATTTACCGCCCAAACCCCTGGATTAGAATCCTGCTCTCTATAAATTCATTGTTTAGGGCTCATAGGCTCAATCCAATATAAAGCTCGATTCGTGCCCTTACAATTGGCGCCGTCTGTGGGGATCCTTGAGTTTTTAGTGCAGATAGCATGATGGCGGGTTTGAATCCAGACCATGCTGAATCTCTCGGATCTTAGCACGGGGATCCATTCCAACAGACAGAACATATAGAAGATCGAGAAGGCAGTGTGCACTCGGGGCGAACCTCCGGTAATCCTCAGGACAGAAGCAGGGGCCCTAGTGAGGCAAATACTAGGGCCATGCAGAGGGAAATTGATCATCTGAAAAGGAAATTACGTCGGGTCAACCGTAAACGGACGCCTTCCATATCTGACCCTTCGTCAGATGACTCCCAGAGCAGTAGCTACAAGCTGAGGTCGGCAACTCCTCCTAGTGAGACTTTTTCTTACCAAGAAGGGAGTCCCCATGATATGGCGAGCAAAAAATCCCTTCCCAGGGGCTCGGGCAGCAACGCCATGGGGAAAGCGCTGCTCCAACTCTCCAAATCACCCTTCACACGTCGTATTGAGAGGGGAAAGCTCCCCCGTCGGTTTACGCAGCCAAACTTCACCATCTATAATGGCAAAACAGACCCAGTGGAGCACGTGAGCCATTTTAATCAGCGCATGGCGGTCTATTCACAGAATGAAACCTTGATGTGTAAAGTTTTCCCCTCAAGTTTAGGGCCTGTCGCGATGAGATGGTTCAACGGCTTAAAGGCGAACTCCATTGATTCCTATATGGAACTTACAATGGCGTTTGGGTCTCGTTTTGTTACATGCAGCAGGGTACCTCGGCCTTTAGACTCGTTACTGTCCATGGCCATGAGAGAGGGCGAGACGTTGAAAACCTACTCGGACAGATACTGGGAAGCGTTTAACGAGATCGATGGCGATTTTGATGAAGTGGCAGTCAACACCTTTAAGGTCGGCCTTCCAGTTGAACATGATCTAAGAAAGTCCTTGACTAAGAAGCCGGTAAAAACAGTTCGTCGGCTCATGGATCGTATCGATGAGTATAAGAGAGTTGAGGAGGATCAGCAGCAAAGTAAAGGGAAGATGAAAACTGTCCCTCAGGAGAGTAGAGACTACAAGGCAGAGAGGTATAACAGCAAATGGCCGCGAAGAGATTTCACTAGCCAGACTAGGTCGGCCCCGCCCCAGACAGTAAACGCCGTATTTCGTAAGCCAGTGCAGCAAGTGTTGGAGAAAATTTGCCGAGAACCGTACTTTAGATGGCCCAGTAGGATGATAGGAGACCCTACCAAACGTAACCAGAACCTCTATTGCAATTATCACCAAGATAAGGGTCACACCACAGAGAACTACAGGAACCTGTGGAATTACTTGGATCAGCTGGTCAAGGAGGGGAGGTTAAGGCAATTTATGAATCGACCTAATGAACCAGGCACCCAATCGGGTTCCGTGAACCAGGGAAGCAACAATGTGAGGCCACCATTGGGAACGATCAATGTCATCTTCGCAGGGCCAGGTCGGACAGGGTCATGTCCTACCAGAATAATGTCAGTACTACGTCCCTCTGCCGACGACATCAACGCTGAGCCGAAGAGGCTTAAGAGGAGTCCCTTGCCTGTGTTGGGATTTTCAGAGGAGGATAAAGTTGGCACTATCCAACCGCATGATGATGCGTTGGTCATCACTTTAAGAATAGGGGGTTATGATGTGAAGAGAGTGATGGTTGACCAGGGTAGTGGGGCTGACATCATGTACCCAGATTTGTTCAAGGGGCTCAATTTGAGGCCTGAAGATCTCACAGCTTATGACTCCCCGTTGATAAGTTTTGAGGGGAAGGCGGTTATTCCAAAGGGGTTAATCCGACTACCCGTACAGTCGGGGCCAGTAGTGGTGGACGTGGATTTTATTGTAGTAGACGCCTACTCCCCTTACACAGCTATAGTGGCGAGACCATGGCTGCATGCTTTAGGTGCTGTTTCGTCAACTCTACATGTTAAAGTAAAGTTCCCGTATGAGGATGGAGTTGAAGAAATACTAGGCAGTCAGTCCATGGCGAGGCAATGCATAACAGCAGCCATCACACATCAAACAACACAGGAGTCTCAAACCCTGGCCGAAAAGAATTTATAGCAGTTAGAATCCTCGGCTGAACCGAACGAGGCCGAGGTTGAAGGGCCCGGCTGTGAAGATCTGGAGAAAGTGATTATTGCAGATGATATAGAGAAATTCTTCCAAGTAGGAAGTCAATTGCCATCCCGGGAAAAAGAAGAACTGGTTGCATTTCTGAAACGAAACATTGATGTATTCGCATGGGATGCCTACGAGGCTCCAGGGGTTGACCCAAACTTCATTTGTCACCACCTCAACGTCAGCCCAACAGCAGTATCGAGGAGGCAACCACCTCGGCGTTCGTCTCAGGAACATGCTGACGCTGTAAAGGAAGAGGTACTGAAACTTAAGAAGGCAGGGGCAATCAATGAGGTATTCTACCCAGAATGGTTGGCACACACAGTGGTAGTGAAAAAGAAGAACGAAAAGTGGAGGGTGTGTGTAGACTTTACAGACCTGAATAAGGCTTGTCCTAAGGACTCATTTCTAATGCCCCGCATAGACCAGTTGGTGGACGCTACTGTGGGTCATCCTCGGATGAGCTTCTTAGACGCTTTCCAAGGTTACCATCAAATACCCTTAGCTCCAGAAGACCAAGAGAAAACAGCCTTTGTCACACCCACGGGAAACTATCACTATAAGGTGATGCCTTTTGGCTTGAAGAATGCAGGGGCTACCTATCAGAGAATGATGACACGAATGTTTGAACCACAGCTAGGAAAAACGATCGAAGTGTACGTTGATGATATGGTGGTTAAGAGTAAAACCATCTCGGCCCATATACCAGACCTGGATAACACTTTCCAGAGGCTGAGAAAGCACAAGTTACGACTCAATGCATCTAAGTGCTCCTTTGGGGTAGGGTCTGGAAAATTTCTGGGCTACCTAGTGACACATAGAGGAATCGAAATTAACCCCGCTCAGGTCAAAGCCATCAATAACCTGCAACCGCCCTAGAATCCAAAAGAGGTGCAAAGGTTGACTGGGATGACCGCGGCCCTCAACCGATTTATCTCAAGATCTGCTGACCGGTGTAGGCCATTCTTTCAATTATTAAACAAGTGGAAAGGGTTCGAATGGACAGAGGAATGTGCTGTTGCTTTTCAAAAACTTAAGGAATATCTTTCTCATCCTCCTATCATGTCTCGGCCTGAAGTTGATGAAGTCCTATTTGCATATATTGCAGTGGCCGCCCATGCCGTCAGTCTGGTGCTGATAAGGGTCGACGGGGATGTACAAAAGCCAGTTTACTATGTGAGTAAGTCCCTGCATGAAGCCGAGATACGTTATTCACCATTAGAAAAGGCAATCCTAGCCATAGTGCATGGTACACGTAAGCTCCCCCATTATTTTCAGTCTCATACGGTGGTTATCCTGACCCAGCTTCCCCTCAAAGCCATACTCCGGAGTGCAGATTATACAAGCAGGATTGCAAAATGGGGGACCATCTTGGGCTCTTTTGATATAAAGTACATGCCGTGCACCTCAATAAAGGGTCAAGTATTGGCTGATTTGGTAGCAGAATTTGCCGAGCCCACAATAGGAGATAATGCCGTTAATAGGGGCATTGATGGAAAATCAGTTGGTATGGTGGCAGGCAAAGGTCTTATGGGTTGGACCGTTTACATTGATGGAGTTGCCAATCAAAGGGGATTTGGAGTGGGTTTAGTAATCACAACCCTAGAAGGTCTCACATTGGAGAAGTCCTTAAGGCTGGGATTCTCGGCTACAAATAATGAGGCCGAGTATGAGGCTTTGCTAAAAGGGATGGAGATGGTTCATAAACTGGGAGGAAAGATCGTGCAAGTGTTCTCGGATTCGCAACTCGTTGTAGGCCAAATGGAGGGAAAGGTGGAGGCCAGAGATCCGAGGATGCAAGACTACTTGAGTCAAGCCAAGATGGTACAAAGTAAGTTCGAATCCTTTACCTTATCCCATGTTCCTAGAAATAACAATGCACATGCCGACTCCCTAGCAACTCTTGCTACGTCTTTGTCGCAAGGATTACCTCGGATTATCCTAGTTGAAGACTTACCCAAACCTTCGAGAAATATTGGAAATGTCATCCGCGTTCATCAGATCAGGGTGGGACCTAGCTGGATGGACCCCATCATATCCTTCCTCAAGGATGATGTTCTGCCCGAGGAAAGGGTCGAAGCGGACAAAATACGTAGGAAGGCCTCTCGATTTTGGCTGGCCGAGGACAATAAACTTTATAAACGATCCTTCTCCGGCCCATATCTGCTATGCATACATCCAGAGGCGACTGAGCTGCTTCTGGAAGAGCTACACGAAGGAATTTGTGGGAGTCACACGGGGGGGAGGTCTTTGGCTCACAGAGCCCTCACACAAGGGTACTGGTGGCCCAACATGCAACGAGAAGCTCAAACTTATGTGAAGAAATGTGATCAGTGCCAAAGGTTTGCCCCAAACATTCACCAACCTGGGGGCGTTCTCAACCCCCTGACGAGCCCCTGGCCTTTTGCGCAATGGGGTCTGGATATCGTGGGTCCTTTCCCAAAGCGCCTGGGAATAGAAGGTATTTGATTATGGCCACAGACTATTTTACTAAGTGGGTGGAAGCCGAGCCCCTGGCAAATATCAGGGATGTTGATGTGAAGAAATTCGTGTGGAAGAATATCATCACCCAATTTGGTGTCCCTCGCACCCTCATCTCAGATAATGGTTTGCAGTTTGATAGCAAGATGTTTAGGCGATATTGTTGTGACCTCGGCATAGCCAACAAGTACTCCACACCGGCTTATCCGCAGGGGAACGGGCAGGCCAAGGCTGTCAACAAAGTTATAGTGAACGGGCTGAAGAAGAGACCGGAGGATGCCAAAGGAAGATGGGTAGAGGAGTTGCCTCATGTCCTGTGGACGTATCGGACCACACCTCGCCGATCAACGGGAGAGACGCCATTCTCGATGACTTATGGCGCCGAGGCTATTATACCTTCGGAAATTGGATTTCCAACGATAAGGACAAGTTCCTTCACCCCGGAGAGCAATGATAGGCTACTAGAAAAGGATCAGGATTTGGTTCAAGAAAGAAGAGAAGCTGCGATGATCCATTTGGCTCATTATCAACAAAAGCTGAAGCAGGGGTATGATTTGAACGTAAACCCGAGACCGTTTGCTCTTGGAGACTTAGTGTTGAGGAAAGTAGTGGGTAATACCAAAAATCCAGCATGGGGAAAGCTCGGACCTAATTGGGAAGGACCGTATCGCATCACGGCAATAGCTGGAATAGGAGCTTACTACCTGGCAGATTTGGATGAAAAAGTTGTACCCCATCCTTGGAATGTAAGTAATTTGAAACGATATTATTATTAATGAAAAGTGTTGTTGTCATTTTATACACATCATTTTTATACAATTAATTCTGTTGTGCCTAAGGTTACGCCGGGTCCTCGGATCCTCTACCTTAGCTCTAATTTGATTAAGGTTACGCCGGATCATCAGATCCTCTATCTTAATTCAAAACAAAAAAGTAAGGTTACTCCGGGTCCTCGGATCCTCTACCTTAGCTCTAATTTGATTAAGGTTACGTCGGATCATCAGATCCTCTATCTTAATTCAAAACAAAAAAGTAAGGTTACGCCGGGTCCTCGGATCCTCTACCTTAGCTTTAATTTGATTAAGGTTACGCCGGATCATCAGATCCTCTATCTTAATTCAAAACAAAAAAGTAAGGTTACGCCGGGTCCTCGGATCCTCTACCTTAGCTCTAATTTGATTAAGGTTACGCCGGATCATCAGATCCTCTATCTTAATTCAAAACAAAAAAGTAAGGTTACGCCGGGTCCTCGGATCCTCTACCTTAGCTCTAATTTGATTAAGGTTACGCCGGATCATCAGATCCTCTATCTTAATTCAACACAAAAAAGTAAGGTTACGCTGGGTCCTCGGATCCTCTACCTTAGCTCTAATTTAATTAAGGTTACGTCGGATCTTTAGATCCTCTATCTTAATTCAAAACAAAAAAGTAAGGTTACGCCGGGTCCTCGGATCCTCTACCTTAGTTCAAATTTAATTAAGGTCACGCTGAATCAAAAGATCCTCTGTCTTAATTTAAAGCAAAGAAATAAGGTTATCTCGAATCTTTTTCCTTGATGTAAAAACAACGTTGAAGTTACTAAGTGAACGGGTCTGTATTTGTTGTTAAATATTAAGCGCAAAGCTTGAGGGACTGTTAGTTCAGGTGTGAAATATGTCATTATGTTCCTTTTTAACATGTTGTCATGAAAATAGTTGTTAAGTAAGTTCTAAGAGCAAGAGTTGGCAGTCATCACTTAAAACATTTGCACGCATATGGATTGCACAAATTTCCTTGACTAAGGGCCGAAAATTATAAGTACATACTGTGGATACAAGTTGTTGCATCGTCACATCACATGGGTAACAACGAAATAAGATCTCAACACCAAGTATAACACAAAATATCAGTTTAAAGTGAGAACTCTTTTCAATGAACGAAAGATTTATCAATACACTCATAACCAAATCTGTCAAGTTACAAAGAAAAGAAGGTAAAAAACCGAAACTGAAAAATAAAAATACAAGGGCAAATACTAGAAAGAGAGAAGGAACGGGTAGCGGCTAAGGCACGAGTAATCATGGCTTGGGCTGGGTCTGGTCTTTTGGATCAGCAGGAGGCACCACTGAGGCCGAGGACCCCTCAACCTTTTCCTTAGGCTTTATGGGCAAAGTCGCTAGGACTAGCTCCATAGTCCCGCTAACTTCGGGGTTGATGGGCAGCTCCTTGGGGGCAGGAGGAGGCGGTGCATCTTTAGCTTGGGCAGTAGGGGCAGCATCGTCGGCAACACTCTCCTCTACTTGCACCCCAGTTGAGGAAGGAGGGGAATCATCCTTGGCTGAGCTAGAGGCAGCCACGCGGATTGCGGGGGGAATATAGGCGTTCTCCACCTTCCATAGGGGAGAGGAAGCATCCACTCCGGCTTGGGAGAAAGCTTCCTTCCACACCTGGAGGCAGTAATCCCTACATACCCCCGGCACTTGGGCTTTGAATGTTTCTGTGGTTTCTGCCACGCCCATATCATAGCCACTCTGCTCAGCCTCGTCAACCATTGCCTCGGCTGCTTGTGCCTTAGTAAGCGCTTCTTCTTTGGCCTTAAGAGCTTCCTCCTTAGCCTCCTCGGACGCTGTAAGATCTTTCGCAAGGCCTTCTGCCAGAGTCCTGGCCGAGGCAAGATCCTCATTGGCGTGCTTAAGCAGCAACCTCTGATCCTCGGCCTGCCTGGCGGTGTTCTTCAGTTCGGCCTCTAGGCCTGATTTCTCACTCGCCGCCTTACTCAAGCTAGTGGTCACCTCTTGAAGCTTCTTATCTTTAAGCTCTAGTATTTTCTTAGTGTGGTCCAGCCTAACCACTTCGTCCCTTAGCGCTCTGTAGGAGCTGGCAACGATCTCCTCTGCCCTATGGGCAGATTGGACAGCCTACATACAAGCATTGTTAGTAAAGGGCACACTACATATAAAAAAAAAAAGAAGGGTAAAGAAAAGCATAAGTACCGAGGATCGGCCAATTTGAATCCTTACCATAGCTAGAGACGTTATGATCCCTCATCCTACGCAGCTCCCCCATATCCTCAGGCAGTAGTAGCGCCTGCTCCAACGCGTCGGCGATGCAAGCAGCTGTGCCCTCATCGGATCCCCTAATAGATGCATCGGCGGTGACCGTCTGATCGTCTACGTGCATCTGAGGAGCCCAAATAGGCGCATGGAGGGCTGTCGGAGGATCACTTCGTCTCTCCGGCCTCGGATGGGCATGGCGAGCATGTTTGCCACCCCTCTCCTGGTCCATCTCCTTAGTAGGGAGATCCTTACCGCCTTCAACTATCTCTTTCCCCTTCGGCTGGTCTCTTTTTCTTTTATGGTCAGCTGGGTCTGGATGTTGCTTTCGAGGGGAGGGGGGAAGAATAACCCTCACCGGGGGAAGCTTATCGGCACCCTTATCCTTAGCCTTCTCCGGAGGCACCTTCGAAGGGTCCTGCGCTCCAACTTGCCCTTCTAAAACATCCTTCAAACTAGGCTTGGGTCGGCGCTGGACTCCCATTCTTATTAATGGTTGTTCGTCGTCGTCTGAAGATGTAAAGGAGGGGGAGCCGACGACCGGTGATGGATGCCTGGGAGGAAAGAGCTGATCAAAAGCTTCGGACTCCTCGTCTGAATCCGATAGCTCAACGATTTCCTCTCCTTCTTTTTCTTCTTCTTCTTCTTCTTCTTCTTCTTCTAGGGGTGGATGGGAAGATGAACCTTCACCCAACTAGGGTAGAGCCGAGAAAGTGGCAAGGTGAGTGGCTCCTGGAGCAACCCTGACAGGCTCAGTAACTAAAACGCCTTGAGGGATTGGAGCACCAGGAGGCAACAGAAAACCTTCGACCGCTACGCTGATCCTCGGAAGTCGCGGATCTTTCTCCTTGACGACGCACTTGGTTTCTTGGAAGGCGGAGGAGATAGGTGTGTATCCGAGAATGCGGTGGGCGGCGCGAAGCTGACCGTCTGAATGTACAAAAATCTCGGCCTTCAAGATCTTGTTCAAACGGTCGAAGTTGACGAGATTGGCACGGGGCGCGAGCGCACGACGATCTGCACGTGTGTATCAAAAAACAGATTAGTACAAGCAAAATAGGGAAAACGTAACCAACGAAAGAAACAGCAAATTTATCATTGAGCGAGGCCAACGTAACGTGAGCACTCACCAGGCTCTCCCTCCGTCGTCGGACAGTGGAGACCATCATACCATTCCCCGGACAATATAAGGTAGTCCTTGTCCAAACCCTTGTTGGAATGGGGAAGGCATTGGATCAATCTGACTTCAGGGTGTCTAGACTTCAAGTAGTAGGTATGCCCCCTCAATTGGTGAAGGGTATACACCCAATTCACCTCGTGGTGAGTAAGACCTAACCCTAATCTCTCGTTCAGGACGTCTGTAGCACCCAGGATCCTAAACATATTGGGAGCGCACTGTGTAGGGGACAACCTAGCGGTTCTAAGATAGTTCATAGTAATGGGCATCATAGGGATTCTCATCCCTCCCTCTATAAACGCTATCATGGGAATCGCTACCTCACCGGTCTTTCTCTTGGTGAGCCACTCTCCCGTCTTACAGTACCTAATGGACACTCCGGGTGGGATCTCATATTTGGCTTTAAAGGCTTCTATTTTCTCAAGGGTATCCACTAGCGATGCGAACCTACCCATTTCTTAAAATTAGGGAGTAAACACTATAACAGAATCGGAAGATCTAAATGGCCGAGGACAGAAGAAAAGGGACAATCAAAGGAGTAAACAACGATAATGAAAACAGAAGGTTGAAGAACTTACTTTTAAATAACTACGTCACCTCGGCTTAGAAATGAAGGGTGTGAAGACACGTGCAGGTTGCAGGAAAGGTTAAGTTCAGTGTGCAAAGTCTGAAATGAACAGAAGACCTTTGAAGTGGCAGTATTTATTTCGTGGGAAGGCGTAAAGCAAAAAATCTCCCGCTTATTTCCCCTTGAAGCACGCCCACCCGTTGGATGATCATCGCACGGTTGGACGTGGGGAACAGAGAGCCGCCAACATTTAATTGAAGCACCGCTCATAGACTGAAACGCCAGAAAGGGATCATTCCACGCGCGTATATCGAAGCCCTCACTTCTTCTAATAAGATAGAACTAAGGGCTTCGAGGGGCTAATGTAGTACCATTGGGCCCGAATTACACACAGTGGGCCGGCCCAGAGGCTCTCACAATGAAAGAAGCCCAACCCCACATCTTGAAATGGTCCGAGGACGTAATCAGTCCAACCTACAAAGACACGTGATAAGAAGGGGTGTCATGCATGATCAAAATACCAAGGAATACGACGTCCGAGGACAGCATAGTCCTCGGCAAGGGTTGTCGAGGACGACGTGACTGATCTAGCAGTCCAATAGCGCCCCTGACGGAAGCCTTTGGTGCTGGAATTAATGAAATAGAGATAAAGAATAAAGGGGAGGGGTAGGAGAACATCCAGAAAAAAGCTGCTATCACCGCATTTAAAGCTCTACACCTGCTTCTCTGGCCGCATTAATGAAGAAGTGGCGCCTGAACGTTGGGTTTGAACCTTATCTTCACCACCAGAGACCTTAGTAAAAAGGGATGATGGGACAAGTATCCAAAAGGGAAGAAGGTCCAGGTTACACGTGGAAGAAAGGGAAAAGGAGAGAGGCCTATAAAAGGTGAAGGAAGGAGATATAGGAGGGGGGGAAAAATGAGAGAAAGGGAGAAAGAGAGAGAAAGAGAGAGAACTTGTAAGGAAACTCAAGCATTTGTCCTCGGCAATAATATACAAAGTAATATTTCGTCCACGATTGATAAGTATGCATATGTTCTGTGATCAAACCAAACCTTTATGTTATTTACCGCCCAAACCCCTGGATTAGAATCCTGCTCTCCATAAATTCATTGTTTAGGGCTCATAGGCTCAATCCAATATAAAGCTCGATTCGTGCCATTACAATATATATATATATATATATATATATATATTTGGTATGATGCTGATATATTCAAGTTCTTTGTTTTTATTATATTTTATATAATTTAAGTTTCTTAATATCCAACTTAAAAAAAAAAAAATTCTAGAGTCGCCATTGCTATCATAGCTTAGATGGGCACTTGAAAATTAAGTACTACATATTATTTTATTCTCTTGTTTCTTTTTCTTGTCTTCTTGCTATTTTTTATGTTTAGTTTTTTTGTAACACATTGTTAGCACAAAGTTTTAGTCAAATTCTAGAAGGGAGTTGTCCTCATTTTGCCTTTCCTATTGAAAGGTTATTCCTATGACCGACTTGTTTATTTAACAAATTAAATAGACAAATTTATAGCAACTTATATTGCAACCCAAAAAAAATAAATAAAAGAAATCAAAAAGAAAAAATAAAATATTGTCTATATATATATATATATGAAAGAGCCCAAAAATGTTAGGTCCACTTAAAATAGTGGAATTAGATTTTACAAGCTCATTGCAACTAATTTGTTAGAGTATAGGCTTGCAAAGTCAACTTTAATGCTTTATTATGATTTAAATATAAGGTCAATGGAGTTAGGGCTTAGAGAATGGTAAAAAGAAGTACGAAATATGGAAATAATACTTCCTCGGGTGTGGCCGAGAAGGCAATGTTCATAAAAAGTGTTCAATCTCTTAATACAAGATGATGTTTTACAGTTTCTATTCCTCTTTTCCTTTGGAGGGATTACTTTCCTTTATATAGTTCCTCCCATTGCATCTGAGCCCTCTACCTGTATAGCTCAATGCATTAATTTGGATGCTTATCCCAACAAGACTCTACTGTAGGTGGTAGAGTGTGTTGTGAGCTATGAGAATACTGTTAGGGGTCATTCATTCATTAATGCGGCTAACAGAATTGGTACAGTGCATTGAATGCAAAGCTGATAATTACTTTACCCAGATATTTCATCTCTTCTTTACCTACATGTCTCTATTGTCTTCCTCGGTATCCTGTCCTTTGGTGCAAGTGGCTAGCTAAAGAATTCCAAAGGAGTGCTCGCTCTTTGGGCTCCTCGAATGATGGGACTCTACGTCTTCCCACCTCGGATTCTTATCCACGTGGTCAGCCTGGACTAGTGTGCGAATGGGCCTTTTTCCATCCTCGTGCTAAGCCCATGGGCTCTTTGTTGCGTTCGAATCCTACCCTCCCACAGTATATATATATATATATATATATATATATATATATATTCATTCATCTTGGGCAATTTAATGTTGCTACACTTCTATTGTGTCTCCTTATTCGTCATGCCATTGGTCACATCATCATTCTTTTTTTCTTTTTTTCTTTTTTACTCCTAAATTGATTTTACACATTCACCTTGAGTGGTTTTAACATTACAGATAATGAGAAAGTTTGTACTTTTTATGGAAACGTATATACATTTTGTTGGAAATTGGGTATATTTTAGGGAAGATCTACATATTTTGTGTGAATGTCTATACATTTTGTGAAAAAGTATGTACTTTCTCTGGAAAAATATGTACATTTTGTGGAAAAGTCTATATATTTTAGGGAAGTCTGTATATTTTATAGTAAAGTCTATACACACAATGGGAAAGTTTGTACCTTTTTATGTGAGATCTACACCTTTTAAGGGAAAGTTTGTATATTTAGGGGAAAATTTGTATATTGTATTAGAAATATGTATATTTTGTGCGGTAGTATGTACATTTTGTGGGAAAGTTTGTATAACTAACGGGAAAATCTGTACCTTTTATGGGAAAGCATGTCAATTTTTTGGGAATGTTTGTATATTTTGTGGGAAATTTTGTACACTTAGTAGAAAAGTCTGTACATCTATGTGAATATTTTGTACATTTTGTAAGAAAAGACTATAAATTTTTCTATGGTTTTGAAACCTAGACCGTTCAATGAGCCGTAAAAGGGAGAGGTTGAAGGTTTTTGAGGTTGGACCTAGGTCAAACCGTAGTGACGTCATAATTAATTTAATAATTATTTAAATATAAATAATTATATTAAATTAATATAAATATAAAAATTAACTAAAATAATTAAATTAAATATAGAAATCTATCTTTCAAATGTATTTTTTTATATCATAACTCTCATAAAACAAATAAGAAATATCAAATACTAAGCAAAGGTAGATATGGTATTCTTTATTTATTTATATGTTGATTAGTTATACTTGTGATAGCAATAATAATATACTAAATAGGACACTTATATTATATTAAATAAAATAAAATTTTAAAGGCATAAATGCACTTTTTGTCCCTATGTTTTGACTTTTTTTTATTTTGGTCCTTACATTTTAATTTTACCACTTTTAGTCCCTAAACCAATTAACGCGTATTATTTTTGTCCTTTCCATCGGTCAACCGATGGAAATAGCTGAGGTAGCAGCTGGATGAATTAAAATATCATAAAAAATGCCACATCACTCATGACACATCAGCATCTATTTTTAATAAATAATTTGTCAATTTTAACTAAATAAAAAAAGAAAATTTAAAAAAACAAGAACACAAACTCAGAAAATCAAACCCAAGAACACAAATTCAAAATTAAACCCATTGAATCAACTTCCTTTCCCACTTAAAATCAAATCAATAATGCAATAAAATTTGAAAAGAGAACAAAAACCAATGTTGAAAGACCAATGCTGAAAACCCATTAGTTTTTCTCGTTCTTCCTCAAAGATTCATAGCCAAAATCATAAAATTAAAAAAAACCCAAAAATCTCAAATACTCAAAGACCCAGAAACCCAAAAACTTAAACAAAACCCAATTTATTTCAAACAATCAACAACAAAATCAACCAACTTGCCCAATGCGGCTCATTAAATCAAACAAACACACAAACCCAAAAAAACCCAGCCAATTTGGCTCACAACAACAGCAAGCCCAAGCAATCCATAACAAATCTAAACTCAAATCAGCTATCATAGATCCCATAATTCCAACAGACTCAACATTGTGAGACAAAAAGAGAGAGGTGCTGTTATCTAACGGAGAATGTGAAAGAGGAGCTAAGGAAGGGAAAAAAAAAAAAAAGGGAAAGGAAATAGAGAGATAGTGGGGCGAGACACAGAGATAGTGAGCCACTGAGCCCAGACACCGACGCGATGCGAGATAGTAGGCCCAGAGTCCAAACGCTGACGTGACGCGAGATAGTGAGCCCAGACGCTGATGCGACGCCATCATCATCATCACGCCGACGCGACACGGGAGTCTACCCAATTGTCGCCGTCGTAACAAGCCCCTGTAATTCGGATTTGATTTTTTTATTTTTTCTGGTTTCATTTTTTGGGTTTGGGTATTTGATTTTCGGGTTTGATTTTCTGGGTTTGGATATTTGTTTTGGGTTTGATTTTTTCGGTAAGCAGATTTGCTCGCCATTGGTTCTGACGCCGAGCGAGCCTGGCAAGATTAAGATGTACTTGCCGGCCTTCTACGCCGGCAGTATTCTCTCACTCACGTGGCCGTCACTCCTCTCGATCTCGTCAAGTGCAATATGCAGGTCCGATTCTTCTAGATCCCTCACTTTCTTCTGTTTTCAGCTTCTTTTTCTTCGATTTGATTCTACTTTACATTTCTTTACTTGGATTAGATCTGTGTGTGTATCAGTATTTGAGTTTGAATTTGAGATAAGAGAATAAAGTTTAAGTTTGAGACGGAGATCAAAGTGTGGGGCCGATTTGAGAATAGGGTTCAGGTTTGGATCTTATGTAAATTTTTTAGGTTTTAAATTTTTTAGGTTGGTGTTCTTGTTCAACAAACTTTTAGATCTTAATTCATGTAAATTTTGGTTTTTAATTCTGTTTTTTTATTTAGTTAAAATTAATAAATTAATTTTTTAAATTTATGCTGATATGTCATGCGCGATATGGCATTTTTTTATAATATTTTAATTTCTCCAACTGCCACCTTAGCTATTTCCATCGATTGGCCAACGAAAATGACGAAAATAACATGTGTTAATTGGTTTAGGGACTAAAAGTGATAAAATTAAAATGTAGGGAACAAAATTGAAAAAAGTCAAAATATAGAGACTAAAAGTGTATTTACACCAATTTTAAATTATTTAATAGTTTTAAATTAAAATAATTATATAATCAATTAAAGTAATTTTAGAATTACACAATTTTATATTTTTTTGGCACAATTGTAAATTTGAATACATATCACTTACCCATAGATCCATTATTTTTTCTCTACTACCAACTTTTTATTCCATCAGAATTACAACAAAAAAAAAGGACAAATTTTGGTATTAAATTTTTTCTTTAAAAAAAATTGTATATATTAATTAAATTTGATAGTTGCCACATCACATTGGGGAGGTGAAAAAAAATGAATGGCTGAAACACTTCTACCTTTCCCATGTAATCACGTGGAGGTGAAGGGGCTTTGGAATCACAAATACAAAAGAGAACACAAAAAGAAAGAAAAGGAGAAAAAGAAGAGATTCCACCCACCTAGCCTACCCCAGCTCCTTTACCCAACTCCTAGTGTTCAAACTCTTTACTTTGAGCTTGAGTTTTTCACTTTTAACTCACAGACTCTCTTTGCCGCAAGACTTTTTCTGCCACTTTCTTTGTGCTGCAAAATTGCAAATATGTGAAGGTTGAAATTTCATGAGTAGTCTACCTCAAGCTCAAAGAATGATAGAAGCTCACTTTTGGGTTCTTACCTCTCTCTCTCTGTTCATCACTTCATTGTTGTGGATTTTTGCGTTTTATTTGATGCTGTGATGTAGAATAGAATTTGTGGGACTCAAAACGTTTTTGCATGTAATGGTGAAAAATATCCTTAGGTTGAAGAAGGGAACGGAATTCATAAGATTGCTTTTTACAGTTTCCTTTGTTTTTCTTACCAGTAGAATTACTTTTTTCTGCTAAAATCTGAAATGTTTCCCATCAGTTGCATTTCTTTTTCTTTTGTTTTTTTTGTTTTTTGTTTTTTTGTTTTTTTGTAAGGTTTAGATTTAGAGGGGAGTAGGGAGCCGTGAAAACCGATCTGATCACGATTCTCAAAACCGTGCGGTTGGACCACGGTTCAAACGGTTCTTTGCTTTTTTTGGCATAGGCCAGTTATTAAGGTTGAAAGAACTGTGTTATGAGCTATTCATGGTTAATCTGGTCAGACAGTATGGTCCGGTCTGGATTTAAAAACCATGTATTTTTCTATAGTAATTACTGTATATATAAATGATGGGAAAGTATCTATACATTATGGAAACGGGAAATGTCTGTACATTTTATCAGAAATTTTGTATGTTTTATGGGAAATTTCGTACATTTGTGAGAAAGTTGTATATTTTGTGAGAAAGTCTTTAAATTCTATGGGAAAGTTGGTATATTTTGTGAGAATATGTAAGAAAGTCTATACGTTTTGTGCGAAAGTTTATAAAGTTTATAGGAGAGTCTGTGTATTTCTATTTTATGGAAAAGGTTGTATATGTTACGGGAAACTTTGTTTATTTGATTGGAAAGTCTGTACTATTTGTGAAAAACCAAGCTGCACTGTACGTGGTTGATTTGAAAGTGTGGTACGATTGGCTTTCTTTAATCTTTTTTTTCTTTTTGGGCTGAATGACTTTCTCTAATCTTGAATTGGACCAATTGAACCTCTTATATCTCTCTTTAATCTTGGTTTGGACTAATTAATCCTCTTAAATCGATTCTTTTTTAAGTTTTCTTTTATTTAGCTTAAAAATACAAGCAGAATACAAATAGCATAGACTTCAAAAGTTAGAGATATGGGCTTGGGCCCTTAAATATCCAAAAATTAATTAATAAATTTTGAAAATGATACCTTAAATTTGTAAGAGTTTGATAAATTTTAGAAGGGAAATGTTACCAAGCACTGTGAGTGTGCTTGTTAAGATTTCTCTTAATGAGTTATATTAATATAAAGGACAAAAGGCTATTAAAAGAATTGCCAAAAAGAATATAAAAAAAATTGCAAAAAAATTGTCAAAAAGAATAAAAAGTAAAAAAAATGTATAAAAAGCTGTTGTTAACGGACACTATAAACGCGTCCCATTTTAAAAATATTCACCTGATTTTGGGATGGTATATTTTTTAGGTTATCATGGCCAATTTACCATCCCAAAACTAACCAAATAACATCTTTGCATACTACACACATGACCGCAAAACTGAAGTGCAATGCAATAATAGTTTTGGCCTGCAAAGTGCAGTGCTACATAACCCTAGTTGTGGCAGTTGATTATAGTTGTTAATTTAGGTTCAATATCACAAAATTTGACTATAAACATGATTGTAGCCTAAATACTCCTATTTAATAAATTAACAAGATTCATACCCAGTAGGATTGCTTTTTTTTCTTTTTTTCTTTTTTAAGTTGGTAACAAAATTTCATTAGTTAAATTTTAGGGATAATTACAGTAAACTCACTTATAGTTTGACCTCTTTTCACTTTGCCTACCTGTAGTTTAAAACTTTACACTTTGCCCACTTGAGGTTACTTCTGTTAGGGCTATGTTATCCACCTTTTGACTTTTCCCTTAAAAAACAACTTTTACCACCAAAATATAATATAAAATGAATAAAAAAGTTTGGGTTTGAATTTTTTTGAAAGAGCTTGCCTTATGGGGTTTTGTGTCCCTATGCAAATTACAAGCACAAAATGCCTCTCTCTAACACACTAAAAATCTCTCTCATCTCTCACGGATAAGATCTCAAGTTTAGCCCACTAGAAGGGAGAAAGCCTTGGTGTCGCTTGATCAAGTGAGATAGCAATCAGGTCCCTCACTGTTAGTCTCTGCCTTTAATCTAGTCAGATGCATTCTTGGATAACTTCATAGATGACATCAAGCTCATTATTTTTGAAGGACTTGAGTGTCGGATCAATCAGGTAGCTGATGCTCTGCTTGTCATTTAAATATTCAGCAACTTGGCAAGTTGATGATGAGTTATTTCTCTACAAATACTCAAGAATTCCTGTATATTACTTATTAAGGGGGCCTCACTAAAAGATTTAGATCTTTAGACTAAATTACAACTTACCCAGTTGACAAGGTGCCCTTGTTCTTTTGAGTAGTTCTTTTGAGTACTGGAGCTTTCCAAAATGATTTCTAGTAACAATAATATTCCAAAACTGTAGACATTTGTTTCTAGATCAGCAAATGGCGGCTATTCTAAATTCTCTTTATCATCTTCACCTGAGGAGTTTCATTTTTTGTTGGCATAAGGAGTTTCAATTTGTTGTGGTTTGAAGATTTCTGGGTTTTCAACTTTTCTGGGTTTACAGTATTTGGACAAGAGAAGTTTCAATTCTTGATGTCGAAACTTATCTGGGTTTCTAGTTTTTGGACATGAGGAGTTTTAAGGAGATTCTAGGCTTTTGCCCTTAATGGGCAAAAGAATTGGCTTTATACCCCTATTTGCAAACTATATAGAGGCGTGCCCCTGTTTCGATACTCGGCCTCCAAGTGATCGAGTTATTAAAGTAACTCGATTATATTATGGCCGAGTTATATGCAGGTGCCTGCCACGGTGGCAATCCAGCGTGGCTTTTGGGAATAAATTATTCCCACAATACTGTTTACAACTCGGCACTTGGGAAGCCGAGTTTTGTGCAGAATAAATTGGGATTTTAAATGTAACGTCTCCAAAATAGTTTGTCTCCCTCCCTCAGTCTAATCAGTAGCCACCCTCAATCTGTTGTTCCGTCTCCCACCATCAATCCGTTGTCCTGTCTCCCTCCTTCAGTAAGTTCAGAGCAAAGCCACACCCAAACCCACCCCCAAACTCTCACCAGAGGCCTCACTGTAGCCAAAGCAACCCAATCCATATTCAGCGTTAAAGGATTAGAAACGTTTAAGGTAATTTGTAAATGCTGAGTTCAATTTTTTCTCCCTTTGCATTTAATCTGAGTTAAGTGTGGCTTGTGCATGTACTTTGATTTGTGTGTGGCTTCTTAAGTTTTTCTCTGTTAGATTCTTCTCTATTCATTATTATTGTTGTTGTTTTAGATTTGTTGGGTCTTGTTTTGAACTGGGTTTTAATGCATAACTAGGGTAGAAATTCATGTAACATACAATTGGAATGTCAATGGTGTTCATTGTTAGGGAAAATAGCTTTTTAATTCATATAGGTTGAAAATGCATGAAATCAAAGGCAATGAAATATCTCAAATTTCATATTTCCTAGACTTTGGGCCTAAAAATTGATTTTTTTAGTGCTCTAACTTCAAATTTCAATCTCATTTTTCTTCTCATAGCTATAATCTTATTTTACAGCTAGAATTTATTTTAACCCTTTGTAAACATCAATTTGCTTGAAAAGTGGCATCTTAAGTTGTCCTCTCCACATAAAATGGGACAAAAACAAAAGAGCCTAGACCTAAGCCACACTATTGAAATCTGAGTTGAAGGTTGTAACTTTAGGCTGTGGTTTAGACGTCATAGGGATATAGGAAATCAAGGCTGGTAGACAAAGATGGCTGAGATGAGTTGTATAATTAAGAGGGGGTTCTATTTAGTTGATTGGTGTTATTTGGTGTAGCACAGTTGGTTGGGGACCACATGGTCATTAGTTGAAGTCCCTCCTTTTCCCCTTTCCCCCTTCCCTTGGGACCAAAACTTAATAAAAAATGTAATTAAACAGGATTTACTTCACGTGAATAAATACGCAATCTCCTTTGCAGTACACATCACCAAACGATGGATAGCTCAACACTGTTGAACCCTGACCACAAGTACCCATCCACATTCACGTCAAAACACAGAGCATCCCTCTAAAGTTTATGCATCAATGTTGTGGGTGAGCTATCCACCATTGCTACACTGAAGTTCGCAATGCTGCATGTGATGCTCAATAGTTTCGCTTTGGTGGACCCTGATATTCTGTATATCACCTACACGCACGTCAAGTACAGATATGCATCCTTTTGCAATGAACCGTTTTGAAGGATGCTGAGCATCCCTGAAAAGTTTATGATACATTTAACACAGCTCGACACTGTCTCGTCAAGTTCTGTCAGTTGAAGCACAGGAATGCTGAATACTCTTTATGTGAAAAAATATGCAACCTCCTTTGCAGTACAATCACTAGCCCACTGCTATAGCACAAGCTATAGCCATATCAAACAGCTGCCTCAGCGAACCACATGCACCAACAGATGCCATTTTACACCCAAGTCATGTTCGTAGTTTTGCACATGCTCCTCAACACCTCACTGAACAATACACTGGCGAGTCATATCATCTTTATTCACGTGAATACTTGCCCTACATATAGTAACATTCACGTGAATACTTGCCCTTGCAAAACTGCTATATAAAGTCCCATTTACATCTACCCTTTCGATACTCGATCTACACATCTTGATTTGAAGTTACATTTTCCAATGTCAATGCGCAATTGGATGCTACCTCGTTTTCCAGATAACTATAGGAGGGTGAGAGATTCCGATGAGAGGAAATACTATGCCAGACTGCAGCGGGAGTGGGACTTTCGCGTGAGCGAGTCCAACGCTCTGCATGATGATCTCGTGCGACTCGGAGCGCCTCTTGTGAACCGTATCTCGCTCACATTGCCATGGCAAAACAAGCACCAATATGAGCATGCAGTGACTAAAATAAAAAAAGAGAACAATTTTATGATACTCCGTAGGTCCAGGTATCATATGCTACAACTGGCGGAAGAGCTGGCCGCCACAACAAACAGGCAACTCACTCCGGCGGAACGTAACAATGTCCTCAACTACGAGGATTACCTGTCTGAGTGAATGCTTATGTGGTGTGTGTGTGTGTGTGTATGTGTTATGCATATGCAATGTTAGTAGCGTTAGAGTTCAATATGCAATGCATGCATATGGGCACCTTCGTGTATGTTATTTTAAGTTTTCTGTGTTCTGTTGTACGTGCTTCTTGAAAAACATTATGTGTGAGAATATTTAACTTTTATGCGTTACGTGGGAATAATCTAGATTACGAATAACGTACATGCTCTTCACAATCAATAATAAAGTTTACATAGTACAAATGCAACAACAGTGACACACATACAACATAGTTAAGCAAAATAGTTCTCTAACACAGTCCAATTACACCACCACGCGATTACTCTTCATCTGACATCTCCACATCTGACTAATAAATGAGATTAGCAAGAAGTGATTGCATGAATTGTGCATGCTCGTACCACCCTCCCTCCACCGACTCTTGAATCTTGACTTAGGTCCGATATCGATTAAGACGTATCTTCATTCGATTATTTTCTTCTCTTATGTGGTTCAATGCTTTACGCAGTTCGTCGATCGTGTCTCTGGGCATTTGCGATGCGAGTCACCAAGGCACTGGCAACTTATAACCAACCAGCTCATCATAAAACATTTATTGTTCATGAAATAACCAATCCCACTCCTGTCTCATGGTATTATGAACGTAAGTACTATTTCGCAGATTCGGATTGATTGGATAGCTGAACTCATCTTCCAATACCCAACAACGACCTAGAGCAGTGAACACATCGTGAGGCCTATAGAATTGTGGGTTGCCAGAACTAGACATTGACACTGAATACAATAACATCATATGATCAAGTTAACAGTGTGCAGCAACTGTTGGTAAATAATGCAATGATGCATAAGATGGTACACGACATTGATATTCATAAATTTGTGTACTATTACATACTACAAATGAAATATTAACACTCACATTTGACCATAAACATTAGACGTTGTTGTTAATGTCTACACGTTGTGTGCAATACAAAATATTGTTGTTAATCTCTGACCAATGATGACTATGTACATTTAACTTTTGCAAATCTAAAGATTAACTATTCATTAGTTTTAGCAAATCTAAAGATTTTTATTTTTTGTCAATGAAATTTACACTAGCAATGACCCAATGTACACACATAACACTCATTACCGTTTCTATTAGATTACTCTACATTTCTTATAGCACCAAACAAACAACAAATATAACTCTAATTTATTCACATACTACTCATTCAAGAGAATACCAAAGTACAAGTAGTAATACAACCTATTAAATGAAAATTCTTTTCTACAACTACTTTTATGGTTGATAAACTTTTATAATAGCTACAACCACTTTTCCCTACACGATAAAATTCTCTATGTATTTCAAAAAATAAAATGAGTTTCTCACCTGAGGTGGTAGGAGATAACACTAACTTCTGACAGAAAATTCTGGCCACTCTTGACAAGCTGATCCCAAAAAAATAAGGAGAATGAAATCTAAAACAGGTAGAGAGGGGAAACAGCAGAACAATTCGATTATACCAAAACCGAGTGTAATTAGTAACTCGATTTCCACTCAATCGAGTTAACATTCACGTGCAACGACATGATTTGAAATCCCGACAGTAACTTGGCTTCCCCATGTCGAGTTGTAAACAGTATCGCGGGAATAATTTATTCCCAAAAGCCAGGATGGATTGCCACCATGACAGGCACCTACATATAACTTGGTCATAATATAATCGAGTTACTTTAATAACTCGATTATTTGGAGGCCGAGTATCGAAACAAGGGCACGCCCCTATATAGTTTGCAAACAGGGACATAAAACCAAATCTTTTGCCCATTAAGAGCAAAAGCCTAAAATCTCCGGAGTTTCAATTTTTAAAGTTTGAACTTTTTTGAGTTTTCAACTTTTCTGGGTTTCTAGTTTTTGGACATGAAGAGTTAGGAATTTGATTTGATTTATTTGAACGTTGTTGAGTTAGATTAAGAGTTTTAATTTTTATCCAATTTTTCTCATACTACTTTATCACACTTTCAAATGTATAATTAGTTTGTTTGTGGTTAAAATGATAAGTTCAAATACAAGTTGAAGTTCTAAGAAATTGTATAACATTTTTTACCAATAGCACGTTTTAATCTAATCTTGTTTTCCCTTGAATTTTCATGTGTTTTATATTTTAGAAGGAGAGAGACATAAAAATGATGCAATAATACATATTTAATCTTCTTTTCAACTAAAGTGGGTAATAGAACCCTAACATAAGTATCCTCAAGTGGGTAAAATATAAAATTTTAAACCACGGATTGGCAAAATAAAAACAGACCAATCCACAGGTAAATTATCCCTAAATTTTATTAATTCTTGACCCATCAATTTATCTTTATGCATAATTTTAGCCTACATAAACTTAAAATTTAAAAATGATAGATACAAGAAGAAAATTTAATTCGAAAATTTGTCAAATTTCACATCCGAAATTAAATGGAATTATAGCTAAAGCTACAACAAACTGTCATTTTGGGTAATGACAACCAAGATGTGGTGGTTGATTTGTTTTATACCGTGGCTGTTTCAGGATGATACCATTCAAGACTATGCACTTTACTATATAATTCATTCTACCAAAGATTATTTTCTATAAATCAAAATTTATTTGAATCAAACAGAAAACACACACAAACACACATTTCATACCATTCCCTCAAGATCCTTCAATGATTTATAACGAAAAAAAATCCCTTAAAACGAAAAGAAAAAAAGACAGAAAAATAGATAAATTTCTTTCCTCTGTTTCTTCCTTTATACATTACTAAAGAAACCGTGTCCCTAAAGGAAAATAAACCATATATGAATACGATACAACCTTCACCAATATAGAAGAACTAACATATACATAAATACAAGGGAATTCAAGTACACACATCATACATTTGATCTCACTCCACACACAGTGCTAGGAAACATCGGTCTTGCCATTTCGAGCAACCCTTTATTCTTCAATAAACATCATCACATTCACATTCATACCTTCCGCTCCACCCTATGCACCAGCAGCTGTTGTTAATTCCATTTTCTCTTGCCAACTTGCAAAATAATATCAATCAAAAGAAAATAAAAGCTTGCAAACTAATTGATGCTAGCAGTAGTCACAACTTCACTTATTATTAAACGAACAATGAGACAATGAATTAACACTTCAAATACCAAGTTTGAACTACAACAGAACAAATACAGAACACTTCCATAGACTGAAACATTTAATACCACCATAATCTACCCGCTAATCAATCAATCAAAATAAGGTTGACTTAGCATTGCGATTTAGCGGAGAAAAAGAGCAATTTTGAATGAAAACACAAACACCAAAAAAAAAAACATTTTTTCAGAGTTGAAAACGCTAACCCAACAAAACCCCTCTAAGTTCCAAAGATAATTTCCCATTGCAATCAAACCCCATATCTCCTTTTATATTTAAAAAAAAAAAAGAATACCTATCGATTAGATTCTTATTTTCCTTGAAAAAAAGAATATGCTTCAATTTAATGCAAAAGAAAGTAACCAAAAAATACAAAGAAAGAAGTAAAAAAAAAAATATAGGATTGGGAAGCCCGCAAAGCCATCACAGCCCTCTTGATTGAAAAAATCGAAGTGGGGTGGGCTCAGACTGCAGGCAGTCTTCATCACAAAAGGGTGAAAGTGGAAGTGATAAAAGACATTGCCAACAAAGAGGGCTCTTTCACTCTTTCTTCAGAGCCGCCATCAACCCCTACAGAGGAGAGGAGGAAGGGTGGCTCTTTCTGATTTAGAGAGATGCGAAGAGACCCCCTAAGCTGCGTCCTTACACTCGTAGTCACCTTCACCTTTCTGCTCAGATAAGATCAAGTAGTTTAGTAATCTCTGTTTTAGGGTTACTGCTCTCTTTTATAGTTCTAATTTTCCATGTTTGCCCTTCCTATAATTACTAAATTCCCACTATACCCCTTTTTGTTTGCCATCGTTTTTACTGTTGTTTTTTTTTTTAAAAACCGCTACTTGACTTCCTGGTTCTCGTTGGTAACTTGGTATCGTGGTAGGGATCCCGATGGGCTGGGATGGAGGATTTTTTTCAAACCCAACCGTGTTAGATTGGGTTGAGTTGAATCGCTAGGTTGGGCTTAAATGCTTCACGCTGTGAAAGTAATTTTTCAACTATTACAATTCATTTTTTTTTTTTTAAGAAGATATTAAAATTCATATAATATGTTGCAAATTTACTAATTAATCAATACTAATTCTCACAAATTAAGGCATTCTTCCCTCTCTCCATATGTATGTTTTAAAATACTTAATTCTTAAAAAAAAAAATTCTCACAATACCAAAATATAAAATAAATTAAAATAAGTATAATAAAATAAACTTATATATTTGAATTTGATAGATTGAGTTACCAGACACACACACACACAGTCAAGTGAGTTGAACAATCAACTTGAACTCAGTTCAACTTAAGGCATAAAATAAAACTCCAACTCATCTCAATCCACAAAAACCAACCCAAGGGCAAGGCATCAGGTTGGGTTGCGTTGGGTCGATTTGGTGGGGTTAGTGTGGGTTGGATGCGCCCCCTTGTGATAAGTGATATCATGTTACAAGGGAATTTGCATGGAAAAAAAATTCTAAAATTTATGTGGTCATATTGAAGTAAAAAAAAAATTAAGGAATTTAATTTTATATATTATTGTATAAATTAAGATATAAATAACTAAATAATTTTTAATAGGCTTTTTTTAAATAAATTTGTTAATAGAATTTAGTAATAAATGAAGAGTTCACTGTACTATTAAACTTACATTATGAAAAATGATTTATATTACTGTATTGGTCTTATTTTAAGGTTAACCTATTGTTTTTGTCCATAAATAGCATCAAATTTGGTTTTCACCATTAAAATTTGGATGAATTTTATTTTTCATCTCTAAATTTGTTATAATTTATTAATTCTTAAACTATTGAAAATTTTAAAAATTTTGTCATTAAATTTTTTTTTTTTTTTAAAAGATCATTTTTCATTCTTAAACTATTGAAAAAAAAAAAAGGTTCATTTTATCCTTATTTTGCCCTTAAATTATTGAAATTTTTTTTTTATAAAGTTTGGGAACACAAAAAAATAATAATAATAAAATATTTTTTAAAAGTTTGGGATGAAAAAGAAATTCATGCAAGATTTAGGAACAAAAACAATTTTTTTTTCTATGTTTTAAAAACTAGAGTGAAAAGCAACCAATAAAAATGAGTAGTTTCTAGTTTTAGGTCTAGCTTGGATTTACTCATTGTTCAAAGCGATAATGTTATAAATAATTTTGAGTAATCAACATTTATTGAGATTCCACAAAATTAGATTTCCCTACATATTTCAAGAATTGAAACACTGGCTGGCACTCTTCTTGAGGTTTATATAACTATTATACATAAATCTCTACCCTCTCACATTATGGCTTTCTAATAGGAAAATTTCTTCTTTAAATAAGATTCCTACAAAACTATACAAACCTCGAGAATAGAGAGTCATGCATCAATAAACTTTGCATGGAGTATAATTTCATCCATAGTTTGAGTAAGCTTCTTTAAAAATGAAATATTTTGTTATGAAAGTAATAGTATGAGGGGGTGTGGACTATTTATTGCATTTAAATAAACTTCAAGGGTTGAATATCAACTCCTGAAACGTTTAGGGAAGTGTCATCTTGTGAAACTTCAAGCAAGGTTGATGTAATTTGTTCAATAATATTTATAATAACAAAAAATAGTTGATGTAAAATCTAAAAGATTCAATTCATTTAATTTCTTACTTTTTTTTTCTTTAAAAAAAAAAAAAAAACATGTATCTAAAACATTATATTGAGAAGTATTTTCTACAGATAGTAACCTCTTAAAAGAAAAATTACCTTAGAACGAAGCTTGTCACACAATCCTTCTAAATTGATACTTTTTTTTTTTTTTTGAGAAATAAGACAGGTAACACTTTTATTAATGTAAATGAGAATTGACTATGTCAACCAGAACAATGGGAGAAAAAAATAGTGGAACATCCTCCATCTACACTACATAGTCATTGACATTAATAGAATGCCTGGATAAACTATGTGTATTACCATCTCTTTTTGTGTGAGAGTATAGTAATATTCTAAACGAGCTAGAGAACCCAAGTATATCAAGAATGAGTGGCTTTACTGATGCCATAGAGCTTCCTCCTTCCTTCAGTGCTTGTCTAATAGCAAGGTAGTCACCCTCTAATACTGCTTCCTGTATTCCCACTTCTTGTCCAAACTCCAATGCCTGGCATGCTGCATTTGCTTCAATATCCGTAGCATCATAGGGTTGGGGCAATAGCTGGGTAAGGGTGGCAATCACAAGATCCTCACAATCTCGGATAGCTACGCCTACACCGCTTTTGTTTTCTTGTTTGAACACTGCTCCATCGAAATTCAATTTAAACATTCCAATAGGAGGTGGCTTCCATACTACCTTGGGTTTTTGCAAAACTGGATTTGTTGGAGGAAGAACGGCAATAAACTCATTAAGCTTCTCAGTAGCTACTTGTGCGCATTGGTCCATGTAGCAACTTGGTATACGATGGTGGATTTGGTTTCGCTGGTTCCAAATCATCCATACTGTCTGTTAGAGATATATTAGCCCATTAATATAAGCCCAAGCCTAATTATACTTTGTGTGCAAGCCAAATCTCCTACTTGTATTAGAAGTCTATTAGTCTAGGGTTTAGTCTATGGTTTAGTCTACTATATATACACATGTTATAGTTCATCGTAACATAGGATTTGTATTACACTCTAATATATTATTGATGTAGCCCTTTAGGGTTTCCTCCGTGGATTTAAACCGTTAGGTTAAACCTCTCGTATGTTATTGTGTTCTATACTTTATACTTTCGCTTCAGCATCCATATTAGCATATTCAACATGGTGTGTCAATGCTAATATTTAACACTGTCATTGCGGAGAGATCGGATTGGGCATGATTTTTCAGAATCCAAGAGAGCAGCTCTCTGAAATCCACGAAGTTGTTGGTGCGACGGCAATTCCATTGACCCGATTCTTACCACACTACGTTCAACTCCCTACAAGACCATAAGGCATGCACAACAGTTTCATCTTCCTTGGAACAGCGCTCACACCTCGGCAAAATAGCAATGGATCTCCACCTCAAGTTCACCTTTATTGGGATAGAGTCCTTGCAAGCCTGCCAAACAAAATTTTTATTTTGTTTGGGACTCTCAGCACCCAAATTTTTCTCCAAAAACCTTCAACAGGTTGATCATTGCCTCCTTCAACCCCATCGTGTGCCTCCTTGAGAAATCTATAACCGGATTTGCTTGTGTACCTCCCTGATTGTGTGAAGGGCAAGAATAATTTGTCTACACATGCTTGCCTTGCTAGGGAAATATGGTGGATCAGTTTAGCCTCTATGAGAGTAAAAATGCCAGCAATCAGACTTGTGTTCCATGTCCTTGTTGGAGTGTCAATCAACAAATCTACCGTAGCATCTTCCAAGGACTCCAATGTGGCTGATGTGATGCAGTTAGGATGTTTAATGGGCAGCCAGCAGTGTTGCCATATTTTTGCTGAATAGTCATCTCCAATTCTCCATCTTGCACCACTTTCAATGACATCTCTGCCATGAAGTATGCTCTACCAAGTATATGAACCCCTCCTAGATTCCTTTGCATCCATTATAGAGCTACTAGGAAAGAACCTTGCTTTAAAGACTTTGTAAAAAAGAGTGTGTTTATCATGGACTAATCACCACGCTTGCTTTGCCAAGAGTGAATTATTATAGAGGGCTAAATCGCAAAATCCCATACCCCCATCCAACTTTGATTTTGTCATGTTTTTCCACTTAAGCCAATGAATTTTATGCTGGTCTCCACGTTGACCCCACCAAAACCTTCTAATCAAGACTTCGATCTCATTGCATAACCCAATAGGCAGTTTAATGCACCTCATAGCATAAGTAAGGATGGCTTGGATAACAGATTTGATCAAGACTTCTCTACCTGCTTGTGACAAAAGCTTTCCTTCCCACCCTTGCAATATCCTCCATACCCTTTCTTTTATATAATTGAAACTAGCTTTTTTCCCTTTCCAATCAACGAGGGAAGTCCCAAATATTTTTCATAATGATACTCCTCTCTAACCCCCAAAATTCCCTTGATAACTTACCTTGAAACTTCATTGACTGACCCACTAAAAAAGAGTGCAGTTTTTTCCCGATTCACCTTCTGGCCTGACACACTTTCATATTGTAATAGCAACTCCATCAACTTCTCACACTCCATTGGTGTTACTCTGCAAAATAATAGGCTATCGTCTGCAAAAAATAGGTGAGTAATTTTTTGCCCTCTTTTTACAAAGTGCAAAACTAGTAATGTCTCCTGTAATAGTTGCCTTATGGATAAGGCCATGCAACCCTTCCATGCAAAGAAGAAAAGGAAATGGGAGAGAGGATCCCCTTGTCTAAGGCCTCTCGTTGGATTTATTAATCCTTTTAGTTCCCCATTAACCATCACTGAATAAGTTACAATTTTCACATAAGTCATAATGAGACCCACCCACCTATCTTTGAAACTCATCCTCAACATTAAGTTCTCCAAAAAATCTCATTCAACATGATTGTAAGCCTTGCTCATGTATAGTTTTAGAGCCATATAACCTATGGAGCCAAACTTATAGATTTTCATACTATGTAAAGTTTCAAAAGCTATCAGTATATTGTTCGTAATAAAACGGTCTTTGGCAAAGGCAGATTGGTGTTCAATAATAATTGATGGGAGGAAACTTTTTTAGCCTATTTGCCAAAACTTTTGAAAAGAAATTGTAAAGAACATTACAAAGGCTAATGGGGTGATAGTCTGTCACATATTCAGGGATTTTTTTTCTTGGGGATAAGAGTAATATGTGTATGATTTAAAGGGTGAGGTAGGATACCTACATTTCGCCATTATAGCACCGAGTGTGTAATGTCACCTTCCACCATGGGCCGAAAATGTTGAAAAAATGAGGGAGGCATCCCATCTAGGCCAGGAGCTTTTAAGGGTCCCATTTGTTTTAGGGTAGTAACGACTTCTTCTGCACTAAATTCCTTTATCATTTGGCAATTCATTTTTTCAATGATCACCCTTGGAATCTGGTTAAGGACTACACTTGAGAGGTTTGGATTAGAGGTAGTAAACAGTTCTTAATAAAAATTTATGATAACTCTTGCAACTTCCTCCATATTTTTGGTCCAAACATTGTTGGAATTATAAATGCCCATTAGAGAGTTTCCTTTGAAGCGATGAGATGCACAAGTATGAAAATACTTGGTGTTGCCATCCCCTTTGTTCAACCACAATATTCTAAACCATTGTTTCCACATTCTAATTTCACGATCCAACAAGGAATTAATTTCCAGTTTCAAAGCTCTTACCCGTGTATTGTCCCCACTTCTTATTGCTATATCTTCTTCCTCAATTAGCAACTTCTTCTTTTGGTTGAGCTTCCTACGAAAATTGCCAAAGACATTGTGATTCCACCATGTCAAGTCTGTCCCACATTGGTTCACCTTGTTGATAACCATTGTATCCAAATCTATGTAAGCACACGAATTCCATGCTGCTTTGACTATTTCCCTATGTCGGCTATCAGAAAACCACATCTCTTCAAAACAGCATAATTTTTTCTAAATTGTCGGTTCTATACCTGTTGGATTGATAAATAGTGGGCAATGATCATATGAGAGACATGAAAGATGTGAAACCCTAGCTCTTGGATATCTTAGGAACCACGAATTTGTAGCTAGACCTCGATCTAATCTCTCCCATATTGAGTGTCCATTGTCAAAATGCTTGCACCAAGTAAAATTTGGTCTAATAAACCCCAAATCCGTAAAACAGCATTCATCAATAATGTCTCTGAACAATTGCATTTGATTATGACTCCGAAGACACCACCCAATTTTTCATCTTGTCTTGTAATCTCATTGAAATCACCAGCACAGAGCCAAGGAATAGTTGGATGAATATTCAAAGCATTAAGCTTTGACCAAGCTTCATGTCTCCTCCAAGTTACCAATTCCCCATAAAAACTTGTGGATCGCCAAGCCTGTTTAGAAAACTTATCAACAAAAGCATCAATATAGCATTTTGATTAATCAACCATAGTAAGATCAATTGTGTCCTTCTATAGCAAAACCAAACCACCTCGATTTTCACTTGGCACAGTCCATCCGTTTGTGTCCTTCCATAGTAAAATTTCAAAGCACAATATCAAGCTTTGCATCCTCTGTCCATGTCTCAGCCAAGAACACAATAGATGGATCTTTTGCCAGAATATAATCTTCGAGCTCTTGAACTATTTGTGGGTTCCCAAGTCAACGACAATTCCACACTAGGAGACTCATTGTGACTGGCAAAGGCTGGCGCAGGGCTGGCAACTAGCCTCTGCCACTTTAGTTGTTGAAATTTCATCACCAACGGCAACCCCATATTTTTTATTGGGTAGACCATTAGGGATATTTAGAACCTCAATTGATATCTTTTTTTCCTTCTCCACTCGCTCAGGATGGGGTTTCTACCTCCTTGCATATTCTATTCCCCACCCTTTTCCACGTTGCTTGTTTCACATTCTGCCCTAGCACATTTTGTTCTTGAATCCATGTGTCACCTGATGGAAGTGCCAACTCAACCTCAGAATTAACTCTCGCCTCCTTAGTTGCTGTTGGTGTTATTTTCGTCTCCTTAATTGTTGTTGGTAATATTTTTTCCTTATTAGGACTATTGACCACATTTAATGATAGTCGTTGGGATTGTTGTCAATAAGAGTTAATAGGAGTAATAATTGGTGGGTTGTCATGCGTATCACTCTTCACTTCCACAATTGGATTGGCAACTGCATTAAATTGGCTTGATTCTCCAATTATGGATTGATATCTCGAGCTCTTAGACATTACCATAATAGAGTTTGAAATCCCAAGCAACTATTGACCCGATTTCTGCATTAATGACGAATCAATCTCACAACCCTCAGAGTCCATAACTAATGTAACATCCTTATGCACCGGTTCAATCTATCATACGCCGTTTCAATCCTTTCTATCACCATGCCGACCCCTTCAGTCGGTGCTGCCGTGTCAGAGTTGCTCCTGCTCATATCAACATCATCCTTATCACTCCATGCATGTTGGGGTGGGCTTCTCTCAAAAATCCCAGGCATCACAACTACTACTTTCCCCACTAAATGGTATAGAGAGGCCCGAAGCGATGGACCAAATTGCTGTTCAAAGACCTGTAGCATGCCTTTACTTTGAATCCATAATTCACAACTTTTATTATCGTGATTCATCTTGCCACACCAATAGCAGAGATTTGGCAACCGCTCATTTTTAAACAAAACCCACCTTTTCTCCCCATTCTCTAGGTTGACTTTCCTCCCTCGACACAATGGCAAGTTGATATCTAATGTGACGTGGACTCAAATAAAATTACCCCCATTCTCATTATCCGCAGACTTGTGTACCTCTCCCACTGATTCACAAATCCTTTCGGCCACCTTCTTAGTCATATACCTGATGGGTATGTTATGGACTTAAACCCAAAACATAGCTATACGGAAGACTCATTCATGGATAGGCGAGTCGTTGACATACCTTTGCAGAATCACCAAGTGTTTGTCAAAGCTCTATGGTTGATTCTGAATTATTTTTTCGATCTCCTCCTGGTTGCTAAAGACAAAGAGAACAATATGTTTTCCCATATTCCGAATTCGAAAGCCATTGTTTGTCCTCCAAATCTGTTTTAACGTTTTTGCCACAACGTCCAAATTTAGGAAACGGGGAGTCAAAAACTTCACTGCTAAGATGAACTCTTGAGACCACGATCACTGTGAAGGACAAAGTGTTTCCCTTACTCCCACAAGAAAAAGCCCCCCACAAGCTCTAAGTCTTGGACAAGCTAAGCATTTTATGATCGGCAAAAACTTATTGCTCACACATTAATGCACAAATCTTTACACAATCGTGACTTCAAGTCATAATTTCAACTACTATTTTGCTTGTGTAAAGGTGTGTGCATTGACATATGTGTAATAAAAAAGGTAGAAAATCTCGAAATTTTCAAAAATGGAGAGACAAAACTGAGCGGACCAAATCAATATGCATATGAAAATTGGTGACCTGTTTTGTTTAGATGTGAACTCCAGAGTTTAGAGCCTAGTTTTTCTAACAGCTTAATTAGCTTCCGTTCATATTGGAAGAATAATGGCAAGTTAAACTTTTTCATAGTCTTTGTATTTGTTCCACAGGATTAATCCAGCTTCGTTGGAAGGGAGCTTACAGAAATCCTGATTTCCATTTGGGACAGGCCCTATTTGACTTATCAATTCAGAGAAGCTGAATATGATGCATGTATAGACAAGGAATTATGAGACAATAAGATAAGAAAAAAAAAACAATACATTGACAAAATTGTGGCGCGGTGCACCCAAAATATCAATTCATTAATCTCTAATATTCTCACCAAAATCCAAAACATCTATAGTCATTAATCCTTCATATTCTCTCCAAAATCCAATGTGAAGACTCAAAACTACCGTTCTAACCTTAAATTAACTTAAAGAAAAGCTGACAAAATTAGGAGCTGCAAAATTTAGATGACCATTAACTCAAACATCCCACAACATTATCAATTAACAGTCAAGATCTTGATAACAGAAGCAGTGTCTACTTTATGCAACACCACAACTGAGTCTCCAGGCTTGCAAAGTTCCTTGGCCTTGGCATGTTGGAGGGCCAACTCTATGGTTTCATTGGTTGACTCTGCATTAGAAGCTCTTGCAGATCCTGCGCTCAAAACAGGCATTAGACCCCGATAAATAAGGCTATGCCTTGCTGGAGCTGCATCACTGCATGACCACTCAAAAGAATCAGTTGTTATCTCCGGAACCACCACTGACAAAACTGGCATGCTTGGCCTGTACTTAGCCACCAGCTTTGCGGTGCTTCCTCCTTTGGTTAGGACAACAATCAGAGCAGCTTTAATGGAATGGGCTGTCCTCACTGCTGAAGAAGCCAGACTCTCTATTGGGCTCATAGGCATTGGTGCAGTTTCCATTAGTCTCTTAAAAAGATCCCCATAGTTTATAAAATTCTCTGCCTCTGCGCAAATTCTAGACATGGTCTGAACAGCAATTTCAGGATAGGCCCCTGCAGCGGTTTCTCCACTAAGCATCACACAGTCAGTACCATCAAGGACTGCATTAGCAACATCAGTGGCTTCAGCTCGGGTAGGGCGGGGAGATTTGGTCATGGACTCCAACATCTGAGTGGCTGTCACCACTGGTTTTCCTAGTATGTTGGCCTTCATTATCATCACTTTCTGAGCTAGGAATATCTTTTCAATTGGAATTTCCATTCCCAGGTCACCCCGTGCCACCATAAATGCATCTGAGCTTGCTAGAATTTCATCAAAATTAGCAACACCTTCTTGATTCTCAACCTACAAAGACACAACAAAACATTTAATGGATATAACAGAAACTTCTGAAAAGAATGCATACATACAGAACCTGATTTCAGCTGTATAAATGTTACACTACACTCAATATTAAGTGGTGACATAAAGCTGAGTATAATTTTGACTGTTCTAGTTTGTGACGCAAGATAAACACAACTTAGTTCTACTTTCCAACAAATTCTCTAATAATTATACATACCTTTGACATGAGAATGATATTCTTTGCATGTGGTCCTAACACTTTTCGGGCCACAGCAAGGTCAGAACCTTTACGAACAAAAGACAAAGCAATCATATCAATCTTATTTGGAACTCCCCAACCCAAAATATCTTCTATGTCTTTCTCAGTTAAGGTTGGCAGATCAACAACTACCCCAGGAAGATTCACATTCTTCCTCTCACCAAGAAGAGCAGAGTTCTCACACCGACAACGGACCAAACCCTGTTCCTTGTCACAAGCCAGAACAGTAAGGGAAATAGTCCCATCAGCACACAGAATAACACTTTGTGGCTTCACATGCTCAGCCAACTTCATGTAGCTCATACTTATCAGATTCTCATCACCTTTTATGCTATAGTCAGTAGTGATGGTAATCTCTTGACCTTGTTGGAGTTGTATTGGTTTCGATTCCTTCAAAAATCCAGTTCGAATCTCAGGACCCTGAAAATTTTCAAATATAAGAAAACCACATTGACAGTCAACTTACCAGAAACAAAAATGTCAGGCAAGTACCTCATATCATAACCGATTTGTATTCTAAATGAAATCTACAAAAGCAGAATACCAAAAAGCCTATGTTCTTATTGGAATTTTTTATTGGAAAAGGGAAAGAATTAAGTAATTAGTTTCCAAACCAATTACTTGTTGAACAGGACAAATACCAATTTGTAATCAAGTAATGAAATCTTACAAACAAATATCCTAAGTGCTAATGGGTGGTTAGATATGGATCATGAATCCAATCCCCAGTGAATAAAATTAGATGATCTTAAAGGAGGACAAAGAAGAAAGACCACAAATTAGCATCAATGTAAAGCATCTTTCAAAGCAAAATCTACAACTTTATTCCTCAAAAAAGTTAGATGCCACTCCGGAGGACATGAACAGCAACATTACAGAATAAGAAAAGAGCTTTTAATGCTCATCCTTTATAAAGGATCTGTTTTTACAATTCATAGCACTATATATATTAAAATAAATGTTTCAGTTGCATCTTGTGACCAATTTTTTTTTTTATAAAAGAAAACAAAAGTTTTCATGAACAAAAAATTAACCCCAAAAATAAATGCATACTTTCAAAATTGAAAAAAACAATCATCTTGAATTAAATCCCTCTCTTGTTCTCAGGCCAGATAAATGTAGCATCTTGATTTGCTTTCAAGACATTATATTAACAACAATTTTTAGTTATAAATAAATACAATCCAACAGTATAACAACCAAAAACCAATCTATTTTATGCACACTATCGATGAACAAATAGGAACTGATTCTTACAGCAACCAAAACAGTCTAAGAGAATCTCTACATACACAGAAAATATTAATGAAAAAAAAGTACCAACAAATAGAAAGAAAGAAAAATAGCTTTAAAGAGAAAACCGAAAAGAAGGCTCATATAATGAATAAAAACCTTAGTATCCAACATGAGAGCACAGAGAATGCCAGTGTTGTTCATGGCAGTCCTGAGGTTATCAAGAGTCTCTTGATGGTAAGCATGAGTGCCATGAGAGAAGTTGAAGCGAGCCACGTTCATCCCAGCTCTCAAAAGCCTCTCCAACATATCGACAGACCGAGAAGAAGGTCCCAGAGTGCACACAATCTTAGTCTTTCTCTTGCTCTCAGACCCATCAACTCCAAGTATCTTCTCCATTATGCTATGCTATGAACTACGTAAAAACAAAGGCTCAAAGGGTTTTTGTGTTTTCTGTTAAGGGTTTTACGGCTTCTCACAATGACCTATGTGTGTATATATATAATATATATAAGGATGGTTCCTCTACTTTTTTCTTGTTCCGTGCGCGCGTTATAGGCTTTTCCTTTGTGCTTCGGTTTTGTTATTAATATTGCTTAAGACCCAAGCAAATTGAACTACAAGGAAAAAGGTATATGTCCTGGAATATACTCTTTTTATTATACATTAATAATTCAATCTTCTTTTTCTTTTTTCTTTTTTCTTTTTTACTTTTTTTTTTTTGAGTTCTTTCAATTTTCTTATTCAAAATTTGCATTCAATACTACAATAACAACTTTAGTGGAAAAAAATTAATCAGATATTTTTTTTTAAAGTCTCGGCCCATAATATCCCCTCAAATAAAAAGTCTCAGCCCATAATAATATTTTCTTCTTTTTCTATACTTTTTGTTTTTGTTGAGATTTCCTACCTTAGTGGGTTTTCTCTATTTTCCCAAAGAATGTGTCCCCTATAGTATTGGCCGGACCAAGCATGTAAATGGCCACTTCTCTGTAAATTTTGTTGGTTCAAACTTGGACCATAGGCTTGAAATTCGTACAATGTGAGAATTTTGTCCCTATTGGACAGCATGAAAACATACTAATAGGCGGATAAAGCATAAATTTCTTTAGAATAAGCGAGATGCTACGTTCACAACGTTTTTACAATATTTTCACAACAAATCATAAATGGTTAATTGTTATTGGTTCAAATTTGAACATAACACTAAGATTACTTTTTTGTCCCAATAATAATAACTAGAAACAATTTGTGAAAATGGTCTAAGTTTGAAATAATAATATAGCTTTGTAATAATAATCAAAGCTAGATTTGTGAAAATGGTCCGAAAAAGCTTTTAAGTTACCTCTAGCCCTAGAAAAATATAGTAGAGTATTCAAATAAACCACAGAAGTTTCTTCATTAATTAGAAACTTGAATTTCTCCATTCTTTTTTTTTTTTTTGTTTTCCATCAAAATGTTTATAGGTTCCTTGCACTTCACCCAATGCGTAAGGTTTAGTGGCCCCTCCATTATTCTAGAAACCAAAAAAAAATTAAATGGCATACTGTGGTACGGCCGGATTTCCGTCATGCTAAGCTCTAGTGCTAATGAATTGTACATTTTCTATTATAAAAAAACGAAGAAACAAAAAATTGTTTTCCGCCTAAGACACCTGATATGATGGAGCTTTTGTCATCCTTAATAACTCTAATATGCTAATCAATGGGGAGCCGAAAGGTATGTTCACTCCCTCTAGGGGACTCCGACAAGGAGACCCAATTTCCCCTTATTTGTTCTTGCTGTGTGGTGAAGGGTTGGCTGCAATGATAAAGAAAAAAGAGAGAGAGGGGCTGATTAGAGGGGTGGCGGCTGCAAGATATGCTCCAAGAATTTCTCATCTGTTTTTCGCAGACGATAGCATAATATTTTGTAGAGCCACAGTGGACGAATGTGAACAAGTGGCTAAGGTGCTGGAGGTGTATGAAAGGGAATCGGGACAAAAACTAAATAGAGAGAAAACTGCTCTTTTTTTCAGCCAGAACACGAATGAAGTAGTTAAGGAGCTTGCAAAAGGTACTTTTGGAGCCCAAATCATACAACACCATGAAAAGTACTTGAGATTACCCCCACTGATTGGAAGAGGCAAAAGAAAAGCGTTTAACCGAATAAAAGACCAAGTGGGGAGGAAGATAGCGGGTTGGAAAGGGAAGCTCCTGTCTAATGCGGGCAAGAAAGTGTTAATCAAAGCAGTGGCTCAAGCAACTCCTACGTACACTATGAATGTTTTCAAGCTACCCGACTCACTATGGTCAGAAATTAATTCGATGGTGGGTGGCTTTTGGTGGGGTCAGCGGGGGAAGGAAAAGAAGGTAGCATGGATATCCTGGAAAAACCTATGCAAACCAAAGGCGAAGGGAGGCATGGGATTTAGAGATCTAAAAGCATTTAATTTAGACCTGCTGGCCAAGCAGGGTTGGAGACTTCAACAAAATCCCCACTCCCTGGCTCATAGAGTTTTAAAGGCTAAGTATTTTCCGGAATCATCATTTATGGAAGCCCAACTGGGAAGTAAACCATCATATATATGGCGGAGCATCATGGCAGCAAAAAATGTTATCAAGGAGGGATCTCGATGGGTTGTTGGTGATGGTAGAAGTATTGAGATATGGAATGCAAGCTGGCTGCCATCCTATGATTCTGGTAAGGTTCTAGCCCCAAAAGCTACTTAGGGGTGTGGTGAAAAAGTTGCATCTCTTATCAACCATGAAAAAGGGGAGTGGCGAACCATGTTGATTAAGCAAATCTTCTTTCCGCATGAAGCAGAAACTATACTGAGCATCCCCCTCAGCCCCTTGCACCCAGCAGACTCCTTGGTATGGGCCAAAACACCAAATGGTTGCTTCACAGTTAAGAGTGCATATAGGGAAGCGGTTAAATGCCTTGCTGTAGCAAATGGTGGCACGGATGTACCTGAGTGCTCGGATAAGTCTAGGATGAAAACAATTTGGAGGACCACATGGGGTCTCCAATGCCCAAACAAAATAAAACATTTCCTATGGAGAGCAAGTAGAAATATTCTCCCTACTAAAGAATGCCTGGCGCACAGGAAGATCATTAGGGAGGTTTGCTATGACCTTTGCGGTGAGTGCGAAACTTCTGGCCATATTCTTTAGAGCTGTACAGTTGCAAGTGAAACGTGGAAGGGTATGGGATTCAACATTGATAACAGTATCCCTCCTCCAAATGACTTCTTGGATGTGATGTGGTTACTGCTGGAATCACAGGGAGACAAAGATTGGGAAGCTTTTGCTATTGTGGCTTGGTGTTTGTGGAACAATAGGAACACAGTTAGATATGGGGGAGTGCGAAAACAAAGCAAGATTATAGCGGAAGAAGCAAGGAGGTACAGGGAGGAGGTCCGATCCGTTCTGCCTCCCAAAAACCTTACTCCTAGGCCTGTGACCAAGCACAAACATTGGACCTCTCCGCCCAGGGCTGGTACAAGGTGAATGTGGACGCTGCTATTTTTAAGGAACTTGGTGCCTGTGGAATCGGTGTGGTCATCAGGAATAACCGAGGGTAGATCATGGGGACAATGAGCAAAAAATTGGAGTTTCCGCTGCAGGCGCTAGAAGCAGAAGCCAAAGCGACTGAAGCAGGAATTCTCCTTGCTTGGGACCTAGGGTTGAAGAAGATCATAGTAGAAGGAGATGCACTACTGGTGATACAGGCCATAAAGGGAGTAACTACACCTGCTCTTCCAATCCTTAAAATAATTGAGGGATCCAGGGGTTATTTGAAGTCGTTTTGCTCTTGGAAGGCAGTCCACACAGATAGGAAAAACAATATGGCGGCACATCTACTCACTAGAGATGCCAAGAATGTAAAAAATTGTGTAATTTGGGTTGAGGATTCCCCACCCTGTATTGTGAATCAAATTATGAATGATGTAATTGCATTGGACGCTAGTCCTTATCAATGAAAGCTCTAGTAAACGTTTGGCTATCAAAAAAAAAAAAAAAAAACTCTAATAAGATGATTTTAATTTTTTACCTTGATGAGATAGAGATGAGAGAGACAAGGTTGGCAGTCTGATATTAATTTCTAACCCTAATGAGACAGAGATGAGAGAGACAAGGTTGACAGTGAGACAGCCAAGAGAGAGAAAAGAGTGTTTTGGGATAATGGGATTAAAATTAATGAATATATAAACAGATCAAATTATAAATAGGATATGATAATTATATCACATAATAAATCATTTAAGTTATGTCCATACTTATTTTAAAATGATATTCAATGTCTTTAAGAGAAATAACACACTCTTCTTATTATTATTCATAAGACAAATACAACAACAATAAAAAAAATTTAATCTCAAATTTTTTAGAGAAATACTATATTCACAACATTTTCATAACAAATTATAAGTGACAAGTTTTTACTGATTGTTATTAATGGGGCAAAATTTTAATGATAATTTCAAATTTGAACCAATAACAACTAACCACCTATGATTTATTATGAAAATGTTATTAAATGTTGTCAGTGTAGCACCTCTTAATTTTTTAGGTTGACTATGGATCTTCAATAAATTAGTCTAAGTTAGACACATGTTTTCTTTTATTTCATTCTATTATATCCAAAGCTATACTTTCTATTACTTTCTTAATTCATGTGTTATTTTTTACTTTCTACTTTCTTAATTCACTCTTTTTTTACTAGTGTATCAATCACTCTCTTGTGAACAAATCATTTAGGGGACTCTCCCTCATCTTTTCATCCATGAGGGTCACTCATATCTTTAGACAGATTCCTCATTTCAAATCTTATCTTTTTGTGTATTTCCATTTATCTAGCTACAATCATTTCATAAATACATTGCTTTTTAACCCAACAATCAGTAACATAGAGCACGACCAATCTCATAAAAATTTTCCTTAAATTTAATTGGTATTCTACAACCACACAATACTCTTGATGTACTTCTTTACTTCATCCACCCTGATCTTATCCTATGATTCATATCATTTTCAATCTTTCTATATTTTATGAATTATTGATCCACGAACCAAGATATTAGAAGCTGTCACTCTTTAGTATCTCTTGACCGCAAGTCCTTACCACCCCTTCATCTCCATTTCTACTTTCACTAAACTTACATTTCATATACTCTATTTTAGTCCTACTTAATTTAAAGTTTCTAGTGAGTTCCAATTAGCTCAATATGTAAAGTCTCTAAGGGTTGAATAAGAGATATGGAGTTCAATCTTCACTTACACTAAAAATCAACTAATGCCTTGGTCTGGTAATAAAGAGCTATCATCAAAAGTACTGGACGCAATAGATTGAAACTCTCTCAAAAAACAAAATCTAAAGCTTCAAAATTTTATAGTGTCTTGTCAAATTTCTAACTTGGTATTGATTCTTCTTAAAATTTTATCCATTAAAACTATAAAATAAAAATAAAAAATACACCAAGGGACTTATTCTTTAATCAATTTAGTGATCTCATACATTACTAGTGTAACGAGGTATGAATTCAATGTTAACCCTTGATGCAAACCTATAGTGATAGGAAATAGAAAACTCACTTGTGATGCCCCCAATCGTTCATAGTAGTTAAAATTCCATCATACATATCCTTAATCAACTTAATATACTTTAGAGGTACTCAATTATTTTTCAAAACCCATGACAAAGCCTCACTAGGAATCTTATCATATACTTGCTTTAGGTCAATAAGACCATATGAAGATCTTTACTTCTCTATATTTTTCCATTAGATGTCTAAGTAAGAAAATAGCTTCCATTGTTGATTTTATTGGATATAAAACCAAATTGACTCAATGGTATTATCATATCATGTCTTAACTTAGGTTCAATTTCTTTCTCCTAAAGTTTTATAGTGTGACTCTTAAGTTTAATTCCATAATAATTAATAATATCAATGAATTAAATATATTAGTTGCTGTTTTTTTATGTGATACATTTTAGTTGTTAATTGGATTAATTTGGTTAAAAATGGAAAAACAAATCATTTTTGTTATGTTCTCTTTTGTCATTGCTCATATCTAAAACTTTATTTTATTAATTTGGTTACCAAATGGGGATAACAGTTGCAAAATACTTTATTATTGTAGTTTGCCAAATGCTCTAGAACTAAAGCTCTTTATAGTTAAAACTCTTCATTTGAAAAACAGCTAAAACTATAATTCCTACAACAATACTCAATAGGACCTTTAAACCCTACAACTAAATCTCTACTATCTATAGTAATACCAAATAGATCCTTTGCGATTTTCAAAGAAAGAATAGATCCTTTCTTTTAGGAAAAAACTTTGAATTTACTATTCATACTTTATAAATCAAAGAAAGTTCAATCAAAATTTTAAATTAGAATCCATTTTTGGGTCATGTGTTTAAATTTATGTGAGGATCACACTAAAATTATCCACTTAAATTTGTATCATATGTCCACATAAAGTTTTTAATCTTTGTGCCAAGTGAGTTAATGAATGCAAAAAACTAAAAATCTAATATTAATGAATTATAAAATTATTAAAAAAATTCTATCACATATATTCAACAAAGATCACCACACGTTCTATCTTATAAAAAATTAGAAAAAAAATGATCATAAGTAGTATTAAATTTAGGTAAAATTTTTAATATGTGACTAATTTCGTTTACATTTAAAAAAAAAATAATTTGACTAATTATTTATATTTTTATGATAAAAATTGTGTTTATTTTTAAATGTATCCATACATGTGCATGTCTTACATGTTATTTTTTAAAATAATTTCATTAATTATTTATAATTTATAATAAAAATTATGTTTAATTTTAAATGCATTCATGCGTTTGCATGGGTTACAAACACTTAAAGCTCTAGAAAGTTTTTTTTTTTGTTTAAGTTTTATATCACAAAAGCTCTGCTACTAAATTTCAACAACTTAAAATCCCACATCCTACAATAATTCCAATCAGGCACTTGGTTCTATAGTTTTATTCACAAAGAGCTTTAAAAAAAAAGGTATTAGCATTTGAAAATTTACCATTATTAAGTTTTTTGAAACCATTACCCTCGCCTGATACTCTGATAACCAAAATGTGAGAAATGACACAAAAAAAAAAAAGAGAAGAAGATAATATAAAGTGCTGCAATTTTTTTTTATAAATAATAATTATTAAAATTTAAATAATTAAATTGATGGTAATGTTCATTATTGTTGTTGTTGTTGTTGTTTATGGGCACGGGATTTCTTTTTGATAGGGGGTATTTTTTACTGAGAAAATTTTCTAACTCTTCTTTACTCGTCGGGACAAACAGCTCCTTCAATCTCCTTGAGACCCGTCGGGACAAACAGCTCCTTCAGTCTCCTTGAGACCTATCGGTCACACAATATCGCCCATACCTCCGTCGTCAAGACTGAGAGCACCCGATGAGTTAATTTGCATACCGACGGGTGGGTGCACTTAGTCCCATAGCCTTTTGTGTGTTCTCCACTCATGTCACCTCTCCACTCATGTCACCTTATATGGAAAAAACTTGCACACCACATCCAAAGACGATACTATATATTCGTATCCTCCCAGTATGGGAAGTAAAGCCCTAAGACCTCGGAACTTTAACTCCATATCTTCTCTACAGGAAAGATTATACATTCAAGGGATTTTGGTCAGCTCTGCACCACTATATAAGCACCAAGTCTCCTATTCCCTAAAGTACGTGAAATTTCTAGCTCAAACATTTTTGAGTTATTAGAAATTCATCTCTCACTAACTTAACCTTTGGAGGGTCTTTGGCCAACACCCCACTGGTGCTCTATGTAGGTTCTTTATTCATTTATTCTTCAAGTACCCTAATTGGCGTGCATATGAAAAATTGACTCACTGACGATTCTGTGCATCATTACTTTTTATAAAAAGTTATATGACATTACCAATATTTCACTATTTTTGTTGGGTTTAGGTATGACCTCAACTAAATTAAGCAATTACCTAAGTTAAATAATTAAATTCAATTTATGCAAAGGTTCAATTCAAATAAGTAATGCACAGCTACATTGTCAATGTAGATTTTTTTTTTTTTGATACAATGTCAATGTAGATTTTAATGCAACTAAAAATAAATTTCAAGACACAGAAGATATGGTGACTATAGGAAAAACTCTAACGGGAAAAACCTCAACGGTGATATGTTAAAGTCATCATTGCTTTAAAAAATTCATGATGAAGATTGAACTTACAACAATAAGGAATATTTCAAATCCCAAAATCGCAACCTATAGGAAAACCTATTGAACTATTGAGTGCAACTCCAACTCGATTAGACTACTCTCCACGTGAACAGTGAATCTATTTGGTTCATAAATATCCAATTTGTGGTTCACTTCATACAATCACAGCTTGATTGATAAAGGTTGAAGGTGCAACAATTTTTAACTGACCAACACTGGACTTTGTAGCTCTGGAAACTTAGCTTGGTGCAAAACCCTAGGCGAACAAGATCACAACAAGTTCTTTAGTACAATGTGCCCCTGGATCACGGAATCTCTCTCTATGAGGTCACACATGAGTTCTATCAGATCTCTAATGATGACAGCCAGGGGCGGAGCCACTTGGCTCCATGCCCCCCCCCCCCCCAAAAAAAAAATTCTTCAAATTTCCACTAGAGTATGTAAAAATATTATATGGGCCCCCCCAAAAGTTAAGATCCCCCCCCCCCCCCCCCAAAAATTATTCTCAACAATTCTTCTAGAACTCTAGTCCAATACAACTTCAAATTCAGCAAAAAACTTGGCCCAAATCCAGCCCCACCTGCCAGCCCCAATTCCCTAAACAAACAAAATTATTCTTTTCTAAACCATAGACACTTCCATCCCAGCCCAAATCCAAAATCTAAAATACCTAATTAAACACAAACAAAAGGCATCTTCAGACTTCAACCATCACAGTTTGAAAAAAGAAAAAAAAAAAAAAAAAAAAAAAGAGAGAACAATCTAATATACTCTCATGCCTCTGCCTTACTTTTGTAGCTTCTCAATTCGTGCCTCCAAATCTCCAATAGTGTCACGCCCCCGCGTCTGCCTCAGAAACAATCTCCCCATCGGCTCACTGTGATGTCGCTACCTCCACCAGCCTGCTAAACTAGCCTTTATTGCCCCAACCTCAACTCAAACCCTCACATCAATTCCTCAAGGTATCTCACTCATTCATTCATTCTCATCTCAGTTCTTTAGTTGACTTCTTTCTCTTTTTCTCTATAACTGAACTAAATACTGATAGTAGAATAGAAATATCAAATATGTTTATGTAATTTCCCTTTGCCAGCAAAGCAATTTATACTTATTTGACTTTGTCTTTTGTTTTGTTTTTTTTTTTTTTTTTTTTGGTGGTGTTTATTGTTATTGTATTCTTTATTATTTGATCCATTGACTCTGAGACTAGCCTTTTGGCTTCTGTGTTGTTTGTCCCTTGAGTGGGGGTCGGGTCAAACTTGCATTGTGTAGTTAGATAGTAAAGTAAGTTATAAATGAAAAAAAATTAATCTATGGAAGGAAATTGGGGTTAGGGCTGTGAGTCTATGTATTTGGTTTTCAGTCATTACATTATACATGGTAGTGGGGTGTTGTAAATTTATTTGGTTTATGTTGTTTGTTTATACTTTTGATTGATTTGTTTATTTAGTTTTTTTTTTTATCCTAAAAGGTCATTACTTAACTACAGGTGTATTTATATTATAATTCATGTAAGGGTGAATTTTATATGATAATTTATTATCTCTCTCTCCCAAGTTAGTTTATCATTTGTTGAATTGATTTTTTTTTTTTGGATTGAAATTAGGTGTCAAATAATGAGCAAACGACAAACAATTGATGCATTCTTTAAGAAAAAATATATTAGTTATTCAGAACTTAGGACTTCTGTAGAAACAAATGTTGATTCTTCAATGCCTAATAAGCGTTCCTCCAAATGTTCAAGAATTGAATATAAAGGAATAAACCGTGATCTAGGATCACGTAAACAAATATATGAATTCCCTGTCAACAAACAAGATGAAATTCGACGTGCTTATCTCATAGCCAGTCCATATCAACCTAGAGACATAAAGTATCCATACAAAAGACCGAAAAATCGTCGTCGTAGTTTTCAATCTCCGTGGTTTGAATCACATTCAAATTAGTTGGAATACTCACCTTTTTTGTATGTCTACATTGAACAAGACAATTTTTTATGTTTATTAATATTCAAGTATATGATAATATATGAAAATTGATAATTTTGTATTCAATAGACTTATGAATTATATTTAGTATATCTCTATCACAACCCGGCCCCCCCAAGTAATTAATCCTGGCTACGCCCTGATGATAGCTCTAAAATGTACTATTTAAGTAATCCAAAAACCTTAGTGCACAAATATCAATATTGCCATGTCATCAAAAATGAAAGTAAGAATTCAGGCTTCTTAATCAATCGGCTTGTGTTGAGTTGGTGTCAAGACAGCAAATTTGGCACTGTTTTGAGCAAAACTTTGAACAGCTTTCTTGTATCTTCAAGTGAACTTCTTAGACAACTTATTGACACTAAAAACTAAAACTCAATTACATTAAAAAAAAAAAAAAGTGTTTTGACTTAATTTACCAACACAAATGCTGAATGAATAGAAGCTTAAGGGCAAAAGCTTCAAAACTTTAGCTTTCCATAACTATTTTGTGAGATATATTTAACAACTAAAGCTTTCCAAACATTAGCTTTCCATAACTAAAGCCTTCTATTACTATTTTGTGGGATATATTTAACAACTACTTATTTTCTTTTCTTTTCTTTTTTGGTAAAAAAGAAATGATTAGGGAGGTGACCAATGTGTATTCCCAACCTAGGCATAACCATAGTAGTACCCTAACCACTCTTAGGTAAGACCCCATACTCCCAGTCAGTCAAGTTAGTTCAACCATTTGGGATGAAAATCGGATATAAAGAGCACCAGCACACAGCTAGTTGTTGAGGCTCGAACCCAAGTCCTAAAACTTGTTGGCCCAATTTCTTACCAACTAGGCTACTGGAATTAAGGGTGTGCATGGATCGGGTTAAGTCGAGTTAAGGGAATTTTTTTACGCAACCCACTATTTGGGTTAAAAAAAAAAAATTCGACCCAACCCACGTGGATCAATTTGGATTGGGTTGAACCCATGGGATTGGACAGTTTATTTATTTATTACTATTATTATTATTATTATTATAAATTGAGCAGAAAAAAATATATTTCACTTGCCACCTAAGTTGATAAACAAAATATACATAAATTAGTATCACAACTCAGTTATAAACAAAAATGAGTGAAGTGAGAGGCGGCAAAGAGAGAAATTAGATTCTTAGAGTTTGCGAGGTAATGGGGTTTTATATAGGAAGAGCCGAATAGGGGGAAAAAAAAAGATAAAAAAAATTATTAATTATATAATATATTTTAAATATATATTTAAAATATATAATTTAAATTTTAAATATATAGGTGAGTTGGGTCAGGTTAGGTGGGTTTGTTGTTGTTATGACCCGAACTCAACCCGACTCACTATTAATAAAATTTGCATAACCTAACCCAACCCAACTCAACCCACCAACCCCTAAAAACTTACCCAACTCGATGGATTAGGTTGGGTCGGGTCGGGTCGAGTTAGGTTGGGTCGGGTCGGTTTTGACAAGTTGGTGGGTTGGCTACACAGCACACACACCCCTAACTTGAATACTGATTTTAACAACTACACAAAACTGTTTTCCCGTCTTATTAATATATAGTTTTATTTTTTTCAGACAATAAGTAATATTTTTTTTTTTTGGAGAAACAAACACACATACACACAACTGATACAAGAGAAGAGAGAGAGATTTTAACACAAAAATATACCACAAACTCCACTCAAATTTCAAGGTTTAATAAGGGTATAGAGCGTGTATATTTGAATATGTACGTCAATTTCAAGGTTTAATAAGTAGCTTACTAGATTGAGTTGAAAGCATATTCTTTCATTCTTTACCACAGGGAGAGAGAGAGAGAGAGAGAGAGAGAGTTAGCCTTTATGGAATGCGTTCAATTGAAGCATTGCTATATTATTAAACCGTTATGCCTAATGTTTCCCTTTAGGCATGCGACACCTGAACCATGCATATATTCTAGAATGACAAAGCAGATTTATAGATACTGATTGAAAAAGGCATGCACAATGACAAGCATAATTTCAGTAAGACGTTCAAAGAGAAAAGATAACATAAATAACGCCCATGCATCTTTAATATAATGGTTGTATTAGAGCACTAGCATCAGGGGTGTAAATATCCCCTAGTTGCTATTGTACAACCTAAGCCACCCAATACTCACACTATCTAGATTTGTAAACTTAAAAAAATTTGCTACCTATGAATAGTAAGGTTGTACATATGCAACCTTACTATTCATAGGTTGTAAAAAAAAAATTATTATTGGAAGATGTGGTTGTGTGTGAAGAGAAAAAGTGAGTGAGGGAAAAAGAGACAATAATACTTTTTATTATTTTATTAGGTAGTTTATATTATTTTATTAGATTGTATATAAAAATAAAAACTGGACTGTATAATGAGTTGTAAAATGAGTCCGTAAAATAAATAAAATAGTATTTGAGGATGCAAAATATGTTTTTTTTTTTTGGCATCTCCAGATGCTAATGCTTTAGACATAGAACGTGGAAAAAAGTGTTAAGGTACTTTTAATCTTATAAAGCTCTTTAATAAAAATTTTACCCATTTGATAATTTTATAAAGAGCTTTCTCTAAGCTCTTTAATAAAAATTTTACACATTTGATAATTTTTATAAAGAGCTTTCTCTCCTCCCTTCCCATCTGACATGATAGTCTATGGGAAGAAAAAATTTATATGGTGGAGTTTAATTAGTCGTAGAACTTTTGTGATATAAAGTTTTAAATGAAGAAACTCTTTAATGTTGAGTTTTTGACAAATTACAATGACCGGGCTATAAAGTTCTAGATTTGTAAAATATGAATAGTAAATTATCAAAATTGTTGTTGTTGTTGTCTTTTTTTTTTTTTTACTATGAAAAACTCTTAAGTTGATGTAGAATTAAAGAAAATAATAGAAGTGCGAGTGCAATACAAGTCAGCAACCATCGAAAAGGTTGAAGCTTGTGGACAACAAGAAGTAATTGATCGATTAGAGCATTCTCATTAAGAATTGTAAATGCTATAATTGCTAAATTTTAACATCAAGTTTGTAAAAAGCATACTCCGAATTGTAAATCCTATTAATTTTGCAATCTAGCTACAGCCCAGCAACCCACTGTAGCAAGTTTGTAAAAAAAAATTTGTTTAATGGTAATTGCTGGGTACAGAAAACATGGTATGAATGGCAGAGTACAAAAAATTATTTGTTTAATGGTAGTTGCTGTAAAAAAAACATAAAGAAAGAATAAAAAAATATATATATTTAAGTGAAGTGGTAAAATAATAGAACCTTTGATGTTGGGTGTGTTGTAAGTGGGATGTTAAAATGAATAAAGTAACTTTTTGAAATGCTAAATGCTAATTTTTTTACAATTCTTAATAAGAATGCTCTAATAAGGGCACATAGTAGCACACTAGCACTTGTGTGGGAGTGGGCATTTCTATCGATGAGCCTCCCAAAGGTTATGCAATCATCTACCTGTAGACAAAACTATTTAATATATGATTCAAAAGAAGGGGATATTTGCACACTAACGGTAGAAAGGGTAATAATATAGTAAGTTAATACACAATTGAAATAAATAAGCAAACTAGCATCTCGAGTTTCTAAAACTCGAGATCAATATTTAAACTCGACTCTCAAAGACTCGCTTTGAGAGTTTGTGCTGGATGAGGTGGACAGAAAATGCCACATAGGAGGTCAGCTCAGAAGGCAAAACCGAGTCTGTAAGACTCGATTTTGTTCTTGAACAACACACCTGAAGACGACGAAGACGACGAAGAACAAGAACAGGCCTGAAGAACAGAGGAATAACAGATGACAAAGAAGAACAGATCTGAGTGGGCGATTGGGACGATCTGAGATGCGCTTGTCTCCGTCGATGGGTTGCCGATGGGTTTGCCGACGTGGGCTTGCCGATGGGTTTGCCGATGTGGGCTTGCCGATGTGGGTTCGTCGATCGGTTTTCATCAGTCCGCGCTTGTCTCCGCCGATGCCGATGTCGATGTGGGTTTGTCGATCGGTTTTCATCAGATGGGTTTGCCGATGGGTTGGGGTTTGTATGTTCGCCGATGGGTTTGCCGATGGGTTGGGGTTTGTATGTTTTGTATGTTCGCCGATGGGTTGGGGTTTGTATGTTTGTATGTCTGTTTGGGTGTGAAGTGTTCTGGAGCTTTTAAAGTGTTGATCACAAATCGAGTTTTGGAAACTCGATTTCAAGGTAAGCAAATCGAGTTTTACAAACTCGATTTCAAGCTGAAGCAAAACGAGTTCTATAAACTCGATTTCAACGTGGATCCACCCGGAAAAAACTCCACGTCAGATGGTTGTAGCTTAGGATCTCCAGTATTAAAAACTCGATTTCAAGCTTGAACTCGAGTTTTAAAAACTCGAGATGTTATTTTTCCAAATTGTTTTGAAACTGGACAAATAACAAAATTCTTAGCAATATAATGTTAAATGAAAAAAAAATTCTTCAAAAGAATGATCAGAATGAGTATATTTAGAGAGAGTAGTGCTACATAATGGTGATAAGGAAAATTATCATTTACAAAATAATTATATAAAAATATCAATAAAATCAATAAACATAAACATTTTATATTTTTTACAGAATTTTCAAATCGAGCAGTTATTTATTTATGAGTTGGGTTCAAGTTAAACCTGATGTAACTCTAAGCAATGTTACACCACTCAATAACTTGTTATTGAATTAATATTTTAAAAATCCAACCGTTAAATTACATGTTCTATATGTTCTTAACATACATGCCAATTTTCATATCTATCGGAAATTGTTTACCATTTGATTCATAAACACATCTTTTATGCATTATTTTAAACTACAAAAAATTGAATTTTAACAATTGATTGATGACATGGCTATTAATTTTTTATCACCTTGAAATTTTGCAAGCATGAAGAATATACGAAGATAATGTAATCTAACGGTAGATTTGTTAATATTCTCATCCAATTAAAAAATATTGAGTGGTGTAACATTACTTAGAGTTACATCAAGTGTAACTTGAACCCAGCTCTTTATTTATATAATATATATCGGAATAGAATTTGGTTTGAATGAAAAATGGCATTCATCAAATGGTAATAATATTGATGAGGTAGATTTCTCCTTTTTTTTTTCACATCAATTTGAATGATTGACATGCATATATTGTAAAACATTAGTCGAAAAAATCATGAAGATTAATAGGTTTTCACTTTGTTATATCTTATATTAGAATCCTTAACCTACATCTTAAAATTGTTGCAAAGTTTTATCTGATACAGAAAAGTGGGGGAGAGGGACAAAGGACAATGCTACATTTGACAATGGCAATCGTAAATAAGAAAAAAAATTCCTCACTGTGCGATAATGATGCGTAAAGAAATGTGATGAAGTTGTGGGGGGTCATTGATTAATCAGACCATAAACACCAAAACAAGGCTTTTGGATCAAAATCATATACCTTTTTATCTACACACAAAAAAACCTAGTTTGGTACACTTTGGAATTGCTTTGGTTCATAGTTTGTAATGCAGGGGACGTAACATATATGGGACGGATACTTACACATTTCATTTAGTTTATAATTATAAAAAATGGGAAAAAAAAAAAAAACCATAGACTGACGTGCATACGGGTATATTACAATTTTGAATGAAAAATTTGGAACTAAAAAAATGATTTATCTTATTTCTTTTATTATATTCTTTTTTTATGATAAGATTTTACCAATTTAAATTAACTGAAACCCACTATTAATTTTCAATTTAGTTCATATGTTGTTTTTTTATAAGATTATATTATTAAATCAATATATATTATATACACACTTTTATTTTTTTAATTATGTTTTCAATCAAAATAGGTTGAGGATGAAGGTTCAGAAGAATCAGAACCATCCATTTTGAAGCCTCAAAGCCAACGATGTGTAGCATTTGCTAGAACGAGATGGCTTTTCCAATTCTGTGTACACTAAGCTATAAGTCGTTCAGTTTCCTACTAGTAAGTTTAGCCGAGTCAATAACAAGATTAACACTGTTACAAGCCGTTGGAGTTTGTTTTATTTTCTGCAACTCTATTCTAAATAGTTATATCAGAGCATAAGTTAGTTTGATCTATTCTAAATAGTTTCCACCTACTCAAGCACCATTTTGTTTTTGTCTAATATGGCAAATATGAAAGACTGTTAAGCTTGATCATACCAATTATGTTGTGTGGAAGCACCAAATCACTATTGTTCTCAATACCTATTCTTGAGTGTCGTAGTCAATATCTTCAAGGTAGTGCGAGAATTCTCACTAGTGAAGTCAATCCAAATTATAAAAATGGCAGGTCAATGACAAAGCCTTACTTACCTTCATCAACCCTACTTTGGTACCATCAGTTTTACCCTTGACTATGGGTCTGAAATCTGATCAAGGAGTTTGGCAAGTTCTTGATAGCAGATTTTCATCGATCTCCTTATCACATGTGCTTGATCTGAAAGAAGACATGCTCAATATCAGAAAGGAAAATGACTTGGTCAATGTATATATGCAAAAGATCAAAGTAAGAGGCTGCAGTCTCAGTTTTTCTTGATGATAAGGAGCTCTTATATGTGACCCTCTAGGGCCTTCCAAGAGAGTTTGGTCCATTCTATTCTACCATTTGAACCAGAAATTGACCACCCAATTTTGAAGAATATTACACACTCCTACTTAACAAAAAGAATTTCATACACTCCTAAATGCTCAAAAACACCCACCAAGGTGATCATCTGAACTGTACAAAGATCCTTGCACTGTGGCTACGATTGCTTCTATGAAATTAGAAAACTATCCTCACGCTCAATTTCAATTTAATCAAGGATTGAATAGAGGAAAAGGCAACGGATGTAACACTAGAGGAAGAGGTCGTTCCAACAACAATCAAGGTCAAAAACACAATCAGTTCACTCAATCAAAAAGTGCACACAGCCAATTCAAGCAGAACATATCAGAAACATTTTTTTCATTTGGATAAACAGAACATCAGAATCATCTTGGCCAGTGTGCTAGGACTGTGGTAAGTCAGGCCACTTAGCCCTTGATTGCTATCACAAGATGAACTTTGCCTATCAAGGCAATCATTCACCTAATTAACTGGGTGCAACGGTCAGTCACTTGATCCTTTGCTGCACAGGGTAATGACCCTTGGTTAACTAAAAGTGGCGCAACTGACCACCTTATTGCCAACCTCTACAATTGGGCAATCCAGGATATATGGAGTCTGGGAAAAGTTTCACTGGGCAATGGACAAGCTATAGCCATTACCCACATAAGTAAACACTCTATTACACACTCCTTTACACATGCCTTTAAACTCAAAAAGTTTTACTGCAAACATAAGCTTGACCTATGAAAATAAAAGTTACACTTACCAAGAAGTTTCTCTCTAGAGCAAAGTTCCTAGTGATGATCTTATGCATCCTTTCAAATAACAAATCATTTTGTCTGCTTGAGTCAGCTGGTAGGTGATCAAAACATATCCATCAAAAAAGACCAGGAGAAAAGAAAAAAAAAACACAGTTATTATAACAAAACAGAGAGGATTTTGGCTATGTTTTAACACCATCAAGATGATATGAATTTTATTAGAACCCATAAAAAAGTTGGACATATATCAAATAGGATCTTGACTGATAAAAATGGCCCATGAAACCAAGAGAAAGTTTTGAGAAACTTTGGAATTAGATCCATCGTATCCAAGGTTCATGTTATGTCCAACTTACAATCCAACTAGATTATCTAAATAGAGATTTTATTTAGGCTAAAATACACTTTACAATCTATAACTTTGATCAATTTTCAATTAGTTTATTAACATTAATCAATTATCATTTTAGTCCACTGAGATTAAAAGTTGTCATTTGCTTGGTTTAAGTTAATAAAATAATCTCTATAATTATTTTTTTTAATGCGTAACTTGTGAAGCAATGTCATTTTAGGAAGTTTCGCAGTAATGGACAGAAGGACATAAGTGACTGCCTTATCAATTGTTCCAAATTATAGAGTCAAGTGTATTTCTGCCTTTTATTTAATATACTTTTGAAGTAGTGCTAAAAGTTTAAAAATGTAATTCATAGTGTGTCTAAAAACAATTATATTTCCTCTTCCTCCATCCAAACATAGAGTAAAATTTTGGCTATTTTTACCAATGATCCTAAGCTCTCTCCCTCTCTGATTCTAAAAGAATTCCCAATAGTTTCAAATAGTAGCACTCTATGCCCATAGACCTGCCAACAGGAAATCAACACAAAACAGGGTCATGCACGCCACATGTAATTGCTTTGCTATTTTTTATTTTCTAATCTATTTCTGCATGCTGATTTTTTATTTTCTAATCTATTTCCGCATTAATAGTAGCCTAAAACTCCACAACAGTACACACAAAATCAGCTTTCCCCACAAGTCATTACATTACAAGAGACATAAGCATCCTGCATAAAACATAGGGGCAACATGACCACCAAAAGTCAGTCAATTAGCCAGGAGAGACACAAATATATTACAATAGGGAGGGGAAAGCCACACAGTTTAACTATCAACAGATACACACAAAAGGGGTTCAAGGTGTTAAACTATTGGTTATATTTCAATAATTTACTTTGTGATTAAGCAAAACGGAACAACATACAGATCTAATTATAAGCAATAACACAAAAAGGATGTGATAGACAAAAACAATAAATAGATATTGTATATATAAGAAGAAATCCGCAAATATTTAAAAACTGACAGACAAAATGCGTGAAGGATGAATGATTCAGTTCTTCCGCAAATATTTAAAACTTACAGAGAAAATGCGTGAAGGATAAATGATTCAGATCAAGTCTTGTGTTTGACACAATCTCCTTAAAATAAATTTCACCCCTCACACAATCACTGTGGTGCTTTGAAACTTACGGACGTCTACCTTCCAGGATAGAATAATCTATAGCATGAGAACGAAGCACACAAGGTCGTACTCTGCGAACTACTCAATGTCTCTTTCTCTCTCTTCGACTCGAATGAATACAAAAAATTATTTTCTCTCTTAGAGAGTTTTTCCAAAAAAAAATCAGTTTTCATAAGTGAGAGACTATGAATTTATATACGTTAGTGAACAGACACATTGTTCAAAATAAAAACTATTGTGCACAGACTGACTAACTCAAAAAATAAAATAATAAAAATTATTATTTGGACAAAAGGGCCCAGTTCACATATGCCAAAACCCAACCTATTATCCGGCTCATAAGCATATAAACTCGTATATTATCTCTTTCCTTTTTTGTGTGGGACTTAGGATTTTCATCACTTTTAACAACATTTTCAAGTGAACAAATTAAACATCATTTTCTTATTCACTCAATACTATTGGCATAAACTTCAAGAGCTCTTTCTGCAATCATCCTTTTGTTTTTTGATAAGTAAATATTAGATAGTTTTTACACCAAATGATCTTTCTTCTTCGTCTCTGACATCTTGAAAAAAATTCACTAAATGAAATAAACAGTAATGATACTTGTGTCTTGTGCTTCAGGCTTATGAGAAAAGGTACTGACCTGATATATCTTTTAGGTCTCTGTGTAATGGTAATCTGGGACACTATAAAAATTTAGTACATCTTCTGAAAATTCGTCACATATGATTTCTTCTGTATTTCCCCCAGCTTTAAGAGCTACAGGCAGAATCTGTACAGACCATTATCACCCATTTTTTCCTTCAGTTAGACCAAACTGTGGCCTGCAACTTTTAAGACATTCCTCTCATCCATCATTTTTCTTAACCTCTCAGCATCTCCGAACTTTCCAACACCTGCAAAGATGTTGGACATGAGCACATAATCCCCTCCATATGCCCTCTCCATCTCCAATATCTTCATGGTTACCCTCTCACCCATCTCAGCATTACCATGAAAGCTACAAGCACCCAAAAGTGTCCTCCAAATCACAACATTAAGAATCTCAGCAGGTATTTCTAATGCCATCTTCTCTGCTTCTTCTAACCTCCCTGCCCTCCCCAGCATATCTATTAAACAACCATAGTGCTTGATATCTGGCACAAGTTTACACTTATTTACCATCTTGTTAAAAAATATGAGCCCCTCCTCAACGAGTCCTGCATGACTACAAGCATTTAACACACTCAAAAAAGTCACCCGATTTGGCCTCAGACCAACTTGCTCCATCCTTTCAAAACTATCTAATGCTTCTTTTCCTAAACCATGCATTGCATAACCAGAGATTATAGATGTCCAGGACACCAAATTTTTCCTCTGGGCAGATACCTCCTCAAAGAATCTTGATGCACTCTTTATGCACCCACATTTTGCATATGAGTCAATAAGGGAATTTGTAACACGTATATCAGATGCATTAAATCCTTTTTTCTCTCCATAAGCATGACATGATTGGCATAACTTGAGAGCCCCGAGATTTGAAATGGCCGGAAAAATGGCCAGAAGTGTAATTTCAGTGGGTTCTAAACCGTCAATAACCACCATTCTTTGAAACAAAGCCAAAGCTTCATTAGGCCGATTCATACGTGTATAGCCATCAATAATACCAGTCCAGGACACAACAGTCCGAGTTGGCATCTGATCAAAGAGAGAACGAGCAATTTGGAGCTGACCCCACTTCGTCAAACCAGTGATCAAGACATTCCAAGTGACAATGTTCCTCTCAGGCATTTCATCAAACGCGTGCATGGCATCAACCAAACAACCGCAAACAGCAAACACGTGCACCAGAGCAGTTTGTACGTAAACATGGGATTGAAAACCCACTTTGAAAATGACAGCATGGAGTTGAAATGCAGAAAGGGTGGACATAAAGTTGGCAAAATTGTGGAGAAGGAAAGTATAGGTGAAGCTGTCAAAGGAAAGAATAAGAGAGTTGAGGTGCTTGTAGAGAAGGAAAGCGTGTAGAGGGAATTGGGTGAGGGAATAGCAGCGGAGCAAAGTGTTGAAGAGAAAGGTATGGGAGGTAGAGTAGTGGTGGTGTAGTAAGCCAGAGGTGATGAAGTGAGAGTGGACTTGTTGGGTTGCATGAGTGTTCGAAGGGTGTTTGAGTAAGAGAGAGACCAAATGCCGTAATTGTCGTTGTGGGTTAGTATTACTATTACTATTATGTTGGAGTTGGAGTTGGAGATTAGTGGTAAAGGCCTGCTTGGGAGGAATACTCCGCCTTCTCATCAACCTCAACAGCAAATTCTTTTCCTTCATTCAGGAACTGAAACTGAATTTGGAAACAAACAAAACTAACTGCTAATGACACATATTAAGTGGATGATGGAAAAAGGCAAAGATACTGGTTGCCCAAAACATATAACACTCTCTCTAGTCTTGCCCAAGGCCCCAAAGTTTGTCTCTGCATTCACTGGAACATGAATTTTGAAGTTTGAAGCAGAGGGAGGGAAGGGAAGAGGTAGCTGAAAGAGATGGGCTCAGTCAGAAAAATGTCAACAAAATGAACCATAAAGCCCTTAGCCTAAATATTTCTTTTAGAAACACCGAAAGATGTCCGCTACAAAACTCAGTGATACTTATATTAAATTTGCTCCAAGGCATAATTATAAGTTAGGGGGGCTTGGGCTGAACTCACGGGCTTAAAATTATGAAGAGACTAACTGTGTTGGGCCTAGTTTGAGAAGAAAGGAAAAGATACGAGAAGCCTGGATTTTTTGCAAGCGATGGAAAGAAATTCCAGGCTTGAAGATTGAAGAAGAGTTGGGTAGGAAAATATTGAGGAGGGCAAGCTCGCAACGCAAGCTTCTATTAGAATTTGGCTTTTTGAATGAAAATTGATTTCTATATTACTACTTTTATTTTCGCTTATTCTGCATGAAGGCTTCAAATTTCCTAGTTGCTGAGAACACACATACGTAAGTCGAACGTCATTTGTAAAAATGTATAACCAAAAAAAATTTTAAGAGCTTTTTTATAGTTTAGGTCATCTCATCGCGTTCTGTTGAAAAGCTCTATAGAATCAAACAGTTTTGCCTTTTGGGTTTTGGCATCAGATATCATGCAGGTAGTAGGTTACCATGAGAATTGAGAAACCCTTAAGAGGCCAAAAATTACAGTTTTGACTCTAATAATTGAAAGCTTTCACCCCAATTTCTCGTAATTCCAGTAATCGAAATGCACAATTAACCTTTCAAAGTTATATAATTCTGTTTCAATGTCGCCTTGCCATCTGCTTTGATGTTTAAGTATAATGGAATTTAACACTGAAAAACCAAATTATCCCTCATTCCAAACAAGATTAACACTGTTACAAGCCGTTGGAGTTTGTTTTATTTTCTGTTACTCTATTCTATTCAGTTCTAACATAGTATAGTTTAGGCTCTATTTGGATATCGTTTATTTTACTAAAACTGAAAACTTATTACTGAAAGAACTATAAATAAAAGTAAAAGTTACTTGAAATAATACAACAAGCGCATAAATAGTATCAAAAAGGGAAGTGGGCCCCATAAATAGTAGCAAAAATAAACTGAATAGTAAAATAATTTTAATTTTTTATTAGTATCCAAACACACACTTAGTATGATCTAATCTAGGCTAGAGTGAGTGGAAATACCTGTATATGTACATCAGATCATTACTGAAGAAAATACAATTTTTCTAATTCTTTTTCATCCATTGAATTTTCTCAAATCCACTAGTTTCTCATTGAATCTTTCATCAATTCCCTTTCATGGTATTAAAGCTAAATATGACCTCCTTTTCATCAACCTCTACAACTCAGGCTAACAACTCAATCAATAATCCACCAACTCAAACACCATCTTGTTAGTCTAAAGTGCCAAATGTGATCGGTGGTCATCACATAGAGGTAAATTGGTTTTTTAATATTAAAATTCATTCAAACTTAACAGCAAAATATAACATACTTTTTAAATTTTAGGGTTGATCGTGTGCTTCAATAGTTAATGGCAAAACATTAATGATTGTTGTGGCAACAACTTTTGTCACCTTTTCACTATAGTGAATACTAATGTGTCATTGTAATTATATGCCGCAATAGTTACCCATAGATTATTCAATTTGCATAGATGTTTTTTTATTAAAAAAAAAAATTCACTTTAAGAAAATGCATTAAAAAGTTTGATGCGTGATAGGTTTCCCAAGGGGGGAAAAAGTTAGTCATTTCCCAGTATTTTTTCTTGTACAATATAATTCTATGTCATGTCCAAATAATTTTAGGGAAGAAATTTATTAGTGGTTTTTTGAAAATTGATAATTATGTAGCTCTCTTTGAGGGGTTAAGATACTCGTGCACGCTTCAGTCCATCACCTAGTCTTTTCTGATAAATTTATCAACTACTACCAACTTTTCCAGCAAACTATAATGATTAACATAATTAACATGAAAAAGTGCAATGTATTTTTAAGTCACATACGTAAAAACATTATAATAAATACTGAAATCTAAGTCACAGGAGTTTAAGATTAGATCATCCTCATAAAATTAATTACAATTTTTTCCCCAAATAAGTTGATCAAAACTATATCATATTATTTGCATTTTTACTTGTTTAATAATCTTCTATCAAATTTGCTAAGCAACTTAAAAACACAATTATAAAAATTAACGGATTTTTTTTGGCATTTAATATTATTTTTGGAAAATTTTAGTTAGTTTTCAAGTTTGCAAAACTATTTAGTAAACTAGCATCTTGATGCTCTAAATTCTGAGCTCAATGATGGAACTCAAATCTCTAAGACTCAAGTTGCAAGTGGTGGTAATATGATGTAAAGCAAAAAATCCACAGGGAAAAAAATCCAAATCTCCTTGTTCGCTCTATAGAACTCAAGTTTAAGAGATTTCAGTTCCACGTGGATAAATTGTTCCACATCAGCTGTATGCCAACACCGGAACTCGAGAGTTAAAGGCTCGAGTTTTGTCACCGAACTCAAGTCTCAGAGACTTGAGATACTAATTTACAAAATAGTTTCAAAAACTTGACAACTCACGAAATTGTTAGAAATTGATGTTAAATGCCAAAAAAAAAGCCCCGAAACAAACGTGCATGGGTGATTTTAATCGAGTACTTTTTGCCAGAATAATTCAATAACTATATGGTTTTAAACAATGCTAGAGCTATGATTTCAATTAAGTGGCTAAAACATAAACACAAAAAATTCTTGAATATCCAAACTAGCATCCTTTTAATATTAACAAATGAAAAGAAAAATGATAGTTTCTTATTACATTGCAATGCAATTACTGTCAAAATGGAATTCAACGTTGTTAATATTGTAGTTGACTTACTCATACAAATCAAATAAAATTTGTGTTTACAATCTAATCATATGTCCAATAATATTATAACAAAAAGACTAATTATTATTGCTAAGCAAAAAAAGAAAACAATAAAATGTTTATGTTGACTAGACGGCAGGGTGAATGTCATACGGCAGAGTGAATGTCATTTTAGTCCTTAACCATTTAAATGTGTTATTTTAATTCTTAACATTTTGTTTTGTGTCAAAACAGTCATTTCCATTAAATAGTGGATGGAAAATTTTAGGTAACACATGAAGAGATTAAAACAATATGTTTATGTTGACTAGATGTCAAAGTGGATGACCCATGGCATTTAAAAAAAAAAAAAAAAGAAGCTAAAATTCGTTTAAAAATTTTCACATGTTTCCAAGTGAGGGGGTCAAAAACTCACACTCTTAAAGCAACAAAACTAAAGAAAGTGTCATACAGGGATATCAAAGAGAAAATGGGGATCGACAAATGTCCCACTAGATAACAAGGCAAACCGAATGAGAGATTTGCTCTCAAGCTTCTACTTTCTTGTTCCATCAATGACAATGATAGAGTCAGGAAAAGAAGCCATTTGGCTTAGGGTCCGTTTGGATACAGTTGAAAACTGAAAATACTATAGCAAAATAATTTTTAAATGTGTGAATAATACCGTGGGACCCATTTTTAATAAAAAATTTGCTGAAAAGTGATATTTGTAGGTCCCATAAACAGTGCAGGGGTGCACTGTTCACGCAGAAAGTCAACATTCACGGCTCAACAGTGTGTGAACAGTACGCAACAGTACATGAACAGTGGATTTTGTCCCCTCTGAAACGCGAGCAGCAGGGGAAAAAAAACGTGAAAACCCAGACATGAAAACATTAAATCCAACGCATACTTAGTGGACTGGTTAATGAGCTTGATTTCAAGCAAAATAGCATGGCGCTATATTGTGATAGTTAAAGTGCAATTCATTTGGCAAAAAATCAGGTATATTGTGCAATAACAAAGCATATTGTTTTGTGGTATCATAAGATCAGAGAATGAGTTTCGACTGGTGATATTTCTTTGTCGAAGATTCACACTAGTGAGAATGTTTTTGATAAATTGACAAAGCTAGTTCCAATAGACAAGTTCTAGCACTGCTTGTACTTGATTGGTGTTTGCAGCGAATCCAAATCTTCTGTCCCACTTTTCCTGCTCCACTCTATACTCCACCAATAAAAACTTGCCACGTATTCACCTAATTAATTAAATACTATCATTAATTGACTTATTAATGCTACCATTATTAATTAATAGTAGTATTTAATAAATTAGGTGAACACGTGGCAAGTTTTTATTGGTGGAGTATAGAGTGAAGTAGGAAAAGTGAGACAGAAGATTTGGACTCGTTTGCAGCTTGCGATAGCCCTTAGCGGCCAGGGTGGAGGCAATTGAGGTGTTTTGCTCATGTAGCTTTATCAATTCAAGCCAAGGTGGAGATTTGTTAACGTGGGTCTGTGTAGCTTAAATTGCCAAGCCCAACCACATTACCCGCACAAGCTGACTTAACACATGTCTATATATTTTGTTATGTGCACCAATAGGTAGTATTCCAAAAACCTATAGCAACCATGTAAAAAATAGAGAGGTAGCCACTAGTCTTGTGCCTTTGTGAGAGAATGCTAGGGTATATTTGGATTTTAGGTTTCTTGTGAGTATTCATGTGCACTATTATATCTCCCTATTTTTTTGTAGTAAAATTCTTTGTTGCCACTCATTGATGTAGGCAAATTGTCCAACCATGTAAATACTAGTGTTCTTATTATGTGTGCTTGTTATTTATTTCCTGTTTTACTATTGATCTGTTATTGATATGAGTCAAGGGGTGATACTTGCATAACGCTCTTCAATAAAGTATTTTTATTCATTAAAAAATTGAAATCCTTGAAAAAAGATTAAAATAATAAATAAATTTCATGGATTTGTAAAAATATCAAGTTTAAATAAAAGATTTCTAGAGAAAAGTTCATTCAAATCACCTTACTATATAAGTCTTCTATATGGGAGGAGGATAGGAGAATGAGGTAGAACTATTTTTTTGTTGTAAACATTGTGAGGTTCTCTTGAAAGAGTGAGAGATTCTCTAGTTAATTAGTGAGCGGTATCCATAGTTAAATGAGTATTTAAGTACGAGTTATTCTAGAATTACGATCAATTCCACACCCATTTTCACAACTATCCTATATAGCAAAATGTCACTTTTAATGAATCCATCATTTTTTTCTACCACTCACAATTAGCTTCAAATAATTGTGAAATATTGTGTAAAATTGGTTGTAAGCCTAGAATTTTTTCATATGAGTAAATCATTAGAGACTTGAGTAAACCCTTCTCCTCAAGTAAGCTATTCATCAATGGCCAGTAGAGTTTGCCAAAAATTAACTGCAATTTTTTAGCAACTTCATTCTACTCCCCTCTATTTTATTCTGGGGTAAATGCACTTTTGGTCCCTACATTTTGGGCTATTTCTCGATTTGGTCCCTAAACTGATTTTGCTCCTAGGTCAGTCTCTGACTTTTTAAAATTGTTTTTAAAATGGTCCCTACCGTTAACCCAGTTACGGAAAAAGCTAAGGTGGCAGACAGTGTGTCCTACTTGCTGACATGGCGCTGACGTGGATATTAAAATATTATTAAAAAATCTTATTTAGCATTTTTGAAATGCCACGTCACATTTAAATTAATAAAAAATTAAAGCAAAAATCCAAGTCAGAAATTTTAAAATAAATAAATAAATAAACATTAATTTAATTAAATTAAGAAAAAAAAAAGAAGCTTTTTCAGTTTTTAAAATTGAGTTCCTATCAATTCAAATCGAAAAGAAAGGGCCTTTTCTCTGGAGATGAGGAGGTTTTGGTGTCGTGCTGAGTTTGAGTGGTCATGACCGCCAAGTTCTCCATCTTGTAGCCCCTGTACTCCGATTGCACTGGTGGAGGAGGAAGACTAGCTGGCGAGGGAGGAGGGAGGATGAAGCCTTAGTCTTGGCTTTGGGACCACGGAGGCTGAGGGCGGCCTCGTTGTAGGCTAGAGTGGCTTCCTCTGCCGGGTCGAAGGTGCCCAGCCGCTCATGAGTCTTCTTCCAGGGGTCTCAGATCTCCGCCGCAAAACGGCCCCACGGCCTCTTCAGATCGGCGGTGGTGCTGTGTTGTCGTGGCCCAGATCGGTGGTGGTTTTTTGTTTTTGTGAAGCCCAGATCAGTGGTTCTCACACCTCTCTCTATCTCACCCTCACTCTTTTCCTCTCTTTAAGGTTGATTTGGAAGTTTTTAGCTTAAGATTTTTGTGGATTTGATGTTAAGGCTTTGCTGATTGCTGGGAAATTTTTTGAAGATTGAGGAAGATTTGATTCGGTGGTGATGCTTTGCTAGTTGCTTGGGTTTATGGATTTGATTGCTGGAGATATGGGTTTGGGGTTTGGTTGAGATATGGGTTTGGTTCTTTGCTCTGGAGATAGATTATGGGGAAGAGCACAGATAACAAGAACATGTTTTTTCAAATAACAAGAACATGTTTAGAAAAAATAATGAAAGGAATTACAAAAAAAAAAAAAAACAAGAAAGACATTCAATTAATTTATTTTGTTTTGATGTATTTAGTTATAAAGAAAGCACAAGCAAGATACAAAAAATGATAAGAAAATAAATATTAATTTGCTAAGAATATGAATCATACTATGAGGAAGAACACAACAAACATGTTCTTCTGAAAAAAAAAAAAAAAAAAAAGATTTAAGATTTTAAATTTCAAATTTTTTTTTGGGATAGGAAATCAATTTTTTAAATTGAAAAAGCTTTTTTTTTCTTTAATTTAATTAAATTAATGTTTATTTATTTATTTATTTTAAAATTTCTGACCTGGATTTTTGTTTTAATTTTTTATTAATTTAAATGTGACATGGCATTTCAAAAATGCTAAATAAGATTTTTTAATAATATTTTAATATCCACGTCAGCGCCATGTCAGCAAGTAGGACACTCCGTTTGCCACCTCAGTTTTTTCCATAACTGAATTGATGGTAGGGACCATTTTAAAAACGATTTTAAAAAGTCGGAGACTGACTTAGGAGCAAAATTAATTTAAAAATCAAATCAAGAAATGGCCCAAAATATAGGGACCAAAATGCATTTCCGCCTTTTATTCCCATTTTGTGTTTCTTCCTTATAGCTATTGACAGAATTTTGTATTTTATTTCCATCATTCTTCTTGCGGCGGCCTTCACTCAGCTGATTCTATAATTGCAGATGAGATATGGGCTTGGATCATCATGACATAAGACTTAAGACACACTGTATATTCAAACCCCCCTCCCCCAGAAACATCACAAACAAGGACATAAAAAAACATCTTTATTGTGATTCTTACAAATTGCAATCATCTGTTTCTTTTTTCTTTTTCTTTTTTCGTTTTTTTTTCTTAACACCAGTGACAAATAAATAATGACATTAAAAAAAAAAAAAAAAAAAAACATTGGACTAACAAGTCGATGCAACTAGCAAACAAGGCCGAATAAATTTGCAAGAGAACAAACAGCCCATACTTTCTAGCCTAAGTTTGCCTTCTTTTTTTCTTTTTTTTGTGTGTGTTTTCTTATTAACCGAAACGGAAAGGAAACTTTTGGAGGAAAACTTTTCCTTGGTTCGAAAAAGGAATGGATGGAGGGAAGAGTTTAGAAAACGAATTTGGACCAGTTATAGTACTCTGGAGTCTGGACCTAGTATGTTCGTTCATGTTTAACAACTTGGGTATCCCACAAATGAAAATGGTTGAGCATATATGCATGAAATAGACACCTTTGGCTCTTTTGAAAAAGGTTATAGAAGAAAGAATGTGTCGAAATAAAGTAGCTTATCGATTGCTTGCGAAAAAAAGTTAGCACCATTATCGGTAGTACTTATCAGGGAATTATTTCAGGAATACACATGAAATGGATGGTTTGGGAAGGGAAGGGTGACCTTTATGTACAAGCCCTCATTCTCCTAGGAACAAAAGGAACCCAAACACCCCAAAACAGATCTTCAATAATTATATTTTTTTGGATACTAAAAGTTAGCTTTGGTTTGTGCTTCATGCTTCACCATTGTCTATAACATCAACATTCAAACTGGGTTCTCCATTTTGCTTCCCTTTTGGTCAAAGCGACATGCACCACCACAGAGCACTAGCTACTACAATGTACGTACAATTTCCCACCCTCACCCTGTTACCCACTAAACTAATTGGCCGCCCCTATCACTTTTTCCTTTTTTTTTTTTTTTTTTTGAGCTTAACGGTATCACTTTAATAGTTGGACTACAAGAGTTGCGTTAACTATTAGAGACTAGAGATATGTCAATTTTCAAGAATATAGAAAATAAAGTAAAATAAAGTAGAAAACACAAATAAACTTGAACAAAAATCATTTACAAATACAATTATTAGATTATAAAACCGTTCTGCTTGCAAACACAGCTTTCTTTTTAAAGACCTATTAATAATTCTAATGGCATCTCTTGTTGGTGCGAGTATATTCCAAACATTTTTATTTTTATTGTGAGTTACACGTTGATTTGGAGTAAGCTCCTTCTTGTATTTACATGTTATTGTAACCTCCATTGATATCTTAAGCTATGGGGTCTAGTGTGAACTTGAGCTGTATCTATATCACACATGTATACCCCACCCAGTTTCTCGAGAGTAACTGTTAGTGGTCATTGGAGTTTAACCTTCTTAGTAAGCTAACTCATCATTTTATTATTATCTGACCAACTCAATGACTTATTTAACACACTATCATAAAACCTACCCACTAGGCTTTATTGCTCTGTCTCTCTCTCTCTCTCTCTCTCTCTCTCTCTTTAATCTATAGCACTGTCCATTTCTTCTCCTGAAAGTGTTCTTTCTCCCACATAATTTTTATAGCACTGTGAAATTATTCATAAACTCTTCTTTAGGCCATATATAAAGACATAAATAGAAATGAATGGAGAGGGAAAGAAATGGAATACCTTTTTATTAAATTCTCAAATGAAAAAATTGAAAAGAATATTCCTTAAAAATTCTTTTCTCTATATTCAATTCCCTCTAATCTCCTCTCCCAAATAAGAAAAATGATGAATTCGGTTTCAACCCAATGAATCCTCCTTTAGGGATGCACTTGACTTTCTAGGACAAATTAGAATGGCTTTTTTTTTTTAATAACAAACATATAACTCCTCTCTTATAATATATGTGATTGATATGGGAAAGAGTAGTAGGTATTCTAACCTAATTCTAGCTATCGTCTCTATATGGTAGGCCCTAAGTCATCCTTTTAAGGCAGAATCAAACTTTTATAAGAACATGTATTTTTTCATAAATCCTTGAATTTTATCGATAGCTAACAAGCATAACTTGTGATTAATACGTTATAATTTGATACTTAAATCATAAAGGGAAATTCTCAAAGTGGAAAAAAATTTGAAGGAATATGGTCCACTTGAATTGCTTGCTTATAAGAGAAGACTAAAAGTCTAAAACAAACGAATTCATCATTAAAAAAATAAAGATGATGAAAGATGACATCAACAACGATGAAACTTTGCATCATCTAAATAACGCCATAACAAAACGAGAGTAGTAAACATCAATTCACACGAGTCCTACTAGGACTAAAAACGACTCCAGTTCTCAGGATAATTTGATTAATTTCATTATAAAGTTTTTAAAATCCTATATCATTTCCTTTTCAAATGAGTGAATTATATTTTGTCATATTATCAATATTTAAACAAACTACAATAATATTATTTTGATTCATTTAAAAATGAATGGATAATTTTTTTTAGAATTCCATAATTGAATTATCCTAAGAACTCTAAAGAATCATAATACATCATGTCACATATCAAGAAAAACAAGTCATACCAATATTATTATACATCAACTAAAGTAGTGAAGCTTAATTAAGTCAATATGGGTTTACAACATTTCCAGCAGTTTATAGGCATTTTCTCAACTAAGTTGGAGAGTAAAAGTTACTTTTTCATTTTGCTTACTTTTTTAAAATACAATCTTTTAAAGACTTTCTATCCTTTTTATATCCTGTTTAAATATTTATTTCTTATACTTTTTCTCCTTTCTTTCTTATTATTTCATCTTTTTTAAGCCAACAAAAATTATTTTGCTAATGAACACTGACTCTTCAAACAAAGAGAACCACTATTCATGGGCAAATTTTTTTCTCTCTTTTAGAGAGATTTTTGGGCCTGCATTTGAAGGGTTTACTCTTTAAAATATAGAGAATTTTGGCTTTAGATTAACTATTAGAGATGCTCTTAGTTGCTAGTTCCTCAATAGGCAATAGTTAGTCCAGGCCACCAGTCGAACTATATTACAAGTAAAATTAAGTATTCATTAGAAAATGTTAAAAAATAAAATAAAAAACAGAATATGTATATATATATATAATATTTACCATTCAAGTTTAGGATGGAATATAAATCCTCCAAACCTCAAGAGAAGGGAGTGTAATTATCCTAAGCTAAATTTAATCTCGTTTGTGATTTATCATATTTGTGTTTATTTGAACATTGACTTCATATATTTCAAGTAATTTAAGGATTTTATCATTACAAATTTTGGTGAAAATGAAATAATTATACTTAAAAGCCATCTTTATACAAGACATGCATAATCATGCATAAAGAGAACTCAATAATTAATATTTTATGTTCATAAAAAATATTATAAATTTATATGAGAATCTCTTTACAAAAGTTTAACCATGGTTAGTAAAAAAATAATTGATAAATTTAGAATAAAAATGAAAATTTTATCAAGAACCAAAACACTTGCAATAGCAAATCTCTCCATAGCCCGTTGAAAAAAGAAAAAAAATAATAATAAGAAGAAGAAAAATTCATAATTAATATTTTAAAATACACTTTATTTAAAAATTTTAAACAATGAATTTTAATTATGAAACACGATAGTTTTGAAAACTTGTTCTTAAACAAAGTTCAAGTTAGTACACAACATTTTTAAAATTAATTTATTAAATTTTGGTCAATTGGATGTTAAAGGAGAGAAATTTTTTTTGCCTTTAAGTTGGGGTGAAATGTAATTACCCCTTTAGCCTTTTAAGGAAGAGGTCGGACCTTAGAACAATGACAAATGCCCTCTGTTCAGGTAATATGTTACAGATTTGAGCTTTGGAATTGTCGTTCCAAAAATGACGATACGTTGTCTACCAATTATCTCTTTCAAACCTTATGAAAGTTCTGTTCACTTAATATAACCTTTTAACTTATTAAAGTGCCAAGAGTCATGTAGCTCAACTAGTTGGTACCTCCTAGTATTTTAGAAACATTCAAAGTTCAAATACTCCCTATCCCTTTGTAACTATGGAATTAATTTTTTTTTTTTTGTTTTAAAAAAAAAAGCTTATGAAAGAAATAATTACTTATGCTCCATTTGGGAGAAAGGAAAAGAATAGAATAAAAATAATTATTTTAAAATATTCCTTCCATTCTCTTGTTTGCTAGTTGTAATAAAGAGAATGAAATGAGTTGGAGAAAACATTCATTTTTATATTTTCCCTTAAAATCTCAAATTTCGTTCCTCCAAAAATTGGAAGAAATAAAAAAGAATAGAATTAAGTTCAATAAACCTTTCAATAAAACGCTTAAAATTATTTTTAAAATTCAATCATTTATTTTAAACTAGGGCTATAATAATAATATTGTTACAAAATGGTTCTATTACATTCCTCTTATTTTACTCTCAAACAAAATTACTTATCACATTCAATTCATTTCCATTCTTTTATTTTAAAACATCTAAACAAGATTACTTCATTTCATCTCATCCCTTTCTTTTCCATTACATTCTATTACTTAAATATATTTCATTCATTTCTATTTCTTTATGATTTACTCATTTCATTCCTTTTTAAACTCTCAAACAAAGTGTAAGGAAAAATAGAAAGTAATTAGAAAAATATAACTTTTGTTTAAGAACTTAGAAATATAATTTATTTTTTAGAACAATTAGAAATATAAGTTGAGTACATAGTTTAGCTCACAAAGAAAACATTGGGTTTGGCAGTGGCTGTAGGTAGGGGTTCATTGATCCAATCAAGTAGATGAGTGTGGGTCTAATAAGTACGTCCATATATATAGATCTCGTAAGTCATAATAATAAAACCTAAGCGCCCTCTAAACAGGGAAATATTCTGCAAGAATAACATTAAATTCGAGGGCACAGCCGTCATGATGAATGTTGAGAGGCATCTAACTAAATTAGCTAAAGGGGGAAAAGGTGGGTGGGAACAAAAGAACCCATTTTTTGTGGCTTTGGGTAGACGAGCATAACTAATTCTTGGCTTGAGAATATGACCTATTGGCTTTATTTTGAGTTAAGATTCTTAGATTCCTTATGGCCTATTCCAATGGAATCTATATAGAACTTTTTTTCTGCCCTCAACTTTTTTTATTTATAATTTCACAAGGAATAGCATTCCGTGGTCATTTCTCACTTTCTAATTGAGCCACTGCCAACATGCGTGGTCAACAAGTCATAGCCAATAAGTTTCTTAAGAGAGCTCTTGCTTATGATTGACTAGTCCATAAATATGATTCTCATAAATGATTTGCTTCTCTTTTTGGGAGCTTCTTCAAGTCCTCTAAAGTAAATTTATATTAATAAAAAAATCCATAAAAGGAAATGTAAGTACAAGAATAAAAACTTGTGCCTCTGCTCCAAAGAAGAGAATAAGTGAATAACGTTTGGTGGTAACAGCAGTCAGATAACAATAGTTAAAAAGCATACTATTTGCTTATACTGCTCAAAAGTAATTTAAAAAAAAAAAAAAAAGACACAGATTTGAAGGACGCAAGGGCATTTGGGCAACATCAGGGAATGGTTAGGTCCGAGTACTTTACATGTACTACTATTAGAAAGATCATTGGGTCCTCAAGAGACATGAAATGAAAGAGTTTTAGCACCATGTTTATTCTATTTTCGGTTGGTTCCACATTAAAACATCCCATTGATCACCAATCTCTCCAAACAAGAAGTCAAAAAAATTTTAATTTCCCTTTTCTTATTGTGGGGGCATTCTCCAGTTGGCAAAATTAATATGATATATCAAGAAACGCAACACTTAAACCCTTTTTCATTATTGTACTAAATATTTACTGTACTCATCTTGTTTGGGAGAATTTATTTTCATTGGTTTATTGGACTTAAAAAATGCAATTATACCTAAAAAAAATGTGAAATTTTGAAAAGTTGCACATAAACTAATTAAGTTGAGGAAAAAAAAAAATAAACCCTAGCTTTAATAAAGGAACATCTCTTCTAATACTATTCTACTCATAATGGAATTTTTTCTTTTGAAATTACTCATAATAGAAAATATTGTTTAACACTCATTGACGTATAATCTATAGTTCTATACATACAAAAACAATGTTCATACTTTCACAACTAGTGTATATATTAACACGTGAAACTAATGGTGAGTACAAAGTGTATGTTAGCAAGTGTAAGATAATCAATGCCCTCTTCATAACTCGTGGTTTTTCTTTCTCACACAGCCCTAAAACATGGTTCATGTAATTTTTGACATCTCTCAATTACCAACTTGCCCTTGAACCTTATTTTCAGGAAAAATATTTTGTTTTCTTAATGGCTACTATTACAGTCATATACAACATCTTTGAAGCTCTGCCAATGTATACTTGCCAATTATGAATATAACACAATTAAATTTTAAATTTGTCATATTCCGTACGCTACCACACCATTATAATTTGTTTAAAATCTAAAAATGCAATAAAATGGCAACCAATGAAATGCAATATTTATTGTGTGAACAATACTCATGAGAATCTCTGCCTAGGTGATGAGACATAGAGTTCATATACCGGGAGCAATTTAAAGCTGTATATGGCACAGTACCAAATCCAGCCTCTTGTGCAATTTATTCCTTTCCACATGCCAGCAAACTATTTAGGAATTTTTGCTTTAGCACTTTACCTAAAGTCTTTTATAGATTCTCTCCAACTGCATTAAATATACTGTTAAATCAGAATCAACGATCTTTCTAAGAAAGACCAGTTGGAGCTAATCTGAAGATATTGTTCAAGGAATGGGAATTTTTAACTTTCCTTTCCTTTTCTTTTTTTTTTTTTTTTTTTTTTTCCTCTCTAATGAGCTCTTACAATTTCTGTGTAAATTAGCAATTGCTCATTTTAGTCAAACCTAGGTGCTTGTTAAGTAGGTATCTGCATATCAGCTATGTCCTCATTCATGAATAAGTTTGTAACATCTGTTTAGTATTTGATGGTGATTTAGCTGATCGGGTCTAAATAAGTTATATAAGAATTTATTCCACATTAGCTGTTGATCATAGAGATATTATTCTTTGTATTTTAAATAGGTCTAGTATAAATCCTGATTATCAACATATAAGACCAGATCCTTCAATGCACTAAGACAGCATTAGAATAATGCACTTGCAGTTGACACATGCACGGCATATGGAATGCAAATCAAGAAGAACAATACATATTTTTCACATTTTGCTCAAATGTTGCAGTTGACATAGCATTTGCTATGCAAGAAAAGTCTTTGAACTAGATGCTGAGACAAGCACTTCATGAGATGAACCATTTAGCATGTTTATCATATGCATATATGAATGTGTCTGAGCATTCAGACAGGATAGCATAACAAATTGCAAGGGAGTTCTAACTTTTGGATGTATAAGTAAATGTCTCTTTGTATGTATGTATATCTTCGATGCATTGTATGCACAAATTTATGTAAAAAAAAAAATGTAAAACTTAATAAGCATGATCGTGTATCTATTTGTACATTCTTTCAGTCACTTGAAACCTCTTACAAACACATACATGCCTAAGAAGCTTGTATTAACAAGTGCAATACATACAGCAAGAAAAGTTCATAGATTCACACAAGAGAATCTCCAAGCCAAGGCAGGAGTCAAGGCCAAGGCAAGTGGTCCTCTTCAGGCCATGACTTGTCATGGTTATCATCAAATACAAGTATGGAAGCAAGTACAATTCTTCTTCTTTTTTATTTTTACCGGGTCCCAGTTGCTTAGGGTTCGTCGGTGCGGGACCGGATGTCTTATGCCAATTCAAGAATGAAAAAGTTTGGCCCCTCTTCCTTAAATATTATAATTTGTGGGCTGAATAAGTACCAAACTTACTGAAGGAGACAAAATGGAATGTATTCCTTATTCCATTCCTTGCCTCCAGACAATCTTCACGGAGCATCTTTCCATCAAAACTTTTTTCTTATGTATCTAATTCCATAGCTTGAAGATGCTCCAGTCAACAGAATCTTCTTCTACATTCTCCAAAAAAACCAGATATGTGTCTCCATCTGCATCCTTTAATACCAATAACATTCAACTAAAACTGATTTACAAGAGAACTAATTTACTATGTACATTGACATGAAAAAAGCTTTCTAACACCAAGGTGAGAAACAAAGATATTATAGTTCTAAGAATCTTCCATGAGTAGAGGGTGAAAGGAGGGCTTTGAAGGTCTCAAGAAAACAACAATAGTGGATTCCCCAATCCAAGTTATAAAATTCCCCTCTTAATTCTCAGAATAAGATTCTTGCCTTTGCCAGATGGACTAATAAGAATGCACAACAAAAATATACTTCGGTGCATCAGTGCTGGTACCTAATGCAATGTGGGAGGTGTAACATAAAGTCATACTCCGGAGGAATTCAAATGGGTAGCAATATCTGAGAATGGAAAGTGGAGATAGAGAACAGGGCCCACATTTTGCAAAGTAGGAAGGACAATATCTCTTTTCAAGTCACTGTGAATATTGAATTGAAGCAGTATTCCATTGGCTATCTCTGTCCAAGATTCTATGCTTCACAACCTCAATCGCCTGGCCCCCAGCCCCCACGCGCAATTCTCTTTTATAAAAGCCCATGCTTGGGCATACCTTTGGTTTGTGAGGAGTAGGTGAAGGAGAAAGCAGATAAGCAAGAGCAATCGTAAGTAGTTCTATTTATCCAAGTATCAAGACATCAGCTTGTACCAGAAGAATATAGTATCATCAAGCTCCAAATTTCAAGGGCCAGCAATTTGGATCAGGGGGAAAAAAAGAAAGCACTCATCAGGTAAAAACAGAACTGATCTTAAGCACAATAGTTTGATAGTTAGCTCCCCTAAATCAGGATAAACTTATGCTAAGTTTTTGTTTTAAGAACAGAAGATGTACCATCATCACCAACATCAAGGAAAGAACGTCCACTCCTCTTCAAGAATGTCAATTCCTCCTGAGAGGCATTTATTCCTGCAAGGTGGGAATGGTCCTGGAGATTCGGGACTTGTTCTCTCAACTGATGCTAAGCCTAGACTTAAATGGACACCAGATCTTCACGAGCGGTTCATAGAAGCAGTTAATCAGCTAGGAGGAGCAGACAGTGAGTGTTGTATACAATAATATAAGGATCGTGAAACACAGGAATTATAGATTATCAAACTTCATCTAATTCCCATATCATTTTTTCAATGCAGAGGCTACTCCAAAAACAGTCATGAAACTTATGGGAATTCCAGGACTCACCTTGTACCACCTAAAGAGTCATCTTCAGGTAAGATATCTATAGTAACCAATGATTGTTATAGAAGTTTAAATGACTACTGGAATTAGGTCATCTTACGTCTCCAGTTCATTAGATAACAGTTACAGTAACACACAAATTTACCTAGTTCACCTTCTCTTTAAAAAAGAAAAGGTGTGACTATATAACTGTATTTATGACAAAAGTTTCAAATCTTGTCATCTTGAGTCATTCCGTAAATGATAACCAAAGGAGGCCTAGGTAGGAGAAGAGTCAAATGTGCAAATACAAGTTAGACAGACACTTTAACCAATTTGGGGGGTTCTTCAGGGCTAAGGGATGAAGTTAGTTATAAACTAAAACCACTTACACTAATTTCTAACTCTACCTTGTGGCAAGCAGAAGTACAGGCTCAGTAAGAATTTGCATGGACAAGCTAATAGTGGGGTCACTAAAACTGGTAAGAGAAGAATCTCATAAGATTCTTTCTAAACACTAGCAAGTATTTACAGGCAATTATATATGTGATGTAAAATTTCTTATTTAAGCATCTGATGTGAAGAATAAAATTAGAACCATTGCATATAGGTATAGCTGGACTGGGGTGTGACAGAGTATCTGAAGCAAATGGAACAACTTTAGACAATTTAAGCATTGGACCCCAGACAAACAAGTATGAAACCTGATAGCCTGTCATGTTTTTTCCGTTCACTTATTTATATATCTATTGATTTAAATCAGCTTTACTGTCCACATCTCATGCTAACATAAAACTCCTAATTCCAGAAATTTACACATGAATGAAGCACTACAGATGCAACTTGAAGTGCAGAGAAGGCTACATGAGCAGCTTGAGGTAGATGATACTTGAAATTTCTGTATATATACATCTTATTCAAATGTCTTTCCAGAAAATTAAAGCAACATCAACGGCTATTTACATGTCCAATATTATGTTGACAACACAATGATGAACGAGATTTTTTTTTAAAATGACACAGCTGAATTCCTCACTTCTTCCACAAACATTATTATAGGGGGAAAGAAAAAAAAAGGAAGCGGAAGAAAGAAAGGGAAAAGCAAAAGCATATTATACAGCAAACAAATTGAATTATGCATGCATCAAGTTTTCCATATACCACTGTAATATTTGCATTTAGTACCAATAAAGTAAATTTTTTCTGACAAAAACATCCTGGAAAAGTACCAGGCACTATATTATGAACATTAAACTTACAGAATTTGAATTATGCAGTCAAGAGATGTCAACAACTCACAACTGACTTTTGGAAGTTCATGTGCACAAATATTTAATCACATTCCTTAGAACAACTGATGGATATAAAATTTTTAAAAACACTACTTTTTACATAATTAATGTCCTGGAAATATGCGCGTACATGGTCAGGATCTAATATCGTTAATTTGGTTGTTAGTTGTAAAAGGCACACAGTTATATTGTTACGACCATCTTGTAAAGGAAGAATTTGCAGAATTCTGACTAAATTGTGAATTAAACCAGGTACAGAGACACTTACAGCTCCGGATAGAGGCTCAAGGAAAATACCTGCAGTCAGTGCTGGAAAAAGCCCAGGAGACACTGGGAAGACAGAACATAGGTACTGTGGGGCTTGAAGCTGCCAAAATGCAGCTCTCTGAATTGGTGTCCACAGTATCCAATCAATGCCTGAATTCAGCATTTTCAGAGCTGAAAGAATTACAGGGGTTGTGCCCCCCACAGCAAACACAAGCAAACCAGCCCAATGATTGTTCAATGGATAGCTGCCTGACATCCTGTGAAGGATCTCAGAGGGATCAAGAAATACACAATAGGGGGATGGGAATGGTAGTGGGAATGGGGATGGGACCTTATTCTGGAGTTGCACCCTTGGAGCAAAAAGAGATGGAAAGAAGAATGTTCCCTGTAGAAAGAAACTCCAGCAACTTATCCATGAGCATAGGACTTGTAGGAGAAAAAGGGAACGGCAGCAACAGCTATTCTGCAACAAGATTTAAAGGAAGGGACTCAGATGACAGTTTCCTAGACCGAAGCAACAACAGGGCAGAATCAGTTAAACTCGAAAATGAGAAAATAGGTCAAGGATACAGAATACCATACTTTTCAGCCAAACTGGACCTAAATGCACGTGATGAAAATGATGCTGCTGCCAGTTGCAAACAATTCGACTTGAATGGTTTCAGCTGGAGCTGAAAGGATCTGAAGCCAGTGAGTGTGACAAGTAGATGTGACAAGATGGCAATACAAAAGTCACCATTAAATTTGCATCGGAAGGGTGTGGCTAGCAAGATATCTGCTGCTCTCTTGTTCAGGCCAGCTTGCCTGGAAAAATCAATTGAACAAATTCGAATAAGTTGCACTGACAATATAGATGAAATTCGTAACTATATGACTTTGATAGCTCCAGCACAATTTACTTCTATTATCTCATATTTCAATGAGAGTTCACAGAACACAAGCAAAATGCCTCCATTGCTCTTGTTCAAGATTAGGAATGGCAAAGGTGTACGCATTCCCAGGCCCAAAATCCTTAAATAGTTTACCATGTTTTTGAAAAAAAAAATCCATGTTTTTTTATATATCAAAAAATTTATTTTCCATCCTATCAAAAAAAAATTCTTTCCATATTTTTTGTATTTGATATAGCAAAAAATGGAAGTTAACAAAAAATGTTTTTTATTGTCAACAGAAAACAATTAAACGAGGTGGAAAACGTTTTCCACATCGAAGCCTCACCCCTTTATTCCTTTGTATTACAACATCAATGTCAACACCCGCCACCACCTCCACTGCCAACACCACCATCCTCACCCCACCTCTAGCCACCTCTAGCACAACCACCCCCACCCCCACAACCACCTTTTGTCACCACTACTAAAAAATTTCTATGCAAGCCAAACAACATATAATGTTTCTAGGATCATTTTCATTGTAGCAAACAAATATAGGAAAACAACTCATTAATAAAAAAAAAAAAAAAAATTCCATAGAAAACATTTTCCGCCAAAACAAACAAAGTATATTTTCCAAACCCATCTCAAAAATCTTACTAACTTTTCGGAATTCCAACCGTTCAATTTATATATTTAAAAAAAATCCAAATCCATCTATTTGTCTTACCATGCCTCATTTTGAACCAATTAAATGGAGCCAGGTGGATAAAAAATCAAACATCTAAAAATATTACTAAAAGAAATTTAAGTATTAGTAAACATATTTATCTAAAACATTATCAAAAAACACAGGTTAAAGTGTTTTTTTTTTTTTTTTTACAAAATATTCAGTTTTTGAAAATTATTTTGTTATAAACTATGAAGCATGGGTGCGTTTTCAGATTCGGGTGCAGGAATGGGTGCAAGACTCAGCAATTTTTGAAATAATAGGGTGCGGGTGCGGCGATTAATAAATTATAAAAAATATTTTTATTTATATATTTTATATATTGCTAAGCATGCTTTTTTATATAATAATAATAGAAAACTCATATAATAATAAAATAAATAGATAGTAATAAGTACACAAAAGTTTTTGACACTTGAATTATTGACAGAAGTATTAAAATAGATGAGGCTTCCCATAAATAAATAAATAAGAAAAAAAGATGTGGCTTAGTGACTCACGTATTTGGTCAGCCCAAAAACAAAATATAAGATATATGAGGCAGGTATTAAAATAGGTGTAGCTTGCTGTTTAAAAAAAAAAAAGGGAAGATGTGTCTCAGGTATTTGGTCAAAGAGGCACAAAAAACAAAATAAAGCCCTTTAAGTTGTTAAGGCATTTAACAAAACTTATCAAAAAATAAAACAGAGAAAAAAGGAAGAAGAAAGGGGCTAAGGCTAGTGAAATTGTGACGGCGACAGCGGCTATCTTGTATCAATATCCACCGGTATTTTCAATCTAAGTTTTTTTTTTTTTTTCTTACCAGCCAACTTCCTTTTTCCTGCCGAAACATACCGATATTTGGCCAATACGATCCGAATCGGCCCAGTTCGGCGTGAATCAGCGCGCATCGGAACCAAATCAGAGCGAGTCCGCGCGAATCCGAAAAAAAAAAAAAACAAAAAAAAATCCGGCGCAACAGCAACGTCACCCACCACACCCCACGGTTACTCCGATAAGGCGACCCTATAGCCGCGTCGGTGCTTTCTAGGTTAAAAAGCCTTTATCGCAATTTATTTAGTTATGTGCTCTTTTTAGAGCTCGACTTTCTCAAAATTGATTTCAAAGAACTCAAATTCGCCAAAGTTGAGTTTTATGCAAAGTAATTCAGTAACATGTGGCAAATGTGAAAATTGATTTTCTCACAAGTTCCACTTAATTGCATAGAATTTGATTTTGGCAAAATTGAGTTCCTGTTGAAACTCAACTTTCGAAAAATTGAGTTCCAAAAAGAGTTTACATAACTAAATAAGTTGCTATAGGGCAAAATTTGCCACAAAGCATGTTTTTAGGGGAAAAAAATAAGGAGAATAGCACACAGACAAAGTTATTTAATTATGTAGCACATTTTTTGAAACTCGAGTTTCTTCCTCAAACTCAAGTCGAGTTCCACAAACTCAAGCCAAGTTCCAATCAATATGGGTGCATACTGCTTGCAAGTTGCAATCAATATGGTTCCAATCAATATGAGTGCATACGGCTTAGAACTCGAGTTCCAAAAACGTACTCTATAATTAAAAAGCAAGTCTTAGGTAGAGTACTTAATTGCTGATATTTAGGTTCCTCTCTTAATACTCCATCGCATGGCTTTTTTTTTTTCATGGCTTTTTTTTGTCATGATTAGAAGTATATTTTTTAATTTAAGTAGTCACATGGTAAGGCCTTACGAGGGGAATCTAAGTAACAGTTACATAACTATTCTAACTTTGTCAGTGTGCTATTCTCCTAAAATTGTGCTATAGAGCAAATTTTGAAAAAAAAAAATATATATATATATATATATATATTTAGAGAGAGAAAAAAAAAAAAAAATCCACTCTAACTCTAACCCTTAACTAACCTTATTAGATTACTGACGAAAATACTAAAGAAAATATCTCAAATTACAATATTGATGAATTCAATCTCCAAAACTCTACACTAGCTAAAAAGAAATCAGAAAACCTACTTGTTACCAATCCAACGTGAATGTGCTCTTGGATTGTTACTCTCCTCTCCTCCTTCATTCAGGAAAAGATAGTCCTCGAACCTCCAATTCCAAAGAGCTTCCGTTGAAATTTTTTTTTTTTCCATTTGAGTAAATGCCACACAGGCGGTGTTCTTCAATTATCGAATCAAACAAGGGGCGAGTGGGGCTGATGATATAATATAATAAATAGTCGAAAACACTAGTGATTCTCGTGCATGTGTAGAAAACCAGGTTGGGTTGAAGACTGAGGAAGCTATAATTAATAAGCGACAATTGCCAGACGGGTCGGGTGAAACGGGTCAAAATTTATCAGCCTATAACCGCAACGGGATTTTTTTTTTGGTTAGACGAGTTTGCTTGTTTTTTAAGAGTAGTTGGAGAGGCACGTGCAAGTCACGTGATGCCCTTGTATTTAGAGGATTTTTTTTTAATAAAAAATATTTTAAACAGAATGCAAATGGTTATTTAGCATATCTATGCATATCAAAGACTTCTCTTTTATTTTTAGCAAAAAGGACATTAATTTAAAAATAGAATAAATGATAAAAAATTATTGAATAAAAATTTAAAAAATGGCTTATCTATATATATATTTAACCGAAACCTCTGCTGGTACCACAATTTTCCATATCAACACAATATAATATTTAAAAAATAAAATTATATACACTATTTTTCTCACAGTGAAATCATATATCTCTAACAAATTCAACTTAAATTCAAACTCAAATTTTGATAATTTAACTCAGGGTTAATTATGAACACTATAAAAGCAGTGCAAACCTCAATATATATTTTTTAACCCAAATCTAAAATCAACACAAAATCACAAAAAAAAAAAAAAAACCTATTTCTCCCCATCCTCTCTCTTCTCTAATTTTTCCTCCTTCATCCTTACAAAACTTCTATAACTTACTTTGGACTGAATTGAAGAAAGAGACTATGTGCAGCAATCTTCAAAGTAACATAACTTTTCTTTTTATCCTCAAAACATTACAATATCACCATCTGCAATCAGCTCTACCCATCTATGACTCTATTCTCAGTTTCTTCCTCTCTTTCTGCATTCCAACTTCAAACTCACTAATCACTATGTTAAAGTTGAGTTTGATTTACTATTCTTTTTCCCCTTTTCTTTACTCATTAGCCGTTTATGAAGCAAACAACTAGTTTGCATTGCTCCAATTTCCAAGAGAATGTGCACCACATGTGATTAAAATTTGATGTTTTCATCAATTGAAGTTGTGGCCAGGTATGACTTCTCTTTCTTCTTTAATTCTTATTAAAATAACATGTATTATACTACATAATGTTATAATATATATATATATATATATAACTATTATTAAACTATTATACATCATATAATATTAAAAAATAGAAATATAGCAGGATATTTTGGGCTAAGCAAAACAATTGATCATTATATTTTTTTTTATAGTAATTGATTATTTGATTAGATTTTTCATATATTGAAATTTGTCTACTTTCTAGCAAATTTTTTATTTATTATTATTTTTTTATGAATGAATAATTTGTTATCCCCTTCTTTGTCAGTCTTATATTTTCTTCTCCTTTACTCTATTAAATAAATATATAAATAGTGATTTTGTAAATGAACCACCAAACCTTACGTCTGTGAATGTATATGATTTCGTTTAAAGTTTAGACACATTAAAATTTAAAACTTATTACTTTATGGGTTCATGTACTTTTTTTTTCTTATATTTCTCTTTTGAATAATCATATTTTTTTGAATTGTTTCAATAACTTATTCTTTAGTATATATCTTTTTTGGCATTTTGGAAGTTTTAACATCTGAATTTGTGTTAGTTTTTGCAATATTTGAACATGTTTAGCAAATTTCAATGACTATACCATGTATTATTCTTTTGAAGGTAATCAATTTTTTTTTTATATTTCTCTATTGTGTAATTATATTCTTTTTTTTTTTTTTTTCAAAATTTATAGGAAGTAAATCTTATGATTCTTTAATAATTTTTGGCATTTAAAAAGTTTTAACTTCTGAATTATTTTTTTGAAGGTAACACATCTTTCTCTTATATTTCACTGTTGTGTACTCACACACACACACACACACACACACATATATATATATATATTATCTAAAATTTGTAGGCTCTAAATCTTATGATTCCTTTCAATAGTTATAACCATGAATTATTCTTTTGAATGTAACTCATCTTTCTCTTATATTTCTCTATGGTTTAGTCATATATATTTTGTTTTGTTTCAATAATTTCAAAGCCATGAATCATTCTTATTTTTTAATATTTTTTGGTCTTTCAGAATTTTTAATATCTGAAATTTCATCATTGAAAATAACAAAATCCATGCAAACATTAAAATAAAAGTTAATGTTATATGAATATTAAAAATTTATAAATTAGAATAGTATTCCTAAATACTAATTTACTTTACGTGAGTAAAATATAGGATTTTTTTTTCTCTTAATGTTTAAATGTGCATTTTTATACAGGATTCCTGAGTAATTAATGTAAATCCATGTAATATATTAAAATCTCAATGTTATTTTACAAATTTTTTGTAAGTCATTACACATTCAAGCAACGACTTCTTCAACAAATTGTAACACAAATTAAAGTCATACAAGAGCAAATTGTGCAATTATATAGTTTTTTAATCGTTCTAGGATTTTATAAAATCATTTTAGTCTACCTCACAAATGGGTAAGTTCCCATGCATAGCACGAGTTAGTGACTAGTTTAAATATAAAAGTGATCAAGGAGAAATATATTATTTTTTGGCATGTTTCTGAAGCGCATCTTAAAAGATTTGTTCTTTACTCCCAATCCTAGTTATCTACTCACTCTCAAGAATATTTGCACCCTCTAAATATTGTAACAACTACAAAGCTTTAGTCTCAAATTTTGGGATCAGTTATGAATCATCAACACATTAAATTGGGGCAGCCACATGTGAGAGACCTCAAAAAAAGTGTCCCTCAAAAAAGAGATTCGAGTACCTTTCAGGGCACCTCTCTTTTTGGGTAAATGGTATAAAGTCGTCACTTAATTTTTTTATACAAAAAAAATAAGAAAAAATAAATACCAAATACATGACTAAATTGTTCTTCTCATTGATTGAATAATAAAATACATAATTGAAAAAATTGAAAACACATGGCTTTAGATCCTAGTTACAAACTACCAAATAATTACTTGGCTTTTTGTCCTAGTTACATCCTACCCAAAATTTAAAAAAAAAAAAAAATTAAAGACAATGCTAAATCTACTTAGCTAAAGATCTAAATTCGGAAGCTAAGTTACTGAATGGGAAAGTGTTAAGCACCCATTCCGCCCAAACAGAGTCTGGTCTTCTAAAATTTTGTGACTAATGTACCATTTTATGCATGACATAAATAATATGTTGAACATGTGAAATAAACTAAATAACACAAAACCATATATGAATGTATCCTCTTTTGTTTAAAAATTTAGAATTGTTTTAATTATGAGAAGAAAAAAAATGATTTTTGAAGAGAAAATTCAGATTTGTGTTTTGTATGTGTAAAAAAAATTATTTTTGAAGAAAAAATTCAAATCTGTTTTTTAAGAGATAAAATTTTTTTTTTAAAAAAAAAGTGATCTTGAGTTTTGTAAAAGATCAAATATGTTTTGATGATGATTAAAAAATCGTCTTTATCACAAAAAAATCAGATCTGTTTTTATACTTGAAAACGATATGTTTTATTATGGAGAGTATCTCATTCATAAAATTATTTCATGCTATATGATTCAAACAAAACAAACAACAATTCATAATCTATTTCTTTATTTCAAAAATCTGCATGCATTAAAATAATCAAATCTATAGCTAAAAAGATACAAAATTCGTTTTTGTTTTAAGATCAAAATTCAAATCTACATCTAAGAAAGATGAAAATCCATTTTGTTTTGAAGAAAAATTCAAATCTACATCTAAGAAAAATTTAGATCTAGTTTATTTTAAAGAAAAAGAGTTAAACACATGCAGATCTTTAAAATTAAGAAACTGATTATAGAAACAATAAAGAAATCAAGATCATATTTTCATGAACTAAATTGATCATGGTAAAATATGAATATCTAAAATAATTAAGCATGCATCATCATGATAAAGAAAAGCATAAAAGCAAAAAGGGTTAGAGAACAACCTCTTGCATGAGCACACTTTGTTCTTGAAATGATGTTTTAGGGTTCAAAGAAATTTGTTCAATTTTCTTTGAAACCTAAAAACTCTAATTTAAGCAGCAACACTCAAAGAAGGGATCAGAAAGTATGGATGATTTGAGAGCCTAAAACTATGCCTCTAAGAGCGTAGCAAAAATGTGCTGAATTATGAGGTTCAATCTCTATTTATAGAGGTCAGAGGATTCTAAAAAATAGGTACAGATGATTAGGGTTTGAATCCGGACACATCCTTTTGTGAAAAGGTCAAAAAGAGTGTGTCTTATCATTACCCAAAGGCCGTTAGGCCAAAGCCCATAGGGAGAAAATTCGGCACTCCAAAAGTGCCAATTTGCCCTTTGGAATCCGAACACTCTTTTGTGTTTGGGTGCCATTTGGACTCCTCTTCTGGGGTTTTTTGGCCAATCCTTGTACCTAGACGCGTTTTCATCCTCCGTCTATGATTTTTCATCTCTTTTTAGATAATTCAGGCTTTTCAAGAACAATTATCTTGTGAATAAATCCCTTAAAATAAATTTTGATGAAATTCAGATTATCCACAATTGCATTGTTATCCAATCATCCATTTTATTCCTATGCATGCATCCCTATCTTAAACACTAGTTATCAACCAATCATAAAATTATTTAATTAATTTTAATTGTTCAACCAATTAGAATTAATTTAAATTAATCGTGTGTGGTCGATTCCTCCTAGACACAATGCATGCTAACCAACTTGATCATGCAATACCTTTCGATCCGATGATCTGATTTGAAAACCAAAAACACCGTTGCTACTGTTAGAATCTCAAGATCATTTTCATGATATGTAATGAATGACATGATGCTTGTAATGCAAGAACAAATTGATGCATGTGATGCAAGAACAAAATGATGCATGTGATGCAAGAATGATTTTTTTTGGGTACATGAATGGTCACTCCAATCATTTTCCTTGATTAAATCATGAGTGCAAAATTGAGTGTCTACACCACTTTATGTAAATTGGAATATGTAGTCCCTAAAACCTTTTTAAAGAAATTGAGAGGCACCTTGACATCCCTTTACATAATTCTATTTTGTTTATGTTATAATAATTATTATTATTATGGATAACTTTAATGAGAATGAGTAGAGGCATAATAAGTCCAACCATTGAACAAATGGATCAATCCACAAAGGTGTAACACCCCAAACTCATACCAAGAATTTAGATGCACGACCTATCTGATAAATAATCAACAATAATATATTGAAACAAAGCGTAATTAAATATCTACAAATAAACTCCAAACCATCAAACTTTTTCCTATAGAATCTATAAAAATACAAAAACTTTAACAATAAAGCCTCCAAATACAATCTCAAAGAGTTTCACAAATGTCAAACTCACTATCCTAAGAAAATATAATAAAATAGTCCATCAACTAATATAGCTCTAAAATAAATATTCAATCTATGGCTTCACTAATCTACCACCAAAAGACATTCCACTACTCTAATCTGAAAGGGTGGAAGAGGGGAGAGTGAGTTAGAAGCTCAATAAAAGACAACATATCATGAGGATATCTCTCAAAACAAAATAATAGCATCATTGACAAAATATAAGCTTTACAAAACATTTACAAATAGTTTTAACAATAATATAATATACTCTATAAAACTGTCATGATCCTATAACACTGTATTCATTAAATAAAATTATAATCACTTTAATTGCCAAAATACACTAAATAGTTAGAAACAATATATTATAGTAATAAACAATTTTTCCACTTATAAAGGCCAATAACAATAAAACAATAGTTTGATATGGAAAACATTAAATATTAGCCAAATAAAAACATAAAAGGCTAAATAGTAAACACTCGTTGGGTGTTTCCCATATGAAATGATAACACTGACCTCAAAGAAGCAACACTGGCTCCAAAGAGCAAATAACATTGGCTTCGAAAAGCAAATGATAACACGGCGCCACACCACAATAATACTACTTTGGCCAAAAACCAACACTTAACCCTGTGTTTGCAAAGGTTGCAAACTATCTAACTAACCATTTGAAAACATTCTTACCTTATCGTATTATTTTCAATACAAATTACTGATTTCCATTTTTTACAAAGGGCCCAACACAGAAGAAGCCCAACAATATAGAGGAAATGAGAAAGGGAAAATGGTAAAGGAATAAGGAAATAAGCCGAGCAGGCTGAAATGACAAGATTGATGACTAGCTGGACCACAAAAATAAAAATAGGTAAAGAAGAAGTAAACGGGCCAAGGAATTCCAAAGAATAAAGTAGTAAGCCCATGAGATTTAAAAAGGTAAATGGGCCTGAGAAGCTTAGGAAATGAATTAGTAAACTCAATGGGTCGGCTTAAAGGCCAACAAGCCCAAAAAGTAGTAAGAGGTAAAGATACGGTAATTGGGCCAAGGAAGCCCAAAGGATCTAGCTAAAAGTCCATGGGAGTAAAGAGGTAAAAAGGAAGTAAACGGGCTGAGGAAGCCCGAGGAATGAAATAATGAAATGGGCTAACACAGTAGGAATGTTAACCAACAAAGCCCAAAAAAGGTACAAATGTGAAAAGTGGGCCTAGGAAATCCCGAGCAAAAGATTAAAGAAGAAGTGGACTAGCACAGCAGGAACGTCATCCCACAAGTTCACAAGTTAACACGAAGTAAAAGGGAAGGTAAAGCTATAGCAAACATGATAAAGTGATATGACATGACCAATAACCAAGAGACCCATGGACGCAAGAGATGAAAACATGGGCTCGGTAGGAAGATAAGGGCCTTTACCCAAGCAACACCCAGTCCAAGAAGAAATGAAAGGCAGGGAACATGAGCCCAAAAGCTCACGCAGCCTTCACGCCATACAAGATAAACACTAACCATACGTACTGTAGAATCAAACAAATATGGAGACAACAGAAATGGTGTGAAGGCCATAAAGAAACAAATCCAGGCAGGGTGGAGTATGCACAAAGTGCAAGGGCACAACCTACTTATACCCAATTAATACATGGGAGGTGGGCCACGAGTTAAGGTATTTAAAGGTGTGGTTTGGCGGTAGGGAGAAATAGGGGGTTTATTTTGGGGTTTCTGTTGACATTTCGCCCAAAAGAGGTTTCCTGCTGGGATGACATCTAACCCAAAAGAGGTACTTGATACATGTCATAGAGGTAGGTAATGAAGAGGTTTAATCCTTATCTGGGTAAGGGAAGTGAAAAACAGAGAGAGGTGAGAAACAGGACAAGCAATTTTGTCTGGGAATGAAGAGTGGTGCAACCAACACATTCAAAGCAATGGTAGTGGTTGAGCAGTAAGCAGGCCAGTGGGCAATCTTGGAAGGACACCCATAAGGAGCCAAAAGCAGTTGAAGGGTAAAAATGGTAAATTTTACCATGACAAAGAGTATAAAAAATGGTAGTTATGAACAGTAAAAAGGGGATGGAAGAGGCAGAAGGAAGTAGAGATAGAAAAAGAAAGAAAAGAGAGAAAAGAAAAGAACATACAAAAAATTAGAGAGATACAAGTGGTAGGAATAGAGACATGCATCGATAGGCTACCTTTTTTCTCTCCTTCTTGACAAACCCACTCTCTGAAAGATTGAGGATTGAAACTTAAACCATTTAAATCATTTTTTCAAAGTGCGTAACTTCTATGGCAAAAGCCTTCCTTAAGGTTACTCACGTTGGGGATTGATTCCCTGCTTTGACTCTTTCTGCTAAGAAGCTAAGCCTACTTTTTTGGTAGACGAGTTTTCTTTTTTTGTTATTTATGCTTATTGGGTGATTAGTTTGTCGTTCAGTTATTAAATTATCTACTATAGCATTATTTTCGATTGTTGTATTATTTAGTCATAACCTTATTAAACTACTTTCCTTTATTTCGGTGTTAGTACCATTTGTTTCATATTATAGTTATTCTACCGTACTGTATTCCTGCTATAACATATGTAACAGTTGTTCCTGCTGTGGGCATATCATACATTTAGCCCACGATGCCTTTGCTAGAACGCATCTATATTGGAACGGCCCAACTTGTGCATAAGCTGGCCAAAAGTGTATCTCATTTAGGTCAATCCCAACTCCCTTACCTCAGATCCATAGACTGTTGTACAATAGGAGGGATCAAAAGCCCAACAACACAAAAAGGCCCATCACACAAATCATATATCATACAATGAATACTTTCTCAAAAATATAGTTTTTGAGTTATTCTTAACATATACAACTTCAAAATAACACACAAGAAATAATAAAATTCAGGTATGTGTATAAAGCATTGACAATGGTATAAGTTTTTGAAACTTCACTTTTACAAATATGTATATAAATAATTATACACGTTTTGAGAGATGTCATGTTCTAAAGTCCACTTATCTCTAGTTGCAAAACCAAGCTTCACTCTAAATATCTAAATCAACGTCAACTATAACCTAAATAAGGACAAGACGGCTCAATAAAAATAGATACACTAAGGCAGCAATGAAAATATAAATTTTACTCTTAAAATTTGTATCTCACAATGTATTCTAAAACTACAACTAATTTAGTACTCAATTGCTTTATCAAATTTTCCAAAATCAATACCTAGTAAACAATTCTAATAAGCCGAATGTAAGACATAGAAAGAATACTATAGGCATACGAAGAAATTTCTACCCATAGGACCTAGTAACCTGAAGCATGTATTGACAAAAGTTTAGAAACTTGACCATGATATAGATTACAAGATTCTTAAGACCAGCCCTACTACCAATGTGTAAGCTCTAGCAACTAATCACTCAAAAGCTTTTCACCTAATTCAAGAGTTCATATGGGATATTAAAGCAACTCTATTAAACTACTCTAGCATCGTAGTTTATTTTCATGAATGTTTGAGAGAGAGAGATATATCTGACCACACGAATGTAGAATTTTGTTTCTTGTAATTTTACAGTCTCTCTCTCTATGTTTCACAAATTAAACACTAAAGGTATGGTTGGTAGACTGTAATAGGCACTGTAATGTAATAGTTATTTCTATAGTTTAGGTATTCAATAGTTTGGTCATTTTTCCATTACAATGAATAGTCATTTCTTTTGAATAGCTATTCTTTAAAAATGAAGAATAACTATTCAACCCTAAAAGGGATGTAATAGCTATTCCTTAGCAGGTATATTAATTTCTACAATTAATATATTTCTAAATAAACAAACTTTTCCTATGCACATAATAATTATGAAAATAAAAAATCATAAAAATAACTAATCTCTCTTTCAAATTAAAAAAAATAATAATTAAGAAATATAATTATATGAGTAAGATATTTCATAAAATATATCTTAAATTTGACAAAAATTCTTTCATTCCATTATCTTCAAGGTTCTATTATTGTGTTATCACCAAACAAGTAAATAGTAATAAGTATTACATTACAACCTTTTATATTCCTTGTAATATCTATTCTTATTTCTATGTAATTACCGTTACAGTCTACCTAAATGTTTCACAAATTAAACAGTCATTTACCTTTCAACTTTACACGTTAAAATTGTTTCCTACTTGGGCTGGAATTTAAACCCACTAAACCTTATCTCTTTAGCATTTAAGAAGCATATAAAACTTAAATAAGCTTCCAAGACTTTAATTCTCACTTAAACTCATATTAAGGTTGTTTAAATAGGCTAAAACTTTGAAGAATTCCAATAACACTTAAACCCCTAATCTGAATAGGTTTTAATATTTTATCCTTTCCTTAATCGATAAGGGACTAAAAGTTAAATATGAATAACCCGTAAAAATAACTCTTCGCGTCACTTCTTCTTTTATTTATTTTCTTTGTAGATATTATAAGATAAAATAATATCACTTTCAAAATAAATTAAATATTTCGTCAAGTCCACTCAGGAAGTAATTAAATTCAATTCAATCCACAAAGGTATCTAATTAGCATAACTATTTAAATGGAAAATTTTGAGTGGTATAGAAGCTCAACGTAGACCCCTCCCCCCCCCCCCCCCCCCCCCAAAAAAAAAAGCTATTAAACAATATCCAAAAGACTTGCTCTATAAGGCTTTGTATGCTCCAAAAGCTCTCATATACACAATAACCATTTATAAAATATTCATCATAAAGTTTCTATGCTCCTAAACAATCAATTTAACGAAAAGTCTCTATTTGGGGGGTGGGGGATTTTCGTGCAGAAGATCTACTTTAAAGGGGTTTAACTAATTCTTTTGGTCTTGCACTTCAACTCAAATTCTTGATAAACTTTACTGGATTCTGCTTTATTGTTGATATTTTCATTTTATTCATTCAATAACCTTATACATGCAATTGAGATGTAGGGTGAGTTTGGTTCAGCTTTTTGAAACTGGGCTTTTTGAAAAAATGGAGTTTTCAAAAAGTGCAGTATGAAAAAATGTTTTTTCAAAAAGTTAAGTGTTTGGTAAGAGCTGTTAAAAAGTGCTTTTTGAAAAACTGAGTATTTGGCTAACACTTATAAAAGTGACAGTTTGAAGGGTAAATTACTAAAAAGGACAATGTCTATATAAAGAGAATTCTTTGTTTTAATTACCTCTTTTAATGTAAGTTATGGACACAATATTTTCACAAAAATTTCACAATAAAGTCTATATAACAAGTTGTTAATGGTAGGAAAAAAAAATGTCACTAGTAGGTCTAGATGGAAACTAATAACAACTTACTATGTAAACTTTATTATGAAATTGTTATAAAAATATTTTGTTAATAGTACTATTTTTTTTTTCTAAAAAAAAAAATAGTACCAACTTAAAAAGTTTACAGATATAATAAAAAGTCACAACATTTTCACAATACTAATTTAAAATTAATCTTTGTAAAATAAAATTTTACTAACACTTATCTTTTAAATGAGTTATTCTAGTACCCACAATTTTTTCTCTGCCACATACTCTTTAACATCACAGTTATGAAAAAAAAGTTATAAAATAATTTGTATTCCTACTCTTTTTTTTTTTTTTAATTTGTGTTCTAGTACCCACAATTCTTCCACGTTGCTTTACCCAAACGGCCAAACCCAAAAACTTTTTTTTTTTCTTTCACTTTTTTATCATCCACACATTCACTTCGTCATTATCTTCTTATCTTCCTTTTCTTTTCTTTTCTTCCCACACACACACACACACACACACACACTCATCTTCTTATCTTCCTTTTCTTTTACTTTCCTCTCCCCCCCCCCCCACACACACAAAGAAGTCTGAGCTCTCTCTTGAGCTCCCTCTCTCTACTCCATGTCTCCAAAGGTTCCATTTATCAAAAACTCTACTGAATTCAGAAGTTTTTTTTTTCTTTTTTTTTTTGAGATTAGATATGTACGTAAATAAAAAAAAAATAGAGAAGAGAAGAGGAAGAAGCCGGACAAAAGAAGAAGAAGAAGAAGAAGAAGAAGAAGAAGAAGAAGATGATGATGAGATGCCATGCTGTGCCGCAGCATTGTAGCATAGAGGAGTAGGAAAAAAAAAACTATGGGCAATTTAGGAAAAAAATAAACCCACCAACGATAATATTTCTGTTCTCTAAACGTGTTTGTGCGTGTTTTGCAACTGTAGCTTTGAGCTCCTTTTTGCAAATGCACGTTTTTTTCACAAACTCAAAACGCAGCTTTTAACAAACAGTTGCTTTTTGAACCTAACCAAATAGGCTTTTTGGGCTGGGCATTTCAAAACGCACTTTTTAGGCTGGGAAAGTTGAAACAAACAGGCACGTAATTACAACAGTAATTCTCACTTGAACCACCATCTTTTCATAGACATACACAAACTTGTTCTCATACCAGCAAAAACATTGACAATTCTAGTATCTATGTTAGCTAGATATTTTGGTATTGGTAAGCTCAAACAGCTTGGAATAGAACCAAATATTAATTTTCATTCAATACATTGTGTAGACATATTTGGTCATGTTAACAAAGAGAATTGAACATAGAATTATATATTAGTCATAAGATAAGATAATCTTTGACTGTTAGGTTGAAGATTATTTATGAATGGAGTAATTAAGAAGAATATTTTTTACAGATGGGAAAAATATTTACTTGGTCCTCGAGAAAGAGCTTTGGAAATTTTTAAGCCAAATGCCGTACAAAAGGCCTTAAAAAATTATGGTTTATGGCCCAAACCAAACTTATCCAAAAAGCTGAACAAAACTAAGAAATCCTATTTGACTTACAACAAATCCTTCCATTATTAGTGATGAGTTGAGTCACATTATATACAGGAAAATTTTATAACACAACATAATTCAAATTTAGTTGTATTTGAAAAGTTTATGGTAGAATTTTTGGAGTCTTTTTCCTCCTTCAAAGGATATTGATGATATCCATGAAGTTCTCATGTATGGGTAGTATGAGATAACAGTAACCATGATTATTTAATTTTTTTGGGAAATTTTATACCACATGGGAAAGGGGGAAATTACTTACTAGTTTAACGCTATTAATTAACTCAAGGCTGTCCAAACCCATCCGAAGACCCAACCCACCTGAAGAAACCCATCGAATCTGATCTAACACCAGTCGACCCGACTACTAAGGTGGTCGACGGTGGGTATTCTTAGGGATGGCAATTTAGATCCGACCCGCAGATACCCGGCCCGGCCCGACCCTAATGGGCTGGATTTTACCCGGTCCGATAAAGAATAGGGTCGGATATGGATTTTTTAAAAAAACCCGAAGCGGATCCGGGTCAGGTCCGGGTTTTTTAAAAAAATCCGAAACCCGACTCGAAACCCGGCCCGGATAAAAACCTGGTTATATTAAATTACTAAAACCATATTAGTAACCTTGTGGACTTGACTGAATGGGTTTGAATCTAGAAAAAAAATTGTAATGGGCTTCAAATTTTTTTTTTTTTTGTTGGGCTAGATTTGGGCCCAAGAGATAAACAGGGCCCGCGGGGCCCGTGGGGCCCAGCGGGGCGGGTTTGGACCCCGGAAAAAATACCCGATTAATAATCGGGCCGGGTCCGGGTCTCGGGTTTTGCCTCGCGGGTCGGGTCCAAGTATGTAAAAACCCGGCCCGAACCCGACCCGTTGCCCTTCCTAGGTATTCTCCACCAGAAACCAACTCCAGTGAGTCGGTTTCAGTTTCCCTCCCCTTAAAACCAAAATTGATCGACAAAAACCCAAATTCTGACGAAAAATTTCTAGATCTTGGCGAGACAACCCAGATTTCACATAATATTTCACATAGATTCGATCAGATTTTGATTAGATTTAGAAATCTCATGGAATCCGGTGAGATTTCTGCCAGATTTAGCGAAATCTCATAGATTCCGATGAGATTTTCGCCGGATCTGGGTTTTTATCACCATTTTCTCGCAATTCTCTTGCCATTTTCATAGATCTATGATGTCGACTGACCCGTCCGCCACTCATTGAAGTTTGATCTGCCCAACCAGTCTACTCCGGTGATCAGCGACTAGTGAGATTTTTTGCCACACAATCCATGGGGTCAGTTCTAGGTTGGGCACAAATCTGAGCTGGACCGACCCGTGGACAGCCCTAGATTAACCCACACACAAAAGACCTAGCTCATGTGTGTGAATGGTTATGCTTATACACATAAGTGACAATAAACATTGAACGATTTTCCTAGAATCTCTCAACATGCTTTCTTGTTGGGCAACTCTTCATGGTGCTACATTATAATGCCCTCGGCAAACCAAAGCATTCTTGGTCAGATTACATATATTTTAAAAGAAAATCTATAGGTAAATATCCTTCGTAAGTTTGATAACAAGATCAATAATTTAACAGAGTGATTTAATACAAATCTTGGTAAGTGACTTTTTTCTTTTTCTTGGCCAAATTTCCTTTTTTTTTTTTTTTTAGGCAAAGGCCAAATTACAATTATATCATTTGATTTGATTAAATGATAAAACTACAACTAAAAACCTCTAAAATGACCACAGTAAGCCTAACAATTTTAGGAATTGCCTCCAAAATTTTTTTATTTTTTTTTAAAAGATCACATTAAAACAATTTTGAAGTGTGGTTTTGGAAGTTTCAAGTGTTTTTGATCATGTGTGTGAATGTGTAAACTTAGTTGATAGTTTTTGTTAATTGTTTTATTTATTTTCTCTTATATTTAGATTATGTTTATTATGGCGGGCCTTTTGTATTTCTGGGCTGGACTGCTACCTGCTGCGTTGTGGCTTAATAGTTCTGGGGTAGGAGAGTCAGGACTGGCGCTATTGAAACTTATCTCAAGCTAGCTTGTGCGCAAGTTAAGACCCCTTTGCCAAGATCTTGGTCACATGCCCACAGTAGAGGATGTTGTCATAAAAATGTTATAGCAAGAGGCACATAATATAATAATATAAGAATGATTTGTTTGCTGTCAACGAAAGATAATATTTAAACCACTTTCTTAATAAGAAAACACAGTAATGTGAATATAGTAGAATAAGTTAGCGACAATAAAAAAAAATAATAACATTAATGCTTAATCAATCACAATGAAAGAGGGAAAGGGGGATTAGTCTGCTGTGCTTGGTTCCTTAGTAGATTTAAGTCCAAGAAGGGAACTAATCTCGAATGTGGGCAATCTCACAGGGAAATTTTGCCATGGAAATTGCCTACTTTGAAAGAATGGACTTAAATGGCTTAATCTCAAGTTCTTTAACTTGCTAGTGAGTAGGCTATTGAGAGGGAGAAAAAGAAGTAGTCTATTGGTGCATGCCTTATCACATTCATGTTTTCTCACTTTACTTTTTATCTTCTCTGTTTCTCTCTACCTTCTATTTTCTTTCTTATTCCTATATTTCCTCTATTCTTTCTTGTTTTTCCGTTGTTTTCTTTCTTGCTATTTTTCTCACTTCTTCCTCCTTACTTCTCACTCACTGTCATTTACTGCGCACAGCTAAGACCTTTTTATACTACCTGCCATGATAAGTTTTACTGTTTTATCCCTCAACTGCTTTTGGCCTAGTGTGGGTGTCATTCTCAGGCCACCCATTGGTCTGTTGGCTACTCAGCTATCATCACTACCTTGTGTTGGTTGTGCCACATTCCATTCCCAGACAAAAAAGTTTTGTTTTATTTTCTTACTCTCTGTGGCATTCTTAACTGGATAAGGGTTGGATATTCTCTCTTACTAACTCCTATGACATGCACTTAATAATTCCAGCTCATCTTTCCCTCTTTTGGGTGGAATGTCATCTTAGTAGGACATTTTCCGCAAAAGAGCTTGAGCGTGAATCCCAGAATAGACTTCCCCCCTCTCCCCACCGCCAGATCATATCCTCTCTTACCTATGACAAATGGCCCACCACACTTGTATTAACTGGATACAAGTGGGTGTTGCCTGAGCCTTATGCGTACTCCACTCTCATGTTAGTCCATGGCTTGTCTGTTGTTCATGCATTTGCCATTACTTGTGAATTTTTCCGGTCTTACTGTGCGTTATGTTGCTCATTTTTCAACCCTTTGTGGCATGGATGAGTCATTGGGTCTTCATTCTTTGCATGTCGTTTCTTCCCTAGGCTGAGTTTTGCTTAGGTATGAGCTCTTCCTTCTTCAATTTAGCCCCTGTCTTCTCACAATTTTAATTTGTGGGTCAAATGATACTTCTGCCACGCCACTATATTGCTTTTGTCATGTATCGCCTAACTGTGTTTGCTGGGCCTCCTTTGGGCCTATTATGTACTGCCTAGTTTTTCCTTTGGGTTAGTTCTCATACCATCTTAGGCTTCCTTGGCCCATTTTGTTTCTCTAGGCATCCTCAGCCCCCTTCATTCCTTTGGGCATCCTTGGCTCATTTCATTCTTACATTCTCATGGGTTTGTGCTAAATCTTTCGGGTTTTCCCGACCTAATTACCATATCCTTTACCTTTTGGGTTTGTGGGCCTCTACACTAACTCCTTTTTACTAATTCCTTTCTTTAGGCTCCTTCGACTCATCTTTACTTACTTTCCACTGCTCATGATTCTCATGAGCTTGCTACTTCCTTCTCTATGCTCCCTTGGACCTCTTTGCTTTCTTTGTGGCATTTTTTACTACTTTATAGACCTGTGGACCATTATTCCTATCATTTGGGCATAATGGTTTTTCTAATTTTGTTAGCTCTTCTTCTTTCACCCTTTTCATATTGTTGGGTCTCTTCTTGTTATTAGGCCCTTTTGCCAAAAATGGGCATAAACATTTATTAATGTAAATTTTCTATAATTTTGTTTGAAATTTATTTTTTGTGGGAATGACACTCCCACAAACTTATTTGATTGTGTTTATTAATGTAAGTTTGAATAATTTCATTTTGATTATTCTTTATCTTTATCTTTAGGTTATTTTAGTTGTTTGTGTTTATTTTTTAAAGAGGTGAATTACTGTTTTTATTTCCAATATATTTATAAATATTGGAAAGTTTGTGATATTTTATATGAGCCAAATGTAAATAAATTTTTTTCTATAAATTTTCAAGCACAATTAAATATGGGAAAATAAATCATATTTTTGTATAAATATTAGGGTAAATTACCAAAGCCTCCATCGAGACTAATGGGAATGACACTTTACTTCAAAACTTAAGGTAAATGACATTTCTCCTCAAATTTTCAAGAAAATTAACAAATTGTTAGGGTACTTTTTTTTACACATAATTTTATTTAAGTACCACCTATTTATTTTTAAATACTACTAATAAGTTATTGGGTTTTCCCAAATATTTTTTACTCTATTATTATGTTAATCACAAATATTTTATATCTTATTATCTAAATTGGATCATGATATAAACTATCACAAACAAGCCTAAAAAACTCATATTTTATCTAATTTTGTTATTATTATTTAGCTAAGCCCAAAACCGGCCATATAAGTCTCATACACACATCTTATTCTATTTAAAGCTCAATAATACTTATACTTGACAATATTTGAAAAGTCTATAATTCAAGTTCATGGCCAAACAATTTTATTACTGGAATTCAAATTCATAATCAAAATCCATGGCAATTTTATCAATGGAATTCAAATTCATAATCAAAACCGATGTCAATTTATTTATCCAAAACTCAATTTTCATTGGTAATATCAAAACTCAATTCTCATTGGCAATATCAAAGTCCAATTCTTATTGGTAATCTTTAAAACCCAATTTTCATTGACAACATCAAAACCCAAGTTTCATTGGCAATATCAAAGCCCAGTTCTCGCTAGCAATATTTAAAACCTAATTCTCATTGACAACATCAAAAACTTAATTCTCATTAGCAATATCAAAGCCCAGTTCTCACTGACAATATCAAAGCCCAATTCTCATTGATAATATCAAAAACCCAACTTATGTTAGCACTATTAAAAACCCAAACTAACTACTTGACACTATTTTATCAAAAGTTCAAGGTTATTAATACTTGACAAAATACTATATCATAATTATTTCACTTAAAAGTCCAATAATAAACAATACTTTAGATTTTTAAACCTATTACTATAATATTACATACTTATGGAATTTATGAACAATCTGTTCTCAAAACCCATAGCAATCATCTTTTAAAAGCCCATGGAAAGTTATGATTATTTATCTTAGACCCATGACATTTATTTATTTCATATTATATTATAAACTCATGTTCTCTATTTATCTTGCATCACAATATTCATAATATCTTTTTCCAAAACTCATAATAATTATTCACCTTACAAGGATATTATGATTATCTATAGAAAAACCCATGAGAAAATCACATTGTTCCAATATATTGGTTGTTACCATATTTTACTTGAAACTCATGGATGTTACCTCTATTTAAAACCCATGGTAAATATTTTTTTCAAGAAATATTAGAGGCCATTATTTAAAAGCCCCAAAGAAATAATCAATTACAAAAATAATCCATAACAAAAATTATGAGAAACTATACAAGTTGTTATTCAGAGCCCATGGAAATTAATACCCAAAACCTATCATAAATGATAGGCCAAAAATGTATTGAACCATTTGGTAAATTAATCAATTAATTAGCCAAGTTAATTAATTAGATTCAATTATATGCAATAAGCGTGGTAGTACAAATAAATCATCAACTAAGTTAAATGCGGTGGTAAATCAATTTGACACAGGTGATTTGTTTACGAATGAGGAAAACCACTGAGGTAAAACCTCACCAGGTGAATTTAAGGTCACCACTCTCGAAGATCTACTATTATCAAAACAAGCGGTTACAAGTAAAAGAAATCACAGTACCTTATACCAACCTACAATTAAACCCTTACCCCAATACCCAATTAGACTTGTGATGTAGTAGCAATCTCTCCTTTCAATGCACGGCTCCCAATATGTGACTAACCAATCAATGCACGAATCCAAGTACGTAACTAATACCAACTTAAGGAAGATGTTAGCTACAAAGTTCTTCAGTTCATCTAACGATAAAGATCAAGAACCTCCTTGGTTACAATACCCTTGACGCAAAGACGAAGTAGTTTCTACAGAGAATATGATGAACTATGATAAATTGTCTTCGATCACAAAAGGCACGAATAATCACCTTGCATCATTTGAGACAGTCTTTAAAATAATTCTTATATATGTTTAGGGTTGTGAGAAAAGAAACCCTATATAACTACACTTGGATATACGTGTAATTAGATCTGAAAGTTTTGATTTTATAATTCTCGACAGATACAGCTTCTGTTTAGCTGTTGTATTAAACCTCGATAGATGTGATTTATCGAGCTATGTCTCAAGTTATGTGTCGAGCTTTAATGAACAATACTTCTTCATTTGTTTCTTGAACAGATTTGCATGGTTTCAATACTAAACTTGAACTCTGTTGAGGCTTATTTTGAAAAAGCCCAACAACAGGAAGAAGCCTAACTATATAGGCACGAAGAGAATTAGTGGATTGAGAAGAAACTTGTCACAGTCCGAATGGAAGGAATGATGAGTCTTAGGCCCATAAAGTAAACAAATGGGCATTGGGAAAAGCAAATGGGCCTACGAGAGCCCAAAGGAAGGAGCAATAAACCTATGACCATTATGTCAGGTAGAAAAGTGAGAATGAGTCATAAAAAGCCCGAAGTATTGAAGTAAGAAAGTAAGAGGTTGATGGAAAGCCCATGAACCCCATAGATGAAGGTATAGTAATTAGGCTAGGGAAATTCAAAAGACTTAGTAAAAGTTCATGAGAATGTAAAGTTGGAAATGGGCCGAGGATGCCCAACGAGGAAGAAATAGACCAAAGAAGTCCACAAGCAATGTAATGGGTTATGAAAGTCCAAAGTAACATGACTATAAAACCAATGACAATATTGAGGCATTGTAACTAATTGAGGGAAGAGCATGCAACAGGCCCGAAAGAGGCCCAACAGGCAGGGATCAAATAACACCGTAGCAGGAATAATAGAATGGCATGGCAAGAACACTGGCAAGCCAACGGAATGAACAAATGGTAGGCTAAAAGAGAGAAAAACCCATAATTAAGTAAGGCCCAGCTCTTGGGGGAAGCAAGCTATGAAGGATAGAGGATTAGAAAACAGTTCATGCCACAAGAGGTCAAGAATGAGTGGTAGAATGCATAGGCAAGCCTCCAGTCCATGACAAACGCATGAGCAGCAGACAAGTCTTGGACATACACGAAATGTGGAGCATGCATAAGGCTCAGGCACTACCAACCTATACCCAACCAATGCAGGAGTAATGGGTTATGGGTCAGCGATAAGAAAGGGTATGGTTTGGCGGTGAGGAGAAGGAAAGGCCTATTCTAGGGTTCCCACTCAAACTCTTTTGGAGGAAATGTCTTGCTTGATAGAGAAAGAGAATGTCCACCTTGCTGTGGATTAGAATACCACGGTGAACAAGCAAACAGAGTAGAATTCTCTATCTGGTAATGGGGTGTGGCATAGCCAGCGCAGGTAAGTGATGGTGGTCAAGCAGCTGACAAACCAGTAAGTGGTCTGAAAGTAGACTCACATCTAGACAAAAGTTGTTGAAGGGTAGAATAGTAAAAACTAGTTACGGCAGGTAGTACAAAGAAACCCTATACAACTACACTTGGATATGTGTGTAATTAGATCTAGAAGTTTTGATTTCGTAATTCTCGACAGATATAACTTTTGTCAAGCTGCTGTATTAAACCTCAATAGATGTGATTTGTCGAGTTATGTGTCGAGCTTTAATAAACAACACTTCTTCACTTATTTCTTGAACAGATTTGCATGGCTTCAATACTAAACTTGAACTCTGTTGATGCTCATTTTGGAAAAACCCAACAGCAGGAAGAAGTCCAACTATATATACAGGAAGAGAGTTAGTGGATTGAAAAGAAATTTGTCATAGCCCAAATGGCAGGAATGATGAGTCTTAGGCCTATAAAGTAAATAAATGGGCCTTGGGAAGAGCAAATGAGCCTACGGGAGCTCAAAGGAAGAAGCAATAAATCAATGGGCATTATGTGATGTAGAAAAGTGAGAATGAGTCACAAAAAGCCCAAAGGGTTGAAGTAAGAAAGTAAGGGATTGATGGAAAGCCCATAAACCCTATAGATGAAGGATATAGTAATTAGGTCAGGGAAGCCTAAAAGAGTTAGTAAAAGTCTATGAGAATGTAGAGTTGGAGATAGGCCGAGGATGCCCAAGAAAAGAAAATGGGCTGAGGATGCTCAAAGAGGAAGAAATGGACCAAAGAAGTCCACAAGCAATGTAATGGGTCAAGAAAGTCCAAAGTAACATGACTTTAAACTCAATGACAATATTAGGGCATTGTAACTAATTGAGGGGAAAGCATGCAGTAGGCTTGAAAAAGGCCAAGCAGACAGGGATAGAATAGCACCATAGTAGGAATAATAGAATGACATGGCAAGAATACTAGCAAGCCAACAGAAGGAACAAATGGTAGGCTAAAAGAGAGAAAACCCCACAATCAAGTAAGGCCCAACTCTTGGGGGAAGCAAGCCATGAAGGATGGAGGATCAAAAAACAGTTCATGCCACAAGAAGTAAAAAATGAGCAGCAGAATACATAGGTAAGCCTCTAGTCCATGGTAAATGCATGAGCAGTAGACAAGTCATGGACATACACGAAATGTGGAGCATGCATAAGGCCCAAGCACTACCAACCTGTACTCAGCCAATACAGGAGTGGTGGGTCATGGGTCAGTGGTAAGAGAAGGTATGGTCCACCGGTGAGGAGAAGTGAATGCCTATTTTGTGGTTCCTGCTTAAACTCTTTTGGAGAAAATGTCTTGCTGGGATGACATACTACCTAAAAGAGAGAGGATGAGTTGGAACCACTAAGTGCATGCCATGAAGGATAGAGAGAGAGAATGTCTACCTTGCTATAGATAGGAATGTCACGATGAACAAGCAAACAAAGTAGAATTCTTTGTCTGGTAATGGAGTGTGGCACGGCCAGCATAAGTAAGTAATAGTGGCCAGACAGCTGACAAGCCAGTAAGTGGTTTGGAAGTAGACCCACGCCCAGACAAAAGTTGTTAAAGGATAGAATAGTTAAAACCAGTTACGGCAGGCAGTATAAAGAGGGCTCTTATCGTGCACAAGAGGATTATCGCAACAATATCAACTACTAGGAGAGAATCATAGTACCACCATCATAACACTACACGAATATGCACTAAGAAAGAAAGAAAAAGAGTGAGAAAGAATCAAAGTAACAAAACGGAGAAAAAAAAGAAGATAAAGAGAATCCGGAAGAGAAGTAGGGAATGTAGAGTGGCAGGTTTGCACCAATAGGCTAATCATTTCTCTCCCTCTAAAAGCCTACCCTTTATTGAAGATGAACGATTTATTTAGGCATAAGTTATTCAGGCCCGTTCCCTCAAAGTGGGTAATTTCTAACGGCAGAATCCTCCTGTGAAGTTACCCATGTTGAGAAAGTGGTTCCCTTCTTAGCCTTAACCCCATAATACAACTAAACATGACAGACTAACCTTTCTTTTTCTTTTGATTTTATTATTTATCATAAACACTTCCTTTCTTGTCTTTGTAATTTCACTCACAAGGTTTTTCTTATTACTATATCGTTTTTGTTGAGGACTCCTCATTTATTTCATTTAATGGGAAGCATATTGTCTTTATTATTGTCATACTGTACTTGTCTGCCATAACCCCTTTGTAATAGTTTCGCTTGCTACGAGCATGTGACCTAAGTTTCAGCAAAGAGGGGCATAATTTGTGCACAAGCTTGCCCAAGGCTGGTTGCAATTGGATCAGTCCCAACTCTTTTATTTAGAACACGTGGACCTCGGTACAATAGGAGGCAATCCAGCCCAAAATTACAAAAAAGGCGCACCACAAACTCTTGTTCCTTAAAGTATTAAATTCATCATAGATCTACCCAATTACAAGTAAAGTGCGTTTTGTCAAAAGATTAGCCAATTTACATAACATATGTCTCTAACAGTTCCACATATGTTCTAACAATAAATATTTATTAAAGCTCATGGATTCATTTTATTTTTACTAACAACTAAAACCCATGTGGAATAAAAATTCAAGGCAATATATGGTAGCTTTGTCCGTTTTGTAGTGCTCACAATGAGAAAGCAAATGGATAAGCCCAAGTGGAGAGAACTACCAAATCAGAGGCCCATCAAAATACTTAGCCCTCTTGGCCAAGCCCAACATGAAGTCTTAGCCAAAACAGCCTATGTGTGCAAATTGACTTTGCTAGAGAACTCCATTCAGTTCTGCCTTCCGCTGGAAGTTACCTCAAGAAGCAACCAAGCTTCCAAACCAAATTAGGAGCTAGCCACCTGTCTCATTGCCAACTCTGACCTGAAAAGTACCAGAGAGATCTAAAGGCTAATGGGCAATAAATTCTCTTTTTTCCCAAGTTTTGGTCACAACTCAAGGAAGTCACAACCAAGACCTTCAAGCTCATGAAATCCTTAACTAAAATAGTTTATTTTATTACTAAAAATGTATGTAATTGGTTCATGAACCAAGCCAATGAATCCTAAAGGGGAAAATTTGGGAATATGGTTTGGAGGGCATAAAAGGGTCTCTAGCAGAACCCTCTAAAGTGGACTTAAATTTTGACACCTAACTTGGGGTGTTGAATTCTACTTTCTAGGGTCCAAATCACAGTTGCAGCACTAGGATTCCTTTTTAATACCCACCTTAATCCCATTAGTTAAACACAATCTCAGAATTCTTAGCATTTAATGCAAGATTATGCTAATTTTTACTCATGTGTGGCATTGCCCAAAGAAGCAAAACAGCTCCAAAAGAAAATCTCTAATTTTAGGCCAAATCCTAGGATAATTAAGTCTGTTATCTTGCCCCTAATCAGTCCTACATTTTTGGACTTTTGCTCCCTTAAGCTTCACTATAAAAGGGAACTACCATCAACTCATGGAAGATAACAAATCTTATCATAAAATTCCTCACCCATCATGCTATTTTCAGCGCATAAGTCAGTCCCTTAGTTCGAAAACTAGCCTTTAGTCTAAAAATGCTCATATACACATACCCATTAACATCACATTCCATCTTCTTTAAAAATCTCAGCACCTTAAAATAGACACAAAAACCTCTCTGAAATTTCTGATTTTCTTGTCACTGTGCTTGTGGTTTAACTCTTCCCAAGCTCATAGATCATTCCCCTTAGCCCACACTCACTTAACTTCAAACATTCCTTTTTTTTTTTTTTTACATATTCATAGCTCATAAATGCTTCCTAATCAGTTATAAACAATTTTTTACCCATTAAAGCCTTAGCCTAAGCATTAACTCCATCACACCACTACAAACTTAAATGCCTACTCACTCAAAATAGCCTACACTACACCATTCATGCCCCACATATAAATACTCCAAAAATCTTAGTTCAATATGTGCTGCATTGATCTAGAATCTCTCTCTCCCTTCATTCCATCCGATTTTCCTATTTTATTTGTAATTATGAAGCCTTTAATCTCTCGTTTATTATTATTATGATGAAAGTCATAATTTCTTGGATACTATGGAAGTGCTCATTCATGTTGACTTGATAATAATAAAAAAACTATATGATTTTTCATCATGTAAACACATTTATCGACTAATCAGACGTTACCGTTGGAGGCTTGTCATATTCACTGTTGGACCATTTTTCCTTTTGTATAATTGTTATAATGAGCCCACTTTTATATTAACCAACTATGAAGGAAATGCATAATTTTTACTATGCAAATACATTTATTGATTTTTCAAACATCTACCGTTGAACATTTCTCTTGCTTACCACTAGACTGTTATTTAAGCACTTATTGTGGTGGGTCATTCTTTGTGCTAGTTTATCTTTGCAGAAGGTATTTTGGGTGCCTTATTATAGTCTTTATTAGATGCAACTTAAACCTTGAGAAAATGGGTCTTTTACACTTCACCGATAGCCTTTGGGCCATGTTCCAAGCATAAAGTCGAGTCTCAATCTTGACTCCCCTAACATCATGTGGGTAACGAACGGAAAACGTCCCTAACACACATTAATCACTCCATTAATAATAATAAGAATAATAATAATAACAATAATAATAATAATAATAATAACCAAAATAAATAAATAAAGATCATTACCAAATTAGATTAAAGAAATTGTTATAAGCCAAAAATCTAAAAGTAAAAAAAAATAGTTATTATATTTCATTTCGAATAGTGAGAATAAAATTTAAACCTAGAGAATTGTTCATTACTGTAGACCTTTGCTTTCTAAATTTTCATCCAAAACCAAAACCACCCAACCTAAATTGCAATTATTTCAAAAACGTCATTTCTAAACAAACAAAAAAGCATTTTTTTTTTTATTCCTAATGGAATGAAGCCAAAAAAAAAAAAAAAAGGTTACTTAACCATACCTTATTTGTTTGTTAAGAACTTTATAGGCCGATAGCTCAATTGACAGATTATAATATTTTCAAATAAGACATATAGGTTCAAATCTTCCTTTCCATTGTATATATTTGTGGTTGGCCTTTTTATATCCTGGGTTGGACTGCTTCCGCCGTACTATGGCCCAATGATTTTGGGTAGGAGAGTTGAGACTAGCTTAATTGAAACTCATCTTAAGTTAGCTTGTGCGCAAGCTAGAAACCCTAGTAGGGATCTTGGTGGAGTCACGTGCCCATGGCAAGAAATACTATCTCAAAAAAGGTCATAGCAAAAAAAAGACAATACAGCAGGATAGCTAAAATATTTTAACTAAAGTACTTGCTACTGACAAAGACAGCACTAATGGTTTTGCAAAAGAAAAATATGATAATGTAAGTATCACAAGAGTAAATAAATAACAAGGAAATAGCATTAGTCCTTGAACAATCATAACAAAAGAAGGAAAAGGATTAGTTTGTTAAATTTGGCTCCTTAGTAGATTCAAGTCCAAGAAGGAAACCAATCTCCAATGTGGGTAACCTTACAGGGGAAACATGCCATAGATATTACCTACTTTGGAGAATGTGCCTAAGTGACTTAATCTCAGATTCTTAACTTGCTAGAGAGTGAGCTATTGAGAGGGAGAGAAGTGAGTAGCCTATTAATGCATACTTTTCACTCCTAACACTCCTATTAGCTTTCTCACTCTCGGTTATCTTATCTTCTTTTGCTTTTTTTTTTTTTTTTTTGTTTCTTACTTCTCTATTTTTAGTGTTTTCTCCTATTCCTCCTTATTCATGTTGTTGTTCACTGTGTACGGATAAGGCCTTTTCATACTGCCTGCAGTGATTAGATTTACCATTTTTTCCCTTAACTACTTTTGTCCTGTTGTGGGTGTCCTTCCTGGACTACCCATTGGTCTGTTGGCTGCCCAGCCACCACTGCTATACTGTGTTTGCCGCATCACGCTTCATCCCTAGAGAAAAGTAGTTTTGTTTTGTTTTCTTACTTCCCATGGCATTTCCATCCGGATAAGGGATGAATTTCTCTCTTACTAACTCCTATACCATGTACCTAATGATTCTAGCTCATGTTTGCCTCTTTTAAGTGGTACGTCATCTTAGTAGGACATTTCTCCCAAAAAAGCTTGAGCGGAAACCCTAGAATAGGCTTCTCCCTTCTCTCTATTGGTAGACCACACCATCTCTTACCTTTGGCCCATGACCCACCGCCCCTGTATTAGTTGGGTACAAGTGGGTGGTGCCTAAGTCTTGTGCGTGTTCTACTCCCATATGAGTTCATCGCTTGGCTGGTGTTCACGCGTTTGTCATTGCCTGGGGGTTTGTTTGGTCCTTCTGCATGTTCTGCTACTTGTTTAACTCTTTGTAACGTGGATGAGTTATTGAGTCTTTATTTTTTGCATCTTGTTTTTTCTTTGGGCTAGGTATAGCTTGGGTGTGAGCTTGTTCTCCTTTAATTTAGTCCCTATCTCCTTTCACTTCTGGTTCGTGGGCTAGCTGGTACTCCTGCCATGCCACTGCGTTATTTTTTGCCATGATATTGTTGAACTTTGTTTGCTAGACTTCCTCTAGGCCTGCCATGCCAGTTTCATACGTCATTCCTTCCTTTAGTTCACATTGCCCAATATTCTAGCTGGGTTAATCCCTATAACATCTTGGGCTTCCCTGGCTTATTTTATTCCTTAGGCATCCTCAGCCCGTTTCATTCCTTAGAACATCTTTGGCCCATTTCATTCTTTCATACCCCTCACATTCCCATGGGCTTTTGTTAAATCTTTTGGGCTTCTTCGACCTAATTACCAAATCTCATTCACTAATTCCTTTCTTTGGACTCATCTGGTCCGTTTTTGCTTTCTTTCTATTTTTTTTTTATGATTCCCATGGGCTTACTATTTCATTTTTTGATGCTTTTTTGGCCTGTTTGCTTACTTTGAAGCCATTTGTTATTTTGTGGGCTCGTGGACCATTATTCCTGCTATTTGAGTTTAATGGTTTTTACTTTACTATTTTCTTTCTTCATCATTTTTCATATTATTGGGCTTTTTCTGCCTTTGGGCCCTTTTGCCCAAAAAAAAAAAAAAAGCATCAACAATATCAATTTTTTTTTTTTTTAGAAAACCTTCTTTGTCTTAGCTTTCTATTGGGGCTGTGCAAAAAATTTATTTTTGAAACTTTTTAAAGTTTGATGACAATAATTAATTTTTAACCAAAAAAAGCGTTCACAAATCAAGGTAATCTTATAAAAATTGAAATATTCTCTAACTGATATTAACGGAATAATTAATTTGCTTATTTACTTCAAATCTCAAAAGAATGGAGTATCATTTTTTTAAAAAGTTTTAGAGCAAAGTTTTATTTAACCAAGTATCGAGAAATATACTTATAAAAAAAATTATCAAGAAATATAATTCCAAAAAAAAATAATTATATCTTTTAAAATTTTTTCAATAAAAAAAGTTATGTTCATAATATTTTCACAAATCTTTCATAATAAATCTTAAATGGTAGATTGTTATTGGACGTTATTGGATAAACAAGTAATTTCGGTGGTGTAAATTCAAATTATCACCAATAATAACTTACCATTTAAAATTTATTGTAAAAATGTGTTACGGGCAACAATTCTTTTAAAAATTAGGAAAAAAAAAAGTTTTTGGAGAGAGAAATATTTTACACCAAAAAAGAAGAGCTGTAAAAAGATTGAAAAACGGATTGAATATGTTTGTACAGAAAGTGGTGCGGCCTCAAATACTGAATCTGAAAGTTTTTAGGTTTTGGGCCTAAACCACTTGCGTTTATGTCCATTCCCACAACTTATCCATCAATTCAGACACTCCCATTCCAACCTCCAAAGCATCATCAACCAAAAACAGTACTCTAATAAAAAAAAATATAAAAAAAACCCTAGAATTAGAATCTATTAGAAAAAGTAACCGAAATCACAATCGTACTAGTAAGAACAACAACAACAACACAACAATCTTTGCGATTTAGATGATAGAATTGGCCTGAGAATTCTTGGTTGGACAATTTTCGGAACCACAAATGGGTGCGAGTCGTAAACTTCAGGGCGAGATAGATCGAGTTCTCAAGAAGGTTCAAGAAGGCGTCGATGTGTTCGACAGTATTTGGAACAAGGTCATCGATTCACGCAATCTGCGCTGTGATAATAATGCAGCAATTGCTTCGAGTTTTTGATTGATTATTATTTTTTTTTTTTGGGAAATTTAGGTTTACGATACGGATAATGCGAACCAGAAGGAGAAGTTCGAGGCGGACTTGAAGAAAGAGATTAAGAAATTACAGAGGTACAGAGACCAAATCAAGACATGGATTCAGTCTAGCGAGATCAAGGACAAGAAGGTCTCTCTCTCTTTCTCTTTCAGTTTTGTGTTTATGGCTAAAATTATTAATTACACACTTTAACTTTGCTCGAAATTCAATCTAGTACTGTAACTTCATGATTTATTGATTTCAGTCCTATAAATTTTACTTTAATTCAATGTTAGTAATTCCTTCTGAGTCTGTCACATTGGGTGACCTAAAAACGTCTTAGTTTTAGAAATTTAAAAATACCAAAATTATGTTGTTTTTGGGACACCCTTCTAATGGAAGCGGGCCGAAGGACACCGTCTGACATTTGGAATTTGACATGGTCGTGGTTGATGAGGTATATTTGGAGGGATCGTTCCACGATGTGGAGAGCTTGGGGGATCAGCTCCTTGCCTCGTTCGTAGGCACTTTGTTTGATTGCATGAAGTAGTGTTACTTATCAAAACAAAAAGAAGAAGAAGAAGTGGACAGAAGGACTACATTAAAAACGAATAGAAGTTATAGGGTAAAGTTAAAAGGGTGCAATTAGTAATTTAGCATTTTTTTTTGTAACTTTCTCCTTTTATTGGAAATGCACTTAGTTAACGGAATTGTTGTGTTCAGAGTAAGTAAGCCTAGTGCTATAGTATTGGGTATTGGTTGTCACCAATGAATTCAAATGTATCTTATCAAGTTTGATCACACTGAAAAATGAGTGTTAATTCCTGTTTTTATTTTATTTTCAAGTAGTTTTTAGTATGAGATGATTCTAGGTTGTGTGTGAGAGTAGCAAACTAGCAATTAATCTTTGTAATATGTCACAATATCTTTGTTGTTGTTGTTGGGTAGACTACGATATTTTGATCTGAAACATGTTAATATTGCAATTATTGATTTTTATTTTTTGATTTGAAGATGACAATTAATTTTTTTTCTTTTGATACGTGTTGACGTAGGTTAGTGCCTCTTATGAGCAGGCTCTGGTGGATGCTCGCAAACTTATTGAGCGTGAAATGGAAAGATTTAAGATCTGTGAAAAGGAGACTAAGACAAAAGCATTTTCTAAAGAAGGACTGGGTCAACAACCTAAAACTGTAAGCATTACATTTTGTGATGCCTTGCCTGATTACCTGATGTTGTTTTAAAGTTGAGAAATGCTGTTTGTAAGATTTTTAAGTGGCCTTTCAAATTGAAAACTTTCTTTTTTGGGCTAGTGTGATGACAGATCTGCAAGCGGCAATGACCTGTGTCTTGTCCAATTTTAATAATGGGAAAATTGCTTACCTTTGACCACTAGCTTTTCATATGCTAATACAGTTTTTTCTATCATAATATGAGAGTTTGCCTTCTTTTTTGCTTGATGGTGACAGCCACAATGCACGTGCTTCTTGTCACACATTCTCTCTCTCTCTCTCTCTCTCTCTCTCTCTCTCTCTCTTCAATATGTATATCTGTATGTATGTATAGAGCTCCAGAACTTCCTTTCCTCTGGAGCAATTTTGGATAGTGAAAGTGGTTGCTGAGGTGGCACCATTGAATAAATTAACTATACCTTTCCTGAAGCTGTATTGCTTTCGGTGCAGTGTATGGGCAAATTTGATAGTGTAGATATAAAGGTTGGGAATTGTTTTGGTTCCAACATTTTCTTTCCACATATACTTGTAGATCTTGTTTTGCCTCTCATGTCACAGTTATGCATTTTTTAGAAGGGAAGATAAATAGGAGAATGTTTGCAAATAGCATATTAGTAAGCTCTTTTTTGTTAAACTTAGCGGTTGTTAATGTTTGTTTTTGCAGCTGGTGGAGATTCTTCACCTGAATTCACAAGATCATCTCTTATGTTTTTTTCTAGAAATCATTTTCTTGTTTCTTACATAAAGTGTACCTTGTACTCTACATCTTAAAGTGAAATAAATAGTTATTACCCATTAAAAGCATGTGTATGTAGTTCTATAATCCATACTTATAAAAAAAAAGTAGTTCTATAATCTGCTAGAAAAGTTTCTGCAGTTCACTTTACTTATATTTTTTGGTGATAGGATCCAAGGGAGAAGGCTAAATCAGAGACGAGGGATTGGTTGAACAATTTGGTATGAAATTAAGCCTTTTGATTCATATGACTTGTCTAATTCTAGCTTGTATGCGTTTGTGAATGCTGCATGCGTTAATGCATATTTACTGACTTGTTTCATTACTAGCTTACATGTGTGTGCATGGTGTGTGCTAAATGTCACTGGATTGCTTTTTCGACCATGTATTTGATGGCTTGTTTCGTTACTTGTTTGTACTCTTTTTGGACCATTTTGTTGGTCCTTCTTAGTAAGTGCAACTTCTTAGAAAATCTACAATATGTTGATCTGTCAACATAAATTTTACATTTTACATGGTCAGATTGCTTACTCTTGTTATTGTATATATCTGAAATATTATTCAGTAAATAATTTTGTGATGTATTCTGTTCCTAAGTAGGTTGGGGAGTTGGAGTCTCAGATTGATAGCTTTGAAGCTGAGTTGGAGGGGCTATCTGTTAAGAAGGGAAAGACTAGGCCACCAAGACTGGTAGGACAAACACATCCTTTATAAATGTTTTTTTGTTGGTATTGTTTTGCTTTTTTTTTTTCCTGAGCCTCAACAGTTTTTGGTTCTTTTGTTTGGCAGACACATCTAGAGACATCCATTACCCGGCACAAGGCTCATATTATGAAATTGGAACTAATCTTGAGGCTACTGGATAATGATGAACTGAGTCCTGAGCAGGTTAATGATGTTAAGGACTTCTTGGAAGACTATGTGGAACGTAATCAGGTCTGTAGTGCTTCATATTCAAGTTTGTTCCCTTCTCATTGCTATTGTAAGCAGTATAATTAGATGAAATACACTTTGTCAAGAGTTTCTGTAATGCCTTTTTTAATTTTTTACCCATGTGATATCCTATTTAATCAGGAATATTTGTTTAAACTTTCCTTTAAGATCTCTTATTTCAGGGTTATTTTGACTAACTTTTTTATTTTTAATATTTCTCAGGAGGATTTTGATGAATTTAGTGATGTTGATGAGCTTTACATCACATTACCATTAGACAAGGTGGAGTCTCTTGAAGATTTGGTTGCAATTGGTCCTCCCAGTCTTGTTAAGGTAATTATTTATTTATTTATTTTAGTTTATCACACAGTATGTATTTTCTAATTTTGAATATCTAGTTGAAGTTTGAAAGATAATTTCTTAGCTGTTGTCATGTACATTTTTAAAACGATTGATTTAATATCTCTTCCAATTGAGAAGCTGACATCTTTATTTATTTATTTTGTTGATAAGTTGGAGAAGCCGACATCCTTTTACATTAGCCTTTTGACTAGTAATAGAGTTTTCCATAACTACATAAGCTTCAGTAAAGGCCAAGTTGAGTTGGTTTTTCTGATTGCCAGAACTGTGCAAAATCAGAGTTTGGCTGGGTGATTTCAGGGCATATTGATTTGACAGTACTAGATTCAATTAATTCAATTTTCTGTTCTTTATGGTATTTTAACTCATTTCCTGGTCTATTATGGAGTGCCCTACCATTTTTTTTGGCAAAATATCTCTCATTTTGGTTAGTATTTCTGAACTTTAGGACATGAGGTGATGCATTAGGTTCTCTGAAAACCCAATTTAATTGTGTTTTTGGCAGGGTACACCTGTTCTTAGCTTGAAGACAACATTGGTAGCATCAGCACCTCAAGTGCCTGTAAGTGTTTCTATGTATCTTTGACAAAGACATTAATCCTGAACCAATATGGTTGAAGGTATGGATTAATGACTTTTGACTCAAATGGCACTTCCTCCTCTTACAACAATGGGTGAAGGGTGATTCATGGGTTTAAAACCCGCTGGATGTGTGTAACTTACCAATAAAAAAAGGGTCTAGCTTTGCACTCTCACTGTTTTGATTACAGGAGCATTATTCATTAGGTTTGAGGGGAAAAACATATTGAGATTTTTTTAATATTAAAATGGTTTTTCCTTTAACTTATCATGAAAGAGTAAGGTCATAACCTAGTGTAGCATGGGGCATGTGGAATCCCATATGAATCAGTAAGGGCCACCTTCGAGGCTAAATGTTCTGGGGCTGATTGATAGTGAAGTAGTACTGTGAGGGAAGGCTGAAAAGAACCCCCCATCTGGGCATGGAATCGAGCATGAAACTGTAAGCTCCCTATTAGTGGGAGCTTCCCAGGGCTCTGCCATTGAATAAGTTAGTTTTCACTGCCTAGATTAATTGATTGATAATGGTCATTTCTTATTAACTTAGTTAACTTGCATGCTTGTATGATAGTAATGCTGCAGTTGGCCATGATGGCAGTTCTTTTGGGTTTCTCAAGGACAGTGGCAGCTGTGGAAAAGCCCCCCTTTCTTGCTCCTCATATGAGACTTTAGAGCATTTATGTAAGTGGGATGGTCAAAAAAAGAGGCAAGGCATGTTTAGTAGTAGGTTCCTTCAAGTTTCAGTTTGGCCAACGCACTACATCTTCCAATTTTCGCATTGGAATTAACAAAGAAATTTATATTATACAGAGAGCAACCCCCCCGGGCGTTCTTTTCTTTTAAGTTTTAATATGTGACAAATTGTGGGTTATATTGTTGCAGGTTAAGTGCATCTAGTTGAAGGTTCCCTTTCGTTGATTTTCAATTGTATAAACTATTGTTGCTGGAATTTTGTTCAGTTTTGATGTGAAAAAGTCCTATATATGTGTTATATTCATTTTGGAGGTGCCATCTAACCATATACTAATTAGATTGTTGGTCATATGATATCATCTAAGTCCCTCCTCCTCCCTTTCCCACCGGGATGGTTAGGAAGTCTTTTGAGTGGATTAACAACTATCATTGTGTTATTGTGAATAACTCTGGTTCATACATGGGAGTTTTTATTATTTGAGCAGGACTTTTATTATGTATAATTATATTGCTTTTTGATGCCCCACCCCCCATTCTCTTTTGTAATTACTTTTTTGTTTTCCTCATTTAATAAGGGTGATGGTTTCCTTTTCAGGCCACTGCTGCGCCTAATCAGCAGGGTGTTGTCCAGGAGCAAGTTGAAGATTCAGCTTCCCAGGATAGTAATTCTGATACTGTTGCAAGAACTCCACCTGCCAAAAATAGTGTAATTGGTTCTTCTGCAGTTTCAACACCAGTTGGGAGTCATGCAACCCCTATTGTTCCAGGTCATAATTTATCCAGTGTCTCCACTGCTACAGTGAGCCTTCCAGGTTCAGCTTCTGTTCGAGGTGCCATGGAGAACAGTGGTCCTGTCAATTCTTCTTCTCCTTTGAGTCTGCCTACTGCTGCAAAGGAAGAAGATAGTTTTCCTGGCCGTAGATCATCTCCATCTCTTTCTGATACTGGACTTGTAAGGGGCATTGGAAGAGGTGGCCTCTCCAGCCAACCATCAGCTGGTATTCCTCTTAGTCCTAGCAATGTAGTTCCTACCAATGGAGCTGTTGGTGCAGTCCCTACAGCCTCGGACATGGCAAAGAGAAACATTTTAGGAGCTGATGAGAGACTTGGGAGTAGTGGCATGGTGCAGCCTTTGGTTTCCCCCCTAAGTAATAGAATTATTTTGCCTCAGGCTGCCAAGGCAAATGATGGAACTGGCTTGATTGATACTAGTAATGTTGGTGATCCTGTAACTATAGGTGGCAGAATCTTTTCCCCCCCTGTGGTCGCTGGTATGCAGTGGAGGACTGGAAGTACCTTTCAGAATCAGAATGAAGCAGTATGTTACTTTGTACCTTTTAAATTCTTATCTTTGATGGCCATCTGAGTATGGGCTTGTAGAGTAGCTTATCTATAATTTGTTTTTGTGTAAGATTTATACGGATCTCCTCCCCTCCCCTCCTTTCACCCCTCAACTCCCCCCCCCCCCCACACAAAAGAAAAGAAGAATCATATTTGATTTCTTGCAGTTTAATTTATCAATTTTTAAAAAAAAATTTATCTCGAGAGGGTATTAAACTCTTTTCCTTCTCCTTGTTTTCAAATTTTACCCTCCTTTGAACATTACCAAACCATCTCAAGTAGTACATCCATTCATAATAGAGTGACTTAATTTTATGCTAGTCGTCAACCTACCACAAACCTCCTTTTATTGGGCTTGAGACTGTCTCTTAACAAAATATGTGATACTAAGCACAGGCACAGGCGGAGTTAGAAGGAAATATCGATGAAATCAAGAGAAAATGAGAGAAAAAAAAAAATAGCAGATAAGATAAAAATATATGATGAAAGTATTCCACTTAAGGTGCATCTGTTCTGATGTGGGATGGGGCCTCTCGCTTACTGTCACAATGTAGGCGATACGGGTCACTGTGCTCTACCTCTGTTTGGTGGTGGTGGTAGTGTTGGTGATTGATGTACAAGTGGAGGTTGTAAGAAAAGAGGTGATTAAAGCGGTCATGCCCATCTGTTGTCTAACCTGAACTGATTTTGAGTGGTTGATATCTGGCTGTTAACTTTTTTTTTTTGGGAAGGCTAATAGGGTGTTGTCAGAAAATATCTGTAGTTAAAAATGTAGTACATATTCTTGTTCATTTAATACCTGCTACTGTATGTTTAACTCACTGATCAATAAACAAAGATGTAATAATTTTATGGAAAATTTGTTAGGACCTATGTGTCATACCTCAGTTATGCTTTAGTCTCACTGCAGCAGCTTTGAAAAAGAAGAAGGAAAAGAGTTTTATGCTAAGTAGGCTATGCTCACTGGAAATTCATAGTTGTACAAGGCTTCAAGCAAAAAGGCTTTCATATGTATTGTTCAATTTAACAGTTTGTGGAACATTTGCTTTTTTGTTCTAAAATAGGCTTCTTAACAGTTATTATTAGGACCATTGCATTTGGATCTCTGCGTATATAGTGCTACTTTACTATGATCTTCCTAAGTTTCACCAGTGATGGTTCTGTCTGTAATTGCCATTTTGGTCCTGTGTGTGTATGCATGGGTTTTTGTGTGACTAGTATTATAAAAAAATGTGTGAAATGAACCAGGAATCCTAATGAAAGTTTAAATATTGATTTGGTCTAAATTCCACTATTCACAAGGCTTACACACAAAATGCTTTAACATTGATAGTAATTTGGACATGAATTCATCATATTTGCGAACAATGATTTTTTTTCTGATGCTTTGGTAACCGCTAAGGTTTGAGGAAATCTTCAAGCTAGCTCAATTGTGGTCTATTATTCCAAATACTCCAAATTATTTACTAAAGAAATGTTTTTGCAAGTAGTATGAGTATTCGCAACATTACTGTCTACTATAAGATACGTCAGGTATCTTTTTTTTTTTTTTTTCTCATCTGCTTTTTTTGTACCTGGTGTACCTGGTGCCAATGGGGTCTAGCTCAAATGGCACCTCTGGGCCATAAGAAAGGGTGTAGGTGAAGGTTGTGAGTTCAAAACCTACTTTTTGTGTAAAGTTACCAATAAAAAAAAAATTCTTTACTGCGTGGTCATTATTGTCATTCTTTGTGGTTAAAGTAAGTGGTCTTTATGCCTTTTGATGTTGATTTTTGCAAAAGAATTTCAGTTCACATCTGCGCCATGACCTTTATGAGATTTTCCAATAAAATTTCCAGTGACGTGTGATCTTATTTCTTGGAAAAAACATGGATGATCATTGGAGCTAAGCTATCTTTCTTTTCAGGGCCAATTTCGTGGAAGAACTGAAATTGCACCTGATCAGAGGGAGAAATATGTGCAACGCCTTCAACAAGTGCAACAACAAGGTCACAGTACCCTTCTTAGCATGCCGCCTCTTTCCGGAGGAAATCATAAGCAGTTTTCTGCACAACAGCAAAGCCCACTCTTGCAGCAGGTGCTCTTTCTTATTTGTTCTTTTCAATATTTTGGTTGTGTTTTTATCTCTAAACCACATTCAACTTCTCATGAGAAAAATTAGTATTGACCAAGATTTTCCGACTGCAGTTTTGTAACTAATTAGATGGTATGAAGAAAATTTAGAATCAGCATGTCATGTAAGAAATTAGATTTGGTCTCCAACTTGACATTCATATCATATACACCCATGAAATATGGACTTTTGTTTTCTCTGACAATGATTGTTCTATGACCCAAAAGAGGGTTGAGCATAAAGTTTTCCACTTTATCACATACCCTATTGTTTAAAGTGTAGGGAATATTTTTATTATTTTGAACAGCCCCTGCAAGCCCTTCAAAAAAAAATCTAGGAATTTGATATGTCAATAAATCAATTGATTCTCGTGAAAGATGGATCCTTTTTCATAGAAAGCGATTTTTGCTGATGGTGTGTCATCATATGTTGTAAGTCATCCTATAGCTGTGGATCAATTCCATTTCGTATATGTAAGCAGTTAATAAACGGGGATATTGGTAATAATACGTAAATGTTTTGGTTCAAAAGAGGTGATGTTGAAGAAAAAAGTTTTTTTTTTTTTTTGTTTTTCTTCATGGTTTCGTTTTGTCCACCTTTCTTAATTTTTTATTCTTTTAATGGGGGGCGGTTTTTAATAATTGTACATTTTAAACACAGGGTGAGCTAAAATTGTGGTTTCTTTGCCTAAAAATCTCCTCAAGTTTGGCAAGAGCGAGGAAATATTTGGCTAATTGTTTGTGCATAAAAGTGTAATTTGATGGATAATTCAATTAATCCTTAATTCCTGTTGACTGGGGTCTGCTGAATGAATCCTTTTATAGTCTAATATCTGTTGATACATACATGCCAGATTTTTGGAAAGATTTAAAGTAGTTTTGTGCCTTTATAACTGTCTTTGAATTTTTTTCAATGGCCCCAAAGTTCTATGTAACTTTCCCCATCGATTCCTGTTTTAATTCTGAATTAAAGATTTTTAAAGTTGATATTATCATTTATAGGTGGGCCACTTGCCTTTTATGTCTTGGGACCAAAATAACATCTCCTTCCACAATAAACAAGGGGTGGAGGGTGTGTCCATGGTTGTAATCCCATACAAGTGCATGGTTGTATTTTGCCTATCAAAAGAAGGAAAAAAAGTGGATATTGTCTTTGTTAAATGAACTGTGTATGATAATGAACTTTTCTATGCATAGTGATGGTTATCGTTTCTTCTTTTATAGTTTTTCTACATTCAATATCTTTTAGTTATAGTAGTTGCTCCATGGATGCACCCTTTGAGCTTTCCTATGATTATCCAATTCATTCTGTATGTTACTGTGGATATTTTGTTGAATTGAAATGTTCACTATCTGTATTTTTTGGATTTTTTTTTGTACGATTGATGTAATTGTTTTGACATCCAATTATGTGTCCAGTTTAATTCCCAAAACTCATCTGTCTCTCCTCAAGCTGGTCTGGGACTTGGAGTTCAGACACCAGGTCTGAATAATGTTACTTCTGCCACCTTACAGCAGCAGCCAAATAACATCCATCAGCAATCTAATCAACAGGTGTTGATGTCGTGTGGTCCAAAAGATGCTGGTACGTTTCATTTCCTAGTCCTTTTATTGTATTTCTTTTCTTCTTTTTGGTTTTTTGTTTTTTATTGTTGTGGTGGTGGTTGTGAATCAGTTGCACTCCTAATAAAGAGAAAGAAAAAGGCCACACGATGGTGCAACCATAACATGGTTAGAGAAAGCTTAAGAATAAGTATCCATGTTAGTTAATAGGTTTTTATATTTTATTCGGTTATTCTAGAGTTAGTATTTTAGTAATTCTACAATTGTTGGGCATGAGTCATAGTTATGGGCTGTGGGTTTTCTTCAATTAGTTTTTTTCAGAATCTAATTGTTGGGGGAGGAGGATTTGAACCTTAGACGTTTCCGTTAGAAACACCAAGAGGTGCTAGTTGAGCTATACAAGGCTTGCGGCAATGTTTTTTTTTTTTCTCTATTAATAAGTAAGTCCTATTTAGTTTATGGGTCTTCATGTATGGACTTTGATTTAATTTAATTAAGGTTTGTTTTAATAGTCAAAGTAGAAGTCCTAGTTCCAGTTCTACTAGGAGAACTCAAGAGTATAGTCTATATAATTGTCTTATTGTACTAAAACAATTTAGAGTTGATTAATAAAATTATTGAGTATTGAGGCATGTTGGCCTTAGGGTTCTTTTTTTCTCCCTCTCTTTTCTCTCTTTCTCCTTTTCTTTTCTTGGGTACCATTCACATGTCTAATAAAAAATTGATTCATAATTATATTTGTTATAATTCAATAGTTACAATGGGGGATGGAGGATTTGAAACTTGGACGCCTCACTTGGATACACCAAGAAGTGCCAGTTGAGTTCTATTTTTTTCCTTCTCTTTTCATCCATTAATCCAATATTCTCTCTCTCGATCCCTAACCTTTCTTTTAAAAAGGGTTCTAAACCCCAAAATCTACAAATCCTCCTAAACCTTAGCCCACTAAAACCACACTTAGAAAAAATTCCTTAATTTGTCCTGCATCTATTTGTTATGAAAGCTAAAATTCCTACCAAAATCCTAGCACAAGCTCTTTGAAATAAACTTTATTTTTAGGCAACCACTTGACAAAATTTCTCATCTAGGATAATGGTTAGTAATCTAAGAAGATGATGACTAATGCAAAATTAGTCCTAGTTTTGGGCTTTTTCTCAAAACTACAAGCTTCTTAAGACTATAAAGGAACAAAGGACTTTGAGCCAGTTATGTGAGAAGGTGAATTTAGTGGAAGCAAAGCTTGAAGAATTATCTTCCATGAAAGGAACCTTGGATAGGCTGTCAGTAGTCGTTCTTGGCAAAATTCTGCTGAAACCACCATTGATCAAGACCCTACAACAGCAAAGTTTTAGTCTCAAATTTTTGTGATTGGCTATGGATCCTCAATAGATTAGTTTGGGTAGACACATTTCTATTCTCTTTGACTGACTTCTTTAACTGCACCTGTCCATCAAAGTGTGAGAAATCTTGCCCATTTTTCAATATACTTGAGCACTGATGTAGCCTGAATTCGGTCCAGGTGTAACCTACTAACATCTGTACTTCCCTCAAATTCAATTTCTTTTTCTTCTATAAATTCCTATTGATCATGCACTAGCCAGATGCCCCACAAAAAAACACAATCCAATATTGTGTTCACACATCAAGGTTCTGGCATTATGGAAGTCATTGATCTGGTCTCAAGGAGAGCCTAGTTTGGCTGATGCGGATAAAGGTGTTAAACTGGAAGTTAGTGAGTTTTCTGGAGAGGGATATCAATAGGAATTCTTTGATTGGTTGCATAGTATAGAAGTTTTTTAGATGGTCTATAGATGTTCTTCGATATCTCTCAATGTGTCCAACGTTACCACAACTTGCTAGCAATAATGGAATGGGGAGATGTTCAACTGATTGACTTGCACACGCAGCAGAAATTCACAAGAATCGTATTCCTTTAGTGAGATTATTCATTGTTGATGTCTTCTTGATAATTCTATTGCTACAAGTGGGTTGGGGGGGGGGGGATTTGAACTCTAGTTCTCCTTATAAAGGTGACTAGTGAATGCCATTGAGCTACAAGACTCTTTGCGTTCATTGTTGAAATCTTACCCAAAGCTCATGCCCAAAAAAAAAGGACCTTCTTAGGGACTTTACTACACAAAATACTTTTACTTGGGAGCATCATGTGATTAGTTCTTCTAAAAGCCTCATAAAAAGAACAGACGCCAAAGTTTCCAATGCAAATAATCTTCCAAATCGAACTAACATCCCCATCCCCTTTGGGATATTTCATATTATATAGACCCATCAGATAATCTACCGATCCTAATTTTACTTCAGGTTCCAGTGTTGAATCCTCCCCATCTTCAGATGCTTGACAAATAATAATAAACAGAAACATCCCTATCCTCACCAATTATAAATAAATCAGGATTTAGATTTTTTGAAGCAGTATCCCACCCCATATATAGTTTGAAAAGCAAACTTTGCTTCATCTGGGATGGAGCATATATCAAGATCCAGCTGGGGGGGGTGGTTTGCTTGACATCAGATACGCATATATATGATCGCATTCCTAATATCACCTTTCAGTTGTCTAAGCAAGCGACCATGCCATATATCAAGTTCTAATTGGGAATCTTTCCAAATTGCCATGTTTGTTTTTGAATAAGCCTTCCCTCTTTTCTTGTAGTATGTTACCCACCTTCATGATGTATACTTTGCATCAGTGTTTCTTTTGTATGTATGTGCATATATATGTGCTGGGATTGCACACATTTTTTTAACTTACTATTTACAAAAATAACTTTTGAAAGGTTTAAGAACTGGTGACATTGGCAGCCACTGCAGGGTATTATGGCTAGCCTTTATTGACTACCACTATCTGATAAAAGTAGAACAGATTAATGTTTGTTCATGTATGATGCAGATGTTGGCCATGTGAAAGTTGAGGAGCAGCAGCAACAACAAAATTTACCTGATGATTCAACCACTGACTCTACAACTGGTTCTGGGCTTGGAAAGAATCTCATGAATGACGATGATTTGAAAACCTCTCATGCCATAGATACTCCGGTATGCTGAACATCTCTTAATTTTCTATTATGCTTTTAGTGTGCTTAGCAATAATATATTAATATCTTTGGTTGTCTATCTTCTTTTTTTGATTTCTTAGATACAGTTGATATGCAGCAAAACTGGTGATGCTTTGGTTGGTTGGTTAATGTGTATGTTTCCTTTAAATAAGTCTCTAGTTCAAAACTGGAAAGACACCCTATATTTTTTCAGTATAGGTCTCCAGGCTCATGATGAATATAATAAACCCAGTAGAGCAAGAATATTTATAATTGAATTGTAGTAACTATCATAATAAAAACCTATTAAAACCTGGTATCAAAGAAGTAAATGATCATTATTTTTAAATGTGTATGCATAGAAGTGGTATTTGGTTTCAAGCATCAACTATTAGATTTTATTTGAAAAGCCACCGATTGTCTCAAAATGCTTTTGTTGGTGGGAGACAAATCTTGGATTCTGTGCTTATTGCTAATGAGTGCCTAGATAGCAGATTGAAGAGTCATGTTCCCGGGGTGGTTTGTAAATTGGACATTGAGAAAGCCTATGACCATGTGAATTGGGATGTTTTGTTCTATTTGTTGGATAGAATGGGTTTTGGGGTGAAATGGAGGGGGTGGATAAAGGCTTGTATAACTACTGTTCGCTTCTCTATTATTGTAAATGGGTCTCCGGTAGGCTTTTTTGGAAGCTCTCGTGGGTTGAGACAAGGTGATCTGTTGTCCGCTCTTCTTTTCCTTTTAATTATGGAAGTACTAAGTAGGATTTTGAAGAAAACTGAGGATTGTGGTTTGTGGATTGTGGTTTGCTTCGTGGTTTTCATGTGGGGCCAACTAACTCTATAGGGGTACGCATTTCACACTTGCTATTTGCAGATGATACCATATTGTTTTGTGATGCTTCTAGAGATCAGTTGTTGTCCATTAGGCTGGCTTTGATATGCTTCCAAACATTTACTGGTTTGAAAGTTAATGTGGAGAAGAGTGAGATTGTTCCGGTTGGGAAGGTTGGAAATATAGATGCTTTGGCTACCATACTTCGATGTAGGGTGGGTAGTCTGCCTATGAAATACTTGGAATGCCGTTGGGCACCCCATATAAAACAGCATCTATGTGGAATCCTATATTGGAGAGGATGGAGAAGAAACTTTCAGGTTGGAAGCGTCTTTATTTATCAAAGGGGGGTAGATTGACCCTGTTGAAGAGTACTCTTTCTAGCCTTCCTACGTACTATTTATCCTTATTTGTCATCCCTGTAGCTGTGTTGATAGATTGGAGCATATTCAGAGAAATTTTTTATGGGGATCTACCGAGGAGTGTTTTAAATATCCTTTGGTGGCTTGGGAAAAGGTGTGTTTACCGTTAGAAATGGGTGGTTTGGGGATCAAGAAGTTAGTGCATTTTTATAAAAGCCTTGTTAGGGAAATGGTTATGGAGGTTTGGAAGAGAAGGCACTCATCTTTGGAGGAGGGTTATTGCAACTAAATATGGAGAGGGTCAAGGGGGGTGGACTACCAAAATATGTAGAAGGGCTCACGGATGTGGTCCGTGGCGTGGTATTCATGATGGTTGGGAGAGTTTCTCCAAACATGTGGCCTTAGTGGTGGGTGATGGCACTCATATTCTTTTTTGGCATGACAAGTGGGTTGGAGATAACTCACTTAGAATGCTCTATCCTCAGTTGTATGTGTGTTCTAATGACAATGAAGCTTGCATTTCTGATGTATTATGCTATCAAGAGGGTGGAAATGATAGAATTTGGAATTTGAGATTTCATAGGGATTTTCATGAAAGGGAATTAGAGGTTGCCTTCTCATTCCTTGAGTTAATTCAATCTCGGATTCCTAGGGGTGGTGGGAGTGACACTTCATTCTAGTGTCTTAACGGGAATGGTAGGTTTGATACCCCGTCCTACTACAATAACATTAGGGGTGCAGCTGCCTCCAATTTTGCTTGGAAGGGTGTTTGGAAAGCTAAGATCCTTAAGAGGGCGGCATTTTTTATGTGGACAGCAGTTCATGGGTAGATCCTTACATTGGATAATCTTATGCTTAGGGGGCACATTTTGGTGAATCGGTGTTGTATGTACCATCGTAACGAGGAAACTGTGGATTATCTCCTCATCCATTGTCCTGTAGCTTACTCACTGTGGGTTCATATGTTTCAGATCTTTGGGATCCAATAGGTCATGCCAGGCTCTGTGGAAAGCTTGATGTATTGTTGGAGCTATTGGCTGGGAAAATTTAATTCAGATATTTGGTATATGGTTCCTAGCTATTTGATGTAGATTGTTTGGACGGGAAGAAATCGGCGCTCTTTTGAGGATACCGAGAAATCCTTGGTTCAATTACAAGCTCTATGCCAGAAGACTTTATTTGATTGGTCTAGGTATTGGGGCTTCTCGGATTGTTCCACTATCCTGAAGTTTATTTCTTCTCTTAGTATTGCACTTTAAGTTTTTTCTAGCTGTTTGTTGCTATTTGTTTGTTTGTTGAATTTCCTTGTGTTCACCATCATGAGCACCTTGTATTTGTTTTCTTCTGTTTTTCAGTTTGTTTAATAATACCCTTATTGCCTATCAAAAAAGGAAAAATATTTTATTTGAATAACTCAACAGTCAACACATCATGGATTCTTGGTGATGTATGTTGTCTAGTCCCATTAAGTTGGTGGAGGTATAGGGGTTGTTTGGTAAGTGATTCCAAACAACAGTTTTCAGTGTTTAAACAATGAAAACTGTGGGACCCAAAAAAAATGTGTTTGGTAAGGTTGTTTAATTAAGAGTGTCTTGAGCTATAGCTCTTAATTTAGGGTATTTAAACACTTTATTTTGAGAACACCACATGAGCAGTATTCAGTTATTGAGTAACAATGTTGAGTGGCATTATTGTAATTATATAAAAAATTGTGGGACCCACCAAGTCTGACATGACGTAGAGAACCGGTACTATTTCTCTCTCTTTTACACCTATCTCATTACTGTATTCTCTTCCTCTTCATCTTTGTCTTTCTCTTCACCTTTCTCTCAACTCCATGAATGCACTGTAACTGAGAAGCAAAAAAAAAATTGAGCTTACCCAACAAAAACCCAATCACGAAAACAATTTCTAAAACCAAAGATACAATTATTATACTCCAAACTATTTGATCCACTAACACCAACAATTGCCATTAGTCACTGACTCCAACAAAAAAAAAATAAATAAAAGGCCAAACCCAAAAAAAAAACCCATTTGAATTTAAATAGTTCAGATTGGAGGAGAAAAAAAAAAGCAAGGAAACATTTCGTATTGAGTTGTTTTATGGGTTTTGTAAGTTGGAGAAGAGGAGAGAACCACATAAAAAGACGAAGGAAATGCAGAGTCTCTGTGAAGAGAATGAACAGAGGGCAACAATAATAAGTGGGAGTCTCTCTCATTAGATAAAATGAGTAATTTTACTGTGCATGTCGGATCAGTCATCTAAAAAAAAATCCACATACCAAACACACAATTATGTTTTTTCACATTTAAAAATACGTTATTAGAAACAGTGTGGCATTCAGAGGAGCTTCTTATGGGGTTTGTCAGTTGAGTGTTGCAAATATCCTTTGGTGGCTTGGGAAAAGGTTTGCCTACCGCATGAGTTGGGTGGGCTGGGAATTCAGAATTTGGCATCTTTTAATCAGGCCCTACTTGGGAAATGGCTCCTGGAGGTTTGGTCATGAAACCACCTATCTGTGGCGGAGGGTCGTAGCCATGAATTATGGGGAGGGAAAAGGGGGTTGGTGCACTAGAGCTAGTAAAAGGGCTCATGGTTGTGGGTTATGGCGGAGTATTAGTGAAGGGTGGGATACTTTCGCTAAGCATTTCTCTTTTGTGGTGGAGGATGGTTCTTGTATTCTTTTTTGGCATAATAAGTGGGCTGGAGATGTTCCTCTTAAAATTCTTAATCCTCTATTATTTTTGTGCTCAGCCAATAAGGAGGCTTGTATTTCTGAAGTGTTGAGTCCTCCAGTGGGTGATAATGACAGAGTGTGGAGTTTAAGATTTTATAGGGAATTCAATGATTGGTAGTTAGCGACTTCCTACTCCCTTCTTCATTTCATCCAAACCCATATCCCTAGGGGTGGAGGGTGTGATAGGCTTTGTTGGGATCTTAATGGAAGTGGGAGATTCGATATTCGGTCTTTTTATCATAAGATTCGAAATGCAGCCCCTTTCACTTTCCCTTGGAAGGGCATTTGGAAAGCTAAGGTTCCTAAAAAGGTGGTTTTTTACACGTGGATAGCAGCCCATGGTCAGATTCTTACCTTGGATAACCTTATGTTTCATGGTTGCCCTTTGGCGAGTCGTTGTTGTATGTGCTGCTGTAATACGGAATTTGTGGATCACCTGTTACTTTTTTATCTGATAGCTCATTCTTTGTGGATGTATATGCTTTGGCTGATTGGGATTGATTGGGTCATGCTAGGTTCAGTGGCGGACTTATTATTTTGTTGGTATAATTGGCTTGGGAAGCATAGTTCTGATGTTTGGAATTTGGTTCTAGGCTGTTTATTATGGACCATTTGGACCAAACGGAGTCGCCTGTCTTATGAGGATGAGGGAAAAATTGTGGTTCAGTTATTAGAGTTTTGCCAATGGACTCTCTTTGATTGGTCTTGTTGTCGGGGTTTCTCGGATTGTTCTAACCTTATGGATTTTCTTTCGTCTATTAGAATTAGGGGCTGCTTCTGTCTTTCTGTTTCTTTGTTTTCCTTTGTTCACTACCGTGAACTCCTTGTATTTTTCTTGCTTTTCTTTTATTAATAATATTCTCTACTTACTCATAAAAAAAAAAAAAAAAGTTATTATAAATAGTGTACCAAACACATTTTTTGCATTATGAATATTTTAAACACGTGTTTTTACAACCCTTTTTAAACCACAGTTTTCACATCATTTTGAAAAACAATATTTGAAATCTGGTACCAAACAGGCCCATAATTTTTTCTGCAACTGGTGTTCTGAGTGGTGTTATTAATATAGAGAGGGTATAAGTTTTTCTAGTCTTGAGTAGGGAAAAAAATTATGTCTAGTTATGGACATAATATTGATTTTGAGGAGATGATGCTCAAGTGAAAAATGGTACTTGTACGGAAAAAAGCCGACTGAGATGGAGTTGAGATTCTATGTTGATTGCTGGCCTAGTTCAATATTTCTACTATTTGAGTAATTTAGACATGCTTAAAGGTGGTGAATGGTGATCTGCTGCATTATTGGATGAGCCTTTTGTATCTACGACTAGGAAGCACAGACATGGACATAGCAATATGACAATTTTTGAAAAATTAGGACACGACATGACGGGGGCACATATATTAATTAATTATTAAATATATTTTTAAGAAATTATTTTTCATATAATGTTAAGCATGTTCCAATTTAAGAGCAATAATGGATAACACTCTACAATTTCCAAAATACCAAATTACACCTCCCCGGCCATGTCCCATCATATTAAAAAAAAAAAAAAGGCTTGGACATGCCTACAGCTGTATCCCAGAGGTGTTTGCGTGTCCCAGCAGTGTCTGGTGTCTAACATGTCGGACACGGACACGGACATGGCAGCCCAATTGAAGTGTCCGTGCTTCTGTGATCAAAGTATTCAAAAGTGTCAATGGCTTTGTAGTGTTGGGAGGCGTAGTTTGAATCTTGCTTAAAATAAAGAAGCAAAAAGGTGGGGAAAGAAGAGTATGCAAGTTTATGTTTGTGTGTGAGAGTGATAGTTGAAAGTGAATTTTTCCCTGTGCCATAAGAATCTTCTGCTCAGTTATTAATCTTACCTTTAAACTGTATACCTGATTTTCTTGGGAGACTTCTGTAACAATTTGTATGTATTCATGTACACATGTAGGTATGACTGGAATTTTCTTTTGTTGCTAGATATGAATTCTCTACTCTGTTTCAATGGAGTACAAATGATTGATTTGTGTGATATACTAATAGCTAGTAATATCAAGCTGTGTTTGATAGTTGAGAATTTGAGATGACTAGTAATAGCATGCTGTATTTGATAGTTGTGATTCATGTATGCATGTATGTATGGCTGGCATTTTCTTTTGTTGCTGGATATGAATTATCTGCACTTTTTCAATGAAGTGCAAGTGGTTGATTTGTGTGAACTACTAATAAATACCAATAGAATGTTGTATTTGATAGTGGAGGTGATTGATGCCAATCTTTTTTACCATTTCCATCGGAATATTCATCCAGGCCAGATCTGCTGGTGTCAGTGTGCTTTGTTTCAGCCATTGCTTTACTCTATTTTGAATTATATGCCAATTATTTATCTTAATGAACAAATTGTGTATGATATGTTAGTGATAGTCTCCTGATAAATAAATGTTAAAAGTCTCAGTGATCTCAGCTGCACGTAAATCCTTGTATGCAGGCTGGGGTATCTGGCTCTTTGATAGAGCCTGCTCAAGTGCCAAGAGATATTGATCTCTCTCCTGGTCAACCTTTGCCAACTAATCAGCCTTCCGGAAGCCTTGGTGTTATTGGGCGAAGAAGTGTTTCTGACCTTGGTGCCATTGGTGATAACCTTGGTGGGTCAACTGTAAACTCTGGGGGAACACATGATCAGTCATACAATTTGCAGATGCTTGAGGCTTCATATTATAAACTTCCTCTACCCAAAGACTCGGAACGTGCGAGAAGTTATACTCCAGTATGGATGTCCAACTATCTTCATCTCTTTAAAACCTGTTGACTATAATCTCGAACATGATTTTGTAATTTCCATTCTTTTGCCTTATACAGAGGCACCCTGCTATTACTCCTCCTAGCTATCCTCAAGTACAGGCGCCAATTGTTAATAATCCTGCCTTCTGGGAACGATTAGGTCTTGATGTTCACAACACTGATACGCTGTTCTTTGCATTTTACTATCAACAGGTAAGTACCTAACTGTATCTTTTTGTTTGTATGCATGTATCCCTGTGATGCCATATCGATGAGCTTGGTCTCAAGTCAGTAATTGTCTGCAGAACACTTATCAACAATATTTGGCTGCGAAAGAGTTGAAGAAACAATCTTGGAGATTTCACAGGAAATATAACACATGGTTTCAACGACATGAGGAGCCAAAAGTAGCCACAGATGAATTTGAACAGGGGACGTATGTGTACTTTGATTTTCATATTGCCAGTGATGACCCACATCATGGATGGTATGAAAACTCTCGGCTTTTTTTGTTTGAAACTTCATTTTGTTGTTGATGTATGTCTGATTTTATTTCTACATTCTATTAGAGATGCTAAAAAAAAAAAAAAAAAAAAAACTTTAGATTGTTCGTGGATCTTGTCTAGCTTCTAACCTGTTTGTCTCTTTTTACCATGCTTGTCCATGTTGCTATTAGAATTAAGAAGCTGCAGTAGGGTCCTTTGTGCCGTGCTTTGGATTATGAGTTTAAATTTCATTTTGCGGATTGCAATGTGGTTTGTAGCTTTGTTATAAATGAGGGGTTTGTTGTTAGGAAGTAGAGTTCCTCTTAACCAAGCTTCCTTAGGAAATGGTTGTGGATATATGTAGTGGAGCGGGATAAATTGTGTAGGTGGGTTATTGGAGCAAAAACTGGCCATGATTGGGGTCAATTGACTACCATAGAGGTAAGAGGCTCTCACGGAAGAGGTTTGAGAATAAGTATTGGGAGTGGGTGGCAATATAGGAACTTTATATTGGGTTGAAGGGTACTGGGTGGGGGGCTTGCTTTTGGAATCTTATTTCTGTTTGAGCCTTTCTAGATCAAGAATTGGAATTTTTTCATTTGATGTATTATAGTCATGCGTACCAACTAACGCTTTGATTGAGAATTCGTATAGGAATGGAACGGAATGGGTAAATTATATAGGAAGGGGATGGATTGGGATAAGTATCAAGAATGGAATTGAATGGAATGTAAATAATGTTGTTTGGGAGTACTATGAGAAGGAATGGAAAGGAATAATTTTATAATTACATTACTGTTATAGCCTTTGCTTTTATATATAAAAGTAAATATCTGTTATATTATTATTATTATTATTACTAGGTTTAATTACCATTTTAGTCCTTAACCTTTGCCTAATGTTTCAAAATGGTCCTTAACTTTTCAAATGTATCATTTTGGTTCTTAAACTTTTGTTCCTGTTTCAAAATATTCATTGCCATCAAATAGTGGATGGAAAAGTCTGATGTGGCAAATGGTGAGATTAAAACAATAATTTTATGCTGACTGGATGCCTATTGGAATGCCATGTGAACACACTTATCTCTAAGGCCACGACTACCTCGAATTAGCCATAGAAAAGGCCATGGCCACCTTGAATTAGCCATGTAGTGTGGGGGATTCTGTGATTGAAAGAATGGACAAATGATCAGCTGGGTGGAAGGAATTATAATTGTCAAAGGGTAGGCTTACCCTTTTACCTTCTTATAAATGGATCATTGTGGTAGATGGGGCAATTCCCTCGAAGAAGTATTTGGGGTGATAGGGTTTAAAAAAGGTTATACTTTGTCAGGCAAGCTTTTGTGAAGGGTACTAAGAATGCTAACTGTGGACAACTTGGTCAAGTGGATCATTGTGGTGGATGGGTGCCATGTGTATAAATTTAGTGCTGAGTCTATGATTACTTGCTACCTCATTGTCTTGTTGCTAAAGACCTTTGGTCTTGTCTCTTTACGGTATTTAGGGTTAAATGGGTGAAACCTTAAAAGGTGGTTGTTGTGTACTTCTGTTGGCAAGGAATTTTCGGACTTTGGACAGTGAAGGAACAGTACAATTTGAATTTTAGCCCTGTTTGTTTTATGTGGACAATTTGGAGATAGAAATAATCACATCTTGAATGGCATTTGGGTTGTCTACTATTGAGCTGAAATTCTTATTTCTACGGACTTTATAGGAGTGATTTTATACATAGTTATATGTGTGTGTGTTGCTATTGTAGCTTGCTTTTTATCAGTTCTATTTTACATTACCTGGTTTTAGGATGTGAGGGATACTTTATTCCTCTTGTTCACTTGTTTCTGTGTTACTTATATTTTGTTTTGTTTTTATCTCTGCTTCTCTCTCTCTCTCTCTCTCTCTCTCTCTCTCTCGTTTTTAAGTTAAAATATGTATTTCTGATTTCCATGACGTTTCATTATATGGATATTGCCATTCAGGTGTCAAAGGATCAAGACAGAATTCACTTTTGAGTACAACTATCTTGAAGATGAACTTATTGTATAGAAGATCTAAATAGCATTAAATATGTTGTTGACTTCAGGTTAGTATCATGTGAACTATGTTTTGCTATGTTTTCAAACGGTTCTTTCAGTCGGTTAGACTTATAACTGATTAATCATGTTCCTGTTAACTCAACCTTGCTCATAAATCATCACAAAAATTGGTATCATTTGTTCATTCTTTCCCCCCCCCCCCTCTCTCTCTCTCTCTCTCTCCCCCTTTGATGTGTTGATTCAGCTTAAGACTATTCACCCCAAACTTCTGTAAGCCAGAACCAAAAGTGATCTTTATAGTTATCTGTATCACATCCTTTAAAAAAAAAAAATTGATAGGTAACAAACTGAATTCTATCCAAGTTTGTGAATTGGTGACACTGATTCAATTATCTTGGTTCAATACTGGCAAATGTTGAACTTATGCAATCTGATTGCTGAGAGCCTGAGACTGTGTAATGACGATGGAACAATTTAACTACCTGATATGAATAATTTTCTTGTCAGGCCCTATTTGTCTATGTATATGGTTCTTATCGAATATTCTTTCATCTGTTTTATTTTCTGCAAAAAATTTTCAAGTCACTTGTATCTCTCCGGAAAGTAGAAATGGAAAAATATTCCTTTGCTTCTTTGTTTACGTACGTTTGATTGTCTTCGTTTTTTTTTTTTTAATGGAACTCATGTAAGTAGCTTTGGGCGCTTCAAGCAGTTAAACAGGGGAAATGGAGTTCATTATTAAATACTTTTGGCCTTTTGTTCTTGCAGGTATCATCAGAAATTGGGTTGGGATTTGGGAACTATTGAGTGCAAAATTATTATCAATCCTGCTCTGGTTCTTGTCAGGGTACAGGTTACTTGGCTTTAACGTTTTCCATATCCATGTTTAACCTGTTAATCAAGGGGAGATTTTTAGTTGAAGCATTTAATGCATTGGTTATTGTTCCCATATTTTGGTATTTCAACTAGCATGATTGCATCATATTAGAAGTATGTTTAAACAAATTTCCTTTGGATCCTGGTAATAACAACTAATGGTTGTATGAGAAAGGAAAATATGAGGGTGGAGGTACTTAAAAGCTTGAAAATATTGTTTCCTGTGCTTTTCAAAATCTTTTTTGGGTTAAAATGCACATTACAAATACAAGTGATACAACTTCCAACTTCGGGGTATTTTTTAAATCAGCCTGTTGACTTTTAAAACATGCAATTTACACCCTCAACTATTATATATGATGTCAATTTGCTGCTTTTTGTTGTACTTAGTCACATATTTGTTCATTTATCTGTCTACAATGACGCCTCCTTTTATGCAATAACAGATGGGTTCAAGTTACACCTGGTGTAACTCTTGTAAAGTTACACATTTTTAATGCCATAGATTTGTAAGTGATTTAACTGCTAAAAAATATCATTAAATGCTATTACTTTTCATCTCATTCATAACTAATACTAGTATTTTCTCTCTCCTTATTTATTGTTTTTTGCTTGATTAAAGGGCACATTGCCATTTTTAACAACTTGCATTTTTATACTGGAAAAAAAAAAAGTTTTTGCTTGATTAAAGGGCAACAATGAATAGTTGCTGCCCCAGAAACTGATTCTGAAAAGTGAAGCAAGATTGGCGCCTTTTGAATTCCAACCATTCGGGCTAGTTCTCTAGCAGTGGTAATGTAATAATCCTACATAAAGGTGAAATGAACACCACAATGTAGTGATGCAATATCGTAAGAAACATGAAATTTTTTAAAGATTAAAAGAAAATGATGTGTGCAGCATATATCTTTAAGAGTATCGTTAGATAAAACGTGTATAGTCTTTTTCATTAAGAATTACATGAAGTGTGATGCTTTGGTACGTTTTCTTTCTAAACATATTTATAGCTTATATCATAGTGAAGTGGTCAAAATGCAAAATAAAATTTTTCGAAACATATTTAGTTTCTCTTCTTCTTGAGTTCTTGCTGTAAGTTTTCCATTATCCACGTGAGCTTCAAAATTTTCTTCTGTAACTTCTATCTGATTTATCTTACAGTGTCTACTAGAAAACCAATAAATAAGGAGAGAGAAAATACTAATATTAATTATGAATGAAATGGAAAGTAATAACATTTAATGATATTTTTTAGCCGTTAGATTACTTACAAATCTATGTTGTAAAAAATGTGTAACTTTACAAAAGTTATATCATATGTAACTTGAACTCATCTCATACAAGAAATAAGAAAAAATTAAAATTATGAAAAGAAAAAAGAAAAAATAAGGAAAATAAAAGCCAGTCTCACTCCCTGCTTCCTCCACTTTCTCCGTGACCCAATCAACACTCCAGGCCTGTAAGTTTTCCAATCCAGTTACCCCGCCCCTTTTTACTAGCTGCCACTTGTCAACATTGCTCAATCTGCTTGTTTAGAGACTTGGATACTCATCTCTCACTCCTTTGATTCTCTGGTTGAGACCTTTGATTCCTACCATGGCAGCTATTGTCGATCAGAGTCTGTGTCGCCATCTTTGTTCGTCTGTCCACTGCTTGCTACCTAACCCAAGCTTGAAATTTCCTCTTGTTCTGTTCTTTTTTTTTTTTTTTTTTTTTTTTTTTTTTTTTTTTTTTTTTCACTCTTTGGATTTGTTCTGTTTATTCGTACACTTTTTTTTGCATAGTGGTTTGATTAAATTGGGATTTAGGCTAATTTTTTTTTTTATTAAGTGTGTTGGGAAAATGGATCTTGATTTGAGGTAGCGATTGGCAGCTATGACTTGGTTGCTAGTAGCAAGATCAAACAAGGTGGGTTGATTTGGATGGGTCTTCTAATTTTGCATTTGTTGTCGTTGTAATTTGAGTTCGGCTTTTATGTGAAGTGAGTGGGTTTGGGCATGGATTCAGTGATGGATTTGGGTGTGTTTTTATTGTCTATATATATATATATATATATTTTTTTTTTTTTTCCTGTTCTATTTCCATTAAAAAATGGTTGGCGGGTTAATGGCAAAAAAATTTTAACGGAGTATGACGGATGGGACAAATTGACTTGATGGTAATATTCGATGGTGTAAGTTGCATGTTTTAAAAAGCCGAGGGACTGATTGCCATTTGCCAAAAGAAAATTATGGGTTTATTTGTTTGGGTGGTGAACGGGCAAAATTTTTAATATGTACTTTTGGTTTCTCAATTAAAACCACATCACCCTCAAAAAAAAAAAAAAAAAAAAAAAAAAAAACACATGATTATATTATTCAATGCATTAAAATGTGTATCTTTTTCAAAGACTTAATTTCTACCATGTAATTCATTGGACAAAGCATGGTCAAGGAAATCTAAGATACAAAATTTGAGATATCTTCATTTTATCCTTGAGAATTGTTATGTCTACAACATTTTTACAATATTTTCATAACAAATTATAGCTGGATAGTTGTTATTGGTTTGAATTTGAATAAACATAACATTTCTCTCTATCCTTTGTCAAACACGTCAGAAGAATATATATGCTCCCGTACCAATCCCATGTACAATCAAACATGGGGATGAAAATTCTACTAAACTTTTCATTCAAATGTTTTGTAATCGACAATGCAATGGTAAATAGAATTGAAAAAAAAATGAAAAGGAATGGGAAATGGCTGTAGATACACTTTCCCTTTTTAGGTGGCAAAATTCTAAAAGAATACGGCCAAAAAAAAATAGTGGCAATATTCTAAAAGAATAGTGTAAAATGGGATGTGAATTACCAAATGGAGACCTTTGAAAAGGTAAAAAAAAAATGGACCTCTCTAAAACATAAATATATTAGGAAGAAAAAACTTGTGACGTTTTAGAATTTTGATCTTTATATGCATTTTATGAATGAAAATCTAGGTCTAATGTCATCTTTCATCACTTCATAATCTGTCCTATAAAGTAGTCTATTTCCTGAAGCAGATGGGAAAATTTAATACTAATTTTTTTTTGGAATGAATGCCATGTTCAAGAAGAATCGTTATGGCTTTAGCTTGCATGCATCTTCACGTGTATGATAAATAGATGACGCGTGATTTTCATGTGGAAGAAGGCGTAATTTGCAATCCATCTTGGAAACGCATGAATTGAAATTGTATTGTTGTTGGCTTTGTTATAAATTACAAGTGCAATGGTGCTATTTTTGTGCAGTGTAATAAAGCATGATCCGTGCTTTGTCACTCTCAAGAAACCCACCCTTTACAAACTTTTTCGGTGCTGTTATCCATAGCCTGGAACTTGTGAGGACTTTGTATGTAATATTACAATGCGTAGGAATGAAGAGAACTAAATCGTACATTCATAATTTTTTTTTTTTAAGAAAAGGCACGAAAATCCAAGAATATATGGCAAATTAATAGGTAAAAAATGATGCTACAATAAGGAAGATTCCTGATTGTTAATTGAATCATGAGTCGCTGAGTTTTTACTTTTATATCTTACAATGAATAATAAGTTAGTTGCTTACCCAACAAGTAACTCTTAGATGATCTAAAGCCAACATTTTTATTAGAAATTGTTGTTCAAGCTGATGACGTATGCTTGCCAGTAACATAGATGCCGATTTTTTTTTTTTGGGGGGGGGGGGGGGGTGTTTGTGGGCATGTAATATCGTAGAGTGTATTCCCTTGAAATTGTTAGGTCAATTGTGAAAATATATGCAATGATCCAAACAGAGGGGTTTTTTAAATAAAATTTTTATTTTTATTTTTAATATTACTCTTTGACACTGTAAGTGCTATCCCAAGAATTCTGATACGGTGAGCTTGGAGTCGACCAAGATCATATCAGTATCCTGTGATAAACAATTTCATTTATGCCTATATGTGGGCACCAACTCTTGAGGATTTTATTAAAAGGAAAAACTCGAGTGAGGAGTTGAAATTTGGTATACTTATCCAAAAAGAAAAAAAAAATCAAACAAAAGAAATGTGGTGGGTTCTAGTTAGCTCAACTGGTAAAATTTCTAATGGTTGTATAAAAGATCTGGGGTTCAATCCCGCCTACACCAAAAATTGACTTGTGTCTTGGTTTGATGATAAAAGAGCTATGATCAAAAGTAGTATAGGTTGAAACTCTCTTAAAAAAGAAGAAGAAGAAGAAGAAGAAGAAGAAGAAGAAGAAAGAAATGTGATATATTATATAAATGCTATGTATGTTGGTTGGACCAAACCCCTGATGTTGACGATTTTCATGCCAAGATCCCCCCTCTCTAATACTACTGAATATTATGCAATTTGAATGCAGGACTAATTTTTATGGGCATAGAGAATGGAGAGCATTGTTATCATGCATGGCATGCATTAACAAAGGCTTCCTTCTTAAGTTTTTATGGTTTTCTTTTTATGTTCCAATTTGAAGATAAAAAAAATAGACTAGGAGTGCACAGATTTTTCATAGATTTGGCTGTTTAAGTACTAAGTATTGTGAAAATATGAGTGGGGTGAAAAAGTATTGTGAAAATACGTGTTATATTTTTTAAACAATGAAAATTGTTATTTAAACAACACAACCAAACATGCCATTTTTATGGTTCTAGTATTGAGTGTTCCCAATTCCCCTAGCTCTAACTCTCTTAAAAAAAAAAAAAGATTTTGCTTACCTCAAATTTTATTTATTTTTAACTAAAATCTTCTTTTATTTTAATGAGAAACTACTACATCATTCACTAATTAAATAAAAAATAAAGATTAAAATTCACTATTACTTGCCATCATAGATGTAAGACAAAAGAAGATGTCTCGGCTCTTTTAAAATATTCAAATTTGTTTTTTTAGGTGGGAATCCAACTACAATGTGAGATTTCTTTTATTAAAAATATTATCTTGCGTAATGGGCTATTCATCTCTTTTTGGTATTTAGAATTCCTTATTTTAATTTTTATTCTCTTTTTTTTTTTTTTTTATGAAAAAAATTGGGTAAAGAGGATCAATTTGAGTCGGCCTATTACTGAAAAGTGAAAAGTATAGTTATTAAAGAAGAAGCAAAGGAGCGTATTCGACCGACAATCAATTAAATTGACTTTAGCGTGCATATATTTGACCAATTTCTTCTTCCAGTTCCCGACACTACCTAATTCGTCCCTTCACCTTCAGTATACATGTTGTCTTTTGCTTGCTCATTTTCAATTACTTCTGGGCCCATTTATTTACTTTCCAGACGTGCGCAGTTGCGCCACATTAAGCCCAGGGCCTGACCTTTTTTTTAAAAATTTATATATATATATATATATATATAATAATATAATTTTTTTTTTTGTTTACGCTTCAAAAATTTTTTTGGAACACCTTCATTTTTTTTTATGCCAATAAAATTAAATTTCGCTTTATAATTTGTTCTACTTTTAGTGAATGAATGATTGCTTAATTGTATACATTGAAAGAGATGTAACTTGTAGTATTGATAATGAAACTATCATGCAACAATTTCAAAATATGAAAACTCTTAAAATAAAATTGTAAATTTTATGTATTTGCATTTTTTTTTATTGTTGTTGTTGTCAATATATGAATTTCTCTTTTTGTTAGATTATATAATTTATATTTCTTAAGGAGTACCCTGAAAAAAATTTCTAGAGCTGTCATTGAACGTGTGTCTAGTTTTTGTTTTTGGATAAGAGGAATATATATATATATATATATATATATATATACTTTGAGAAGAAGGATTAGATAGAGGAATAGAGTGTTTGTGTATTAGCAAATTCAACCTTTGACTAGTTAAACCAAAGATTCAATTGTAATTAGGGCTGTCCATAGTTCGGGTCGAATTGGGGTTTGGGCTCAACCTGCATTCGACCTGAACTGATCGAACGGAGCCATCATCAACCCGCTACTGACCAGGAGGAGAATCAGATCAGACCGGTCTAAGCTTCGACGGATGTCGGGCGGATCAGGTTAAGGCTAAAGATTTGGAAAACAACAATAATCCGGCTAGAAAAGATGAAGAAAGACATAAATCTGGTGAGAAAAGATGAAAAATGGCGAAAATTGGATGAGAAAAAATTGCAAAAGGCCTAAATATGGCAAGATCTCGCTAGATCTCGACCATTTTAGGCAAGATCTCGGCTAGATCTAGCGAAATCTTGTCGGATTTAGCTAGATCTTCTTGAAAAAAATTCTAGATTCGCCGAAAATTACAACTTGGTCGGTCAATTCGAATTTCTTGGATTTGAGAGGTGGAGATCCGATACCTGAACCACCGATCTCGGTTTTTGGAGAATAAAATCCGTTGCTAATCGCCGGAGCAATCGGTTTGGTCGGGGACGGGTCCTTGGATAGCCCTAATTGCAATCTCGACAAAAATTAATAGTATTATGATATAGCTCTGGCATTAGCATGCGTTCAATATCAATGGCAAATCAAAAGAGTGGATTAAAATCACTTGCCCAATATGATACCATAAATATGGTTTTCAGATTCGGACCGTTCAATGAACCGTAAAAGAAAGAGGTTCAAGGTTTTTAAGGTCAGACTGAGGTCGAACCGAGGTCGAACCGTAATGACGTCATAATTAATTTAATAATTTTTTAAATATAAATAAATATAGAAAATTTAACTAAAATAATCCAATTAAATATAAATATCTATATTTCAAATATATATTTCATATCATAACTTTTACAAGACGAATAAGAAATATCAAATCCTAAGCAAAATTAAATATAATATCTATTTATTTATTTATATATTGATTAGTTAAACTTGTAATAATAATTGATGATGCGAAGAATATCAGTAGACCAAATGCTTCGGATTAGAGAGGACTACCGGTTGTCTTGATGGCTTGAAAAAGAAAGAGAAGTAATCAAAGGTGACCGAGGTCGTTGGCTAATAACCCTCCGATGACAAAGTCAGTTTTTTCTCTTATTTTTGAGTTCCAACTTTTTTGGAGTCATAGAACGTACCTTTTTCTTGGTCTGAATCAACGTTTATATAGTGTCTTAAGAACAGTTATTGAATTCGTAACTTCCCCTTGATTAGAGGAGATATGTGTTTGAGTATAACTTCCTCAACTGTTTGGGAGTTACGCTTTTTATGCGCAACGGTCACTGGGAGTTACACTTATGATACAGAGTTGTTTATTCACTCATAAATTTTTCCAAGTGCCCATGTGTCGTCCATAATCCCTCGTCCTAAGGCCCCTCAAGTCACGATCACCTCAGCTTGAGCACATCAAGGCAGCTTACCTCGTCTCGAACACATTAAGGCAGCTTACCTCGTCTTGAGCACATCAAGGCAACTTACCTCGTCTTGAGCACATCAAGGCAGCTTACCTCGTCTTTGAGCATCTCAAGGCAGCTAACATCGTCTTGAGCATAGCAAGACAGCTTACCTCGTCTTGAGCACTTTGCTCGTCTAGGACGATCTCCATGGACAAAATTGGAGTTGTATTTTATCACACCCCATCAGTTGCCCCCTTGTCCATGGGTCGTCTAGGACTCACATCCACTAACGTCATTATTTGGACACGCGTCCTTATGTTAGCTGTTGTAGGTGCCACTTGTCATGATCTAACTGGAGACCAATCATGTCAGCTCATTTTTCGAGGGACGTGCCATTTGTCGCATTTTGGCTAGTCGCGTCGCTTTGTGTACTGGGGTCAATGCCTATAAATAGTAGAATTCCTCCGCTACCCTCCTCATTTTCTCAAATTTTCTTCCTCGACCTCCATCGTCTTAGCGCCTCGTCTAGAAGTTTCTTGCGTCCATAGTCTTCTCTCGTCTAGATCCAGGTATTTTCTTCAATCTTCATCCCCAGGTTTTAAATTTTCCTTAAAAGAATGTCTGAGGTAGTTCTTTCCTCGTCTAGTGATAGTACTGTCATAGCCATAGACGAGTACCAAGACCCAAGTAGTTTTAGTGGTTCCAGTGATAGTTCTAGGAGTAGCTATAGCAGTAGTGATGGGAATACCACAGACGAGTATACGTTTGGTGTCCCTGGGGTTCCTTTAGAGGTATTTCAGGAACAGCATAGGACGAGGCTTAAGTCTGGTTCTAGTGCAGGCACAAGTGCTCCCTCGTCTTCTACTCAAGACGAGGAGGAGGTAGTGTACACTTGTGCTGTCGGGATTGGTTCAAAGACGGACGAGAGGAAGTTGGGTCTTCTTAAGGCTCGGTACCAAATCCCTGACAGTTTAAACCCTAGGCTACCTGTTCATGACAAGTGGTGTTGTCAACCTCGTTTTGGAGTTGGTATTTATGAGGCTTACCTCTTGAGGGGTTTGAGGTTGCCTCTTAATGCCTTCACCAAAGAGTTGCTTTCTAAGTTAGGATTAGGTATATGTCAACTTAACCCCAACGCATGGCATCTAATAGTAGCTATGCAAGTTTTGTGGAAGGAGGTGTTTGAGGGGAACCGTCCTCTTACCGTGGACGAGTTCCTCTTTTGTTATAAACCCTTCGAAATTAACCAGTCCCTTGGTTTTTATCAATTTACAGCCAGAGGGAAAGATTGTAGGTTGATAAAGTCCTTAGTCACCTCAGACAGAAACTGGAAGACGGAGTTTTTCTTCGTCTTTGGTTTCTGGGCTGGACGTCCTAGTGACATTGACAAGGATCCATGCCCTCCCTCTACAGGAGAGATAGGGAACCTTCGTCCTGAAGGTATGTGTTTGTCATTGTATTTGTTACACTTGTCTTTGATTATGGTCGTCTAATGTGCTTTTTGTTTCGTTTTGTTTTGAAGGTGTTAGACGACCCCATTTGGATAGGTTCCATTTGGAACGAGTCCAAAAAGCTCGTCTTTACAGTGACAGAACTTTTCACTTTTTGGTTACTTTACGGCGTCTTGCCACTTGGGGTTTAGGTCCTGACCCTTCAGACGAGACTATTGCCCACAAAGTTACTGTTAAAAGACGTAAGTTTTGTCTTCTTCTCTCTTTCCTCTTCTTTTTTTTTTTTTTTTACTAATGTCTTCACTCGCAGGAATGGCAACGATGAAGCAAAACAAGGGCAAGGACACGGTGGACGAGGGAACTGGGCAAGGAGTGAGGTCTCTTCCTCGTCCAGCTTTTGGCGACAAAAGGAAGAGCCTTTCTTTAGGAGTGGATTTGGGAAACCTCCCAAGTAGGCGCAAGGATAAGAAGGCTAGGCACAGGTCGTCTAAGCCACAAGACTCTTAAGCCAACGATCAACCTAGCTCTCTCCTCATCCCTCCCAGCCATCCAGTTCAAATCTTGGATGTTGATCCAGAACGTCCTTCTCCACCCATCCCGTCTAGAGTAGAAGTCCCAACCTCGTCTCAACCTTCTTACCAAGTTCCTCACAATCTTCTTGAGAATAAAGACTTGGCTTAGGAGAAGTTTGAGAAGGTTGTGACAGATGAAGATGTGACGGCGTGCTATAACATGTTGTTGAAGGATTTTGAGCGTTCTGGTGTTCACGAAATTTTCAAGGTATGTAGGTTTTATATGTTTGTCTCATCTTGCTATTAACTTATGCATGTATTGTAACGAAGCTTTAACCTATGCAGGCAATGTCGAAGTTCATCGCCGCGTCTAGGCAGGTGACTGAACTAGACAAGACGAGGGTGTTGTTGGAGAAGACGTCCAAAAAGGAACAGACAAGTCCAAGAGGTGGGCGGAGGTAGCAGCCAAGGCCAAGGACGATGCGGAGAACTTGCAAAACCGCGTCGTTGAGCTGGAGACTGAAGTCCATGAGAAGGATGCTCGTCTTGTCTTTCTTCAAAAGAGGAATGATGAGCTAGATGCCCTTCTGGAGAAAGCTAAAGGAGACGCCGTTGCAGAATTCAAGGCGTCCAAAGAATTTACTAATTCAATGGACGCCAACTACGCAGCTGGCTTCGAGGATTTTAGGATGGATGCCATGGACAAATTTCCCGAGGTGGACTTTAGTTCTATTAAGCTGAACCTTGGTGGGGCTTCTTCAAGCTCCCTCGTCCAGACCAGCTTAGAAGATATTAATGTGGAGGACGACGCTACCACCCTGCCCATTCAAGACGAGCCTAATGCCAACACCCCACCTGTTTAAGATGTCTTTGATTCAATGTAATTTGCTTTGTTTGTTGTTGTTGTTGTTTTATTTATTTATTTATTTTTTTATATTGAAATATATTGGAGTACAATCATCTCGTCTAGAGTGATATAGATGAGTTCATTAACAATTGCCTTAAGGCTTAATTTATGTAAGGGTTTTTGGACGATGGTCGTCTACTCCTTTTCTCTATTTCAATGAATGTCTATTTTTATTCATTATTTGTTTTTGTATGGACGTGCTTGCCTTCTTTGTCATTGTTGTGATTGAAATTTACATATTTCTTAAGTATTAAAGAGTCGTCCTTATACTTTTCTTATGGACGATGTTATTGGTTCATCCATATGTTTTTCTATAGACGAAGTGATGATAGCCTTGTCAGACGTTTCCTTCGTCCATAGGCTTGGCTCACTTGCCTCGTCTCTAGGCTTGGCTTGTTTGCCTCGTCCATAGGCTTCTCCACCAGGCCTCGTCCAGAAGCTTGGCTTTTGCCTTTTGTCAAGGACGTTTTCTAGTATTTGGCTCGTCCTAGAGCACCTGTTTGTCTTGGTCAGATGCTTGTCCATGGACTTGTGCTTCACTATATAATTTTTTGTGCCTTAGCTTATTTTACACTTTTTCCCGTCTTGAAAAAAGCTTGTGAATGTTACATCCCTGCGTCCAAGGATTTTTCATTCGTCTTAAGGTTTTGCCTTCCTCGTGGGTTTTACCATGGGAGTTAGATTTTATGTATAAAAAATATTGAAAATCCAAATCATATCATTATATAAGCATTGTTCACAAATATGGCACCTGCTTAGAAACTAGTGCCCTATGAAAGTACTTAGGAAAATACTTAAAATACATAACCTCCTCTTTCACAAACTTGTCCGTAGACGGTGCAAGAGCTTAAGAACTAGTGCACCTTTATTTTTAGTACACACCATAGCAGTAGTAAGAACACACTAGTAGATATTAATAAATGCGAACATAGTAGCGTCGTCCGTAGCTGTAACCTCGTCCTTGATTACCTTCGTCCAAGCCCATTACTGATAGTACCTTCTCAGGTGCTCCACATTCCAAGGATGCTCCAGCTTTCGTCCGTCCAGAGCTTCCAAGTAATACGACCCCTGCCTTTTGCAGTTGACTACCCTGTATGGTCCCTCCCAATTGGGTCCCAATTTTCCATGAGCTGGGTTTCTAGTTGCCAAGGATACTCTTTTGAGAACGAGATCCCTTACGCTGAAGCGCCTGGGTTTCACCATAGCATCATGCTGTCTGGCCATAAGATTCTTGTATCTTGTTGTCCTTTGCTCCGCATCCATCCTTACCTCATCAATGAGATCAAGATCAAGACGGAGTAGTTCTTCGTTTTCTTTCTCTTGATACTTCATCACTCGGTGGTTGGCCATATGAACTTCTGCAGGTATGACCGCTTCGCTTTCATAGGCTAATTTAAAGGGGATTTCTCCTGTCGGGGTTCTTACGGTCGTCCTATAGGCCCAAAGAACGCCTGATAACTCGTCTGGCCATATCCCCTTTGCCCCCCTCGAGCCAAGTCTTGATAATTTTCAGCAAGGATCGGTTTGCTACCTCTGCTTGTCCGTTCGCCTATGGGTGGGAGGGTGAGGAGTAGTGATTCTTGATTCCAAAATGTTCACAGAAGTCTCTGAATGGTGCATTGTCAAACTGCTGTCCGTTGTCTGATACCAGCACCCTCAGTACTCCGAACCTACATAGAATATTCTTCCAAACAAAATTCTTAAAATTTTGCTGAGTAATTTTTGCAAGAGGTTTAGCTTCCACCCACTTGGTAATGTAGTCAATTCCTACTACCAAAAATTTCATTTGTTTGGTTCCTGGGGGGAAAGGACCTAGGATATCCAGTCCCCATTGTGCAAACGGCCAAAGGGCTATCATTGGGGTTTAGTACTCCGACGGTTGTCTTGGGACGTTGCTGTAGCGCTGGCATTGGTTGCATACCTTGACATAGGCCTTAGCATCTGCCTAAATCGTGGGCCAGTAGTAGCCTGCCCGAACGATTTTATGGACTAGCGACCTTACCCCTGAGTGATTTCCACACGCTCCTTCATGAACCTCCCTCAAAACATAATTGGATTCGTCCGGAGCTAGACACCTTAGGTAGGGCTGTGAAAATCCTTGCTTGTATAGAACTTCGTTTATAAGGACATACTTGGCAGCCCTGACCCTCAGTTTTCTGGCTTCGTTCTTGTCTTCCAGAAGTCTTCCATCCTTAAGATAAATTATTATTGGATTCATCCAATTTTCTTCCCCTCCAATTTGCTGTACTTCTGGGAGGTCTATACTCGGCATGTATTGGACCTTGCCATACTCGTCCATAACTCCACCTGCCGATGCTGCTCTTGCCAACGCATCTGCTTCCATATTTTCCTCCCTTGGGAGTTAAACAAAACTTACTTCTGAAAATTTTTGTACAAGCCTTCTCACTTTGCTGAGGTATCTCTTCATTCGATTTTCCTTGGCATCGCACATCCCATTCACTTGGTTGATGACTAGTTGAGAATCTCCTCTGACTATTACTGACTCCGCTCCCAAGGACTTAGCCAATTCCAGCCCTTTGAGTAGTGCTTCATATTCAGCTTCATTGTTGGTAATTTGGTACTGTAGACGGGCTGCATACTCCAACTTATCACCTTCTGAGAACTTAAGTATGACTCCAATCCCACTTGCGTACATTGTGGATGACCCATCCACATTGATAATCCACCTTCTTGTTCCTCCGTCCTTGCCCAGCTTGTCTTGGCTTGGTGTGAACTCCGCAATGAAGTCCGCCAGCACCTGCGCCTTTACTGCATTCCTTGGCTGGTACCTGACATCAAATTCGCTAAGCTCCATTGCCCATTGGACTAGCCGTCCTGCGGCTTCCAATTTGTTCATTGTTTTCTTTAGGGGATGATCCGTTAGGACAACGATGACATGAGCTTGAAAGTAATGCCTCAACTTCCTGGAAGCCGTGACCAAGGTAAAAGCTAACTTCTCCATCATTGGGTACCGTCCCTCCGCTCTTCTAAGTGCCCGGTTGGTATAGTATACCGGTTTTTGCACTCGTTCTTCTTCCCTGACCAGCGCGAAACTTATGGCATATGGGGATACCGCCCAGTACAAATACAGCTCTTCACCAGGTACAGATGGACTCAGTAACGGTGCCTTTGTGAGGTAAGTTTTCAAATCTTAGAAGGCCCTCTGGCACTCGTCCGTCCACTCAAACGCCTTCCTGAGGACTTTAAAGAAAGGTAAACACTTGTTAGTAGTTTTCGAAACAAACCTGTTGAGGGCAGTAACTCGTCCTGTAAGAGATTGGACTTCTTTGATATTTTTTGGTGGTTCCATGTTGAGTATCGCTTGGATCTTATCTGGATTTGCCTTAATTCCTCTATGTGAAACCATGAACCCCAAGAACTTCCCTGATGAAACTCCGAAGGCGCACTTGCTTGGATTAAGTTTCATGTTCTACAATCGAAGTGTGTCAAAGGTCTCTTGCAGGTCGTCTAGATGCTTCACCTCGTCCAAACTCTTTACCATCATATCATCGACGTAGACCTCTACATTTCGTCCAATCTGAGGACGGAACATGTGGTTCACCAGCCTTTGATAAGTCGCCCTTGCGTTCTTCAAACCGAAAGGCATTACCTTGTAGCAAAACAATCCTTGGCTGGTGACGAATGAAGTCTTCTCTTGGTCTGCCTCATCCATCCTTATTTGGTTGTAGCTTGAGAAGGCATCCATGAAGCTCAGCAGCCTGTGACCTACCGTTGAGTCTACCAGTTGGTCAATGCGCGGCAATGGATAACTGTCCTTGGGGCAAGCCTTGTTTAAGTCAGTAAAATCCATACACATTCGCCACTTGCCATTGGCCTTTTTCACCATGACTACATTTGCCAACCAGTCCGGATAGTAGACTTCTTTGATGAACTCCACCGTGATCAACTTCTGAACTTCTTCTTTGATGGCGTTGTCTCGCTCAGGAGCAAATACCCTCTTTTTCTGACGCACGGGTTTGGAGAAGGGACATACATTCAAACGGTGGGTAACGACACTTGGATCAATACCCGGCATATCTTCATGACTCCATGCAAAGACATCAAGGCTTTTCTTCAAGAACTGGACCAGTGCATTCTTCGCCTCTTCTTCCATGCTCGCCCCTATTCTAGTGAACTTCTCGGTTCTACTATCATCTAAGGGAACATCTTCTAACACCTCAACAGGCTCCGCTGTGATTCTTCCTTCGTCTATACTCATTGTCTGTACATGCTCGTCCATCGCTAACATAGCTAGGTAGCATTCTCTAGCAGCTAACTGATCTCCTTGTACTTGACCCATGCCATGTTCAGTTGGGAATTTAACGGACAAATGGTAGGTAGAGGTTACCGCCTTCTAGCTATTCAGAGTAGGCCTTTCGATAATAGCATTATATGATGATGAACAATTAACTACAAGGAAGTTTACCTCTTTGGTTATCTGCTGCGAATGTGCTCCAACTACCACTGGCAGCGTGATGGTACCTACCGGTTGAACTTTCGTCCCTCCAAAACCTACCAAGGGCGAATTCACCAGACGAAGCTGATCTCTTCCTAACCTCATTTGTTGGAAAGCGGGATAATACAGAATATCTGCCGAGCTGCCATTGTCAACCAACACCCTTCTGATAGTATAGTCGGCAATGAGTAAAGTAATGACAATCGCGTCATCATGGGGGTGATGAATTCTTCCAGCATCCTTGTCTGTGAACGTGATGGCTTGCTCGTCAGCTTCCCTCGTCCTGAGAGATCGTCCTGACAGCTGGACGTTTTGCACCACCTTCAGGTATGTCTTCCTTGATTTGGATGACTGCGCTGCTGAGGTTCCTCCTATAATAACTCTTATTTCTCCTAGAGGGGGTCGTAAGGACTCCTCCACCTTGGCCTTTAACTCCTCGTCCTTGTGGTCTCGTCCTAGGAAATTCCTCAACTTTTCCTGCCTGATGAGGTTCTCTATCTGCTGCTTCAAATCAAAACACTCGTCCGTGTCGTGCCCATAGTCCCTGTGAAAGCGGAAATACTTGTTCCTATTGTGCTTATTAGGATCTCCCTTCATTTTCTCCGGCCACTTCAAGGACGGATCATCCTTGATTTGCATAAGGGCCTGCTCTAGCGGAGTATTCAGGGGAGTGTACTACTGACTTCTTGATGATGAACCTGCCTTTTTACCATCTCTATCCCTTTTCTCATCTGCTCGGGCCTTCTTGGGACGAGGACCTTGATCTGGATGTCGTTGATGACCTGCTTCCAAGCGTTTTGACCTTTTCCTCTTCTTCGCTATTATTGCATCCTCAGCGTTCATGAAGTTTTGGGCTGAATGGACAAGTTCAGCCATAGTCTGAGGCTCCTGCTCGTACAGTTTATGAATGAATAAGTCAGAATTGATTCTATTATGGAAAGCGGCCAATAGCAACTTCTAGTCCATTTCGTCCACCGTCAAGGCCTCCCTGTTGAAACGGGTGATGAAGGACCGTAAACTTTCATTCTCCCCTTGCTCAATGGTTAACAAACTGGAAGAGGAACGCTTGTGGCGTTGTCCTCCGATGAAGTTATTAACAAACATCTTACTCAACTTTTCGAACGACTCGACAGAGTTTGGAGGTATTTTGTTGAACTATATCCTCGCTGGCCCCTTCAGCGTTGTGGGGAACGCTCTGCACATTATCTCGTCCGGAACTCCCTGAAGGTGCATGGTTGTCTTAAAAGTAGCAATGTGATCACACGGATCACGATTTCCATTGTATGAATCCAAGGAAGGTATTTTATACTTAGGGGGTAAGGGATGACTGTTGATGGAAGCCGTGAAAGGGGAGTCCGTTCGGTGAACCAAGTCTTTTACGGGGTTCGCCCGCCTTATGTTTTCCTTCATTTCATCCATAGCTTTTCTAATCAAGTCCATTTCCCTCTCCGACTGTGGCATTCTTCTTGAAGTAGTACCCCTAGACTGACCTTCGAACTTAACATTCTCTCCTCTGCCCTGACTTTGGGCTCATCCTTCTGCATGCATTTCATCCCGTGGCCTTCTTAAGTTGATCTCCCTATTCAACTCATGATTTTGGCGGGTCAATTCTGCCATAGCAGCAGCCATGGACTGCATATGTTGAACAGAAGGCGGTTGTGCAATAGGCGCTGACTGACGATCGCGGTGGGGATTACTAGAAGCATCCCTACTCTCCTGGTGGCTTGGGCTAGTAGCCCTTGATCTTGTCCGAACCATTCAGCCTTTTGTCTGGGAACAACGAACGAAAAGAAAAAGACAATTATTTTTTAACTCCCCACAGACGGCACCAACTGATGATGTGAAGAATATCAGTAGACCAAATGTTTCAGATTAAAGAGGACTACCGGTTGTCTTGATGGCCTGAAAAAGAAAGAGAAGTAATCAAAGGTGACTGGGGTCGCCGGTCAATAACCCTCCGATGACAAAGTTAGTTTTCTCTCTTATTTTTGAGTTCCAACTTTTTTGGAGTCATAGAACGTACCTTTTTCTTGGTCTGAATCAACGTTTATATAGTGTCTTAAGAACAGTTATTGGATTCGTAACCTCCCCTTGATTTGAGGAGATGTGTGTTTGAGTATAACTTCCTTAACTGTTTGGGAGTTACGCTTTTTATGTGCAACGGTCACTGAGAGTTACACTTATGATACGGAGTTGTTTTACTCACTCATATATTTTTCCAAGTGCCCATGTGTCGTCCATAATCCCTCGTCCTAAGGCCCCTCAAGTCACGATCACCTCAGCTTGAGCACATCAAGGCAGCTTACCTCGTCTCGAACACATCAAGGCAGCTTACCTCGTCTTAAGCACATCAAGGCAACTTACCTCGTCTTTGAGCACCTCAAGGCAGCTAACATCGTCTTGAGCATAGCAAGACAGCTTACCTCGTCTTGAGCACTTTGCTCGTCTAGGACGATCTCCATGGACAAAATTGGAGTTGTATTTTATCACACCCCATCAATAATAATAATAATAATAACTCCTCATACTGTTTTTTTTTTTTATTACTCACACTTTGCCATGTGTCAAATTTAGCAAAAAATTGTGTAAAATATTGTGACACTACATTACTTTTAAAAGAATAATGCTAGAGATACAAATTATTTTACAAAAATTTTTTCTAACTGTTGATGTGATAAGTGATTATTGGTAAATAAAAATATGATATTAATTGTAGGTTTAAATGAAAACCAATAAGAAGCTGGTCACGTCAATATTTTATAAAAATATTGTAAAATAATTTGTGCTTTGAGCATTACTCTTCTTAAAAATACTTAAAATATTTAATGTATCTACCCTGCATGTCATGTCATGTGGGTAGCTGAAAATTTAATGGCTGTTGGCATACTTAAATATTTAATGCACCTGGTATGCATGTCACATCACATCATGTTCAGGCATACTTAAATCTAACGGCTGAAAATGTTTTGCTTTTATTAAAAAATTAAAACCTTTAATCTTCCTAACGTTGGCCACGTGAGGGACTTGGGAATTCCAACTGAGTAACAAAAGAAAGAAAGAGAACACCGTAGTAGTGTTCAGCGAAAAAGAGGATATTACAGAGTGATCTCTATCAACAGGAAAAAGAAAGAGAAGAAGAAAAAAATGAAGAAAGAAGAAGAAGAAGAAGAAGAAGAAGAAGAAGCGGCAGCAGAAGAAGACGGAGGCGTGATCGGTGTTCTTCTTCTCTTTTTTCTTTTCTGTTTTTTTTTTTTTTTTTTTTTGAGGAACTTGTCTTCTTCTTCTCTAGTTTTTTTTTTCCCCTTACAAATCCCTTTGTTCAAGATCTAAAAGTATCAGATCTCCTTCCGATCTTTGTTCCTCTTTGTGTTCTTTCATTTCTTTTTCATTTCTTCTAGATCTGATCAGAACTTTATACCGGTGTATTGGCCAAAATTCACCGGAAAAGCTAAAACAAAAAGGAACCGTCCGAACCTCAAAAATCGGTCACGGTTCTCAGAACTGTGCGGTCCGACCACGGTTCGCACGGGTCCCTTCTGTATTCTCATAGAGCGGTTTTTGAAGCTAAAAAAACCACAAAATTGAGGGGTTCGAGGTTTTTCCGGTCGGACCGTACGGTCCGATCCGGGTTTCAAAACGTTATTAGGTATATCTCCATTTTCTCCAATAAATCTCTTCAACTTTCACTTGGGGAAGGGGGGAATCACTTTAATTTTTAGCATAAAAAAATATATGAAAGATGACAAAGAGTTTTATAGCTCAATGGATACCTCCTATCTACATTTAGGGTTAAAATCTTGCTTCCCTCAACTTTTAAGAGAGAAAAAAAAAAGGGTGAGCATAAAATCATTAGAAAAGTGCATATAATGTCAAATTGCCACCTTAACACATGGATATGTCCCTATCGAACAAAGTGTAGATCAACTAATTTGATTTAAAATTCCCCAAAAAAATAAAAATATTTAAATTCCTCGTAAGTAAAGTTTTTTAAAGAAAACCCAAGGATGTGTTTATTTTGATATCAAATATTTTTTTTATTGTAAATTATTTTCACCTAATTTTATAATATAAAACAATTTTTTTATAGTGTTTAGTTGCATTCTAAAAAATGCTCCAAAAAACATTTCAAGATGTTTTGGTTCCTATGAAAGATCCAATGTGTATTTCACAAAATATAATATAATGTACACAAAATTCATCATTCCAAAATATAACATTTAACAAGGAATATTCCCACAACATCTAACATAAATAACACAAATTCATGGTACCCATTAATCTGCCAAACCAAAAAAAAAAAAAAAAAAAGATTAACCTAATAAATAAATATAAAAGGAAGACAAACTTAGAGGTATTCTCTTGCATTAGGGTTGGGGAGGTAGATTAAGTGGTAATGATGTACAAAAATCGTCAGTGAGTTGATCATCCCCACACATACCAATAGGTGTACCTGAAGAATAAAAGAGAAGAACCAATCAAAGGGTACTGGTGGGGTACTGCCCAAAGACCCTTCTAAAGCTAAGTCAGTGATAAAAGAATCTCCAAGAATTCAAGAGTCCAAGAGTTGGAGAGAATTCACGTACCTCAAGAAGAGTAAGTGATGAGAATGCAAATTGTCATATTTTTCTCCCTTAATGTTTAGTCTTTTATACTTATTTGGTGCCTAAATGTACTCATTATTCTTATATTTTGATTTAGGATGCAAATGAAGGCATTAAGTGCAAAACGTAGATAATTGGGCGATTTTGGACAGTTTCGACATCACTTTGTAATCTGAGCATAACTCTCTCATCAGAGCTCTGATTGAGATGATTTAAGATTCTATGGAATGCCAAGAAAAATCTCTACAACTTTCATGTTTTGAGTTTTGAGAGATATTGGCTGCATCAAGGTCGAAATCGGGCTTGAATTTGCCGCACCTGCACTGCTGACGTTTTGGAATGTTCCTTTGCCTGAAATTCTAATACCTGATGCAGTTTATTTTCAGAAGTTTCCAGATTTGATGAATGAAAATTCTAGCTAAAAAACACTACTTTCCTAGTTATATTAGGACTTTGTTTTATTTTTAATATTTTCCTTAATTAGTTAGATTTGGATATTATTATTTTTTTAGGAGATTTTATAGGCTTGGAAAAGGGGGAATTAACGTGTAAAAGAGGGGAGGGGAGGAGAAATCAGATTGGACACACATGCCTTTCTCTCCTCTCTTCTCTAATTTTCTCCTTCGAGTTTTCACTATGGCCCGACTTGGCTAAACTTCTATACTTGGTCGAAAGAAACGGAAGCCTCAGAATCAATAAAATTGAGAGATCTAATTTCTTTTCACTATTCATATTTATTCTTTGAGTATTAGATGTTCTTTTGGACCTATTTTCATGATTGTCTCGTTTAATTACTAGGAGGCCTTTTAGTTTATTATTCATTGCAATCTACTGCTAGGTTAGATATCAAATCTATAATTGCTTGATCTCTCTAATTTGTGAAGCTACCAAAATTTAATGATTTGTTGCATTAGAAATTATTAGATCTTAGGAAGAACGCTCGACTAAATTTAATACAATCGCTTGTGCTTGTGTTATTTAGTTTCATCGATCTTTCTAATTCTTAAGGCTGCTACTAGATTAAACCTTTAGCGCTTATCTTGGCTTATTTAGTAGTTAGGGTTTATTAGATCGCTTATTTTCTAATTAACTGCGACTAAGGAGAGAAAAGAAAATAGTTCCAACGGTGAATATTCAAAGTGTGAATTAATATACTTGCATCGATGATCAGTTGTAAAATTTTGGTGGTGGATGTTGACTTAGACCAAGGTTTGTTCTTTTGATTGATTTCGATATTTTAATTTGAATTGTTCCTTAATTGTTTTTCTTAAAATTGTTTTTGTTATAATCAACAACCCCCCCCCCCCCAATCATTGTTCACGTAGTATAAAACTAGGCTAGATACTCTCCGTGAGAACGATCCTTACTCACACCGCTATATATATTTTTAGGAGTATAGGTTTTATTTTTGGTTGTCTGCAACAGAGCACCAATAAGGTTTGTGGTTTATATAGTGGTAGAGAGCTGTGCCGAATCCCTTGATACAGGGGAATTTCCTTGTAAAGGGAAGGATCCCAAGATGCTCGGGATTACCTTTCCATGTATAAGAGATTAGGGTCTTTGGCCGTGATGTGCAAGCATTTTCCATATAAGGATGTGTGAGTGAGCCCTACGTAAGCCATAGGGAAACCCTAGGGGATGGGTCGTCCGGATCAGGGATTACCTGATTCGTCGACCCCTAGGAGGATTGTCCCTTTAAGGGCTTGATCATCTCTTTTGAGAATGATCTTCCCGTTTAGGGGTTGATCTTCCCTTTTTAGGATTAGTCGTCCCTTTTTTAATTGTTGTATTGTGCTTGTATTGTATTTGTGTTTTTTAATACTTGCATTTTTTTATTGTTATGCTTTGAGAATGATTTGTAATGTTAGAATTTGTTTTTAGATGCTTTATGAGTTTTAATTTAATGAATGATATATTTTAAATCAAATTTTAATAAATTTTATATAAACAAAATTGAGAGTGGTAGGAGACAAGTACCTGCTAGAACAGGAAAAAGGAAGTAAATATGCCCTAAAGTGGGAGCAGGGTGGGGGTGGGGAGTAGAAAACCTGCCCCATACCCACATTGTTGCCATTCCTATTGACGCTTGCGTTGGGGTTGTGATGTGGTGGGCTAGGGCGGGTTGATCAACACAGGATGGGTAAGGCTGGGTCAACTGGCATGGTAGTAGATTAGGGTGGTGGTTGGAGGGGACGGGGGTGAGTTGGTTGGATCTTAAGTGTGTCATTTTGTTTTACACTTCTTAAGAGGTGTAAAGAGGTGCTTTTCAAGTCAACCTAAAAGAAATTTAGGGCGGGTTGATCAACACGGGTTGGGTCAGGCTGGGTCAACTGGCGTGGTAGTAGATTAGGGTGGTGGTTGGAGGGCAGGGCAGTGACTTGGTTGGGTCTTAATGTGGCACTTTGTTTGACACTTCTTAAGATGTGTAAAGAGGTGCTTTTCAGGTCAACCTAAAAGAAATTTAGGTTGAGTAAGGTTTTTAGTTGGTCAAACACTCAAAATTGGGAAAATCATTTTGTTTGGAAAATATTTATGTGAAATTAAATGCACCCTAAATTTTTACCCTATTTTTTAATCATCATTAGAAAATATGAAATGGGTATGCTAAAAAAGAAAATTTAGGGGGGGGGGGGGGAGGGCGCGGTAAAGGGAAATTTTATATATGTATTTATTTTCTTAAAGAAAGGACAAATTATAGCGAATATGATGCTATATGCCTCCATAACATTCGATATCACTTTGTGGCGGGGAGGAGTTGCATATATATGTTTTAAGTAATAATTTTTTCATATTTATATATATATATATATATATATATATATATATAACGTGAATAGTTGATAGACTATGACAAAAAGTCACATTGACATCGTTCCAATACTTGTTAAAAGTTGAGAAATATTTAGCTAGAATAGATCCCAAGTATAAATTGCTTTTTCGCCGAAAGGAAAAGAAAGGAAAAAGAGATGCTCATTACGAGATTGGGATTAGTGTTTAGTAGCAATAGTAGTGACAAGGATGAAGCCAAGATTTTATCTTTAGGCAACCAGAGCATTAACAAAAAAAAGTTTACATTAAAGAATAAGAAATATACTAAAAACTAAATTAATACATGGAAATCAAAATTCAAAACTAGTATATATTTATAACTAACATAATAAAAATGAAATAAAAGACATAAAATAATTATTTTTATTACATTTCTATTAAATCATCTATCAAAATGGAACATGACATTAATTTAATTCCCAAAAATATTTTATAATTGATTTTGTACTAAATTTCATAGTATTTTTCTTTTTAATGCACAAATTAAAGAGTTCTTTACAAAATTGTCTTCCATTTTATTGCAAAACTAGATTTAACAATTGAGAAAAATAGAGTTAATATATTTAATATATTTGAGGTTTTGACTGGTGCTAACCAGGTCAAAACTTTTCAAAAGTCAAAACCGACCAACTTGGTTTCTAAATCCAACCTGAATCCTAAACTGTTACTCGTTATTCTTGTCTTTTTCAAAGTAATTAGAGACCAAATTGGTATGTTTTCAAAAGTCTGAGACTTGATTGGCATTAATCAAAACCTCAAGCGTGTTAACTGTATTTTACCCTTAACAATTTTAATAGTTTAAAAAGTCAAATATTGTACTTGACTTTCCTATGATCAATTAATCAAAAGAATGTTATTATATATATATATATATAATCTTATTATATGTCCAAATTTTTTAGCTAAAAAATTAATTAGTGTTACCAAGTTTTTTTTTATAGAAAAAAAAAAAAAAACCTAAAGACGCTAAAAAAAAAAAAAAAATCGAAGCTACTTTATAACTTTTTATATCAATTTTAAAGGGAGGCCAAGTATGATTTTTTTATAATAATCATACTATATAAAATCGACACATTCTAATTTATAAATATATATATATATATATATATATATATTCTGATTGACAAGGGTCCGTTTATGAGTAGTGTGAATGGTTTAGGTCGGTAGCCGTATCTTAGGTAAGGCAATCCTCATGTTGTAAAAAAAAAAAAGGAAGGCAATCTTTATCTTTTTGTTCGTAAATCAATACATCGGCAGTAGGCAGCAGCCAAAGCCCGCGTGTCTCTTCTAAATTCTTCTAATCGGTATATAATCAGGAACAAATGCCATCTTCTTCTTTCGAAAGAGACATGTCTTGTCCACGTGCTTTAGACTTAGAGTTTACAAACATAATAACCATAGCAGCAACAGACCACTAAATCCAAATTGGCATCAATTAAAGTATCTTCACTTTTTAAAAGGTAGGTGTAGGAGACAGTTTGATAATGATATCTAAAATAAAGGGGATGTGAAAATAAAATGGTGATTTACGATTTTTCCATAATGACCCAATGCGATTAACTTCTTAATTTGAAGTCCTCAAAAAAAAAAAAAAAAAATCGACCTTAATTTGAAACTTTTGCTACAATGTATCCCCAACCGTCTGCTTTGGAATTAATTTTGAGGGAAAAAGGTATGCACGTCATCACGTGTCTTCCACATGACTTGTGGCCCCATTTAACCAATTGAAGTTCACCACATAAGGAAAATGACTAAACTGCCCTTGATTAAGTAATCTCTCTCTCTCTCTCTCTCTCTCTCTTTTCTGAATTAAAATCTCTATTTCTTTTGTTATAACTTGGAAAAAGTTTGGCTAGAAATTTAGTTGTAGCTTTTACAACTTCACTCAATATATTTTTATTAAGTATAGATCTTCAAAAATCTACCATTAAATTTCATTTTCTTCTTATATCATTTATGCTTGCAAAATTTATATAAAATAAAAAATTAATAGTTATGTGATCAATTAAATATTTAAATTGCATATTTTTGTAGTCTAGAATTATATATAAAAAAATACCTTTATATATCATATAGTAAAAAATATATAATTGACACAAAATTTAACATATGTGTTAAAAGTGTAAAGAACATTATTTAATAATTAGATTTTCAAAATATATAATAATGTTAATTTTTTAAAAGAAAATTATAGCCAAACTTTATCTTTACTATTTGGTTACCAAAACACCGCGGAAAACGAAAGAAAATAAGTTCTTATTTTCAAAATCAGCTTTGTTATTTCCCAAGCTAACCCCCCTCCCCTCCAAATAAAGTTTAAAAAAAAAAAAAAAAAAACGAAAAAGAGACCCACATTCAAAACCGCATTACTCCAATTAAAATATATTTTATAAAAAATTGATATTCAATAACATTTTTCTCTCAGTTACCTATCTTTCTTGGTAAGTAGAAAATATAAATAGGGGACACCAACATAAAATAAAAACCAAACTAATTTCCCAACTCATTCCCCAAAAAAGGAAAAACAAAAATTTGAGACTCCCACAGCATTTGATTCCGAAAGGACCAACGTTATTCCAAATTTGGGCCTAAATCGAGCTAAAAAACTATAAAATACACATAAAGCAAACAATATTTTCAGCTACATTCAGATCCAACACAGTTTGGACAATGTAGATCTGGCAAAATTTAATCATATTGATTCTCTTTTTTTTTTTTTCCTACGGTTTTTCCGAAACCAAACAACAATGAGATAGAAAGATGACTCCTGGTTTAGTCATTTCATTTTATGTGGACTCCATGTCGAATTATGGGTTCATGGGCATGTGCAAAACATGTGCATAACTTTTCAATCAAAGTTAGGGCTATCCAAGCAACCCGAAGATCCGGCCAAACTGACCCGACCCGACTCGTCAGGGCCAAATCCGACACCTCCGGCGGTCGGTGACAGGTCCTAACCTCTTAAACCCCACTCTTGTGGGTCGAGTGGCAGGTTTCGGTCTCTAAAACCCGAGCCACCGATCCAACTGACAAATGCTAAAAAAATGCCAAAATTACCTAGATCCGGCGACTTTCTAGTGTTTCTCAGCTCCAATCTGGCCACCCATGGTCTTCCTTCGCTTAGATTCGGTGGTATTTGCTCAGATTCACTCAAATCCGGCTAAGATCTACTCTCCTCTTTCGTCAGATTTGCTCAAATCCAGCTATTCTTAGTTAGATTAGGCTCCAATCTACTTGAATTCGGTGATATTCCGTTAGATCTGGCGCCTTCAACTCAGATCGGCGAAGATAGAACTTCTTCTTCGCCCACTGTTGCTCATCATCAAACTTGATCGAACCGACCATTCGCTCCCCTAAGCCTAGCCGACTCGACTCGTGGTGGTCGGCGGTATGTTGTGGGTGTGTTTTTGTTCCACCCGATCTGAGCGGGTTGAGGCCAAAACCGACCCAAATTGACCCGTGGACAATCTTAATCCAAGTTAAATTTAAACTAGATGGCAAGGGGTGCATTATAGCAATAGTCTCAAATTAGGGGATTAATAGTGTAATTTTAAGGTTTTGAGGGGACATTGTAATTTAGCTAAAAGATTAGGGTGGATTAGCACCTTTTAAGAAAAATGAGATAAGTTTAAAAGATTTATGATATAATGTTATAGAGAATACACAGTTCTTATGTTGATGTTGATCGTTATGAGCATGGCTGATGTCACCCATAATAGCTTCAAGGCTGTAAGGTAGGGTTGGTTTGTGTAAGTTTAATCTATAAAATTATTTAAGCGGCTACCCCTGTTTAGACTGAATTTTTTTTGTTCTAAAATACTCCTATACCCCTAGGTTTAAGTAGAGATAAAATTAAAAGATAGTTTGGTAAAAATACATGTATAACTTGCACTAAAATATTGCCTCCAAAACATGAACACTTTTCCACTAATCCACTTCTTCAAAGTAACTACACGTTTATTTTTTAAAATAGAAAAATAAGTTAAATACTCCACATTTATCCAAGAACAAATCTAAATATCCTATAAAAAAAAATTAAATATATAAAAAAAAAACTAAAGGACAATTCATATTTTTTTTGTTCTAAAATATCATTATATTCCTATGTTTAAGTAGAGACAAAACTAAAGGATAATCTGGTAAAAATACAATTTTAACTTCCACTAAAATATTGCCTAAAAAATAGGACCACTTTCCTATAATTTTCAAATTTATTTATCTACTTATAAATTAGATTATCAAAATAAAAATTATATATATAATAAAAACATAGATTTTTTTTTTTTTGCTACTACCACTTAAAAAAAAAAGGAAGCCTCATCTCACGCGTGAAGTGCGTGGGATGAGGCTAGTTATAATTACGGCGATGAAAAAAAACATTAAACTGACCAAAATGATTGGTTTTGGTTGGGAAATAAGTTTCGGTTTTAATTTTCTTTTAAATCCTAGTTTTTGGATTGGTCTCAAGGTTTGAGTTTTCTCAAACCAAAATTGATCGATATATCATATATGCGTCATTTGTTCCCATAACACCTTTAGCAGTGTTGTCCTCTCCTTTTGCCAAAACTCCATAGTTGAGTGCATCCCTACCATAAGAAAGCATTCCTCCACACTCAAAATGTCTTAATTTTCATAGAGATTTTGAGATGGATCAATAATAAAATATTTTGAGGTTTAATTTTTAATTTATTATAATAATTTAGGAGAGGAGAGATGTGAACCTTAGATGTCTCATTTGGAAAAATTAAAAAGTTCCAATAAGTTCAATTACAAGGCATTTTTTTTATTTAATTTTTTTTGTTGAGAGAGTTTCAAACCAAGGCGTTTACTCCTAATGTTTATCATCAGATGAAGATACTAATAAGTTTTTGGTGTAAGCCAGGATTGAACCTCAAATTTCTTATATAATTATAAAAAACTTTATCATTTGTGCTAGCTAGTACCCATAATTACAAGCTAGTTGACAATTTGAAGTTCACATTTGAAGAATAGAGATGATAGGTGCTAATTAGTAAGGATTGGTTAATTTATTTGTTTTCTTTCTTAAAAGCTAATGTAAATTAGCTTCTAGCATTTCGTTTGGTTGAGAAAGGTTATTAATGCTTTTATTTTTATTTTTATTTTTTTATGTTGATTCATAAATATTTTTGCGCCGTTTTTAAGTAATTTCCAATGTTATTATGGTTGAATTGGGTGTAATTTATGAATCACCATAGAGGCTAATTTATATATAAATATTTATGGTGAATCGGGTGTAATGTAATGCCCAATGTTAATCCTTGATGAACAAATTTATGTTACTAAACCTACATAGAGGAAACTGACAATACCAACCGCATCGTATTGTGTTTTCTTGATAAGGATGTGATTTTATGTGAGTATTTAGTAAGTATAGGTCTGAAATGGGAAAACTTTCAGTGACAAAAGCCTTTCTTCCCAAACGAAGTCACCCTTAATTCTAACGAGTTTTAAGTATTTGCCCTTTAGCCTTCGTTTGGGAGGAAAGAATGGAAATGAATGAAATTAATAATTTTAGAATATCTTTTCCTTCTCTTATTTGGGAGTTTTGATGGAAAGAATGAAAAATTCATTCTCTTGTTTGGGAATTTAAATGGGAGCGAATGATATGGGTAGGAGAGAACACTCATTCTTCACTATTCCCTTAAATCTTCAAATTTTCATTCTCCCCAAAATTGGAAAGAATGTGAGAGAATGAAATTAGATTTAATGAATTTTTTACTAAAACTCTTAAAATACCCCTATATATTCAACTATTTATTTTAAAATAGGAGTCTTAATAGTAATATTGTCATAAAATGATTCCATTCTATTTCTTTTATGTTACTTCTAAATATGATTATTTACATTGCATTCATTTTCATTTTCATTCTTTTATTTTAAAACATCCAATCAAGATTACTTAATTTCATTCAATTCCCTTAAATATATTCCATTCATTCCTATCCTCTTATGATCATTTCATTTCACTCTTTTATGAACTCCCAAACGAAGCCTTAAGGTGTGTTTGGTTGGAGTGAAAATAGGGAGAATGGAAAATAGGAAGAGGAAATTAGAGTAGAAAATGCTGTTTTTCACTGTTTGAATAAGGAAAGAAAATAGGAGAGACCAAAAATAGGGAAAAAAGTTTTCCCTCCTGGGCCAACTTTTTTTATCCTCCCAAATTGGGAGGAAAATGAGGAGGAAAAAGTAATGAGAAACGCATTTCACACAAATACCCCCACTTTATTACATTCACTTACCCCTCTCACTTTCCCACTATTATATAATAAAGACATAATAGTCAATTTATATAAACTACATTTTTCATCTTCCCCTTTTTCTCTCCAACCAAATAAAAAAGTTTTCCGCCCTCTCACTTTTTCACCCCTCCAACCAAATATTTTCTATCCTCTCACTTTTTCATCCTCTCACTAATTTTTTATTCTTCCACTTTTCCACTCTTTCAACCAAACGGACTTAGGATAATAGAAAATTGTGGGAGGATAGAAAAATGAGAGGATAAAAAAGATTTAATTTTCTTTCATGTGTGTTTGGTTGAAGAGATAGAAAAATAGAACAATAAAATTTTTTTTTGTTTGGTTGAGGAGAAAAATAGAAGCCTAGAAAATGTAGGATATGTAAATCTACTCTTATACCATTATTACATAATATGTAAGAAATATTTTATATTATACTCATTAAATAATAAAAATATTACTTGTTATTAATTAAAATTATTAAAATAATATTTTAAAAAGTTTATATATCATTCATATTACATTATATTAATTTTACTTGTTATTATATTAAATTATATTATATATATGTGTATGTGTTTGTGTAAGAAAAAAAAAGAAAGAAAAAAGAAGAAGAAGAAGAAACTGAACACGTTATAAAGAGAGAAAAAGACAAAAAGGAAAAAACAAAACACAAACAAAATAGGAAGATTTGGCTAGAGAGAGTTGTGGAATTCTGGAAGTCTGGAACATAGTGGAAAGGGAAAAAAAAAAGTGATGCGTCATGGGAGCACTGTGGCGTTGTTGGTTGCTGTTTAAAAGAGGGGCAGAAGTGTAAAAGTACAGTAAAGCACCGTGGCGAATTTTTCTATTTATGACTGTCCCCCTAGGGATGGCAATTTTGCCCCGCCCCGCTTAACCCGTCCCTCCTCCGCTTCGCTCCGCGCGAGTTTTTCCCGCCCTACAAAGGTGATGGGGCGGGGATGGGGCAAGATTTTAGCCCCGCACTACGGGGCGGGGCGGGGCGGGGATGGGTTTAGACTTTTTAGACCCACCCCGCCCCCGCCCCCGCCCCCGCCCCCGCCCTGCCCGAGTTGCAAAGGGTTATAACTGTAAATTTTTCATACCCTAAAACCCTACTATTTAAATAACATATTAATATTAGCTTATTTTATTCTACCCAATGTGATTCTTTGTCTTTATTTTGTTATGTGTTACACTATGAGTTTTTTTTTTTTTTTTGTTTGTGATTGTCTTGTTAAACACTTGGATATATTATTCAATTTTTTCTAAAAATTGATTTGATTAGATGAGATAAATTTAGTTGTACTTTTAAGTATATTTTTATTAATGAAATAGGTTTCATTAAAACAATTGTACAATTGTAGGCCAAATTAACAAAAAGTAGAGTTTTACGAGGTGGGGCGGGGCTTCGTGGGGCCCCAAGGGGCGGGGATGGGGTGAGAAATTTTTCCCCGTCATGCGGGGCGGGGCGGGGATGGGGCAAAACAAAACCATGCGGGGCGGGGACGAAGATCCCATCCTTCGGCCCCGCCCCGCCCCATTGCCATCCCTAGTCCCCCTCGTGGAAATCCAGTCTTTATTTGTTGTGATAAGGCTGGAATGCTTTTAAATAGGCGTTGTTCTGTGCCTATTCCTTAGTTTTAGGTGGCGTTTAGACTCACGTTTCCCGTCTAAGAGGGCGTTTGGGAGGGGCTTAAACGCCCACGTCTGCGTTTCAGCCCCTTTACTTTTTTTTTTTTTTTTTTTTCACTTAAGTGGGACGCGCATGGTCACCGTTCATTAGCCATGAACAGTGATTTTAGGCCAATGAACAGCGATTTTATGCGTGAACAGTGTTTTTTACCCAATAAAAAATTATTTTGCTACAGTATTTTTCAGTTTTCAGTTTCAGCTGCATCCAAATGGACCATAAGTTTCATGCTTCTTCTTTTTTTTTGGCATGACTAACGTGATTGTTATGGCTATTGTTTATTCACTGATTATAAATAATTGTGATAATCTTTGATTATTCTCTCATGAACAGTATATTTTTGTATTGTTCACGGGTCTCACAAATATTACTTTTTAATAACTTTTTCATTAAAAATAGATCCTATGACACTATTTACACATTTAAAAATTATTTTGTTACAGTGTTTTCAGTAATAAATCCTATCCAAACAGACATTTAATACAATCATTTGTTTACCCCCATCCCCCCCCCCTAAAAAAAAACTCAATTTTCTCTCTATTTTTGGGAGAAAACTTTTAGATGAGAACGGGAAGAAAACACCTGAGTTTTATCACTTAGGCTTCGTTTGAGAGGAGAGAATGAAATGGAATGGAAATGAATGAAAAGAATAATTTTATAATATTCTTCCCTTCCCTTGTTTGGAAGTTTTAATAGAGGAAAAGAAAAGTTCATTTCCTTGTTTGAGAGTTTAAGTGAGAGGGAATGAAATGGGTTGGAGGGAACATTCATTCCTCTGTATTCCCTTAAAACCTCAAATTTTCATTCTCCTAGAAATTGGGAGGAATGAGAGGGAATGAAATTAGATTTAATGAATTTTTACTAAAACTCTCAAAATACCCCTATATATTCAACCATTTATTTTAAAATAGGGGTCTAATAGTAATATTGTCATAAAATGGTTCTATTTCATTCCCTCCATATTACTCCCAAACAAAATTACTTACATTTCATTCATTTTCATTCCTTTCCATTCATTTATTTTAAAATATCCAAGTAAGGTTACTTAATTCCATTCCATCCTATTCTTTTCCCTTACTTAAATACATTCTATTCATTTCCTTTTCTTTTCATTCTGTTATGATCATTCTATTCAATTTCTTTCTATTCCGTTATGAACTCCCAAACGGGCCCTTATTTTTCTTCCTATTCATCCAACCAAATAAACTCTAAAAAAGTTTTAGTTGGCAGGGGAACGGCGTTATTCCCCTTATTTTTTATTTTATTTTTTTATACAGTTTTTCTATTTTTTTTAATTATGAAATTAAAATTGAAAAACCCAAAAAGGGCATCGTTTTGGTTACTAACAACAACAATTAACAGAGGCCTAACAAAGGATTGAATTGACAAAATCTGAAACTTAAAAAATTGAAATGACAAAACTAAAATCTAGAGGACCAAAATGACAAAAGTTGAAACTTAGAAGGACATAATAGTCAATTTATATAAATTACATTTTCTATTTTCCAATTTTTCTCTCCAACCAAATAAAAAAGTTTTCCTCCCTCCCACTTTTCTACCCCTCCAACCAAACACATATGAGGGAAAACTAAATATTTTCTATCCTCTTTTTTTTCCATCCTCTCGCTAATTTTCCATTTTTCCACTTTTCCACTCTTTTAACCAAACGGACTCAGGATGATAGAAAATTATGGGAAGATAGAAAAATGAGATGATAAAAAAGATTTAATTTTGGCTCATGTGTGTTTGGTTGAAGAGATAGAACAATAGAACGATGAAAAACATTTTTTTCAATTGAAGAGAAAAGTACGAGGCTAGAAAATGTAGTTTATATAAATCTACTCTTATAACATTATTACATGATATGTAAGAAATACTTTATATTATACTCATTAAATTATAAAAATATTACTTATTATTAATTAAAATTATTAAAATAATATTTTAAAAAAGTTACATATAATTCATATTACATTATATTAATTTTACTTGTATATTATATTATATATATATATATATATGTATGTATGTGTTTGTGTAAGAAAAAGACGAAAGAAAAAAAAAAAAAAAAAGCTGAACACGTTACAAAGAGGGAAAAAGACAAAAAGGAAAAAACAAAACACAAACAAAATAGGAAGATTTGGCAAGAGAGGGTTATGGAATGCAGGAAGTCTGGAACATAGTGAAAAAGGATAAAAGAAAGTGATGCGTCATGGGAGCACTGTGGCGTAGTTTGTTGCTGTTTAAAAGAGGGGCAGAAGTGTAAAAGTATGGTAAAGCACCGTGGCGAATTTTTCTATTTATGACTGTCCCCTGTCGAAATCCAGTCTTTATTTGTTGTGATAAGGCTGGAATGCTTTTAAATAGGCGTTGTTCTGTGCCTATTCCTTAAGTTTAGGTGGCGTTTGGATTCATGTTTTCCGTCTAAGTTTCATGTTTCCTTTTATTTTTGGGCATGACCAACGTGATTGTTATGACTACTGTTTATATACTGTTTATAAACAGGAGCAAAACTTTTGACTATTTTTTTGTGAATAGTGCACCCGTGTATTATGGGTCTTACAAATATTACATTTTAACCATTTTTTCATTAAAAATGGGCTCTACGATACTATTTACACATTTAAAAATTATTTTATTATAATATTTTCAGTTTTCAGATTTCAGTAATAAGTTTTTATCCAAATGGACCCTTAATAGAATCATCTGATTACCCTCCCAAAAAAAAACTCAATTTTCTTTCATATTTGGGAGAAAACTTTTTGATGAGAACGGGAAGAAAACACCTGAGTTTCATCACTTATTTTTCTTCCTTCTCATCTAACCAAATACACTTCAAAAAAGTTTTTTTTTCAATTTTCTCTTAAAAATTTTTCATCCACCCTATTTCACCTCCAAACAAATATGCCTTTAGAGTATATGTACTCTTAATTGTTGTTAGGCTAAAATCCAAAATTGACATTCTAAGTTTCAACTTTTGTTATTTTGATCCTCTAAGTTTTAGTTTTGTTATTTCAATATTTTAAGTTTTAAATTTTATCAATTCAATCCTTTGTTAGGCCTCTGTAAATTGTTGTTGTTACTAACCAAAACGATGTCGTTTTTGGGTTTTTTAATTTTAATTTCATAATTAAAAGAAAATAGAAAAACTGTATAAAAAAAATAAAATAAAAAATAAGGGAAATGACGTCGTTCCCCTGCCAACTGGAAACAAAACAAAAATAAAAAACCCCACCCCAACCTATACCCTAACCTTACCAAGTTCTGAGAAAAAAATTAAGGGGCTGAGGGACTAACTGAGGGAGAAAGAAAGAGGAGGAAAGAGAGAGTGAGAAGGCCCAGATGGTGTGTGCTACTGTCATGACATTTGAGGGGATCCAGATGATGGGTAATGTGGTCCGGACGTTTGAGAGGGTCCAGATGGAGGGTGCTGTTGCCAACCCATGCCCTGATGGTATTTGCTGGGGTCTGGACAAAATCTAGGCGCACAGTCTGCTGCCTTGCCATTCTTGATCAATTCATCGAACACTCTGTTGCCAATACTAGCAACCACCCTCGAACCAGCATCCACCACTGTATTCAACACCTTATCCTATTCACTTTCAAAAATGTATCAATCAAAGTCCTTCGAGTTTTGACATCAGGAGACAATGACTTTGAGGATAATTCTGTAAACAACATCTCTGTCTCTATTAACATCTCATTCTCATAAAACCGAGCAATGATATTATTATAACCTGCAACATCCATTTGAAAAGCTTTTGAATTTGATTTTGTCCCAACTTTCTTAGATGTGGAAATTACCTCCTCAAACTTGCCAGGCTTAAAACATTCATTAACCATTATGTTAAACGTTTCTGAATTCATAGCTTGAAAAGTTGGCAGGGTGTGATTATTCAACATCGAATCAAACAATGCCAAGGCTTCCTTTTTCTTCCCGTGCTTAAGCAAGACCTCCAAAAGAACATTGCAAGTAGCAGGTACCATCTTAAACTGGCGATCAAGCAAGGACTTACATGATTCCATTGCTTCCGTCACTCTTTCTCTTCCCCCCCCCCACCCCCCCCCCCCCCCCCCCCTTTTTTTTTTTCTCCTCCCTGAGCCCCTTAAATTTTTTTTTTCTCAGAAATCGGTGAGGCTAGGGAATTGGTGGGGGATGGGTTTTTTTTTTTTTCTTTGGCTGGGGAACGACGTTGTTTCCCTTGGTTTATTTATTTATTTTATTATTTTATCTATACTACTATTTAAGCGGCTGGCCCTGTTTGGACCGAATTTTTTTTGGTCTAAAATACCCCTATAGTCTATGTTTAAATAGGGGCAAAACTTGGTAAAAATGCTTCTTAACTTCCACGTAAAACACTACCTACAAAATAGGGACACACTTTCAGTACACTTACGTTAGTTTTCAAACTCAGATTACTTCTTCTTCAGTTTTGCAATTCTTTCAATTCTGTATTTTCAAACTCCTTTCACCCACCTCTTTGCTTCAGATTTCATTACAAAAAACAACAACAACAACAGTATAGATTTGAGGTAAACTTTTTCATAGATCAAATCTCAGCTCTCTCTCTCTCTTTCATCTCACCTTTTTGTCTTTAATGATGATTGCATGAAGTTTGTTTCCCTCATGTTCATTTTTTAAGATTGATTTTTTTTTTTTTGGGCCACATCAAACATGTTCTACGTGTACAGGTTTTTTATTTTGCCACCAAGCTTAATGCCTTTCCTTTGTAAAGCTCAAGGTTGAAGGTGGTTTCCCTCAAGTTTGTAACGTTTTTGTTTGTTTTTTTTTTTTTAAGTCTTGGATTACGGTCTCTCTCATCCCACTTTTCTGTCTTTAACGATGACTGCATGAATTTGTTCCCCTCATGTTCATTTCTCAAGAGTGATTTTTTTTTTGGGGCCACATCAAACATGTTCTATTTGATGTACAGGTTTTTTTTTGCCATTTTTATGTACAGGCTTTTTTTTTTTGCTAACAAGATTAATGTCTTGCCATTGTAATGCTCAGGGTTGAAGGTTGTTTCCCTCAGGTTAGTAACCTTTTTTTTTTTTGAAAGCCTTGGATTATGGTTTAATTTGTAAAAAAAAAAAGGGTTGTTTTATCTCCAACAAAAATATTTTTATCTCCAGCAAAAATATATTATTCAATTGTGATTTAGATACTTAAAGGACTCCACTTTGTTAACATTATCATTTTCATATCATTATCTTATCTTTTCTTATATTTTTTTATTTTTCTTTTCTTTTATTATATCATTATCTTACCTTATCTTCTCTTCTTTTCTTTTCTTATTTTTTTTTTTGTTTGCTTGAAGTTGCAAAAGAAAAAAAAAAGAAAGAAAAAAACCAACGTTGGTGGATTGCAAAAAAATAAGGAAACCAACATTGGTGGTTTGCAAAAAAATAGGAAACAAAACTTGGTGGGTTTTTTTTTTTTTGCTTGACTCATTATTTTAGTGTATGTGTTTTAAGTGGTGCCATCTCTTCCTCTTATTATTTTTGTTTGTTGTTTTTCTTACATTTAAACCTTACTCTCTGTTTTTTTTAGGGTGACATATCAACAACTTGGTTAGAGTGTGTAGCAGACACATTGGATGAATTCGAGTGAACGAAGTGGTAGTCAATCTATGAAGTAGTTGTTAGAAAACATTTTTTGTAATATACATATCCTACCTTATGAAATTTAATTTTGTTCTTTTTTCTGCCTTTCATTGCACATTTGATGACTTTGTAAGCAATTGTTATATATGCAAATTTGCTAAAGCAAGAATGATATTGGATAACTTATCTTTAAAGATAAAATTTTAAAATTGTGGTGAAAATTGCCACTATGAATTTGCATCAATGTTTTTTTTTTTTTTTTGAGGGTGGTCAATCCTTTTACGTTGCTTTCCTATTTTTTTGCTACTTCAAACCTGAAAAAATAAAAAAAAATACCACCAACGTTGGTTTCCTATTTTTTTGCAACTTCAAGAAAAAAAAAAAAAAAAAAAAAACCATCACCGTTGGTTTCCTTTTTTTTTTTTTTTTTTTTTTTTGCGACTTCAACAAAAAAAATATCCATCAACGTTGGTTTCCTATTTTTTTGCAACTTCAAGCAAAAAAAAAAAATATATCCCTATTTTTTAGGTATTTTAATAATATGCCAGCACTATTTTACATTTTAATTTTTTTTTAAAATGTTTTAAGTATTTTTATTCCTAAAATTTAGCCTATTATTTAGATACTAAAGCAAGAATGATACTGGAAAACTTATCTTTAAAGATAAAATTTTAAAATTGTGCTGAATATTGCTTCTAAATAATATACTAACTTTTAATAAGTTTGCATCAATGTTGTTGTTGTTGTTGTTATTTTTTTTTTTTGAGGGTGATGAGTCCTTCAACATTGGTTTCCTATTTGACTACAACTTCAAGCAAAAGAAAAAAAAAAAAAAAAAAACCCTATATTTTAGGTATATCCATCAACGTTGGTTTCCTATTTTTTTTTTTTTTTGCAACTTCAAGCAAAAAAAAAAAAAAAAAAAAAAAAAAATCAACGTTGATTTCCTTTTTTTTTTTTTTGCAATTTCAAGCAAAAAAAAAAAAAAAAAAAAAAAAAAAAAAAAACCCCAACGTTGGCTTCCTTTTTTTTTGGCCAACTTCAAGCAAAACAAAATAATCCCTATTTTTTAAGTATTTTAATAATATGCCACCAATGTTTTACATTAAAACTTTTTTTTTTAAATGTTCTAAGTATTTTTATTCCTAAAATTTTGCCTATTATTTACAAGTAATTTTTTCCATGATTCTTTTGTTTTATATTCAACGAAAAAAGGAAACAAAATAAAAATAAAAAACCCAAGTTTTATACATTTTCAACCAATTGATAACATGAAGCCTTTTTTATACAAAAAATAAAAAATAATAATAATAACTAGCCTCTGAGCACGCGCTCACGCGCGTGCTCAGAGGCTCTTCTATTTTTTAGGGTAAGGGTTAATTTAGAACTTTTATTACAATTTGGGAGCTACGCTAGGGGTGTGATGAAAAAAAAACATAGATTATGTGTTAGCAAGTGAAATAATTTTTCATTACACTCCTAGGTTTTTTTTTTTTTTTTTTTTTTTTTGTGATTGGAAAATGTAGTACTCTCAAATTGTAATAAATGTTCTGAATTAACCCTTACCCTAAAAAATAGAAGAGCCTCTGAGCACGCGCGTGAGCGCGTGCTCAGAGGCTAGTTTTATTTTTATTTATTTATTTATTTCATCTATATCTATACTACTATTTAAGCGGCTGGACCTGTTTGGACCGGATTTTTTTGTGTGTCTAAAATACCCCTATAGCCTATGTTTAACTAGGGGCAAAACTTGGTAAAAATGCTTCTTTAACTTCCACGTAAAGCACTATTTACAAAATAGGAGCACACTTTCAATACATTTACGTTAGTTTTCAAACTCAAATTACTTCTTTTTCACTTTTGCAATTCTTTCAATTCTGTGTTTTTAAACTCCTTTCACCCACCTCTTTGCTTCAGATTTCATTACAAACAACAACAACAACAGCATAGATTTGAGGTAAACTTTTTCATAGATTTGACTGCATGAAGTTTGTTTCCCTCATGTTCATTTTTTAAGACTGATTTTTTTTTTTTTTTTTTGGGGCCACCTCAAACATGTTCTACGTGTACAGGATTTTTTTTGGCCACCAAGCTTAATGCCTTTCCTTTGTAAAGCTTAGAATTGAAGGTGCTTTCCCTCAGGTTTGTAACGTTTTCTTTTCTTTCTTTTTTTTTTTTTTTTTTTTTTTTTTTTTTTTTTGTAAGTTTTGGATTACAGTCTCTCTCATCTCACTTTTTTGTGACTGCATGAATTTGTTCCCCTCATGTTCATTTTTTAAGAGTGAATTTTTTTTGGGCCACATCAAACATGTTCTATTTTACATACAGGTTTTTTTTTGCCAACAAGATTAATGCCTTCCCATTGTAATGCTCAGGGTTGAAGGTTGTTTCCCTCAGGTTAGTAACGTTTTTTTCTTTTTTCTTTTTTGAAAGTCTTGGATTATGGTTTAATTTGTAAAAAAAAAGGGGTTGTTTTATCTCCAACAACAATATATTATTTAATTGTGATTTAGATACTTAAAGGACTCCACTTTGTTAACATTATCATTTTCATATCATTATCTTATCTTTTTTTTTTTTTTTTTTTCTTCTCTTTTATAATATCATTATCTTACCTTATCTTCTCTTCTTCTTTTTTCTTTTTTTTTGTTTGCTTGAAGTTGGAAAAAAAAAAAAAAAAAAAGGAACCAACGTTGGTGGATTGCAAAAAAATAGCAAACCAACGTTGGTGGTTTGCAAAAAAATAGGAAACAAAACTTGATGGTTTTTTTTTTTTTTTGCTTCAAGTTGAAAAAAAAAAAAAAAAGAGGGAGAAACCAACGTTGATGGTTTTTTTTTTTTTTTTTGCTTGAAGTTGCAAAAAATAAATAAATAAATAAATAAACCAACGTTGGTGGGTTGCCAAAAAAAAAGGAAACCAACGTTGGTGGATTGCAAAAAAAAAAGGAAACCAACGTTGGTGGTTTGCAAAAAAATAGGAAACAAAAGTTGATGGTTTTTTCTTTTTTGCTTCAAGTTGGAAAAAAAAAAAAAAAAAGGAAACCAACGTTGATGGTTTTTTTTTTTTTTTTTTTGCTTGAAGTTGCAAAAAAAAAAAAAAAAAGGAAACCAGTGCTAATGATTTTTTTTTTCTTTCAAGTTGCAAAAAAATAGGAAACTAACATTGATGGATTTTATAGGAAATCAAGGTTGATGGATTTTATCACCCTCTCTTTTATTTGGATAGTTTGACGGGTGTTTAAGTATTTTCTCTAATTAATGACTATTTTTTAAAGAATAGGAATGATATATATTGATTTTTTTTTTTAGGGGGGGGGGTTTCAAGTTTGACTCATTATTTGTGTATGTGTTTTAAGTGGTGCCATCACTTCGTCTTATTATTTTTGTTTGTTGTTTTTCATACATTTAAACCTTACTCTCTTTTTTTTTTTGTATTTTTTTTTAGGGTGACATATCAACAACTTGGTTAGAGTATGTAGTAGACAACATTGGATGAATTCAGGTGAGCGAAGTGGTAGTCAATCTATGAAGTAGTTGTTAGAAAACATTTTTTGTAATATAAATATCCTACCTTATGAAATTTAATTTTGTTCTCTTTGCTGCCTTTCATTGCACATTTGATGACTTTGTAAGCAATTGTTATATATGCAAATTTGCTAAAGCAAGAATGATATTGGATAACTTATCTTTAAAGATAAAATTTTAAAATTGTGGTGAAAATTGCTAATATGAATTTGCATCAATGTTTTTTTTTTTTTTTGAGGGTGGTCAATCCTTTTACGTTGCTTTCCTATTTTTTTGCTACTTCAAACCCAAAAAAAAAAAAAACCACCAACATTGATTTCCTATTTTTTTGCAACTTGAAGGAAAAAAAAAAAAACCATCAACGTTGGTTTTCTTTTTTATTTTTTATCTTTTTTGCGACTTCAACAAGAAAAATATCCATCAACGTTGGTTTCCTATTTTTTTGCAACTTCAAGCAAAAAAATAAAATAAAATCCCTATTTCTTAGGTATTTTAATAATATGCCAGCACTATTTTACATTTATTTTTTTTTAAATGTTTTCAGTATTTTTACTCCTAAAATTTAGCCTATTATTTAGATACTAAAGCAAGAATGATACTGGAAAACTTATCTTTAAAGATAAAATTTAAAAATTGTGCTGAATATTGCTTCTAAATAATAGACTAACTTTTAATAAATTTGCATCAACGTTGTTGTTGTTGTTTTTTTTTTTTTTTTTTTGAGGGTGGTGAGTCCTTCAACATTGGTTTCCTATTTTACTGCAACTTCAAGCGAAAAAATAAAATAAAATAAAAAAAACCCTATATTTTAGGTATATCCATCAATGTTGGTTTCCTATTTTTTTTGCAACTTCAACCAAAAAAAAAAAAAAAAAAAGTCAATGTTGATTTCCTTTTGTTTGCAATTTCAAGTAGAACCAAAAAAAAAAAAAAAAAACTCAACGTTGGCTTCCTTTTTTTTTTGGCCAACTTCAAGCAAAACAAAAAAATCCCTATTTATTAGGTATTTTAATAATATGCCACCAATGTTTTACATTAAAACTTTTTTTTTAAATGTTCCAAGTATTTTTATTCCTAAAATTTTGCCTATTATTTACAAGTAATTTTTTCCATGATTCTTTTGTTTTATATTCAAAGAAAAAGGAAACAAAATAAAAATAAAAACCCAAGTTTTATACATTTTCAACCAATTGATAACATGAAGCTTTTTCTATACAAAAAAAAAAAATAATAATAATAATAATAATAATAATAATAAACTTCAATAGTTGGGGGAGGGAAATTTCAACTAATTGAGCTATTATTTTTTAAAAAAAAACATTATATTATGGCTAAAATATTGTGTTTACATATTTTAGTGTCAGACCATTGCAACTCAAAGATTAGGATGCAACATTATTTTGCAAACCTTTTATATAAGAAGTTTGACTACAAAATTTTAACACAGCACATGCTTCCACTTTTACTAAATTTTATTAGAATTGCACATATTACTACAATTCTTACATGTCCTTGGCCAAAAGCCTTGCATTTATAATTTACTCCAATGTTTACAAGTTTAAATACACCCTTTTTGGACTAGGTAATAATTATTGCGCTAAATATGTATATATGTGCAACTAACACGATTATTTTATTTTATTTTATTTTATTTTTGTCTATTTTAATGCAGAAATGAGTTCGGAAAATACACCTACGACTCATACCAATGACGTAGAACGTCATCGAGAACTACGGAGATATTATGATCGACGTAGTAGACAAGTAGAAGACAATGAAAGCAGACAAATTCGATTGGCAAGACGTCGTGCCAATTATGCAAGATGAAGACAACAAACTTTGGGTGGTGATGTTACTTTAGTGGGATGTCCAACAAATTTAAATGAAGACGTTGTGCATTCTAATGCAACATCACCATATGTATCATTAACAGCACCTAATCGCGAGGCTACACCAAGTTGTTGTCTTACACATATTCGTAACTTGGTGCGAAATATTCCAGTTGAGCAAAATGCTATGCAAGAAACTAATGGTGAGATCATAATTTTGTACCTTTTATATAAAATATTCATTGGTGGGACTATAATTATTTTGGGGAAAAATATAAATTTTGGCATGTTAGTTTTATGTCAATATTAAGAACAATGCTAACTTAATGTTTATAATAGCTTTAGGTTTACCTCCAATATATCCAACTATAATGCCAAATGACTTTGAGGCTGAACCAAGTCATATAAATCCTGATGTTAATGATGGTAAGTTCTATGTCAAAAATTTCTAAACTTTGCACAGTTATAATTTTTTTAAAAAAAATTAGCGTTTTTTATAATTACATTGCAGATGTGGAAAGAACTGAAGAAGTTGAAAATATAAATGATCGAAATCATGGGGATGGCTATAGAGAACAAGGTTTGTTACTCAATGTCACCATTTTTATTCCAATTTACATGTTTATTATTATTCAATTTTATTATTTGTTTACATGTTGCATATTTGAAACATTATTAATATTTTGCTTATTTTACGACATAATATTTCATACAATTTTTAATATTTTCTTTTACAACTATCATTGTACTGTGATAGATCTCTAATTTTTTCCTTAAAAATAAAATTAGGTGTTGACAGCACATTTGATGGTACTGCACATGTAACAAATTGTATGCGAGCCAGATACAATTGTGCCAAAGATTTTAAAGAAGGTAGAGAGACCATTAGGTACCAACTACCACAACCAAAGACATGTCCATTTTGTAATGCCCGTTTGTTCTATCGAGAGACATCCTCGATGTGTTGCAAGGATGGAAAAATATCTTTACCCAACATACCAATTTGTCCTGAATTTATGGAACTCATTTGTGAGCAAACACCACGAAGCAGACATTTTAGGCAATATATACGGTTTTACAACAACATGTTTGCATTTACCTCAATGGGTGTGCATGTGGATGAAAGAATGGCCTCAAATAATCGAGGAATATATACATTTCGTGCCCAAGGTGCCATCTATCATAGAATCGGTAGTCTTTTACCACAAACACCTCTAAGTGTGCGGCATATACAGTTGTATATCTACGACACCGATCTTGAAATACAACGCAGAATGTCTCAATCTGTAGAAGCTCATGAAGATATTGTGCGACTTATTCAAAGGATCTTAGACATGCATAACTCATTTGTGGAGAAATTTCGTCAACTATCTCGAACTCCAAATTTACATCAATGTAAACTCCTCATTAAAGAACAGCCTCTAAACCAACCTCAATATTGCCTTCCTTGCGCTTCCCAAGTGGCAGCTATTATTGTAGGAGGTGAAGAAGCTGGGCGTTTAAGTGGCAGAGAAATTTTGGTTCAAACGTTTGGTGGTAATTTGATCAATGTTCAGGATACGGCAGGATATTATGATCCATTGCAGTATCCAATACTTTTTCCATTTGGAATATATGGATGGGATATCAACACACGCGACGCTAATAGAAATAAAGTGTCATGTCGTGATTATTATGCATACGTCATTCAGGTAATAGTTTTATTATTTTCAATCTATTACTTCAAAATGCCGCTTACACTATGAAATAACTGAACCTAAATCTATTTTTACTATTGTGGAAGATTCGCCTTGATGATCTATCAATGATCTGGTGTGGAGGACGCCTTTTACAACAGTATGTTGTTGATAATTATGTCAAAATTGAAACACACAAGCTTAGGTAGTTTGAGCACAATCAAGATTCTATTAGGGCAGATTTGTACCAAGGCTTGCAAGATGCTTTCCATGAAGGAGAGTGCGATACTGGTAACGTAAACTTCACACTTGAAATTTACATTACTTCATTAATGGTGAATTTGCATCAATATTTATTAATGGCCGCACTTTGTCATCTTATATTTAGGAAATGTTGGTCATAGAACCATTTTACCATCATCATTTGTGGGAAGCCCACGGGATATGATCCAACGATTTCAAGATGCTATGTCATTGGTTCAAAAGTTTGGAAAGCCTGATTTATTCATCACAATGACGTGCAATCCAGGATGGGAAGAAATCCAAAATGAGCTTTTACCTGCACAAACTGCTCAAGATCGTCCAGACTTGCTTGCTAGAGTTTTCAAATCAAAATTTGAAGAATTGAAAGATGATATCGTGGTTAAGGGGGTTTTCGGAAGAGTTATTGTATATGTGCAGGTCTTTGAGTTCCAAAAAAGAGGTTTACCACATGCACACATGCTTATAATTCTCGATGAAGATGATAAATTGCATAATCCAGAGGACTACGATCGGGTTGTTAAAGCAGAAATACCGTGTCAAGAAGAACAACCTCAGTTATATAAAGCTGTATTGAAGCATATGATACATGGTCCTTGCGGAATACAAAATCCAAGATCACCATGTATGAAAAATGGGCAATGTAAAAAAGGATACCCAAAGCCTTTCTCGCCAGAAACCTACCAAGGCAATGACTTATATCCAATTTACAAACGATTTGATACAAATAATCCTGTGCCGTTGAATGATCATTGTAGGATTATGGTAGATAACACTTGGGTTGTTCCATATAATCCTTGGTTACTGTTGAAATATAATTGCCATATTAATGTTGAAATATGTTGCAACATCAAGAGTGTGAAATACTTATATAAATATGTGTATAAAGGTCCAGATCGTGTTTCTATGGAAGTTAGACCAGGCCCAAATTATGATGAGGTTCAACAGTACATTGATGCAAGATGGATATATGCTCCAGAGGCATGTTGGAAGATATTTGCTTTTCCTATGTATCGAATGTACCCTGCTGTTTTTCGTTTGCAAATTCATCTTCCAAATAGACAACAGGTACGCTTTAGATTAGATGAGCCTATTGCTAATGTTTTGGAGCGAAGTAAAAAGACAATGCTCACTGAATTTTTTTATATGAATATGATTGATCATAATGCACGAAATTATCTATATAGAGAGTTTCCTGAGCATTATTGTTGGGATTATAAAAACAAAATATGGACACGAAGAAGATCTTATAAAAAAGTAGTGGGTAGGGTATATACTGTTTCACCATTTGATGGAGAGAAGTTCAATCTGCGTGTTCTTCTTAATCATGTGAAGGGGCCAATAGGATTTGATAATTTATTGACTGTCAATGGGATAACGTATCCAACTTTTAAGCAAGCAGCTGAACAAAGGGGTTTACTAGAGAATGATGATAGCATACGACAGTGTCTGCTTGAGGCAAGAGACATTCGAATGCCGTCAGCTTTAAGAAGATTGTTTGCAACAATCTTGGTATTTTGTCTACCAACTGGAGTAAGAGAATTGTGGAATGAGTTCTACCCATATATGGTAGAAGATTACCCCTCAAAATCTGTTACAATAGAGACACGTCGTACAAATAAACTTCTCAATGATTTAGAGGCGTTGCTCTTGCAACATGGAAAGCACATCATAGAGTATGATTTGCCGATTTCAATTGGAGAATGTGACAGTGATTCAACTGTATCAAGACTCATACAAGATGAGCTAACTGTTCCTAATGTAGATGAAGAACTCACTTTAATTGAGAAGTTGAATAATGACCAGAGAGTTGCATATCAAACAATCATGACAGTTATTGATCGTAAGGTAAGCATGATATTCTTTGTTGATGGGCCAGGAGGAACTGGGAAAACATTTTTGTATCGAACAACATTGGCAACCTTGAGAAAAGCCGATCACATTGCAATTGCCACAGCTACATCTGGCATAGCAGCAACATTACTCCCTGGTGGAAGAACAACACATTCTAGGTTTAAGATTCCTTTAACTCTCGATGCTTCATCTACTTGCTCAATAAGTAAACAGTCAGATTTAGCTGAACTTATTAGACGTGCCACCGTAATTATTTGGGATGAAGCCCCAATGTTCAATCGACGTGCACTTGAATCTTTAGATAGAACATTTAAAGATATTATGGAAGTAAATTTACCTTTTGGTGGGAAGGTGCTAATTTTGGGGGGAGATTTTCGTCAAGTACTTCCGGTTGTTCCAAAGGGTACAAAGGCAGAAATGATTGATGCATGCATAGTGAAGTCCTCATTATGGAAAGATGTCAAAGTGTTACATTTGAAGCAGAATATGAGGTCTGTCAATGATGAAGAGTTTGCTGAGTATATACAACACATCGGTGATGGGAATGAACCATTTATAATGGATGATTTGATTAAACTACCCCTTTCAATGGCAATGCAATGGGAGGGTCAGCATTCTATATACAACTTGATTGACCAAGTTTTCCCAAGTTTGCAAGAACATGCTAATGATGCAAGATATATGGTTGATAGGACTTTGCTAACACCTATAAATGATGATGTTGAACAACTTAATGCAAAGATAATTTTTCAGTTCCCAGGAGATGAGTTTACGTTACATTCTTTTGATGAGGTTGAAGGAGATACGCAAAATCTATATCAACAAGAATTCCTAAATTCTATATCTCCAGGGGGTTTACCACCACATATATTAAGGCTAAAAAAGGGTGCTCCAATTATGTTGTTGCGCAATATAGATCCAAAAGCTGGATTATGTAATGGTACAAGATTGATATGCCGTGGATGTTTTAACAATGTAATTGACGTTGAAATTTTGACTGGACAATATGTGGGTACACGTGTTTTCTTGCCAAGAATCCCTTTGAAGACAACAGAAAGTGTACACCTGCCATTTGTAATGATCAGACGACAATTTCCAGTACGCTTGAGCTTTGCAATTACAATAAACAAAGCGCAAGGTCAAACAATTCCAACTGTTGGAATTTATCTTCCTGATCATGTTTTTAGTCATGGCCAATTATATGTGGCATTAACAAGAGGGGTCTCCCAATCCACCACAAAAATATTGGTGCAAAAAGGAACAATACCTGAGGAGGAAGGTGTTCACACAAGAAATATTGTGTATAAAGATGTTTTGTTCCCTTCATAATAGGTATTAATTAACAATTGGAAAGAACAGTCTTACATATATATTAATTTTAATAATTTACAAATTTTAATGGTTAATAATTTGTAACAGGAAGGATGTCTAGCTCAAATGTGAGCATCGAGGCCACTATGCTAAATAATGGAGTGCATTCTGTTCCTACTGCTCATTGGGAGAATTGGAAGGATGATCAATCAATATTAAACATGGAGGCCATTGATAATAAGGTGTATTTCTTTTTAATGATATCTTTAATCAGCATCCCTTTCTATTGTTTCATAAAAATTAATACTAAAAATGTCATGCTGCATATGGGTTAGGCTTGCAAATTAAAAATTTATTCACCTGGTTGGGGATTCACTATTCGAGCTGACAAGAAAGAGCTTTGGAAAGAAGTCAAACGAGTTTTAGAGTCACAAAAATTGCAAAGGTTTGTTACGCTATTTTTTAAAATAAGAAAATAACTAATTGATAATCTTAATTTCCTAACAAATTTTTTTCTTCATTTTGAAGTTCCAAGAACAAAGACAAACAACAAATCAATGTCAACAACAATGACATTTCCAACATCCATAAGAATAAAGCCAAAGGAAAAATGAAGGACAATGTGATCTCTAGCACTCATGCCAACAAAGACAAACGGAGAATTAAAATCAAGGACAATGTGGTTTCCGGTATCCATGAGAAAAAAAAGAAGCGAAAAAAAAAAACTAAGAACGATGCAATTTTCAACATTCAAAATAGTAAAGACAAACAGAAAATGAGAGTGAAGGATGATGCAATAATAAAGCAGGTACAAATTATTACCACATCTACTTTTTTAAATAAAGAAAAATATTTAATTACATAGTTTGGATATAATTTTTTTTTTTTTAAACATTGGTAATTAAATGATAGTTCTTCAAGTCCCAAGCTGAAGTAGACCATTTCACATACATGGAGCTATGCAATATCATCACAGGGTTAGTTCAAATATTTCATTGCACAAGTTTATGCTTCATGTTTATTGTACTTATCATTATTGTGTACGTTTTAAACTCTCTATTAATAACACAAACACACACATTTTGTATCATAGGTTCATGGCAAATGCTGCTGGAAAGCAATTAGAATGTGGAACAAATAACATTGCTCCACCAACTTCTCCACCATAGCCGCCATAATATTAATAAGTTCACATATTCCATGCTTCAGATGTAGTGAATTATTTTATTGTTTTACCTTATGTAAATATTTCACTTTTCTACATTGATCTATCAACTTTTCATAATAGCTTTTGTAAAGGTCATCACATGTATTTTGTAAGTAGTTTTATTGTTACGATTTCATTATGCATTTTCATTATATGCATTATTTTTACGATTTATTCAATGGTTTTTTTTCCTTCCCCTATAGGTTAATATTAAATTATAGCATTATCTTACAATTAATAACACGTTGATTACTACATGCATAAAATGGGCAAAAAAGGATAATAATTACAGAATACTAGCCTCTGAGCATGCGCTCACGCGCGTGCTCAGAGGCTCTTCTATTTTTTAGGGTAAGGGTTAATTCATAACATTTATTACAATTTGGGAGTATTACATTTTCCAATCACAAAAAAAAAAAAAAAACCTAGGAGTGTGATGAAAAATTATTTCACTTGCTAACGCATAATCTATGTTTTTTTTTCATCACACCCCTAAGTTTTTTTGTGATTGGAAAATGTAATACTCCCAAATTGTAATAAATGTTATGAATTAACCCTTACCCTAAAAAATAGAAGAGCCTCTAAGCACGCGCTTGAGCGCGTGCTCAGAGGCTAGTTTCTATTTAAGCGGCTGTAACTGTTTAGATCAGATTTTTTTTGTTCCAAAATATCCCTACACCCCCTAGGTTTAAGTAGAGATAGAACTAAATGATAGTTTGGTAAAAATATATATCTAACTTGCACTAAAATATTACCTACAAAACATGAATACTCTTCCACTTACCCACTTCTTCAAAATAACTATACATTTATTTAAAAAAAAAAAAGTTAAACACCTCACGTTTATCCAAAAACAAATCTAAATAAAAAAAAAAAAAAAAAAAAAAACTAAAGGACAATTTGGATTGTTTTTGTTCTAAAATACCCTTACATTCCTATGTTTAAGTAGAGACAAAATTAAAGGACAATTCAGTAAAAATATAACTCTACCTTCCACTAAAACATTGCCTAAAAATTAGGGTCACTTTCCTATTAATTTTCAAATTTATTTATCTACTTATAAATTATATTCTCAAAATAAAAATTATATATATAATAAAAAACATAGATTTTTTTTTTGCTACTACCACTATAAAAAAAAATGCCTCATCTCAAGTGCGAAGCGTGTAGGATGAGGCTAGTATATATAAAACAGTTTTTCATTTTTTTAAATTACAAAATTAAAAAAAAAAGTCCAAAATGGCGTCGTTTTGGTTAGCAAACGGCAACCGTTAATGGTTATTTAAGAGAGGACTGAATTGATAAAGTGAGCGTTTGGATTTAACGTTTTTTGCATTTGCGTTTACAAACGCGAGGGACCCACACTATAGTATGCTCACTAAGCCAGTGTCTGCATCTGGCGTTGCCTTTTTTTTTTTTTTTTTTTTTTTATGCACTCGAATTACACTATTCAGGAGACATCACACACTATTCACGAGACCCACTACCACTTTGTTCAGAAAAAAATGTTAAAAATGGGTCCTACAGTACTATTTACATATTTAAAAATTATTTTGCTGCAGTATTTTCAGTTTTAAGTAAAATAAGCGGTATCCAAATAGACCCAAAATTTGAAATTTAGAGAACTGAAATGGCAAAACTGAAACTTAGTGAATTGAAATGATAAATGTTAAAACTTAGATGGTCAGTTTTGAATTTTAACCTTATTGTTATGTATAAACTTACCTTTGATATAAAAGAGAGCAATGTTATATATAAAAAGAAAAAGAAAAAGAGAAAGAAGAAATAATCATAAGTTTTTTTTTTCTTTTTTTCACAACTTATTGAAATGAGAAGTTGTAATTGGTAAAGATCATTTTTATATGAACTAATCATTTCCCTAAAAAAAAAGAACTAATCATTAACACTACTTTTATTGTAGAATACCCACAATATATCACCTTGATTATGAACAATATTTAAAAAAGGTCATGAAATTTTTGGAATCATAAAACTTATTAACTTATTGTATAAAAAAATTGTCTTCTACATTATACAAAAGTGTCAAGTCTTTTTTAATTTTTGTTAATATTTTTTTTTTTTGCAATAATTTGACAATCGTGTCTATAAGAAAAAAGATTTGTACATAGAAGATAAAAGGCAACCATGAGGTATTCATTATTACTTCTCTTCCTAAGTTTTAAAATGGTAAATATTCTTTTAAAGCGGTTAAGAGGAATTTCCTTGAACTTATTAGGTGTTAGTATGAATGATTATTTGAGTAGTGTTAGGGGCAAAAAATATTTCACAATATTTTCCTTAACTTGTCAAAGAATTAAGTTTTGTTTGAAGTAATATCACTTTTGCACGAGCTCACTACTAACATTAGTTTTGTGATGTGATGATGCATAAAAAACCAGTGAGACAATCATCCAAACAGCAGCGTTTGAAGATTTGGAAAAATGAAACAAACTATTAGGACCTCACAAAATCTCAATAAAACTAAAGTAGTAGTTTTAGGGTTTTTCACTCATACCTCAAAATGTAGAAGCCTTGGGGGGTACATAGGAAACTGGACTTTGGGTTGATTGTCGGTCCAAAATTTCCTTAGTTTTCCATAAAGGATGTGTGATGGAAGTTGTGGGAGTAATGGTGACAAGATTCTTGAGATTAGTGCTTTTAATTGGAGAACATGACGGGTTGATGGACTAATATCTTGCGCAGGAGGTTCAGAGTTCCCATGACGGGTTGATGGACTAATATCTTGCGCAGGAGGTTCAGAGTTCCCATATGAGGCACCTTTGTTGCAAGTCTTCATACAAACTTGAGGAAAAATATTGCTATAGGAAAAAGAGGATGTTATGGATAGAATATTTTTTTACAATTTTTTTTTCAATATTTTTGACTCAATTTGTTGTGATTAGTGTAAATATCACTTTCACATGTGTATATCATTGATTACACTTTTATTAAACACTAATTACAACATAATATTTCAATAATTATAATATATATTTTTTTGAAAAATATTACCTTAAGGTTGTTTGACTAGCTTTTAATTTAAAACTTTTAAATACAACTTTGTAAAACCTTACGTTTTCTAAAATTTTCAAAGTAAAAGTGAATTTAAAAAAAAAGGAAAAGAAAAAAAAAAATTAAATAAGCTAATGCTAAAGGTATAGGTGCATTGGCAGTTGTAAAGCTTATAAAGAATGAATCCGGTGTTGTACTATCACCTTCACACACTTACTTACACTTGCGGAAAAGTGTTGATTCCCTTTTGGTTTTATGTGTTTGTTTTGTTTTTGTATATTTGGATTGGAAAAAACAATTAGTTCCTTATATAAAGGAATGAAGTGTAGCTCAAAAAGTGTAAAACCACAGGCAATCGTTCACTTCTCACTACTCTCTCAATCCCCAACAAAACAAACAGACCCCATCTTCTAACGGCCATTCCTGATATTATTCGTCGGTCACCGACTATCTCTAAAGTGGAGAGATACTTCTTCGCACGTCTCATTGAGATAAACCCTAGACAACCGAAAATGACAATCATACCCTTGGTGGCTTCATGTCGACAATGTTTTATTACTAAGAGAGTTTATATTTTAAATTAAAATTTTTTTTATAACAGATTCTCCGTTTACTTTTTATGCATATTAATAATCGAGTTAGGTAAGAATTAATAATAATTTACCCAATGTTTTTTTTTAGGAAATGAACACATATACATAAAGAAAAGAGAAAATATTTTAACACAAAATCACACAAATTTAACTGTTATAAAAATATTGTGAAAATTTTTTGCGCTGCAAACCTAAAACTTGGCATTAATTATTTATCCTTATTTATCCAAAAAAAAAAAACGTAGCATTAATTAATTATTCCTAACGCTGTTGTTGGTTGGGCTGTAGAGGTGTCAGAAGAACAAGATGGAAGTGGTGGGCCATGTCATTGTCAATCGAAAACATATCCAAGGGTTCGTCCTTCTTAGATCTCTGACAGCCAAGTGAGTTTAATATTTAATTATTTCTGGAGAATCCTCATATATATTTCTCATATATATGGTAACTAAAAGCAAATAAAGAAGAGAAACAGAAATGGTTAACATTCATAACAAGAACATGTGAGATGACTTCAACTCAAAAGCATTGATTCATTAAATTTTAAGCAAAAAAATTAAGCTTATATTTGAAAGAAACCCTCTTACTTTCCCTTTCGTTTCTTCTAATTTTATTTTATTTTATTTATATATAATGTTTATTTGTTTACTTTTACATAAATAAAAATATATTATTTGTTTTCTTCCTTTTTTTTAGAAAATCAATTAGCACGAATTTATATTATTAAAGGTTAGCTTTTTAACCCCAGCAGCGCCTCTCCTTCCACTCCTCTGCTCCACTGAAAGTCTGAAAGTGATCTCTCTCTTTCTCTCTCTCTCTCTCTCTATCTTTTTTTTTTGAGAGAACTCTCTCTCTCTATCTAAATTATAGCCGTTGGAGAACTCTCATCAAATGCTGCTGGTTTATTGACAGAAAGTCATCACAGACAGGAATTAAGATTCTTACTTTGCACTAATTTCCGTGGTTGTTTTTGTCTTGTCCCTTATCGCTTGTCTCTATTGTATTTCAATACCCAAAAAAATAAAAAGAAGAAGCAATATTCACGATTCTCTCCCTTTGGTTTTATTCGCTTTAAAAGTTTTTACGCGTCTTCGAGATATATAGGACTAGGGTAGGACTTAGGAGTATCACATAAATTGAACAACCCGTGTCTTTTTGAGTTCTTTGTCAATTCCTGTTTCTGGGTTCTCCTTCATATTTCATATTTTCTTGCTCTGTTTTGAATCTGCCGCTTCTTCAATAAAACAACAACGCTCTCTCTCTCTTTTCTCTCTGTAACTCCAAAAATAATAGAACGCAGTTTCACAGAACAAAAGGCTAGAAATAACCTCAACCCCTCATTCTTATTTTACATTTTAGTCCACGTTTATAGCCTATAGTCCCTTCATTCTTTTCCCAATACCATACTTTAGATATTTCTGCCTTTATATATTTTTCCTTTCTTTCAAGATTTTATTTTTTTTGGTTTGCTCTTGCCTTTAGATATCTATTGGATCCTTCTCAGAAAAAAGATATCTATTGGATCCATATTCTCTCACTTTTTTTTCGTGGGAAGAAAAATTCCCTGGTTTTTCGCTGATTCCTCCCACCCACCTGCAAAAAACCGTTGCTTTATTTTTTCCTTCCCTCTTTTCTCTCTCTTTTATTAAGGAAAAAAAAAAGATCAGCGGAGTTTTCTTAATATATAATAGACATATCGTATAAAATAAATCAAACTTATAACTTTAACTGCCTCCCTCTTTCCCAGTTAACAAAAACAGATATATATCTTTTTTTTATTGATTTTCCTGTGAAACTTTGGTGGGAATCATGGAGAGGCAATGGATTTCGAGGTGGGTTTTGGTTATAGGAGGAGTCTTGGGTTGTTTATGTGTTTGTGTAGAAGGGCTTGGTGTGAACTGGGGAACCATGGCAACCCACAAGTTGCCACCAAAGACAGTGGTTCAGATGCTGAAAGACAATGGTATTCAGAAGGTGAAGCTGTTTGATGCAGAGCAGAGTACAATGAGTGCTTTGGCTGGCTCCGATATTGAGGTCATGGTTGCTATTCCCAATGATCAGCTGGCTGTCATGACTGACTATGATCGTGCCAAACAATGGGTCCAGAAAAACGTCTCACGCTATCTCTTCAATGGAGGAGTTAACATCAAGTATGTGTTGAATTGTCAATATCAATTTGTATGGTTCTAAGTTTAAAGATATGCTCCTTTTTTTGAGTTTTGTTTTTTAGTTCATCGCCATGAGCAGCACAAATATCTGGATTTTGTTTGATTAGTTCTATTGCTTTAACTTGACAAATTATTGGTTTTTTTTTTTTTTGTTTTTGGGTCCGCTCTTATGACCTAATTTATATGGAAGGGATTGAACAATTAAAATTCTATTTCTTGGGATGTTGAGTCTATAGAGTAAAAGTATAATTATTTTGTTTATTGGTTGGATTAATTCTTCAATCTGCCATTGGGGTGGCTGTTAGGAAAAAAATTATTCCATACTTTTATGTGGCATTCAATCATGTCTTTTAATTTCTTTTCTGAAGTGATTCAAAAATCAATCAACTTGAGTGTGTTGTCATTGTTATTTCCCCATTTGATCTGGTTTTTAATTGTATTTTTATTCTATTAAAGTACAGCACATGAATTTCCTTTAAGGTCGTTTCTATTTATAATGCCTTAATTAGTTGCTGAGAAGTTCTGCACCAGTAAGGAGTAGGAAAAGGGTGCTTGGAATCTAAACAACCCAAGTCCAAATTGTTATATATTAGTATTTGTTTCAATGTTTACTTGGCAACCATTGGAAACATTAGATTCCCATCCAGAAAGTTGATTGCAGTGTGATGTGTCTTTTAAATTTTGAGAGACTAATTCTTAGAAACATAACAATAATACTAGCAGGGGAAGATGAAGAAGGAAATGGAAAGGTGACTTTGCATTATTTCCAGCTCTTCACCACTGACATTTGGAAGAGAGGTTAGCGGTGTTTGATAGGATAATTAACGATGAGATTTTATTTTTATTTTATTTCAGTATTTTTTTTTTCAATAACAGCGTACTGCAAAAGATTGTATTGGACACCACTTGTGAAGTGTTCATGTTTATTGAGGAGTTGAAGGATATGGATCATTATTAGATTTACTTAATTTTAGCTTTAGATGGGGGACCTAATAATTTCTACATTTTAATAACAGAAGACCATTTTGTTAGAGTGCAACCTGCACTTTTTCTTTACTGATTGGATAAACCTTTCTTGTCAGTGATGTGACTTGGACCATTTGCTTAGAACAAGATCTCAAGCTTATCGTTCTTTAAAGTGCTAAACCCCTGAAGATGGGCAATGTTATTAAATTTTGTTTCTTCTGTTTTAAATTTACTAGCTGGTAAAAGTAAGGAATAATATTTAGACCTTCAATCAATGTCCTCACTTTCAAGCAAACTGGTTGCACAGCTAACTTTGCTATTCAACATATAATTTTGATTTGTCTAAATTGTTGTTGCTATTCTTTTTGTAAGCTTCTCTTTCTTATCATATTGTCTCTTTTGCACTCAGGTATGCAGCAGTTGGGAATGAGCCTTTCCTGACATCCTACAATGGCTCATTCTTGAATATCACCCTCCCAGCACTTCAGAATATCCAAAACGCCCTTAATGAAGCTGGTGTTGGAGACTCTATTAAGGCCACTGTGCCCTTAAATGCTGATGTCTACTTCTCTCCAACAACCTCCGCCTATCCCTCTGCCGGAAGGTTTCGGGCCGATATCGCTGATTTAATGACTCAGATTGTCCAGTTTCTAAGCAAGAATAATGCACCTTTCACTGTAAACATTTACCCTTTCCTAAGTCTTTATGGTAATGACAATTTCCCAATTGACTATGCCTTCTTTGATGGAGTAAGCCAGCCTGTTGTTGATATTAATGGGATCCAATACACCAATGTGTTCGATGCTAACTTTGATACCTTGGTTTCTGCTCTGAAAGCTGTTGGAATTTCTAACATGAGCATTATTGTAGGGGAGGTTGGGTGGCCTACAGAGGGGGACAAGAATGCTAATGTAGGTAGCGCTTATAGATTTTACAACGGGCTTATAGCAAAACTTGCAGGCAATAAGGGTACCCCACTACACCCTGGATATATAGAAGTTTACTTGTTTGGTCTTATAGATGAGGATGCCAAGAGTGTTGCTCCGGGAAATTTCGAACGCCATTGGGGAATTTATAGGTATGATGGGCAGCCAAAATATGCGATAGATGTTTCTGGTCAGGGTCAAAATAAATTTCTTGTGCCTGCACAGAATGTGGAATATCTTCCCAACAAATGGTGTGTGTTCAATGCAAATGCCAAAGATCTGAGCAAACTAGCAGACAACATAGATTTTGCTTGCACGTATGCGGATTGCACCACACTTGGATATGGGTCCTCTTGTAATAATTTGGATGCTAATGGGAATGCCTCGTATGCATTTAATGTGTATTTCCAGGTACAAAATCAGGATCCAATGGCCTGTAACTTTCAAGGGTTGGCCCAAGTGACTACACAGAATATCTCACAAGGAAATTGCAATTTTACCATTCAGATAGTTTCATCTTCTTCTTCACGGGGGTCTTCACTGGTGACTTCAGTATTTATAACTCTCTTCATGTTTCTGTTAGTATAGAATTGTTTTTGTAGATATATCAGGTGTACTGTAATTTTATTTTTGTTAGTTTCTATTGTTACAACTTTTTGGATTATTTTTACTATGCAGATTCATTAATTAAAAACTTCCTAGGATCTATAAATCGTATTGCTAATAAGCATCAAATTCTTTGTATGTGGGGTTAGATTTGTTATGATGTGATGAACGATCCGACACTGGCCTTGGTTTTCTGAATCAAAAAACTTGGAACATGATTAGATCCACTTTGCTTTCTCTAGAAGATTTCTTTGATGTTAATTCAATTAGTCAAGACACAATTTTTTTTACACAACTTTTGAGGTGGCAAGTTATTAATAGTAGATAATAAAATGATTTCAGGAGTAGATTAATAGAAGAAAGAAGGTTGAACTTTCATTCTTACAACTATCTTTTTGAAGCAGATAGTTCACAGTGCTCATTCTATAGATACTGTAAAAGCCAACTCATGTTTCCACTCTATTTTCATTACGAAGATGTATCACGTCAGGATCCGTTGCTCAAACCGAATCACGCCAACGTTATGGAAGTTCCTGGATCGTGTGAAATAAGAGTAGTACCAAAGGCACCCTATGATTTAATAATAATAAATGGAAAATTGGCTGTGAAAATAAATAGCATTTGCTATCAAAAGAAGTTGATAACATCAGTTTACCAATCCTGAGCTCAGTGACTTGATGAGCTTTTAAAAGTTAGGAAAATTTTCCAAGCCTAGTGATGAAAACTTTTAGAAAGTGCAGGTGGGTGAGTGAAAAAGCATTTTGTTCTAATGTTATCCGCGATTTAATCATGAGGTTTTGATTCTTTTGAATGCTACTCTGGGAAGATATGATTACACATCATGCCAGGAACGAGAGGCGCAAGCTCGTTGTACTGTTTTTGGATGATTAATCACTGGGCTTTATAGGAGTCTAATGGCAGACTCTCATTTTTCCGGTACATACGTACATTTGTACTCAAATTGACACTAGGAGTGCTAAATACTGAAACTGTATGTTACAACAATGGGGTTATTCCTAAAAATTTTTAACTACTTGCCACACAGTGCACCGCCATAAATAATTTATTAACTACTGTATTAAGTAGCTAAAATAAATAATTTATTAAACTCACTCTCTTCTCTCGTTAAAAAAATATTTTATCTTTTTTTTTTTTAAAATTTTTTATTTATTTATCTCTTTCCGACTTCTCTTCTTTCTTCCATTTTCCTACTTTTTTTTTGCCTCTCTCCCTCATCGTTGAAACCAACATTCAAAAGCAAGAAATCAATCAGTGACCAAAAAAGATAAAGAAATCGAAGATCGGCGAGGTTCGAAATTTTTATTGAGAATTGCGAGTTGTACGAACCAGATGTCTTGGAAGGCGAAAGACTGAGAGAGGAGCGAGTCGAGGACTCGGATAGCCTAGGACCAGTCATGAGAGCTACAGAGCTTGGCGAGCTCGACTCCCTCATCGCCGAGACCCATCTCGCCCAGTCCTCCATGCCGCCGACCCACCTCCCTACAGCTACGGCTTCTTTCATCGAGGCCTCTTCTTCACCGTCCGATCGGTTTTCCAAGGTTGTTTTTCGTTATTACTTCACCGCATCACCGTTTTTTTTTTTTTTTTTTTTTTTGAGATTCGTCTTTTTCTGTTTTTAAATTTTGTTGATTTTTTGTTTTGTTTGTTATTTTTCTAACCGGAAATATAATTTTGTTAAGGCGTTTGGTTGCCGAGAAAATTTTCCGAAATGAAAGAAATTATTTTTTTTGGTTATTAGCAACTTCATCGCTCAAGCACCACAAGGAGAGTAAAAACCAGTTCAATTTGGCTGAGTTCTAATATGAGTTTGATTAGATTTTTAGATCATATATTTCTGTGTGTGTGTGTGTTTATCAGAGCTTGATTTCATTACTCTTCTTTTAACTAGTTTTTTTTTTTTTTTTTAATTTTTTTTTTTGTTGAGGCGTTTGGTTGGGGAGAAAATGTTGCAAAATGAAGGAAATCATTATTAAAAGTAAACTTTCTTACTATAAAAAATATCAAAATCAGTTCAATTTGGCCAAGTTAGCCTGAATTTGATTTTTTTTTTTTTTTGGTGGTGATTTGTGTGGTGGTTTTTGGCTAATTTGGATTTTTGGCCGTGGTTGTGGATGGTTGTTCTTGGCTTGCTAGTTGTTGTTGTTGGGTGGTTGTGGGAGGTTGTTCTTGGTGGGCAGTGGTTAGAGATTGTGCCAATGATCCGTTTGTGGTTTTTTTTGGGTAGGAGGATGTATTATTTTACTGTGATGTCTATATTATTTTATTGTGTTGAAAGTTAAAATAGATTCACTGTGCTAGATGTTTTGTAAAATGAATAGATAAAATAGACAAAGTAACTTTTTATGGTGCCAAATAGCTAATAAAATAACTCCACTACTGGATACTTTTTTTTTTTGGGTTAAAAGGAAATGAAACTAAAATAAACTAGGAAGCCAAAATGACTAAGTTTGCAGCTGAAAGCCTACAAAAGTTAACCCCATTTATATCAAAGCATAACAACTCCTTAACAAAGTTTGAGGTTGAATCAAAAACACAAAAATCTTCCTCCATCGTCCAGTCGTTCCTTGCAAGTGCATCAGAACTACAGTTTGCTTCCTGAAACACATGGCTCACTTTGGCATGAGGAATTCGTCTTAGCAGCAACCTGCAATCCACCAGAAGAGTTGAGTATGCTGCATTAGTTTGGGAGTTAGAGTTAAGCAAGTCCATAACAACTTTCGCATCCAATTCAACTTCTAGATTTTGGATGCCGAGTTGGATAGCTAAAACCAGACCATCCCTAAGAGCCCAACACTTAGCTACCATGCTGGTACCGATTCCTAGGGACCTTGAGAAGCCTCTAACCCAAATGCCAGCACTGTCTCTAATGAGCCCTCCTTCCCTAGCCTTCTCCTGGTTTCCCTATCAGTATTTAGCTTGAACCACCGAACTGGGGGCTTATTCCTCTTAACATTCACAACCACCTTGTTTCTCTGCATTTTAATTTTCCCCACACAATAAAAATATTCCACTGCCTGAGTTGTGCATTGTTTCTGCAAATTGGGGTTAAGTGCAGCATTCTCAAAGATAACTCGGTTTCTATGCTTCCATAGACACCACAAGGCAAAAGGAAAAATGTATGACCAAGGGATTTTTGAATGGTGAGTAACTATACTAAGACAGTTGACTCTAAGCCATTCCAAAAGATCACTATGAAATGATCCAATCAGAGTTGCAGGGACACATATTTTATGCCAGAAATCACGGGCAAAAACACACTCCCTTAACAAGTAATTGATTGATCGATTGATTCGGTATGACTCTTGCACAGAGGGCATTTTTTATCACATTCAATCCCTCTTGAGGCTAGCACATCCCTCACAGGCACGCTATTATGCATGATGAGCCAAAGGAAGTTGACAATCTTTGGAAGCATGTCCAACTTCCAAATCCCTTAGCCTTGAAAGGAGGAGTTTTGTTCCTGAGCAAGGTTAACAAGCTCATAAGCTGACTTAGTAGAAAAATTGCCATCCTTTGATAATTTTCAGATTATAATATCTTCTGCTTTTTCCAATTTGTTGACAAGGAATGGCTTAGATTATGTCTTTAATAACCTGAGGAAGATCAAATGAGATAGCTTCCCAATTCCACCTATGTTCTCCACTGTACATAAAGCCAGCAACCACCATATCAGTTTCAAGTCGAGTCAGAGGTCCTTGCACCAGCTCCCTTAAGGTTTGCCCCTTAATCCAACAGTCAGTCTAAACTTTGATTTTTTCACCATTGCCTACACCCCAACAAATACATTCTTCAAAGGTTTTAAAGCCAACTTTCACAGCAACCCAATTAGGAGATGCAGGCAGCTCATCCAGGTCTTTTGACCTCCTCCTATCAGCAAAACAATATTTTCCCAAAATCACTTTAGACCATGAAGTTTCATTTTCTTGGTTCATTCTCCAGTTCAGCTTAGCTAAGAGAGCAATATTCCCTGCCCTTGCTGCTTGGATCCCCGATCCTCCATTTTCTTTATCTGTTGTAATCTTACTCCGTCCAACCAAGTGTAACTTCCTTTTTTTATTGGTGTTGCCCCAAAGAAAGTCTCTGTTAATCTTGTCCAATTAATCACATAAATGGGCCGGTAAAACCCTTCCCTGCATTACATGATTAGGAATCGCTGCCATAACTAATTTGACCAATACAAATCTTCTAGCAAGGGATAAGAACTGAGTTTTCCATCCTGCAAATTTACCCATCACTTTCTCAACAATAAAGTTTAACTGATTCCTTGGCGCTCCTCTATGCTTGATTGGGATACCAAGATATTTGCCAATGCTTGTTGTAGCTTGGATGCACAATCTTTCACAAACTTCATCTCTCACTTCCAAACCCACATTTGGAGAGAAATATATCCTTGATTTCTCAAGGCTTATCTTTTGGCCAGATTCATTACAAAAGTTACACAAAACTTCTGATATTGCCTCACAAATTTCCTTGTCCACCTTGGCAAACATGATGATATCATCAACAAGGAGAAGATGTGAGATGCCTACATTATTCCGGGAAGCTTTTAAAGGTTTCCACACATCGTCAACACATTTCTGCTCAATTAGATGACCAAGGTACTCCATACACAAAATGAATAGATAGGGGGAAAGGGGGTCCCCCTGTCTAATTCCCCTTGAGGGCGCGAAAGGATCTAAAGTACCTCCATCGAACATAATTGAAACCGTGGAAGTAGTAATGCAACTCATGATCAACTTAATGAGATTCTGAGGAAACCGAAAAGCTTTAAGCACTTGGTGAATAAAACTCCACTCCAATCTATCATAGGCTTTCTCCAAATCCACTTTAATTGCCATATATCCCTCATTCCCTTTTTTCTTGTCCAAGGTATAGAACAATTCTTGCGCAATCATCACATTATTAATTCCCTTCCTGTCGGGAACGAAGGCCGCTTGAACCGGAGGAATTAGCTTGCTTATTAGAGGTCTAATCCTCCCAACTATAATCTTTGACACTATCTTGTACACCGTATTACAGAGGCTAATAGGCCTGTAATTGTTCAAGGATTCAGGGTACTAACATTTTGGGATGAGAGTGACAAGAGTTTCATTGAGATGATTAGGATAACTCCACTCTTAAAGGCATAAAAAACCACCGAGCATATTGATCTCCCTGCATCAGCCTAGAACTGTTGAAAAAATCCAGCATGTAGCCCATTTGGACTAGGAGCCTTGAAAGGTTTTAAAGCCCATAGACCATCTCTAGCATCCTCCTCATTGACTGTTCGGCTAATCTAAGCTTGATCCTCATCAGTGAAATAACAGCAAGAGAATTGATAGATTGGGGAAGTAAGTGGGACCATGTCTAACCCAGTAGTGTAAAGATTCTTAAACCCGGAGCGAATGTGATTCTTAACCCCCTCCTCATCAATAATCCAATCCCCTCTCCCATCCTTAATACACCTAATTTTGTTCTGATTCCTTCGAACCATAGTGGAGACATGAATTTAAGAAGTGTTTCGATTTGCACAAGTAGTTGCATTCAATCTTGATTTTAAAGCCCAATATTCTTCCTCTTGTAGCAAAATTAGAGCATATTCATCCAGTAATTGTTTCTCCAAATAAACCAAAAAATCACTCAGCCTGTCAGCTAATGCTTTTTGGGCACCATTTAACCTGGCCAACACCCTTCTTTTCTTTGTAAAAATATTACCAAACACCTCACGGTTCCTTTTTTTAGCTTTCGTCGTGAAATTAGAAATAGCCACCTGTAATGCATTATTCTCAAGCCACGCCTTTTTTACAATTCTAGGAAAATCTTAGTGCATGAGCCACATGGATTGGAATCGGAATGACTTATTCAAGGCATTTAAACACGGCCTACTTAACTCAATTAAAGCAGGGTGGTGGTCCAAAAAGGTTCTAGGTAAGTGGGTGACAATAGCTTTTGGATACAGGATTCTCCATAATGGGTTGACAAAGCACCTATCAAATCTCTCGAGAATTAAGTTTGTTATTTGTCTCTTATTGGACCAAGTAAACTTTGACCCTGCAAATCCCAAATCCATAAAATTACAGGAATCTAGGCAAGCCTTAAAGGCCATTGTCCTGTTAATATTAATTTGACTACCCCAAAATTTATCCTCTGCACACAAAACCTCATTGAAATCCCCTGCCATCAGCCAAGGAAGGCTATGTTATTGACCTACTTCTTCAATGTTAGACCAAAGAATTTTCCTTTCCACTAAATGCGGACTAGCATAAATTGCAGTAAACAGCCAAGAAAGGTTTGTAGAGCATACCTTTACAGTAGCATGGATTTTCTGTTCAGTTGAGTCTTGGTGCACCACTTCAGCATCCTTCTTCTTCCAAAGAATCCAAAGACCACCGGCGTATCCTATGGTTTCAGTTGTGAGAAAACCATCAAAAGAAAGCTCCTCAATTATTCTTTTTGCTCTCTCCCCCCCCAACTCTAGTCTTAGTAATAACCATGATTAAAGGGTGATGGGTAGCAACCATCTCAAAAATCCATCTCCTAAAGTCAGGGTTTAAAGCACCCCTGCAATTCCACATCAGAATATTCATTTGAACACATTGTCCCACAGTCACCTTTACTTGACTAGGATTCATCATTGCTGCTTCTACCATATTCCATCCCATCCTCCTTAGCAGGTCTTTAGAGGTCGACCAACTCGGTTTCCATATCATCATGTATTTTAGGATCCTTACTATGTCCTCCCTACAACACACTAGAACATTGCAGATCCGTATCGGTTCTAGAATCTGGATTAGTTTTAGCATCGGGTGATTGCCCATGTGCATTGCTGCCATCCCCCTAAAATCCACAACCCTCCTCTCCTGAATTATCCACCTCGATTTGTCGTATTGTGGTACTACGAATGACCTTCGTTGCGTGTTCAACATTTCGGCTTCCTCCCAAGATATCAGTGGAGTATCTGTGAGGAATCTCCACCACGGGTTTGGAGTTTGACCCCACGTCAGATGATCCATAGGGAGCTCGCCCAATCTGATGCTTGTTTGGGTGATTAGAAATAGCTGCTTCCACGCTTTGCTCAACTCCTCTTCGAACCACCCCAGTGTGTCTGTCAGAGCTGCTTGTATATGGGCTATGACTTCATCGTTGACTACCAAAGCCTTGCCCCTGAACCAAACTGCCTAGCCCGTTCGAGGTGTCAAACTTAGATCCCAAAGTTGAGTCTCTATCTGTGCCGAATTGAAATTTTGGAGAGGAATGGTTGTGAGGAGAGCTTGAAGAATGACATTTGAGAGACTTGGATCCCTTCACACCTAGGCTTTTTGAATTTTTTGATTTAGCCTTTCTAATAGCCTTACCTTTAGTCCCATTCCCCTGAACCCGGACTAACCTTTCTCCACTTTTTGAGTTTTCGTGGTGTGGAGCTCGTGTACCCTCACCATCTCCCACGGGAGTGATTATCATCTGATGGTCTTGACTTAAGGTTTCACGTGAAAAAGGATCTTTTGTGATAGGTAAATCTTCCTTGAGAGATCCAAATGACATGTCCTCATCTAAATCACTCTATTTAGCCCTTGAATGGACCACATTACCCTTCAAGCTGACACCTTTCCCTCCATCAGCTTTCATGGGGACTTTTACTTGGCCATTGCGAACTAAATTTCTTTTCCTCATCACAAGCATCCACGGACCATAGTTAGGATTCGACTAACTTCCCTCTTGGCTCCTCTGATTCTGATTTTCCACCATTTCCTCACTGGTCTTCTCATTCATCTTGATGCTATATGGGCATTTCTCTAACTTGTGTCCTAAATGCCCCCATCAAAAACACAAGGAAGATAAACCCTCATACATCACCTGTTGAACCAAATGCCCAACTTTGATTGAAGTGATGAGAGGTTTGCTCATATCAAGCCGGATGCACAGCCTTGAGTAACTTCCCCTTGATCCTGTAGCAGTATAGGAATCAATCCGGAGAACCAGCCCAATTACACTGCCAATTCCTTGAGAACTTCTAAATCATAGAACTTTATCGGTAACTCTGGAAATCTGACCCATACTGCAATTGAAGATAAGTTTGCCTCAAAGGCCTTGAAATAAGGTTCCCATGGCTTAATAGCTAAAAAATGTTCTCCAACAAACCAGGGTCCTCCTCTAAGCACTTAGTCATAGTCATCAGAGCTTGAGAATTTAATAAGAAAATAATCCTTTCCTAAATTTACACAATCAATTTTTGCTGTTGGATTCCATAAAGCATTGATTTTGAAAGTGAGGTAGCTGAATCCAATAGTCTTACCAAACACTTTCACTATCAAAGCCTTGGACCAAGGTTCCCTAATGCGAGCTTTAGTTTCCATAGAAAGTTTCACTTCAGCCATACCTTCCATGAGGGGTTGAATGTCTGTATATGAGTCCTCACCTTCGTCCCAGACCTTGTCATACTTGAATGCTTGCTCATAAGCCCTTGGAATATCTCCCACTAGACTATCCTTGTAAGTAACAAGTACCCGAGTTGGAATAAATTGTCTCGCACCCTTACTTTCCTTGAACTTCTTCACACTATGCCCCAGCTCATCTTCTTCTTCACTTGACCTAGGTGGCACGTTATAGAATTCTGCTTCCATCTGATCTTTGAGTGGTTAGAGATTACTATGCTGAAGGAATGAGTGACGATACTCATATGTGTGATACCAATTTTGTTACAAAATTATTATAAACGGACGAGGATATTGAGTTATTAAGTCGTGTTTCACTTTGTTATAAAAAAAAAGGAAAAAAAAAATTGTGTTTCACATTCATCACCTGGGTAAATTTGGTGCATTGAGTGATCACCAAAAGTATAGGTGTATATAGGTTGAGCTGGATTGGTTTTGGAGTTATGGGTAATTAATAAGGCTGTTCACTTGTTGAACATTGTCAATGAGACAATCTTGTCAAGTCGAGCAACCCAACAAGAGTGGCTTCTAACGAGATTGGCATCGGTGATCAATAGTTAAAAGCCTGAAATCTAAGATAATGACGTAGCATGACCGATCCAAGAGATTTTGGGGCTTTAAATTAAGATATTTTATATATTTAAATTTAATTAAATAGTATTATTTAACTTAGAATTTATTCTTCTAATTTGTTTAGATGAAAAAAAAAATTTAGTGTTTTTCTAGAATTTTTTGTTCATTTGTGAACTATTCATCTAACTTAAAAAAAAAAAAAAAAAACCTTTTTTGAAAAATTTCTTATTTGTTTGTGAGATTTTCACCTAATTTTTTTTAATTATATTGTGTTCATTGAAACAAATAATCTAAAGAACCTGTTTGAGACTTGATTATTTTTTCACAAAACTTTTTAATATATATATATATATATATAGTTACTAAGTTAAATTTTATTTAATAAAAAAAGGGAAACGAAATGAGTGGATGGTGATTTACCTAAACTTTGCTAATCGTTTCTTTAGGCTAAAAAAACCCATACTAAATATCTGTTTCAAAAGCAATAAAGAAATTAAAAAAAAAAAATTTGTGGGTTCCAGTTAGCTCAATTGGTAAAGTCTCTAATAGTTATATAAGAGATTTGAGATTCAATTCCCGCTAGTTAGCTCAGTGGTCCACTACTCTTTCAGCATTTTTTAATAGATAAAACCTATAATAATAATAATAATAATAATAATAATAATAATAATAATAATATTATTATTATTATTATTATCAACCTATATTAATTCAAATAAAAAAAAAACAAAGCAAAAACCCTATATGAATATCTGTTTCCAAATTGCGAATGGCGGCGGCAATAAGTCCGTGTAAAGAATGTGGACCCATTTTACACAGTTTTCATTTTACTTGCAATAGCGAATAGTTATGTGGTTTCTTAAAGTCATACTACTGTCTAGTTTACAAAGTACAACTAGTTTACAACCACAACAACCAGAACGACTGAGAGAGACTCAAAGCCAAATTTGTGTGGGAGAACAGAGAAGAAGGTTTCGGAGTAAAACACAAATGAAGCAACTACCAATCTTAAAAAAATTAACTAAACAATTTCTTTTGAATAATGCTAGAGACACAATAAAGTTTCATAACAATTTCACAACATTCTTAAATTAGCATAGCAAAAAATTTAAATTAGTGATTGGCTCACATCCGAGTTGACATGTTAATTTAAGAATGTTGTGAAATTATTGTACATTTTGTTGTGTCCCTATCATTATTATTATTATTACTTAATCTATAGGCTAATATTTAGGGCCTAATTAATATCCTTATGAGCCTAAGCATCATACTCTTAGCTTATACTCACTAGTGTTTTCGATGGGATTGGGTGCATAGTTATGGTTCATCTGGATCCCTTACTCCCGCAAGTCTGGACTTAACGGGTAGGGTACCATTATGGTTATGTCTAAGTAAAAAATGCCAACTCAGGTCCCCCTACCCATTCTTTGTTCATCAAAACAGAAAAAAGGTATAGAAATATCTCTATTGGTTAAAATTTGGGGACCTTGTTTCACTTGAGAACCTTAAATAATTGTCTAATTAATTGGCCCAGTGGTGCGGCTGGCCTTGAGGCGTAGGCGATTTTAATTGGGCCTTTTTGTATTTTAAATATTACTTAAATAATTAGCTAGTGTCTTTTATATATAAATATATATATATATATATATATATATTATTTAAAGTCCATTTTTCTTACTATGACTAATTTACTTAATAGTGATTAAGTTAGATTCTGTTAGTCTTTTTTTTTTTTTTTTTTTTTGGTGTGGAAAAATACTTAAGTAATAACAAATGTTATTACGAAAATCTTACAAGCTGATGTGACAATAGATGTAATTTATGATACTTCAAGATGATAATAAAAGAATCTTTGAATGAATGATGTTAGAGATCCTACAAATTTTGCAACATGATTATTAGAAAAATGTATCACTAGTCACAAAAAAAAAAAAAATTCAAATATGCATTTATTAGGTTACTGAAGTTCACTGATCATCTTCATAGCTACATCAATTTATAAAAGACATAATATATTTTTGAAAAAAAAATCACTTTTTGCCGCCAAAATGCATTTTAGGGTCTTTCTCAAAGAGTGCTAAGCCATGGCCTAAGTGGTCTAGGCTTAGGGCCAGCTGTGGCTCAACAGTGGCTTTTGGAAGCCATTGGAAAACTATAAAATCAACAATTTAAGATTTTATTTAAATTATTTTAATTTGTCTTATAAATAGGTGGATTTTTGTATATAGTACGGATTAGCGACTAATATTAATTATGTAAATACTAATAGAGTTTTGTTTTTGGATTTTTTGGTTTTTTTTTTTTCTCCTCTTTTACTTACTGTTAGTTGAAACAATGAGAGACCATCCATCCATCCATCCATATGTTGAGTTTCGATTATTGTAGTGTAGCAATTGTTTTTGACTTATTTAAGAAACCGACAAGGTCAATACAACCCAAAAGCCTCTTTCAAAATCGATTGTACTATTTTTTATTTTATTTTATTTTATTTTTTGAAGGCGGTCGTACTGAATTGTGTACACCACACCCATAGTGATTAACGAAAGCTAAGCAGTGTCTACCATTGGGTTGGATTAGTTTCGGAATTTTCTCAACCCAACCCACCTCATCAATTAGGAAAATTATCAATTTGAACCATACCTACTTGTAGTAATTGGGTCGATTGTCTGTATTATTTATATTATTAGGCCCAGTCAAGATGTTTTTATCCTTAATAAAATTGAATTAATTTGAATAGTCTTCATTAATAGAAGCCTACTAAAATTGACAATTGTTAAATGATGTAAAATATGATACTAATAAGTCAGGTTAGTTGGGACTCATTGTTTGTAAAAATCCAAAATCAAAACCAAAATTGAATCAACCTGACAAAATTCTGAATTCCTGAGACCCAACCAACCGAAGCCTTCGGACTGATTGGATTCATTGGGTTATTTGGATCTCCCTAAGCACAAGCTAGATTTGATATTATCACAAATGTTCACGTCAATATATAACTGGATTGTTCTAGAATTTGCAAGACCCGAGCATCAACTTATATAAGAATTTCTTCTATTACACATGCAATAGTTATGCACAAATTGGAAAAAATATTTAGTCATAATAGACTAGCATGATAGTCTTAGCCAAGATAAAATAAAAATTTGGTTACATTTCATTATATTCAACTCAATCCATAGCCTGAGTGCTACAAGTTCCTCCCATGTACATCTCTTTTGGGGTTGAGTAATTTGAAGACCATATTTTTTATTACATCTCTTAAAACTATTTTATATAGTAGATTGTAACCGGTTGTTTGTCACTTTCACATCAACCTATTATTTTTTTTCTTTACTATTTGTAGTTTAATAACCCATTAGAACTATAACCCTCGCCACTCCCCAATGATCCAAAAGGCCTTTTCGGCATTTGAAAGCATTTGATAATTGGTCCAATGGATGAATTCCCCCAGAGGGTTCTCCATATGGATGAAAAATGCTATTGGTCAGTTGGGAGTTTTTACTTAGACGGGGCCTCCTGGAAACTACTAGGCCAATTCTAACTTCTAAGTTCTTAGTCAAAAGGCCCTCTCTCTCTCTCTCTCTCTCTCTCTCTCTCTCTCTCTCTCTCTCTCTCTCTCTCTCTCTCTCTCTCTCTCTCTCTCTCTCTCTCTCTCTTTGGCGTTTCAATTTCCAAAGGTTAATGGAGCGCTTTGATGGACCACTTGGCACACAAAAGTTACAAAACATTATTTATAAAAAAATAAAATAGAACATTTCAAAACCCCTACAACGAGAATCCCTGATCCCACACCTAAATATATGCTTACTTGTTAACAGGGGTGACCACGGGTCGGTCTGGGTCAGGTTTCCAGAATTGCCGCTAACCGGTCAGAGAGTCGGGTGGATCGAACGGTTCTTTGCTAGAAAATGGTTTGGTCTTGGTCTGGTTAGATCTGGTCGAAACTCACCTGTTCTGGCAGAAAATTAGGCAAATCTGTCCAAAATCCGGCAAATTTGGTTGAAAAATAGCCTTTTATGGCAAGAACTCGCTGGATCTAGGCAGATTTTGAAGAGATCTTGCTGGATTTGGCGAGATTCGACTGAGAAACTGTGTGAAGATCGGCAGCCTTTTGGTGGTATAATCGGTTGGGTCAGTTGAAATAGGGTTTAGATGCAAAGACCCGCCAATCGACTTGCTGGAATTGGGTTGGGTTCCTCGGAAACTACTGCTGACTCGTCACTAGACTCGGATCGAATAGTCCCCGAATAGGGCCGGTCGGAATCTCAAGTGGGTCAGGTACTCGGTTTGTCTTGAATAGGCCTACTTGTTAACTTTTGGTTGGATTTTAGCTTTTTCAAATAAATATGATAAATCTATGTAAAAATGTTAAAATCCAATTAAGAGTTAACACATAAACAAAGTGTGAATTGAAGTGTGTATTTAGCATTTCTTCCCTACCAACACGACAATGATACCGAGCTTCTATAGTGGATGTGAATGTGATAAGTGAAAATCTATAATATTTTACAGACCTTATTGTACACACTCTGCATATATAGAAATAGTAACATAAAATTGAAGTGAATTCAAGATTTCAGTGCAAATTTTTGCGTAAAATTAAAATCTGTAACGAGGTGTCCATAAATTAACAATTCAGCCAGCAAACCACTTCCTATGCATAATAAACTAATAATTAGTGCACCGGCACTTTACTTGAAAAGTGATACGGTCATACATGTGATCTTTGACTTAAGAAAACTTCATTTTAAATTTAAATTTCGATTAGTGGGAACTTGAAAATTGCTCATCAACGTTAAATTCATCAATCATTAGGAAAAAGATAGTATCATTTAAAACATTAATGGCGCGCATATCTCATAGACTGACATTATCTTTTTTGGGATGATCTCTGATTGTTGGTTGATTTTCTGCAAAGTACGAATTAGGTTGTGTTTGGTTGAGTGTAAAATATTTTTTGGGTGTAAAATAATTTCAGGTAAAAATATTTTCAAGAAAGGAAAATATTTTTAGGTGTTTGGTGCCATTTTAAAAAATATTTTGGAAAATATTTTCAGGTGTTTGGTTGTAATCTTGAAAATATTATAGAAAATATATTTTCTACTTGTTGCTCACATTTTCTCAGTTTCCAAACAAATATATAACATCACGATTCAGAGAAACACAAGAAACAAAACATCAAAAAAAAAAAAATCAAGATTTCTGGGAGAGAAGATCGTGCCGCTAGCGCGATTGCGAGGTGGTGCGATCGTGATCGCGATCGCGAGGCGAGGCGGTGTGATTGCGATTGCACGGCGGCACGATCGCGATCGCGATTGCGCTGCTTTGCGATCTCTAGATCACGAGATCGCGAAGTGGCGCGATAGCGATCTCTAGATCGCGCTGCCTCGCGATCGAGATCGACAAGGTGACGCCAGTGCAATCTCGCCGGTGCTGCCTTCTGTCTACTCGAAGTTGCTGCATTTGGCGTGAGGAAGACGGTGGAGTGCGTGTGAGAGAAGCTGGGCGACAGAGAAGCTGGGTGAGGAAGACAGTGGACTTGCTGCTGTGAGGAGTGCGTGTGAGAGAAGCTGGGTGAGGTTTGTATGAGGAGTGGAAAGTGTTTGAAATGAAAATAGGAACGAAATCAGTTTTAAGCCTGGCCAAGCCTATTTTACGGTCAAATTGAAATATTTTTAGTTTAACCAAATTTTCAAGTAACAACCAAACACTCCATTTTATGGAAAAGTACTTTCGAAACTAGTTTGAAGCCAAAACAAACACACCGTTAATTTCTTTTCTTTTTTAGTACTTAAATTTTGTTTTTCATTTCTTTTAACATCCACACAAGATAATGAGGTTCAACTAGTTTCATACCTACATCTAAAAGGGAAATTTTAACTAAAGTTCAATAAGATATAGATTACAACTACATGATTAATTTTCATAAATCATATTCACAAACAAGGACGAAACCAGAATTTTTTTCATGGTGGACAAGGCATCAATAAAAAATTTTGAAATTTAAGAATAAATGATATATTAGGATTCAAGACTAAATTAATACATAAAAAATAAAACTTGTAAGTACTTAAAAATAAAGGCCTAGACCCATTAAAAACAGTGATACCTTACCCTTTATTCCAAACCCAAACAATAGAATTTCTAAAAGAGTGAGAAGAATACTTCAAGTGTAACTCTAAACAAAGTCTAGGAATGTAACTGAAGAGGTTAGAATGATAGAGAAGAGAAATTTTAAGTAGTGATTGGTAGTAATGCTCTCCTCAAGTTGGTTGGAGGATTAATTTCTTATTTACGAGTATTACAAGTTCTAGATCAAATTATACACTGTTCACTTCCTTGCTTTTCTGTTTCTTAGAGAAAAATAAAATCCATCTTTGTTTTTGGAATGCTCTCTTCCTTTTATATCCTTCCTCCTTACATTCTAACCCTCCACTTGTATGCCTCAAGGCAATTTTTTAGGATACTTGTTCCATCAAAACTCGGCTGAAGGTGGTAGAAGGGGCTGCTAACTATGAAGATACTGTTTATGTGTCATTTCCATATTAATGCAGCTGATATGGTTGGTGTAAGATATTCAATGCAGATTTGAGAAATATCTCTGTCAAGAAGCTTCCTCTCACATCCTTTACCCCCCATCATGGTTTCCTCCCCCCTCCATGGTCCTTCATAGGATATTAAATGCCCATGCTTCTACTTCCATCCTCGGGTTAACGGAATCCTCGGAGCTTACTCAACTCTTCGGACTAACATGCAAACCATTCTTTGATCGATCCCTCTTCGGTCCTTAGACCCCCTCCACAAAACTAATATATACTAAATGTTAACAAAATACAAATAAAAGGAAAGTTACAATACATAACTCAATGGTTCTCAAAATATTTCAAATCAATCATATTTCAATACAGAACTTGATATTCTTTTAAATTTTTCTAAAATCATTTATAATTTATTATATACTAAAGTTGTGTTTGTTTCAGTGTAAAATATTTTCCGAGTGTAAAATAATTTCAAGTGAAAATGTTTTCGGGAAAGGAAAATATTTTCTAGTGTTTGGTTGCATTTTAAAAATTATATTAGAAAATAATTTTAAGTGTTTGGCAACATTTTGAAAATGCAAATTTTTTACTAGTTTCTCACATTTTCTCAGCCATTTTCTTAGCTCCCAAACAAATTTTATAATAGAAAATTTCAATATATAAACTTAAAAAAACAAAACTCAAAACAAAAAATCATTCATCAACCACAGTATCCTTGGTGAAACTGAGAGAGGGGGGAAGAAAGAGTGAGTGATTGAGGAAAAAAGAGAGGTAGATCAAGAAAGAGATAGAGGCGATCGGTCATGGATGGGTCGATATAGAGGCAGCGGCGGCGAGATTGAGAGAAAAAAAATGATGAGAGTGGTCATGGGTGGTGGCGACGAGATCGTGAGTAGACGATTTGACCTAAATCGTGGTTGCATGCACGATGGCGGGGCTTTGGGTTGAGGACGACGATCTAAGCTTCATCGGCGGCTGATCTCTCCGTACTTCGGCTTGGGCTTGGCGTGACTCGTGAGTGATGAGTGGAGGGGAATTGGGCGGCGTGATCTGACCGGATTCGGGGGTAGGTGGTCGAAGTTTGTGACTTTCCCTCTAGCTCTCTCTCTTTCTCTTTTCTGGTGTGAGACTCCGAAAAATGGGTTTTGAAGGTAAAATAAAATTGTGAATGGGTGTTGAAGGTAAAAAAAAACTGTAAATGGTTTTACGGGTGAAGGGGCTATATTTTACAGTCAAAGGAACTCATTTTCAAGTTGACCATATTTTACATGTGCATCCAAACACATGTGATGGTGTAAAATATTTTCCTAAAGTTGTTTATACCCAAAACAAATGGAGCCTAAATTTCATAGCAATTTTCCTTTTGGTGTACCAAATTAAAGAGTTCTTTAAAAAATCTTCATTTTTTTTTTATGAACCTAGTTGTGATAATATCTATGGTTAAATATGTTCTGTAGTTTATTGTAGAAATTAGAAGAATAAGCAAAAGTATAACTATTCTATAAACAAATTGGGAGGCTGCTAATCTTTTAGTTCTTACCAACCTCTAGCATAATTTCAACCAAAAAAAAAAAAAAATTGATGATGAATAAAAAACATACATGTGCTACAAATCAACTATCATCTCTATTAATGTTGTAAATTCCATTTAAGTGGCTGTTTCGGCTTGTCCATTGAAACTGAATGTTTTGATTCTGATCTAAAGCGTATTGTTTGGGGGTTACTGCAATATATATATAACAATAAATAAATAAACTAATGCTTCATACCATAATGTTCTACCACATCATTTATCAATTCAAATCAAATAATCCACATTCTTATCATCATTATATGATATATAGAATATGATAAGGTAAATGGGAAAACAAAAAACACCTTCTTAAGACAAAAATTGTAATATGTGAGTAAAGTAAATGAAAAAGAAAATATATTCATATTCTTGATGGGCAAAAGAAGAAGAAGCATATAATAGGTGAATTAAGTTATTAAAAACAAGAAAAAAAGAAAAGAAAGAGAGTTTAGAAAAAATAATAAAGCTTTTTACAATTTCCAACCAAAATAATCACATATCGGTTGGAATTTAGGACGAGGTGGAATAGAATGATGTTTTGTACTGGTTAACTAACCGGAACAAAATGAAATTGACAGCATTGATCTCTATAAAAAGAATTTTTTTTTTCTTTTTGGTTTATTAAATTTTAGCTTAATGAAATACCATAAACGTTAAAAAGGCAACAACAACAACAAATAAATAAAGATGTTTTATGTTAAAAAGTCTTATTTTTAAGAGAAGGATCACATGTCTTGGGCTAGGTGTAATTTTGGGAGATCAATTTATATATATAAACACACGTGCTGGTAGTAATAATTATTAAATTTAGGGCCAGAATTATTATAATAATAAAACTAGTCGATATTTCGCGTGATTCATGGGTATGCTATTAGTTAATTTTGAAATTTTTAGTATGAAATTATTTTTATGGTTCGTTTATAATACTCATTATGTCTTATAATATTTGATAAATAATTTGGATTAAATTACATGTTATCGATTATTTAAAAAAAATCAAATTATATATTATATCTCACTAAATTGAGTTAAAAAAATGTAAATTGTTTGTCAAATAGTATATTGCCCTTTTATATTCTTCATGCTTGTTAAATATTAAGATGATAAGAGATTAATAAAATATTTTAACGTGTTTTTCTGCGTGTTGAGGATGGTGGTGGAGTTGGATGCAAAAATGGTGGTTAGTCTTGTCACTTCCTCAGGGGGTTCTAACAAACCTTATCTCCCTCTGCTAAATGATTGCAGATTTTTGCTGAGCAGGTTCCTACAGGTCCAAGTGGAGCACGTTTTCAGGGAAGGGAATAGCTGCGCTGATGCGCTTGCAAGAAGGGGCATCAACATGACTGAGGAGTTTGTTGTTTTTGATAATCCTCCTAGTCCTGATATTTTGCATTTTGTTAATATGGATGCCACTGGTGTATTGTATAATAGGACATCTAATTGTATACTCACTGATAGGGTGAGTTAGCTGTATTTGTTTTATTTCCCCTTAACCCAAAAAAAAAAAAAAAATTTGGAAAAAATTAAATTAATAAAAAAAAATAGACTGATGTAACACTGTCAAAAAGTTATAGGTACATCCCTATTCACAAACTTCACTTATTTAAACATGCTTACACCTTCATACAAATTTAAGTTTCATTACACTAAAAAAAAGTCTAATACAATAATAATGTCTATATATTAAATTTGTAACTTTTACTTTGGACCAAAATACCAAATTGCTTTTTTGATAATAAATAAATTTTCCTTCCAATAATACTCAAATAGGTAATCGACTCTAAATAGGAATTTGAGATATCTTTTTTCCCTTTTTAAAAAAATTATGTAAAAGACATCATTGGAGAATATTTTGCATTTTTGTGTCTTGTATATTACCCTTATTTTTTCTAGGTTGATTTTGAAAATGCATTTTCCCCTAACATCTATAAATTAAATAAGTCAAAATGAGAATTCTTAACAAATCCTTCATTTTTAATGATTGTTTTTTATAATCAAGGCAAGACACATTCATTTTTTCAGTAAGTGGGGTTCATACATGATTATTGAAGTACCGTTGCCTTGTAATATTTTGGTGAGGAGCTATATTTGGAGGAAAAGAAAAGGGTTTGGTTAACCAAGATTTGAAAAAGAAAAAAGAAAAAAGAAGAACTTGTTGAGCTCATTGTAAATGCTCAAGGCTTTATTTCTTTTCCTTCATTGTAAAAACTTGTTGAGCTATATTTGGTGTGGGAGAATGCCTTGTCAAGAGGTGCATTACAGAATCTGACATTTGCCCAATCTGTCAAAGGGAGCCTGAAACTATTCTTCATAGATTGAGGGACTGTGTGACCTCGAGGCAGACCTGAGAGAGGTTGGGAATAAGGATTAACAGCAGCTTCTTTGAGGGAAGTCTATGTTCTTGGCTTGAAAAAAATGGTAAGGATCACACTTGCAGGGGGAGAGAGCAACCCCCGTGGAATATTATTTTTCCTGTTGTTATTTGGCTGCTGTGGAAACAGAGAAATGAAACTGTTTTTAGGAACCAGCAGGTTCAGTTTAATGTCCATAAGGATGCCATATTCCGTGCCTTTGAATTTCAGCATTGTGGTCTGAATTTCAAGCAAGCGGGCAATGGGAAAGTGATTCGGATCGGGTGGGAAAAACCTCTAGCTGGTTGGACCTGTCCCAACACTGATGGAGCAGTTCATCGGAGCTTAGATGGGTGGTTTTTCTCGAGTTGCCCACCATTAACAAGTTGTCATAGACCAAGAGCTAGTTTATAACTCAATTGGTTGGCACATCACGTTATTTCCAACAGACACATCAAGGGGGGGGGGGGGGGGGACCTTGTCAGATTGACAATTATAAAATTTATTGTGAAATATATTATGATTCTGGACTTATTATAATTTATGTATAACAATACATGAAAAGTGAATTTATACACGAGGAAGTCTATGAACACAACAAAATCTCACACTTTCAGAGACACTTTACTTTAAGTTGAGTTGAGTTTGGGTCTAATCTTATTTTGACTTATAGCAGGTGATACATCAATTTTTTGAGAAAATGTTATAAAATTTCACTGCACTAGTAAAATAATTCTTTATGTATATGCACAGTTTACTACGTGACCATTTGTTTTTTTTTTTTTTTAAATTTTTTTATTATATACAAACACATTTGCATTGAATTTAAGTGCCTTAGAAAATTAACTTTATTTATATTTTATTGATCAATTGAACTATATGTTTGAATGGAGAACCTAATGAATTTTTTTTTTGGTGTTAAGAACCTAATGTGTGTGTGTGTATATATATATAATGTTTGAACCATGATAATTTCTTTTTATCATCATCTCAAGATACTAATAGTATTTTTAGTGTATGCGAGATTGAACTAATTATAATTCACAAATCAAAGTCATATTTAACTGTTAAACTTAAGTAATAAATCAAAAGCATCAATTAATTAAGTTTTAATCTTTTAGGCAATCCATTCTTGAAGGCATTGAGCGTAAGGACGCATTACTTCATTACGTGTCTAGATATCACATTAAAGCTCCATCTAGCATTGCGTTATATTTTCTTGAAGAGGTTTAATGGGGTTTAAAGCACTTTAGTAAATATATATCACCCATTTAAAAATTTTGTTAAAAATAAAATTTTCTTCCACTTAAAATTCGTGTGACCAATGGGGTCTTATGCATGCTGAACTAGAAGAGTCAAGAGTATATCAATTTTAATAAGCATCAATTTTAAAAAGAATAGTAATTGTCTCACGTTACTTAAGAGAGTGTGTTGTATGTTGTATAACTTGTTCTATCCTCCCTTAAAAGTTACCATGGTTTTTGAGTGGAGTTGTGGTATGCTTTAGAACCCTTTCCATCTTCCTTGTGTGTGTTTGTTTCTAAAAGAAAAATAATAATAAAAAATCTATGGTTACAAAAGTGTTCACCAACTTTGATAGTTATTTGATAGGTGTTGAGGACAAATTTTTTACAAGACATGAAATTTATTTCATTGGCAACTTGCACCACATCAACAAATTATGGATTTTGAAAAAAATCTCTTTTAAAGCCCAAAAGAGCCATATTAACAAAATGACATCGAAGCCCATGGTCCAAAACTCATGGCGATATTATCTCATCAAAGTCCATAGTTCAAGCTCATGGCACAACATCTCATTTTCAGCTTATGAGTCTCATCAGGGGAATTTTAAGAGTCATGGTTTGGAGGACTAAGAAGTATGTTCAGTAAAACTCCAGTGGTTCAAAGTTGATAAAAGAAAACATATTGCTTGGCATTCTTTCCCAATTCCCTGAACTCTGACGGGTGAATATGCAATAGATAGCATCTGGTAAGCCTCTCATATCACATAACATTTAAAATGATAAAACTCTCTACGCTCTTTACATAAAAAATTAATGTTCATCAGATGATATAAGTTTAAAAATGTAGTTATATTATTTCATGTAAATTATATTAATATCTTTATTTAAATCAATCCCAAGCACATGGCTAAATTCATAATATATCTCTAAAACTTCATCAAATATCAATCAACTAGTCTATTACTTACCAAAATTATATATGTACTAAACATATAATTTTCCAAAAAAGGAAACTTAGCCAAAAATACCAACAATAGTTCCAGCAGAAACTACCTTAACTTTAGCAAAAGCTGCAACAGCTTCAACGGAAACAATAACAGCTCCAGAAGAAGCAGAAGGTGCAGTAGCTCCAGGAACAGCATAGGCAACTGACACATGCCCAAAAGTAACATCATCAACCATTAATTCCCAATCCCAGTAACTTGTTGCCATACCCAAAGAAGTAAGGGTCCTATAAAAGAAATCACATTATTTTAAGCTAAAATCCTTAGCCTCCAATTGTAGTACCAGAAATAGGAAGATCCTATAAAGGTTATCATTTTTAGCCAAACCCATGAATTTTATGCAAAACATTTTCTCCAGTAGAAGACCTCACACAGCAAACATCATCCAGCTGTGCTACTGTTGTAGACCAGACAACCTCAGTAGCTACTACTGTATTATTGCAATAGCAGCCTTAAAGTCTCAAACTTTCTTCTTTTGGCTAAAAACCAGAAACCTACTAATGAAACCACTTACTTTGTCAAATACTTTTCCTTAGTTGTTAAATTTTCCTTCAACTAATTTTAATCTAGTTACATACTTGGCTCTATATAAAGAGGACCAAGTCACACACTAACACACACACACACACACACACACCATCCATCCCTCTTTCACCCCTTTATTCTTAAACTTCATTCATTTTGCTACCATATCTCTAAACATTCCTATACTTCTCCATCTCTCTTCTTAGATAACACCATTACAACACACCTATTACACAACACCATTACCCCCATCGCATACTTACTGTCTCTTTCTCTCTATATTCAGAGAAATGTCTATATTTTTCTGCCCATAAACACATTTCCATCTCTTTCTCCATTTCGCTTATAAAATCTCTTCTCTTAGAAAGAAACATAACTCATTATCATAACACAAAAGTCATTCCAACAGCAACTATAAGCTCATGTATTTACTATATTTATCCTTTATATCACATACTTCCATATATTTTACAAACACATTCCTCACAAACTATCCATATATACTTCTCACATATATTTGTAATCTATCTTACAAAACCCATGTCTCACAAAACGTATATATTTCTTACCATCTCCATACACTTTAAAAAGATACCAAACACTCTTTCAAGAACATATTACAAAAGCCTTTTTTTATGGAAGGCATATGAACATTGAAGACTAAATGTCTTTCTCCTAGAAGGCACAATGATTTCATATTAAAGTCATTTTCATGAAAGACATAAATTTCTAATACTATAAGTCCTTCTTATGGAAGGAAATAACACTCATATATAAATAAAAACTAAAGAGTATTATATGGGGAAAATCATTTAAGTTCATGATAAAGAGGATAAACATAACCAAGCTATGTACACGGCTGAACATATTCTCTCTCCCTCTAGTTGCACTCATTTTACCCCTTCAATCATGAAGTCACCATGAAAGGACTCACAATATCATACTAAACTGCTGGACTTATTTTATCATGTTGCTAAAATGTTATAAGTTCGCTGTTATACGGTTGGAGCCACAAACTATGAAGATAAGTTATTATATTTTTATCTCCAAAATTATACAATTAAGTATATTTTAATTTATTATCATTGTACTGTTGTGCTCATATTATTCTGCTGTTGGAATGTTATCAACTAATCAATGCTATATGGATGGAGTCACAAATCATATAAAGAATAAAGTGATGCTATACGGCTGAAGTCAGAAATATACAAGATAAGTTAATATCTCTCTATCTTCAAGATTACATTATTAAATATACATTAACTCATTACTATTGCATCGCTGGATGCAAATTAGTTTTATATTATCTCACTATTTAATAAACATGGATTCACTAATGTTTCATTAGTAAACACATATATTAATAAAGGCGTAAATGTACTTTTAGTCCTTACATTTTGTTTTGTTTTGTTTTGTTTTTTTTTTTTCATTCTTTTTTCCCTACATTTTAATTTTACTACTCTTAGTCCCTAAACCAATTAACGTGTATTATTTTTGTCTTTTCCGTTAGTCAACCAACGAAAATATTTGAGGTAGCTGACGGAGGAATTAAAATATTATAAAAAATGCCACATAGCTTCTATTTTTTTAAAATAATTTATCAATTTATCTAAATAATAAAAGAAAAAACAAAATTAAAAACAATAAAATAAATAAATTTAGGTCTAATATATTTTGAACAAGAACACACAAGAACATGATCACAGATTTAAACATCAACATAAGAGCATAAGAGCACAAACCTAGAACCAAACACAAACTCAAATTTAAAAATACAAGAACACGAACCCAGATAACAAGAACAATACTCAGAATTTCTATTCCAAAATTTGTATACATTCTTCCACCAAAAATAAATTATAAATTAAATAAAAAATAGTGTTGTGTTCTTCCACAAAAATGAAAACCTAAACCATCAAACCCAATGACCACCACCATAATCTGCCAGACTAACCCATATCCACCAACACCAAACTTGAATGACCTCCAGCACCACCACTACTAGATCCATCACCACTGAACCCTACAATCAAATTTTAGGCATAACTCGAACATATTTTGAACCATTAAATAACCCGAACCCCCCACACCATCACGGATCAAAGAAAGAGGCATCAAGTGGGTGACTCCAAGAAAAGAATAGATAGAGGGAGAGATCAAGGAGACTACCTTTATGATGGTTGGTGGTAGTGAATGGTGAGGAAGGAAACCACAGCCACTACCATTGATCTAAGTTTCACAACACACACAAGGGGGAGAAGCCGTGTTGCCCATCATTTTCTCCGATCCGTGTTGCCCACCAAGCACCGAAGCCTCCATGATCAAAACCCCAAAGAGGGATAAGCGGATCTGCTCGTCGTTGGTTGACGAGGGAGAGGTTGAACCACCGCCGTCCATATCTTAGCCTCTCTCTCTCTAAACCCAGATCATTCTCTCTCTCTCTCTCTCTCTCTCTCTCGACCGGATCATCTTTTTGTTTTGGTCCTAGATCACTCTCTCTTAACCAACACAACCACAGAGGGTAAGTGCTGGGTATATGTGTTTGTGTGCTTAGTGTTGTGAGGCTTTGTGAGCATGTAATATGTGTAATAACACGCACACCCAGATCGGGTTGGTTAGATTTGATGGCTGCACCAGATTGGTGGAGGTGGACATTGTGGTGGATGGGTCAGATCAGTGGTGTTTAATTTCTGGGTTTGTATGATTTTTTTGGGTTTGTGCCCTTGTGTGTTCTTGATGGGTTTGTATGATTTCTAGATTTGACTTGACATTTATTTTGATAGTAAATAGTTTATGTTTATTATTGTGTTCTTTGTGTTTTTAAATTTGAGTTTGTGTTTGGTTCTAGGTTTGTGCTCTTATGTTCTTGTGTTGATATTTAAATATGTGATCATGTTCTTGTGTGTTCTTGTTCAAAATGAATTAGATCTAAATTTATGTATTTTATTATTTTTTATTCTGTTTTGTTTTTTATTTAGTTAAAATTGATAAATTATTTTTTTTAAAAAAAAATTAGATGATGATGTGGCATTTTTAATAATATATTAATTCCTTCATCAGCCACCTTAGATATTTTCGTCGGTTGACTAACGAAAAGGACAAAAATAACACGCGTTAATTGGTTTAGGGACTAAAAGTGGTAAAATTAAAATGTAGGGGCAAAAATGAAAAAAAAAGCCAAAATGTAAGGAATAAAAGTGCATCTACGCCATTAATAAATTGAATCCATGTCACTACCAGACATATATTATTCAGACATAAACCACGCTGGACATATATCATTTGGACATGAACTACCATTGGACATGAACCACTGCTGGATTTGTAATCTTTGGACATAAACCACAGCTAGATGTGTATTATTTGGACATAAAACATTGCTAGATATAACCTATTATTTTGAACATGAAAAAACATTGCTGGATATAACCTATTATTTTGAACATGAACTATCATAGCTGGATATGGACTATTGGACTCATCCCATTATTGGACTTATGACACTTGATTAATTACTTTCTATTATTGAATATCACTTAATAAACATAGTAATAATGTTCAACTAATCATTTAATCAAAGCTATTCAATTAAATATACAATTATTTATTTGAACCATTATCATCATTTTAAAACTTTGGGCTTTATCTATTTTGTAGGCTTAAAAATGCACCAGAAGCCATTGGTCTACGCAGTCCAATGTCGAGTTCTGGATTGGACCCTCCAAAACAAATCTGGGTCTAGCAAAGTCACACCTCTAGTGGAAGACATGTGGTTACGCACAAAAACCGCCCCCAACAATAGGTATAGCATTGCGAAGCTTATTAAAATTGTTTTAAGGTTTTTTTTTAGAGGCAGTTTTAAACCTATAGCATCCGTTCCGATATATATGTATGTTGAAACTTTATTTTGAAGATTTGAACCCCGATCCTTCCTCCTCACACCCCACAAGATTTTTGTACTTGTAACATGACCATCATGCCAAAGGTGCGCGGTGGTAGAACTTTTTAGCATTTAAAGCTATTTAGTTCATTTTTATAACTTTTAATAAAAATAATGATTTCTTAAGAGTTTTGTAACTCATCTAACATCTCCATCAAGAGTTCAAATCTTCCCACCCCTAATTATCAATGTATTAAATAATAATAATAATAATAATAATAATAATAATAATAATAATAATAATAATAATAATAATAATAATAATAATAATAATAATAATAATAATAATAATGAGTTGACTAAAATTTCCATACATATTTTTCAAAATAACACTTGATGTGCACCCATTTTTTTTTTTTCTTTTTATACAAGATAGAATTTCTACTCTAAGCTAATCTAAGTATATATGTGTGTGAAGCTCCTTTCTGGAGACTTGAACCTCGGCCCTTACTCCCCACACCCCACAAGCATTTATACTTGAGGAAGGTTTGTCTTTCATTGAATTAATAAGAAGTATGAAAATATACTTTTATTGTGCATATTTTTCTTTTCTCACGCCAAACAGATTCTTATCAATTTGGTATCCAAACAGATGTATATTTGTGAAATGCTCCAAATGCTAATTTTTTTTTCAGCTACAACTTCTTTTTCCCCATAAAAGTTATTCAATTTAAAACTGTTGACTGTTGTAGCATTTTCATATTAAATAATTGGGTAAATTCCTTTGACATACCTTGAAATTTGGGCTAATGTCAATTAGTAGGGATAGCAATGAAAAGGGGTGGGTCCGAAGGATGGGGTATTCGCCCTTGCTCGCATGGTTATGCCTTACCCCTTCTCCCCACCTCGCCCCGTATGACAGGAAAAATTTTCTTTCTCCGTCCTTCCCCCTTAGGGTCCTGGAAAGTCCCGTTCCACCTCATATAACACTACTTCTTGTTAATTTGCCCACAACTATTACAATTACTTTTAATAAAAACATGTTTCATTAATAATATACTTGAAATTACAAATAAATTTATTCCATCAAATCAAACTAGATTTTAGCAAAAATTGAATAATAATATTAAAGTGTATAACAAGACAATATCACATCAAAAACAAAGATCTCATAATACAAAATCAATTATTCAATAATATATGATTTTTTTTATAATAAAGAAAAAAAAATATTAAAATTGGTACCTTATTTCTAACGTTGCTAGAGGAAAAAAAAAAAAAAAAAAGAGTCAGAAAACCTTATTGGGTAAAATAAAATAAGTTGATGATATATTTCTTAAATAGTAGGGTTTTAAGGTATAAAAAATTAACAATTTAATCCTTATCAATACGGGGCGGGATGGGGCAAGGATGTGACTAGGCTGGTTGGGTTTAAAAAGTTTAAATCTATCCCTGCCCTGCCTAGTGGTGTGGGACTAAAATCTTTCCCCATCTCCTCCCCACCACCTTTGTGCGCGGGGGGGGGGGGGGGGGGGGGAGGGGAACCCATATGGGGCGAAGCGGGGAGGGCCTGGGTCAAGCGGAGTGGAACATAATTGTCATTTCTACCAACTAAGTTTAAGACTTTTCAAAACTAGCCAATTTGTTCCCTAAAGCCAACTTAATTTCTAAATAGTTAGTTATTTTTTTTTCAACTGTTTTAAGGACTAAATTCGCTTTAGGAACCAAATTAGTTATTTTTGAAAAGTCTTGGACTTGGTTGGTATATGCCCAAATCTCAGGAGGTGTGAATGGAATTTATCATAAATAATTAAATTAAATAAAATTAGCAACTTAAATGTAAAGATGTGGAAGTTAATATAGAAGATAAGGAGTTAGATCAATTTTTAATCCCACATTGATAAGGAGAGTGACTCCTTTATTATTTTTAAGTGTTATAATTAATAGGCCGAAATGTATTGGAGTAGATATTGAGTAAGATACGTGCAAAAGTTTGAATTTTCTTAAAAAGAGTGAGTGTCGCACCTCAATCCAAATAATGTTATGTAATTTCTTCCAAATAAATATTATTTATTTATTTTATTCATTTTCTCTTATACTATTTCCAGTTTTCTTATGTTTGCACCAACAAAAACATTACTTCTAATAGCAATCTCAAATAAAAAGTGATATTTTATGTAACGGTTAAACACAACGTCACTTGTGTATAATGTGGTTAAGTTTAACATACAACTTATTTCTATAGTTAATTTATGTATAGTTTTTTTAAACTATTTTTTTATTCTGTTTATATTTTAAACATAATTAATCAATAAAAATAATGTATCCCAACCGCCTAATAAATCAAAGGGAAATTTGCCACATGTGACCATTAAATCCATAAGGCCCCCCTTAGATTTACAAGGAAGATTTGGAATCCAACAGGAAGAAGAGAAAAAAAAAAAAAACCTCTCTTAAAATATTATTTATTAAATTTGAATATGAATTTTTATTTAACATATAATACATTCCTATTAAAAGGCTCCATAAAAATTATTTTTCAAGTAAAAATATTTCTAAACATATCTTAATTGATACAATACCATAAAAGAGCTTTATTCTTGTTAGAATTATGTGGTTAAATGATTAGATTTAGTGATTTACCATATTCCAATATCTTTTGCTTTTGGGATAATCAGTAATTTAACATAATATTAGAGCAGAAGGTCCTAAGTTCAATCCTTATTTCTTCTACTTTACCTCCCATTTAAATTCCCATGTGTTGAGTCTCACCTATTAAAAGGTAGTTTTAGCTCACACATGAAAAGGAGTGTTAGAAGTATGTGGTTATATATTTAAATTTACCATATTCTAATAGTTTAAGTTTTTGGGACAATTGTTAATTTAACAATTTTGACCAATAATCCCATATAAATACTTAAAATCAAGGAAATAAATTCACATCTCCTAAAATTACATAAAAATTCAAAAATTACCCCGTATTCTTCCTACATCAAACCCCTTATACTTGAATGAAACTCTCGAATTTGCATTTGGAAGTTGAAATCGTCCTCTCTAAACTCGACCTTGACTTGGTTTGCATTATTAACCAATAAAGGGCTAAAGCAAACGTTAAACTTTTCAACTTCAAGAAAATTAATAGCTTGTATTTCATTAGTCTTCAACAAACCAACTGAATTTTGGAAATTGTGAGTTATGCTCTCACCATCAATAGTTTTCCTAACAATTTTCATCATTCTCCTCAATTAATTCAATTGTCTCTCTTTGACCACTTCACCAATTTTTTGAGAAGTATTATGTTCAAGTTTTAATTCATCAACGCGTTGTAAGACTTGAGCATTTTAACATTTTCTTCAAACCTTGGCTTTGTACTGTTGATTTCAATGTTATATCTTTTCTTGATGCTTGAATGTAAAGTTCATCAATATAATTCCTTGAATATGAAAATTTTGACCAATAATCTAGCGTTGTATATGACAAAATCGTAACAAAATCCGTAGGGAAAAAAAAATCAAATGCAAGCATTTTATTTTTTCATCTTTGGTTATGAACAAATTTATCTTGACCTTGTGACTAAGCTTACATGAAGTAAATTTAAAATTTATTTCCTTAGGAATATTCATATATAAAATAAATCCTCTAGATTACGTATCCAATCAAGAAAATATTCCCTATAAAAACATTTAATAAATTTTGCAATTCTTTCATAAAATCTATAATCCTTATGAATAACATGAAAGGAATTGTGCTTGCCAATAAGTTGATTGTGAGTTTTATATTCATGATAGTTATTCCCATTGTTAATGCACTTAAAATATAACTTGATGAGCATGTCTAGAATCTCATGGTGTTTGTGAGTCATCTTCTCTCCATTAGCTTGAATCACCCCCCCCTAATGACTTGCACCCTACAATGTACAATCTCTGTTAATAGGGTTGTTGCTTTCACCGTCACTGTGTGGCATATCAAGATACTAACAAACTTTGACACCAAATTGAAACATAATGGAAAGTGTGACAGTGGGTTAGATTAGGGCTGTCTAGACCCGATCGGAGCCCAACAACCCGGCCAAACCGCCCTATGCCGACTCGATTCCAACCCGAACCGAAGGTCCAGTCAGTCGGTAGCGGGTTTCCGTTCTCAAAAACCAACACCGGTTGGTCGAGTGGCGAGTTTGCATCTCCAAAACTCGAGCAACTCGAACTCGATCTGAGCTACAAAAAAATCCAGCTAAATCCTGCAAAAACAAGCCAGATCCGGCGAGATCTTGACTAGATCCGGCTAGATCTGGTGGGATTTAGCCAAATCCGGCCAAATTCCAACAATTTCTAGCCAAAAAATGCAGATTTCAAAAATAAAAAAAAATCCAGTTTCCGGCACGATTTTCTAGTTTCCGGCGAAATTGTCCAGTTTTCGGCTAGATTTCTAGATTCTGGCGACTTTTTTTTTTTAGATTTCAATGGCTTTTTTAAATTCCGGCAACCGCCTGACCAGACCGACGATAACAATCACCCGAAACTGAACCGACCGATTTTTCCGGCGGTTGGATTTGGGTTGCTCCGCCCTCCACCCGACGTCGGTAGGTCGAGCCTGGGTCGGGTCTAAAACTGACCTGGCCCAGCTCTTGGACAGCCCTAGGTTAGATATTTTTTTAGCTTAATGAAACCCTTACATCCATAAGGGGTCTCTTGAATTCACACTTGAATCCACAAGGAAGATTTGAAATCCATCAGAATGAAGAGAAAAAACTTCTTTATTATAAAATCAAGAATCAAATTTTCATTTACACATTGCTAGCCTATTTAAATGCTCCATAGCTTATTTTTCAAGTAAAACGGAGTGCAAATTAAAATTTTGAAATTTTAGAAAATAAAATCAAAACTGCCTTAAATTTTAAGGGCGCAAAATTACACTTTAACCTAAAATCTACAAAAAGGAAGAGGATACAATATTACTTTTAGGGAAAAATACATTTTTTGTCCCTACATTTTTGGCAAGTTTCCATTTTGGTCCTTACTTTTTTGAAGCCCCTATTTTGGTCTCTACATTTTTCAAGTTATTTTTTCTTTTCTTATTATATTACAATTGATAAATTTAAAAAAAAAAAAATTCAAAAGCCTATGTGGATGCTAATGTATCACTTTTTTAATGTTTAATTAAATTTTGTTATTATTATTTTAAGGATGAAGTTTAGCAACAAAATTGGTTTTAGCTTTAGGCTACAACCTTACTCAATATCTTTTTATTGGAGATGAATTTTGACAAATCCACTATTGGATTACATTTTCTTTTTATATTCTCCATATTTGCAAAATTTCTTGAAAATTAAAGATCAATAGCTATGTCATCAATAAATTAGTTAAATTGCAAGTTTTTGTAGTTTAAAATTATGCAAAAATATATAAGCCTGTAGATCATATAATATCCGATTGATACAAAATTTGATATGTGTATTGAGAGTGTAAAGAACATGCAATTCCATTGATATAAAAAAAAAACATACAATTCAATGGTTAGATTTTCAAAATATGTAATAATATTTATTTTATTGAGTAAAGTTATAGTCTTAAGTTACAATTAATTTGTTAGCTAAATTTTGTCCTTATTTTAATAGCCATCTCAATTTCTAATGTGTCAATGGTGTAATCTTTATGCCATGTATGTAATTTTTGTTATTGAGATGATGATAGGGATGACATTGAGAACAATTTGAAAGATATAGGGATTAAAATAAGTGCTCTAAACAGTGGACACCAAAATAAAAACTCACTCAAAATATAAAGACAAAAAAAGTATGTTGACCTTACTTTTATTATAGAAACAAGAGGATACAGACTATAGTAGTACAAAACAAGAATGGGAATTTTTTAATTAAAAAAAAAAATTGTTTCCCATTTACATGAGAACGACATCAATTGGTAAAGCATGGAAAAGTCACGTGCATGCCCTTCTTAGGCATCAATTATCTTATCTCCCATGGGGGTAGTGCCAATTATTAGGAGGACGGAGTTTGGCTACAAACTTTACTGCACTCAACATCTTTTTATTAGATATGAATTTTGACAAATTCACTATTAAATTACATCCGATTAGCATGAAACTTGACATGTATGTTAAGAACATAAAGAAATTGTAATCCAATGTTTAGATTTATACAATCATTTTAATTATTTTAATGAAAAGTCACAACAATTTTTGCAATATATATTTTTTTTTGAACACCATTTTCGCAATAGTTGAGCTAGTAAACATTTACTAGTTCTCATCTAGGTCAACTTTTAACATTTTTTACTTATCACTATCAATTTGCCATATCGACAGGTGTAAAAAGTTGTAAAATTTTTGTGCCTATGAATTTTCTAAAAAAAAAAAAAAAAACTACATAGTTCATGTAAGGACTAAAATTCTATCAGCCCAAGTCCACTTAGAATAGTGAGCTTGTAGGGTTCAACTCAGGCCCAAATCAATAAATTTGTAAGAGAGAGAATCAAACAATAAGAGAAGGCTTAGCTTGAGGAAGGTCTCGTTCTATAAAATATGTAGTTCAATGTATTAATACAAGCTTGCACGAGGAGGCCAAAATCACACAGAAAAATGCACTGTTCATGTTCTTCTCTCATTGTTCTTATCTTAGTCCTCCTTTCTCAATGATATTTTTAGTCAGAATCCCTTTCTTTGGAAACCTTCTTTTCCTTATATACTCTCCCCTACTTCACATCTTGACCATCCATCCCTTTTTAACCAGTCTCCATTTATGACACTTGTCTCTTTTTACATTTGAAGAAGGTGGTGGAAGGAGTTTGCTTAGCTGTGATTTGCACTGTTTGGGTCACTTCCTCATCAATATAGTTGATAAAGCTGTTGCTCGCCATTTAATGTGAAGGCTACAGGTTACCCCAAATTAGAAACTTCCCCTATGATCTCTGATTCCCTCTCATCAGATCCCTCTTCCCACTTAGAATGCCTCAAAGTCCTTTTGATTTGTCTCCTCCTCTCCTCGACCAACCTTCCTCCTCGGGCCTGTGGCATTCATTCCCCCCCCCTACATTACGACTCTTCAACTTTATCCTTGGTCCTCGAGCACCCACAATAGCCCTCTAAAACTTTTGCTATTAACCCTAAGGTAAAAGTGAAGTTTTTGTTACACAAGCCAACTATACATGTGCCATGAGCATTCCCACGTGGTAACATCCTTTCACCTATCTCCAGCACATACATGATGCTTCGGAATCCAAGATCTCACATTTATGGCTCCAGGCAGCTACCTGTCTCCTCATGTTTTATGACTCGATTAGGATCGCACAGTCCTTATCTTCCTTAATTTATGAGCAGGAAATTTATCGCCCAATACTTACCCTTATAAAAGGAGGACCTAGGGCTGGCTAAGGTTCATTTACACATTCTGGCAATCTGAATTTAAGCAAGCTTCTGAGGAGAATCTTTCCCTTTGCTCGTAGGTGTGTCCCTTTTCCCATTTCTGTCTTTATACAAATTTTTTCTTTTACACCATAAAACTCCATTGGTAGATACACTAAGTTAATGGATACTCCCGAGGCTAGGGTTGTCTTTAGGGCTCAGTATAGGATTCTTGACGGTGTCGAAATCCGACAATATGAATACGATGAATGTCTAGTCTTGAACAAGCCTCCTGAATCTGTGATCATTCTTATGATCGTCTTTATCAAAGGCGGGATGGAACTCCCCATGGGAAGGGTTACTAGGGACTACCTAATAAACTATACGTTAACCTCCACCTAATGCTCTCCAAACGTCTTTAGAGTCCACAGGTGCGTAGATGCGCTAAATAGGAAAATTGGGATCAACCTTACCTGGTATGACGTAAACTGGGTATACAATTGCCAGAAAGGGGAAAACACTAAATATTACATCAAATGTAGGGCCCCTTGTATCGAGTTAATCTCTTGCCTACTTGACTCAAGCAAGGGTGTGGACGAGGACTTCTTCATTGTATTGGGAGATTGGCACAATGGACAGCATTGTCCCACCCAAGAAGGGGAACCAGGTGGGGTTCCCGAGGACCATAGATGCACCTAGGACGTTACCTAATTTTATCATTGCAAAAACTCTCTTTTCTTTTTCTTTTTCTTTTTTTTACTCATAATTATTAGTTTTCCTCGGCTGACGAATACCACGTTGCCCCAGCCAAGCATCTAGTGAACTTCAAGGACTTGAACTAGATCCTCAAATCAGAGATCTTTCTGCACAAAGACGGTCAACTTCGAGCTGCCCATGTCATCCTCAAATACAAACCCTCCACCAAGCGCTTCCAAAGCCCGAAGAATGTTATTAAAGCCAAGGGCACTCGATTAGCTTTAATAGACGTAGTTATCCTAGGCTTCCAGCTGTCCAAACCTTCTCGGGAAGGAACTCAGGACACCTAACTTCCAGCCCCCTTAGTTGCTAGGCTCCTCTACTCCCAAGAACCACCCATCCTATCGGGCATGAGGCTAATGAGTCCACACTCGAGCTTACCCACTAGGAAGTCACTAACAAGGACTTCAAGGTCTTTTATCAACAAGAAGACCTTGAAGACGCTCCCAACATCTCATGTAAACATCTAAAACCCGTACAAGTCAACATCAACCAAGAGGCCACAAACACCCTAGAAGGCATGGGATTTGAAGAGAAAATGCCCGACTTGCTTACTCTGCTTAATGACTATGTTGGGGTTACTCTCCAGTCGTGCCAGTAGTGACATGACCATCTATTCCCGCCCACACATACACCTATTGTGTAGACACTGCTAATAAGAAATGGAAGAGGGCCCAAGGAGGCAAGGGCACTAACGGTGCCGAAAAGGGGAAGGTCTCCCAATCCTCCCATCATCCCCTTGCCAAGGAAGCGCGGATAGGGAGAGGGCCCTAAAAGAAGTCTTCTACTGGGACTTCTAAGGAGCTTGGGGGAGACCAGCCCAAGAAACCTTCCATTTAGAGGCCCCTTTTCACCCTCAGTTTTCACCCTTTTAGCAATCCGGTGCTGAACGACGCCAACTTGAGGGATCCCTAAAAGGGTATCTAAGGCGTGGTGGCCGAGTGCTTGGAGAAGGTTCTATGCCTACCAAAGGACATGGTCAAGTTGAGGTCATTTAGGAAGCGTGAAGTCTTCCTATCTTTAAAACAGGACTTAGCTAAGGTACGTGACCACTTTCCTTAGTTTACAACATTAACTTGTAGAAGTTTAACCTAATACTTACATTTTTTATTTCTTTTTTTAGTCTGTCCAAAATGCCTTTATGGCCAAAGAGTGGGTAGATCACTCTTTAGACTTGGCAAGAAAAGTTGAGAATAAGTTAGAGGCTGCTAAGAAGGCCTATGTGGAGGCGAACAAGAAGCTCAAGGAGACTTTTGCCTAACTAAATGAGGTGGAACAGGCTTATAGGAATGCTGGGTTCGCCCTCAAGGGCTATGAGAAATAGGCAGCTGATGCCTTGGAGGCTTAGAAAAAAGTTGAGAATGAAATGGCTATCAGTGTGGTGGAGTTAAAGTAAACCAAGAAGCAGCTGGAGGCTAAGGAGGCAGAGATGTCCGAGGTCGAGCAAGTAGTCTATGAAGTAGGCATGACTAGGGCATCTGAAAGCCTTATTGCCCAACTCAAGGATGTCACTCGGGACTTCAATATGGAGGTGTGGGGCCAAGCCTTACGTGCTACTAGGGTTAGTACTGAATCAAAGCTCAAGGCTCCTAATAGGATATACTACCCCCCTGCTTTGTGTTTGGCTCCTACTTCTCCACAGCCCTTAACAGATCCCAGCCCTGCTCCCCTGTCCTCCTTGGACCAACTTGCATCGACTCCCTCTATTGCCCCCACCAAAGACAAAGAGTAAGAACAGCCCCTTCCAGACGACAAGGTGGAGGTAGAAGCGAAGGATGCAATAGAAGAAGAAGAAGAAAGAGAAAGAGCAAAAGAAGAAGGGAGGGAAGGGAAAAGAGACCTTAGCCTAACTCCAAATTGGACTCAAGAAGAAAAAAGCCATATTTGTAACTAGGCCCAAGTATATCTGATGCCTCTCATTTTGTACTTAATATCTTGCAAAATCAATGAAAAGGACTTAGAATTTACTTAATGTTCTTTAATTATCCAATTTGTACTTGTCATTTATATATTGTATGTGTGCCTATTCCTTACAATGGTACGTCTATACTAACTAACAATCCATTCATGGAACATTCTCAATTCCTTCATTTATCCAAGAAGAACTTGCACCACAATCAACAAACTAACTTGCAAAACTTAAGAAAAACTACAACATTTACCTTAAATTACAAATGAAATCCCAAAGCAAAGTCTTGGGCACTGACCCTAGAGCCCTAGATAGCAAATTAGGTACTTTATTTCATCATCCATAATTCGAGGAGTTGCATCAGGGCCAACTTCTACACGACACTAGAGAGTCTTTTCCAAATTTGTCACTTTGCCTTGAACTTGTGACTCGAGGAGTCAAACAAGACCTAGGTTTTGTTCAACACTTAGAATATTTCATACAATGTTAATTTACCCTAGGCTTGTGACCTGAGGAGCCGAATAAGGCCTAGGTTATGTTTAACACTTAGAATATTTCATACAATGTTAATTTACCTTAGACTTATGACTCGAGAAGCCAAACAAGGCCTAGGTTCTGCTTAACATTTAGAATATTTTATGTAATGTTAATTTAACCTAGGCTTGTGACCTGAGGAGCCGAACATGGCCTAGGTTCTGTTTAGTACTTGGAATATTTCATGCAATGTTAATTTACCCTAGGCTTGTGACTCGAGGAGCCAAACAAGGCTTAGGTTCTATTTAACACTTACAATTTTTCAAAGATTGATTGTTGTAGCCAATACATCCATAATGAAATGCAACTAAGAAAGATATGAGTGGCAAAAGAATTCATAACATTAATAATAATAACATCGCAGATTGTTTACATTCCAAGGACAAGGAACTATATTTTCATCTAGATCTTCTAAGTAATAAGCCCCAATGCCAACAATGGAAGTGATCCTATATGGTCCTTCTCAGTTAGGACCTAGTTTTCCCTAGGCAGGGTTCTTTGTTGTTCCTACCATTTTTCTCAAGACCAGATCCCTCGGTGCAGAGGCCTTGACTGAATCCCCTTCTCATAGCCTTGCTTAAGTTTCTGTTGGTAATGTGTCATCTTTACCATTGTCACTTCCCTTCTTTCCTCGGCCACATCCATGCTGTCCTAGAGTAAGCAGCCGTTCTCTTCAACATTGATTCGTTCTCAAAGTTGGGAATCTAGACTCAAGAGGGATTACTGCCTCCAGCCCATAAGTCATTGAAAAATGAGTCTCCCCCATTGATCTTCAGAGTGTGGTGCGATAGGTCCATAATACATGGGGCAATTCATCCACTCACTTTCCTTTAGCATTGTCCAAATTTTTCTTCAGCCCAGACACTATAACCTTATTAGTGGCCTCTACATGTCCATTCCCCTGAGGATAGGCAAAAGTTGAGTATCTATTCATAATACCCAACTCCCCCACAATATTTTCGGAATGCTTTACTATTAAATTAAAGACCATAATATGAGATTAGTGTGTGAGAGACTCTAAATCTTGTGATAATATTCTTCTAGATAAACCTCTTACCATCCATATCCCTGATATTAGCAAGTGACTCAGCTTCCACCCACTTGGTGAAATAGTCTGTACCAACGGGGCACCATCTTCGGTTTCCTATAGCTCGGGAAAATGGTCCTATTATGTCTAAGCCCTACTGTGTGAATGGCCAAGGTCAAGATATTGGATTCGGGACTCTCCCTGGCTGATGGATGTTTGGGGCATACCTTTGACATAGGTCACACCTCTTGGCATAGTCCTGGGAGGTTCTTTGCATGGTAGGCCACCAATATCCCTAGGTGAGAGCCCTATTCACCAAATACCTACCTCTTGTGTGACTTCTACATATGCCTACATGTAACTCTTCTAACAAAGGCTCCACTGCCTCCGAATGCACACACAATAAATATGGCCCTCAGTAAGAGCGCTTGTACAGCTTCTGGTCTCTAGATAGCCAGTACCAAGGGGCACTTCTATGCACCTTCTCTACTTCACATTTGTCCTCGGGCAACATTCCCTACTTCAAAAAGACTACTATAGGGTTCATCCAGCTTGTCCCCACATAAAGGCTATAAACCCCAACCAAGGATATCCCTGTGAGACTTGAGCTATTAATCTCGACAACCACAACCCGAGGAGGCCTAACCCCAGAGAAGTGGCTAACATGGCCAAAGAATCTGCATAAGAGTTCTACCCCCTAAGGATTTACTTCAATGCAAAACTCTTAAATTGATCCCGAACATGCTATACCCTAACAAGATACCCTTGCATTCTCTCATCCTGAGCCTCAAACTCTCCATTAACCTAGCCCACCACCAACCTAGAATCAGAATACAACTCGACTACATCTCCCCCTAACTACTTGACCATTGTTACTCCTGCTAACAGAGCCTCGTACTTAGCCTCATTGTTAGTAGCCAGGAAACCTAACAGCAAAAATTTCTCCATTACTAGCTTCTCGAGAGTGATTAACACAATCCCAATCCTTGATCCCTTTCAGTTAGATGCCCCATCCGTATAAACCTCTTAAGGGAGGACAACGATGGCCGACGTGACCATCATCCCCAATCATTTTTCTTCCTTCACTGTTGTACCCTCAGTGAACTCCACCATAAAATCTGCTAGAATTTGCTGTTTTATGGCAGTCCGAGGCATATATTTGACATCGTAGGCTCCAAGCATGGTTCCCCACTTAGCAATTCTACTTGTATAGTCTGATTTCCTTATAGGAGCTTGGGAGTTGGGTGAGCACCACCACAGTGTGAGCATGAAAATAATGAGGCAGCTTTCTCATGGCATGCACTATGGCCAAAACTACTGTGAGAGATCAGGAAAATTGCCTCTAAAAAAAGAGAGATTTTTAGAGAGATTTTTGGAATGCTTTTTAGGGCACCTCTCTTAATCTCTCTTTTTGAGTAAGTGGTGTGGATTTGCTACTTATTTTTTTTATGTACAAAAAATAAGAAAAATTAAATACAAAATACATGACTGAATTGCTTTGTTTCATTGATTGAATGAAAAAAAAATACAAATTTGAAAATTTGAACTTTGCTTTGCTTTGGGTCCTACTTACAATCTACCAAATATACATGGATTTTTATCCTAGTTACAATCTACCCAAAATCAATAAAGACAGGATTAGATCTACTTAGCCTAAGACCTAAATCTGGAGGCTAGGTTATGGAATAGGAAGGTGTTAGGCACCCATTCCGCCTAGACAGAGTCTGGTCTTCTAGAATTTGTGACCAATGTACTATTTTATGCATGACATGAATAATATGTTGAACATATGAAAGATAGACATAAAACCACAAATTTATTTATGAATGAAGTCTCTTCTTTTGAAAAGAGTCAGATTTATTTTAGTTAGTAAAAAAATGGATTTTTATTTGAAAAATATTAGATCTGTTTTGTAGTATATAAAAAAATTGTTTTTAATGACAGAAAATCAGATCTGTTTTTGACGAGAAATTTTTTTTTTTTAATGACGAAAAAACAAATTCGTTTTTGACATGTTTTTTTTTAAGAAGAGAGTTTAAATCATAATATGAATTTATGCAATCATGAATTAAAACAAACACAAACATAGTAGTACATGACCTCTTTCTTTATTTCAACAATTGGCATGTATTAAAAAATCAAATTTGTATCTTATGAAAGATACAAATCAGTTTTGATTCGAGAAAAATTTAGATCTGCATTTCATAAAGATGCAGACTTCTTTTTGTTTGAGAAAAATTCAGATCTACATCTAGAAAACATGCAGATCTGTTTTATTTTAATAACAAGAATTATTTACATGCAAACTATTGACATTCAAGAAAGAAATTATAACAATCACATAAAAAAAAAATTACAACAACAACAACAATCAACAATTCACATTGTGACTATTTGAAAAAGAAAGAGATATAACATGCATCATCAAAGCATAAGAAAAAGAGTTAAGAAACAACCTCTTGCATGAGCATTCTTTGTTCTTGAAAGGATGTTTTAGGGTTCAAAAAAATTTGTTCAATTCTCTTTGAAACCTAAAAACCCGAATTTAAGCAGTAACACTCAGAGAAGGGATAAAAAAATATGGGTGATTTGAGAGTCTAAAATGTATGCCTCTTAGAGCGTAGCAAAAAAGGGGCTGAATTATGAGGTTCAGCCTTTATTTATAAAGGCCAGAAATCTATAAAAAATAGGTACGGATGATTAGGGTCTGAATCCAGATGCATCCTTTTGCGAAAAGGTCAAAAAGGGTGTGCCTTATCGTCACCCGAAGGCTGTTAGGCCAAAGCCCACACAAGGGAAATTTGGCCCTTTTAGAGTGCTATTTGGCACTCCAAAAGTGCCAAATTGGCCTTTGGACTCTGGAGACTCTTTTGTGTTCAGGTGCCATTTGGACTCCTTTTTAGGGTTTTTTGGCCAATCCTTGTATCTAGACGTGTTTTCATCCTCCGTTCATGATTTTTTTTTTTTAAATCTTTTTTCTAGATAATTCAGACTTTTTAAGAACAATTATCTTGTGGACAAATCCCTTAAAATAGATCTTGATAAAGTTTAGTTTATCCACAGTTTTATTGTTATCTAATCATCTCTTTTATTCCTATGCATACATCCCTATCTTAAACACTAATTATCAATCAATCACAAAATTATTTAATTAACTTTAATTGTTCAACCAATCTGAATTAATTTAAATTAATGGTGTGTGGTCGACTCTTCCTAAATACAATGTCTATGGACCGTGCAAACTTGATCATGTGATATCTTTCAATTTGATGGTTAAATTTAGAAACCGGACACACCGTCGCGATCGTTAGAATAACAATCTCATTTTCATGATATGTAATGAATGACATGATGCATGTAATGCAAGAACAAATTGATGCACGTGATGCAAAGACAAATGCATGTAATGCAAGAATGTTTTTTTGGTATATGGATGGTCACTCCAGTCATTTTCCTTAATCAAATCATGGGTGCAAAATTGAGTGTCTAGAACTGCCTTCTCTAAAGGTAAATACCGTGTCTCAACCTCCTGTAAGGACTTACTGATATAGGAGACAGGCCCCTAGACCCTATCCTCATTTCTGACCAAGAAGAGACTAACAGCATAGTCCACGACTGCTAGGTATGCATACAACACTTCATTCTTCTCGGGCTTGGAGAGTATTGGAGGACTTAACAAGTACTACTTAAGATCCTCAAAAACCGTTATACACTTCTCCATCCACCGAAAATCCTTCCACTTGTGAAGGAGCTGGAAAAAGGACGATACCTGTCTGTTGATCGAGAGATGAATCTATTTGAGGCAGCTACCATTTCAGTCAATCTTTGCACTTCTTTGGGATTTCGAGAAGGGTTTAAATTGTCAATAGCCTTAATCTACTCAGGGTTGAACTCAATCCCATGGTGAGTGATCATGTAACCCAAAAACTTGCCTGATATGACCCCAAAAGAACATTTAGAGGCATTTAGGCGTAACTTATGCTTTCTCAAGACCAAGAATGTCTCCCCCAAATTGGCTAAATGCTTTTCTGTCTGCCTGCTCTTCACCGCAATGTCATCAATGTATGCCTCCACATTCCTTCCCAACTGTGACTCAAACATTCACGTCACTATTCTCTGATACGTGGATCTTGCATTCTTGAGGCCAAAGAGCATCAACCGAGAATGATAGTTCCCATTAGGAGCATGAAAGGCCGTATTCTCCTGATCAGGTAATGACATAGGTATTTGATGGTAACCTTGGAAGGTGTCCAAGAAACTCATTTAAGGGTGTACCACCGGGGCATCCACCAATTGGCCAATTCTAGGGATGGGGAAGGGGTATTTTTGGACAAAATTTATTCAAATTAGTGAAGTCCACACAGAATCGCCACTTCCTATTCTTCTTCTTAACCACCACAGTGTTGGCTAACCATTCGAGATAGAAGATCTCCTTAATGGCTCTAGCTTGCTTCAACTTGTTGACCTCGACCTTTACTGCCGTGGCATGATCCTTAGATGATTGTCGAGGAGGCTATTAACATGGCACAATCTCAAGATTAACGTTCAATTGATGACATATAAATCCAGGGTCAATCCTTAGGACATCATAAGTAATCTAGTTGAAGGCATCAATGTTGGGCTCTAGAAACTTCACCAACTATGCTTTTTCCAAGGATGGCAACTGGGATCCCACCTGAAAATATTGTTCCTAATCCTATCCTATTATCACTCTCTCTAGATCCTCAAACGACTCTCCAGATGCCCGCATCTGTTGCCCCCTTGTAGGGCCTTTCTGTTGCTATGGGATTGGATCTTTAACCACCACAACAGGATCCGAGGACTACCTCGTCATTGTTGATACCAAGCACTGCCTAGCCATGGCCTGGCTACCCATCAATTCTCCCACTCTCCCCTGAGTAGGATACTTAACCTTAAGATACAAGGTTGAGGACACAACACCCATAGCATGAAGCCAAGGTCTGGCTAGGATAGCTGTGTAGGGGGAAAAAGCCTCCACTACAATGAAGTGAACCTGCACCTCGTCATCCCCGGCATGTACTAGTAACCTTATCATTCCTTGGAGGACCACCATCCTACCATCAAAGCCCACCAACGGTGAATCATACCTCTCTAAGTCATTGAGCTTCAAATTTAGCCCCCAATACAAATCGGGGTATATTATCTCCGCTCCACTTCCCTGATCAACCAACACCCTCCTTATGCCATAATCCCCTATCCTAATAGTAACCAATAGTGCGTCATCATGTGGTTAACGAGTTTCCTCCTTATCCTCCTCAGAGATATCCAGGGTAAGGGTGACCATCCCTCTGGCTTTTTAGAAGACTGAACATTGTAGTTCAAGTCACAACCTTCACCTACAAACATAACCCAAATACCCGGGCCACCACTACCCTTGGGCTTGGCAAAGATCACATTGATGGCACCCAACGCTAGCTGAGGAGCGCTATCCTGGCTAAACTCAGCCCCCGGGTGACTAAACTACTCTGCAAGCTGATGCAAAAACCGATTGAGCTTCCCCACCTTCACCAACTGGCTAAGGTGATTTTGCAGGGTTCTATAATCCTCAGTAGTATGTCCCCTGTCCTTATGGTAATGGTGACAGAGGTTTTGATTTCTTCTAGACGAGTCCCTGCCCATCTTATTGGGTCATTTAAAATAAGGTTCACTCTTAATTTTCTCCAATATTTGATACACAAGCTCCTTAAAGAAGGAGTTGACCAACTGAGCTCCTGCGAATTATGGTTGATAAGAAAAATCCCTTTGTAGGAGATTACCCTTGTATCCCACCCTCCCCCCCCCCCCCCCCCGAGAGTCCCTCATATCCGAAAACATCTTAGCCTTACCCTTTCCCTGGTCCTCCTCCACCCACTTGTACCCATCTATCCGCTCCATAAGTTGGCACATGTTCAAGGCGGACTTCATCGTTAATGACTTCCTCAACTGTGCTCGACAAGGAGCCCAACCTTAAAAGTCCTCACGGCCACATCCTCAAAGTCTCCATCAATCTCATTATATGTTTCCCAATACCTGTTTGAGTAAGTCTTATGGGTCTCTCCTTCCCTCATCGCCATAGACAGCAAAGAGTCTAAAGGCTTAGGGACTCTACTGCATGTTATGAATCTGGCCCCGAATTCCCTTGTTAGTTCCTTGAAAGACCCCACTAACCCTTCCTCCAAGGCATCAAACCAACGCATAGCTATGGGCCCGAGACTAGAGGGAAACACCTTACACATAAAGGCCTCATTATTGGCATGGACCACCATCTTTTGATTAAAGTGGTTGATGTGCTTCACGGGATCAGTTCTTCCACTGTAAACGGCAAATGTCGGTTGAGAAAACTGATGAGGAAGCATGGCCTTGTTAATCCTCCTCACGAAGGGTGACTTTGAAATTTGCTATAAGGCCTTACTCATTGCATTGTTCTCCATGCCCTGGTGAGAAGGCCTTTTATCACGCTTATGACTACCTGTCTTCCACTTATTCTGGCATGAAAAGGCTAAAAAGGACTCACTCGATGGAGTTCTAGACCTGTGATGATATGAACGGTCCCTACTTCCCCCAAAACCATCACTTGGTGGGGAGGATGGGCTTCTCATATCATGCTCCCTACGCCTCAGCCTGGCACGCAAGCGATCAACTTCCTTCTACAACTTCCGTGTTTCCTGATCATGTGAGACATGACTCCTAGTCCCTGAGTAACTCTGCTCAATACACTTAGTATGATAAGACTCCACCATAACATTTGGAGGGTGTTGCCTATCCCTCCTTCGCTCCAAGTTGACGAACTTGTTCTCCCTTTGTGAGCTAACTAATTCCTCCCTATCTTGGCCCATGTTAGCCATAAACACTTAAGACAAGACCACAACACCTTGTTGTTTCATACAGATGGCGCTAATTGTAAGGATAAAAAATTCTATCAACTCAAGCCCACTTAGAATAGTGAGTTTGTAGGGTTCAACCTAGGCCCAAATCAATAAATTTATAAGAGAGAGAATCAAACAACAAGAGAAGGCTTAGCCGGAGGATAAGAATAAGGGAGGAAGGCTTCATTCTATAAAATATGTAGTTCAGTGTATTAATACAAGCTTGTTTGAGGAGGCCAAAATTACACAGAATAATAAACTGTTCATGTTCTTCTCTCAGTGTTCTTATCTTAATGTTCCTTTCTCAATGATATTTTCTATCAGGATCCCTTTCTTTGGGAACCTTCTTTTCCTTAAATAGTCTCCCCTACTTCACATCTTAACCATCCATCCCTTTCTAACCAACCTCCTCTCATGACACTTGTCTCTTTCTACATTTGAAGAATGTGGTCGAAGGAGTTTGCTTAGCTGTGACTTGCACTATTCAGGTCACTTCCTCATCAATGTAGTTGATAAAGCTATTGCCCACCAGTTAATGCGGAGGCTACAGGCTACCCCAAATTAGAAACTTCCCCTGTGATCTCTGATTCCCTCTTATCAGATCCCTCTTCCCACTTGAAATGCCTCAGAGTCCTTTTGACTTATTTCTTTCTCTCCCCGAGCAAACTTCCTCCTCGGGCCCATGGCCCATGGCATTCCCCCCCCCCCCCATACTGCGACTCTTCAACTTCATCCTCGGTCCTCGAGCACCCACATTTCATATCAATTAGTAGTAACTAATAAGTTACCCGTGCGATGTATGAATAATTTTGTGATATTTTATTTAAGACGGTTTTGAAAAATGTTATACATATATTATAAAGAAAAGTTAAATTAAATTAAAGAAAAGAAACATATACGCTTTAAGATATTAAGTAGCATTACTGTATATTTGTAGCCTTCTTGAGGTAAGATTATTATCTTTTTAAAATTATGAAACCAAAAATAAATGCAAAAGAGTAATAGGATCTTTAAAATCAACTTATTGGTGTTGCATTGACAAATTTTATACTATGAAATGAAAGTATGCCTAACTCTCTCACCATCTTACATTCATCGACAGTGCAATATTAAGACATAGTGTGAGTAAACGCGTATAAATGTGTCTTATAGATGATTTAAAACCATGGTAGAATATAATTTTATATTGCACACCAAATATTCTCTTTACTTATATATACCCAAGACAAAAATTATCTAAACATAAATCATATTTAAACCCCTAATTTAAAAAGAAAAAAGAAAATAAATTACCCGTAGGGATTTTGGTGGCTTGATGGTGGTAGGAGACCAGTATAAGGAAAATTATTGGATACTTCGGGAGTACCATAAATGCATACTGTCTTCTCTCACATGAATTGCGAATCACACCATAAATTTAATTAGTGAGACCTATAGTTATGTAAGAAGAGGGAGTACGCATTTATGATACTTCGAGAGTACCTAATAATTACCCCCAGTATGATAGAGGTGTCGATCCCTCATATTCCTTTCTCTCTCTCTCTCTTGCAAATATTTTTGTCAATTTTAGGTCTTTTATTTTGATAATAGTGAAACATTGTGTTTCATTTTACAATCCACAATGTTTTTGTCTCTCTCTATCTCTCCTTATGGTCTTATCTTGCTAGTTATTACTTTTAGTCCCTAATCAAATTTAATTTAAATTTTTTTTTTTTGCTTTTGTTTTTAATAGTAAAATGGTGGGTATGCTAAAATATGCGAAGATGAGAAAAAGATGTGCTGTAAACTTAATTAATGTGAGATTAATGAGATAATGATAAAAATAAGTTAATGTGAACTTTTAGATAACAAGAAAAAAAACTTAATGAAAAGAAGTAAATAAAAAAAAATGTTAAATGTAAAATTAGAGCATTATATGACAGGACCTCAAGCAATTCTTATGATGTATCTGCTTTTATATATAAATATATATATATATATATATATTCAATAATTTATTTACTTATTTCAAAAGTTGTGCAATGACCTTACTCGAATTTGCCTTGGGATTCCAATTGATCATAGATAAAAGTAAAAAAAAAAAAAAGTGAAAAGAACATGTGAGGACAGGGCAATAATCATGTGAAGAAAGTAGAAACATCCTAAAAATCTATTTCATAGATGTATTGGGGGAAAAAATGAGACCATATGAAATTAAATTTCAAGGGAACCCACGGGTCTACTATAGTAAAGTTAATTAAGCTCAACAAATAAATTAAAGTGTTACTACACTAATAGTTTCAAGTTCTCCAATTCTTCAATTCTGCCTAAACATTGATGTACATGGGGAAAATAGAAGTCACTGGCCACTAGCACTAGGAATGGAAGACGGAAGAGCCATTCTCATCTCCATGACTTTCTTGTGAGAGTTGGAATGCAAATAGCTCACAAAAGTAGGACTCTTTGCTGGCCTATACTCTGGCAGCAACCTACCAGACTTGTACCTTACCCCACATGCATTGCATAGAGTCTTTGGACCCAATGGTCCAGCCCTCCACTGTGGGGTCCTTTGTGCTAAGCAATGGGTGCACCTCCTTGGCATTTGATGCTGCTCATTGCTACCCTCCAAGGTCCCTAACTTGTCCTTGTTCATCATCCTCTTCTCTTCCTCCTCCTCTCCTTCCTCTTCTCTTGTTTCTTCTTGCTCACCATGTCTAATTAGTATGTTGCTTTTCTCCTTTTTGGGTAAAATAAGTTCACTGTCAGCCAACCAATAGGCCTGTTGGAGTAAAGGAGGGTCTGAGCTAGCCATGTTGATAAGGGTCTGGTGTTGTGGGTTTGGGTGGTGTGACCAAATGCTTGAAGGCTTAATGGTTTTGGGTGTTGTGGCTCTTTTCCTTTTGCTTCTGGCCTTGCCTGGCACAACAAAATTTTGTAGGGAAGTTGGGTTCTGTTGGAGTTTTTGAAGGGGTTTTGAGGATTTTGGACTTGCACTTGTATTTGTATGTGTGGTTTGAACATCAGTGGGTGTTGGGAGGCAGTTTCCTGTGCTCGATAGACAGTCTTCCACAAATACTGACAGCCATTCTAAGCTAACATCCACTTCCTGCAAAATATTAGTCACATAAAGCCCAAAATTAGTAAGACCCATGTGAGTATATGCTAGATGTTGGTGAAATGTGACATGGGTATGAAAATATTAACCAAAATATTTAGCATGGGAATTAACACACATAGAACCAGAAAAGCACAAGAAGGAACAGAAAAAAGGAAAACTATGAGTTGGAAATGAGCAAGTATAAAGAGGCAGAAGAAATACCCAAGTGGTAGAACATTTAAAAGTAGAAACAAACAAAAGAAATTTGGAGAGCTGCACCACTAGGACTTTGCTCATAGAGAGAGAGAGAGAGAGAGAGAGGTACAATGAAAAGCTATACATAAAAAACTCCCAAGAAAGCAAAAGACTAACCGTGTTCTGAGCAGAGAAGAGGTCATCAAGACTAGTAGAGAGGTCACCAAGTTTGGAGCAAGGAGGGGAAAGGACCTGCTCTTGCTGGTATTCACCGGAAACTGATATATTCCGGCAAAAATCCATGGCCACAAAGCAAATAATTGTAGTATGTTTGAACTTTGAACCCACCTAAAGAGTAAAGAGTGAAAGAGGGAAAAAAGAGGAGAAGTGAAGAAAAGTGTTTAGTCTTGCTATAAGCTGTCTAAGTCTGAGTGCACCCTTTATGGCCTCGTTTTCTGTCGGCAGAAAAAGCTAAAGAAAATCAAATTTTTACTCTCTCATCAATCAAAGAGAGAAAGCCAAAGCCCACATCCCCATCTCTCCCTGGCCCCTGCCACACCCAGAAATCTAAGACCTCATATATATATATATATATATATATATATATATATATATATTATATTATATATATATATAGAGGGTTGAATTCAAGTTACATTTGGTGTAACTCTAAATAATATTACACCACTCAATATTTTTAAATTAGATGCGAATATTGACAAATTCACCGTTAGATTACATTATCTTTGTATATTCTTCGTGCTTGCAAAATTTCAAGGTAATCAAATATTAATAGTCATATAATCAATTAATTGTTAAAGTTCAAATTTTTGTAGTTTAAAATAATGCATAAAAAACGAGTTTATGGATCAAATGGTAAATAGCATCCGATTGATATGAAAATATGCATGCATGTTAAGAACATATAGAACAATGTAATTCAACGGTTAGATTTTTAAAATATTAATTCAATAACAAGTTATTGAGTGGTGTAACATTGCTTAGAGTTACACCAGGTGTAACTTGAACCCAACCCATATATATATATATATATATATATATATATATATATGACCTTCTCTTTTACCTTGCCTTTTTTTTTCCTCTTGATTTTAACAAGTTCCATGTTTTTTTACTGAGCATCTGCACTAGTTTTTTTTTATTTTATTAATCTATTTTTATACTAAAAAAAACTTTTTTCTATTTTACATATTTATTTTTATAAAACACCCACATTAGTTCATCTATTCTATTACATCTTTTAATAAAATAATCAATTTTCTCAAATTTTTTATTATTTCTCTCAACTATCCATTTATATACGCGCGCTCCCTCTCCCTCTCTCTACCCATTTATGATTTGGCTCTCTCTCTCTCTGTCTCTCTCTGTCTCTCTCTCTCTCTCTCTACCCATTTTTTAGATCAACCGTCCCTCTCGGTCTAATCCTCATCATCTTAGTCACAAGCACCAATCCACAGCTCCGATCAGGTAAGACCTAACAAGCACCAATCAGGCAAGACCCATCTCGGTCACAGCTCCGATTAGGCAAGACCCGACAGCTCCGATCAGATCCACAAGCACCGATCCACAGGTCCGATCAGGTAAGACTCGATAAGCACCGATCCACACATATTTCAAGCAAAACCCGACAGCACCGATCAGATCCGAGATCTCCCTAACTCCGATTCGGCTCCAATTAGGCAAGACCCATCTCAGTCAGATCTCCCTATCTCCATTCAGGCAAGACCCACGAGCTCCGATCCAGTTAAGCACCGATCGTTCCACAAGCACTGGTCTGTGTTTGTGTATCTTTGTGTTTTTTTTTTTTTTTTTTCTTTTTTGAGCAAGTGTATCTCTGTGTTGATCCTGTTCATTTGTCTGTGTGGATGTGTTTGTGTGTGGGTGTGTTTGTGTTTGTGTGCCTCTGTGAAAAAAGAAGAAGACGAGGAGAGAAGTTACTGAGTTTGTTGAGTACGGAAAAGAGAGTGAAAAAAAAGAGCGAACGGGAAATCATTAAAATAATAAATGGACGATCTACAGTAGCCGTGTATATTTACACGGTTACTGTAGCTCGTAGATAGATTTGCATAATTTTACATAGCTTTACACCTACAAATAGACATGGCAAAACGGGCGGGCCGGGTCGGGTTCGGGTCGGGTCAATCGGGTTACGGGTCAAACGGGTCACGGGTCAAAAACAGGTCATCTTAAGCGGGTTAAAAACGGGTTCGGGTCAATCGGGTTGCGGGTCGGGTCGGGTTGACCCGTATTGACCTGTATTTTTCACATGAATTTTTTTTTATAAATAAAACATGTATTTGTCATTTGAAATGTTATGCAACAAATTATTTTATGTAAAATACATTATTTTAACTTCACAACTTATATCAAGAATGAATTCAGTTAAACTTTTTTTTTTTTTAATAGAAAAATTCAGTTAAACTTATTAATACTTATTAAATAATTTTAAAATTATACAAATCCTAACATTGCTATCTAAAACAAAATAACACAAACATAAGAAAAACAAATACACGTTTTATTTCTACACAATATCAACATTCCAAAATATAAAACAAAATTACAAATTACTTATTGGATAACTCATTTGATAAATAATAAAAACATATAAGAAATTTACAATCTTGAAAATTAATTTTATAATCTATTATCAATTGTGGTTGACACTCTATTTCAATTTGAGATATACATTAAAATTTGATTGCTTACTTATTTATACATGGTCTCTTTTATGAATATCATATCATTGTTAAGCAACACACACTTTAGGAAATATTATAATTTATTTTGAAAAGCCGTTTATTTTGGACATAAATTGTTAAAAAATGTGTCTAAGCATTCATAATTTATGCTAATTTGATACTTTAGCTTCACTATTTTTACACTTGTAATTGTTTTTCACACATGTTTACAATTTTAAATCTATATTTTTAACTCTACTGTAACCATATTATCTTGGCATGTACTTTGCTATTTAATATCTAAAAATCTTTACTCATTACAGAATGCTCAACTTTTTATCTTTCAATTAATTTGCATATGTAAATATATCAATTGTTTTCTTAAAACTCACAATAAACAATTAAACTACTATTGTTTTAATTTTACTTTTTTTTTACCCAAAAAAAAAAGTTTTAAAAAAGTTATTCGGGTTCGGGTTCGGGTTCGGGTCGGGTCGGGTTGACCCGCAAAAAACACGAAAAATTCGGGTCGGGTCACGGGTCAACCCGTTTTTGTTTCGGGTCAAAAAAATCGGGTTCGGGTCGAGTATTTTTCGGGTCGGGTCGGGTCGGGTCGGGTCAGAAAATTTTGACCCGTTTTGCCATGTCTACCTACAAATGTGGGTGTTTTTTTGACCAAAATGTGTAAAATGAAGGAGTTTTTATATTATAGAAGACTTTAAAAGAACTGGTGTGGATGTTCTAATAGTATTTTTGGTATTGTCATTTTGGGGAGAAAAAGAGTCATTTCAATTTTTATATAAGAACGCCCATTTTGTTTTGCAATTTTTTAAAAAGAAATTTGCGTTTTTAAACTGGAAAAATATATACTGTATATTTTTAGATCACATCACATGCATGGAGTGCTTTTCAAAATCATAAAAAAAAGTTTCACATCGCAATATTTCAATATATATATATATATATATATATATATATTTTACCAAACGCTAAATTACGTTTTTTAAAAATTATATTCTCAAAAGCAAATTTTAAAATTATTATTCTCTTAAAACATACATATCCAAACAGGGTAAAAACTGTACAATGTTCTCACTTCATAAAACATCACATTTACTGTACGTGGGACTTACACAATATGAGTGTGACATTATATGGAGCAAAAACACTATATACTTTTACGTATTCAAAAAGCTAATCCAAAGATTCATATAAAAAAAAAAAAAAAAAAAAAGCTAATCCAAAGTAACGCTAATCTAAGTATTACTTAGATTAGCGTTTCTAGATTACTTAGTAAGTAATCTCTCGTCTCATTAAAAAGTAGTGGTAGCATGCTTTCATTTTAGAATTTTTTTTTTTAAATTTTTATTTTTATTTTTTTAATTTGGGTATATATAGGAGGTTTCTGAGAGAGCCAGAGAGCAGATTTGCAGGAGTTACTACTAGGGCTACATATATAGCCAAAACTGGTCAATATGCGGTGATACTGCTACACTCCTCCTTTTCTTCCAAAAGAGAAATCTTGTGAATTTGTGATTGTCTCTCAGTTTCAGAATTGGTCTTACCAGAATAGCAGTGTACATCAAGGCACTTGACTCTTCAATTTTTTATTTTATTTATTTAAACACAAGCTTGACCAGGTTGAGCTTTAATTGGTTTGGTCCAAGTAATCCAGGAGTGGGAATGTGGATTATATTTTAGTACTAGGAGGCTACTAGCTAATAAGAGCGTCATCATCAGGTGTTTCATAAAAAATATCATTTTGATACATCAAAAGTCTATTTTATTATTTTACCACATCATTTTACAATATCTCATTTATTAAATGTTTTATCCTTCAATTCTATACATTAAAATAATATTTATTACACATTAAAATAATATATTATCTCTTCCCCATTATCATGAACAACAGTAACAACATCAATGGTACAACCACTGGCCACCAAGATCCACTGTCGCAACAACATTGACAGTCACCACCGGCCATCACCCCCACAGCCCACCACCACCACTGCCACTGCCACTGCCACCGCCCATAACCAACCCACCACTCCCCAGATCAACTGAACCACCACTTGTCGCCTACAATTTAAAAAACAAACACAAAACCCATACCACCCCCATAGCCCACCATCACCACAACTCACCCATCATATCAGAACCCACCATCACCACCACTACAACCCACCTCTACTGCAAACCAACCACCACAATTACTCACCAATATCAGATCAACCCAAATTGTAGCACAAAAAAAAAAAAAAAAAAAAAAAAAAAAAAAAAAAAAACCCACAACCAGAGAGAGGCAGAGTGAAAGGCGAACAAAGAGGAGAGGAAAGTGGGTGAGATCGATGGCGGCCTCGGGGTGAGATTGGCCGTGACTGGAGAAGGTGAGACTATGAGTGAGATCAGCGAGATCGAGCGTGGCTGAGCGATATTGACAGCGGTTGGGCAAGATCGGCGGTGGTGGCTTCAGAGGGTGAGAGAGATTGAGAGGAATCGGTGAGAGGAACAAAGGTAAGAGAGAGGGAACCGATGAGAGAGAAGAGAAAAGAACAAGTGAAGAGAGAGGAGAGAGAAAAGATAATAAAAAACTATTAAAATTTATACCATTTCTGTCCATACCGTCTCAAATAATAAAAAACTATTAAAATTTATACCATTTCTGTTCGTACCGTCTCATATTTGAGACGATACTGTAACCGTGTGGCATATTTTTTTAGATTTGGAACATCTGATAAAGCTCTGTTTTTGGTGTTTGGTATGCCAAATATGTCATATTATAGCATTTAACACATTTAACACACCTGCTACGAATGCTCTAAAGGCTAAGGAATAGCGTCATTTCAGTGATATCGTCTTGATAATTGCTATTTGATGAAACCTATATCACTACATTTTAATACTATGTTTTTTTTAGAGAATTTCAACCTATAGCATCTGCTTTTGACGATAGTTCTTTATCATCAGACTAAGACATCAATCAATTTATGGTGCAGACGAAGATTGAACCCTAGATCTTTATATAACCATGAGAGACTTTGTCAGTTGAGCTGACAAATACTAATTAGTTGCTGACAAACACTATTAGATTTTCTTTTGGGTAATCTCATTTATTAATTGGATATTTGATATTTCACATATCAAATGATTCATCCAGTCAAACAAATTTGGTTTCAATCAATGTGCCCATTAATTTAAAATAAAAAGCAAGTCCACTTTTTAAGGATTCAATTCATAGATAAATTACCTGCTATTGTAAAACAGACTTTTCTTCAAAAAATGTAAGTTTGCAACCTACCCCAATTAATCAAACTACTATTATATCATATTAATAATTTCAGCTTCTGACTAATTCCAATAGATGTGCAAAATCAGAAACATTGTGGGTTCAACGGCCAAGATGTGCATGGTGAAGCCTTGGTGGGTCATTTGTTGGATGGGTATTTATTTGAAAAATGAATGGTATTAAATAGTGCAGTTTTGAAATTGGTTTGATCCTGTGGAGCACCATTACTTGGTTTTGACTACAGAGAATCCTAACCAGGGGCGAAATAAAGATTTCGTTTTTGGGGCCCAAACATGACTAACAAACTTTTGATAATTTAATAATATGAAATATAGTAAAATTCAAAACTTAATTCATAAATGAAATAAAGTTAGTTTTTATTTAGTAATACAAAATAACATTTTGCTAATACATTTTAAATCGATATATTAAAATAAAACTCAACATATTTTTAAATCCTGAAATCATTTATTATCCTTTTAATAAAGAAAATCAAAGAGTTTCTTAGGATATCATCTCTATTTTGTTAGATAAGACTGGTTTTGAGTCTTTTGACAATATTCGTGATTAAAAACACCCATTCCATAATTATAGTACAAACTAGAAGATTAAGTATAAGTACAACTATTCTATAAAAAAAAAATTGGCCGGGCACTAGTTTTCTATAGTTTTCTATTCATCATTATTCATTGACACAATTGACAAGTATTTAAAAATTTTCTGAAATCCAAATGTTGAATTACATAATCCTTATAATGGTGAAAATTCATTTCCAACAATAGTTTTTCATGATTTTTGAATTAATGTGGATAGAACTTGCTTACTAACTAATAAAAAATCATCAATTTGCCAAGAGTCCTGTAACTCAACTGATTGGTATCTCCTAGTATTTCTTGGGTAATTATTGAGTACTTTTGAAATACCATAAATGTGTACTCCCTTCTCTCACATAACTATGGGTCACACTAATTAAATTTATAGTGGGACCTACAATTCATGTGAGAAAAAGAGTACGCATTTATGGTACTTCCGGAGTATTCAATAATTTTTTGTGTTTCTAAGACATCAATAATTCAAATCTTCCCTCCCCATTGTAATTATTAAATTAAAAAAATCATTAGTTGAGTTAAGTAACTCCACTATATGTTCACTAAACCGGTAATTTAATTAATGTAATTGTGAATTTATTGCATCATTGAAACAGCTAATTATTGAGTACTTCTAGAGTACCATAAATGCGTACTCCTCTCACATAATTGTGGGTTTCATTAATTAAATTTATAGTGGGACTCACAATTCATGTGAGAGGGGGAAATACGCATTTATAGTACTCCCAAAGTAATTAATAATTTTCCTATAGAAAATACTAGTCAATAATGATACTCAATTTTAAAGTCATCAATTAATGGCCACAAAAATTAAAAAACACCTAAACAATTTATTAAGTGAACCTACACTGTACAACACCATCCATATTTCAAAATTCCAAAATAATTTTTTTTTTAAATCTCAAATATGCAAACAATTAAAATATCATGACAAAAACCACTTTTTTTTTTTTTAAATCAAATATTTATTTATTCATTTTTGTTAAGAGATTCCTTCTTGTTTTGTAAGTAAAAGGGAATTTTTTTTGGAAGGGACCACTGGCCACGAATATGGGTTCAATGGCTATTTTAATTTTTGAGACTTTTGGGATGATATTTCAATTTTAGAAGGGGCCAAGTATTGCATTTTTTTAACCAAAACTTCAAAATTATTTATTAATATATACTAAGACTTTAATTTTTCAAAAATACAAGGGGCCATGGTCTATTACTAGTGCTGTCACAAATCCTAACCACTAGGTAGCATATGTTATTTTTCATGACAATTTCTTTTACCATTAAACTACGACGCCTATTGGTTTTTATTACAAGTGATACTTGAACTTCAACGATAATTAGGGAAGTTAGTTATTAATAGTGAGTTACAATTGGATAAGAAAAAATGATCTTTTTTTTTTATTTTTTTTTTAGAGTTTTGATTTATAGCATTCACTTCTGATAATAACTCTTTATCATTAGACCAAGACACCAATCAGTTTGTGGTGTAAGTAGGGAATGAACCCTAGATCTCTTATTCAACCATAAAAAATTTTACCAGTTGAGCTAACTAGAACTCACAGAAAGAACGAGTTTTTTATTAGTTTAGCACACTAATCACATCTAGCATATTTGTATTTCTTATAAAAACATGTGTTATTAGTAATAGCAAATGGGAGATTAGTTAGCTAATTATCTTTAGTCATGTGAACCAATTAGATTAGGGTTAGTATTTTATAAATACATGATTATAATTCACAATTATGCATTGAATGCAGAGACGGATTGAGGTGGAGGCCCAAAGGGGCCAAGGACACCCTGGGTCCAATATATATATATATATATATATATATATATTTATAGTTATTATATATTTAATTTTTGTAGTTGGACCCCCTTTTCAAAATCTTAGGCTCCTCTTTTCCTCAATAAGCCTAACTAGTCTCACCCAAATAACAACTATTCAAGCCAAAAATTTAACAAAAACAGTAAAAATATTCACAATGATGATTGTATTTTAGCAAAAAAAAAAAAAAAAAAACTATTTTACCACCAAAGAACCAAAAAATATGTGTTATTGGAGAAATTAAAGCTAAAATTTTTGCAACTACAGTAAACTAGCATAAATACTAGTTGATTGTAGCAAGCTGTTAAAAATAAAATACAATATTTTATTAAGATTATATCTCTTCATTCAATTAGAAAACTCAAATTCTCCCACTTCCTTTATTATTTATATTATTTTAAATGAAGTAATAAAAATAATAGAACATTTGATATTGGGTGTATAGTAAAGTGAGGTGGTCAAATAGATAAAGTAATTTTTGAAGGTGCTAAAAGTTAAAATTTCTAGCACCACCACTCTAACTTCAATAGAAAAAATAAAATAAAATAAAATCCTAACTAGACTATTATTAAAAAAAAAAAACATTATTTTGTCTTTGTTGGTAAACGATTGCATTTTAATGCATTTAGAAACAATGATTTTGAGTGTTTATAATTTTTTTAATACTATAAGAATGCCTATTTGGAATTTTTTTTTTCTTTATACTCCGACTCTCACTAGTTTAAAATCTTGGCCCGTCCCTAATTGAATGAATAAACCAAATTGTTGTTTAGTTCAGTGGGACCTATGAATAGTATCAAAAAGTATAATGAGGCCATGAATAGTAACAAAAATAAGCTAAATAATAAAATAAGCTGGAATCAAACACACACTAACTCAAATCAAGTCAAATTCTTTTTAATTCCCAAAAATTATCATATAATTCTCATCTATCATTTTTAGGAACCGGTGGGTTCCCACTGGGTACGAATAATGTAGCCGGCAATAGACATCCTCACTGCTTCAAATATATTCACTTCAAACTTTTTTTTTTTTTTTTTTTTTTTGAGACTATTCACTTCAAACTTTGAATCACCACCATTTTATTTTATTCAAACTAATTTAAATCACAAACATGAAAACAGACACCTTGATAATCACGTGAGCTCTTGGACATTGAAGCTTGAACACCAATTGAAATCGCCTGTGTATTTTGTCATGGTGTGAACATTCAAATTTGGTAGATTTCTAACATATATAGCTGGCATGACAGTGGCAGACATGTCCCTTGACTTTGAAAAATTGTCCTCATTATTTTTTGGTTTTAAACAATTTGTATTCATTGGTTTATTTGATTTAAAGAAATAAATAAATTAGATAAAAAGTGTGAAATAAGTAAATAACATTTCAGCAATTGGAATATGATAACAGTGTTCAAAATATATATATATATATATGTTAAAGCAAAATTAATTATTTCAAAATGCTGAAATTATTAGATTTTTATTGGTAGCAAGAGTTTCAAGATTGAACCTATAAACATTGGTATCACCTATTGGAATGCGATTGCCCCACAAACAGACATACACGTATGTATTAGTAGTAATAGTAATAGTAGGTGGTTGATCTAAAAGTTTTAACATGGTTAGCTCGGTCCAGGCCTCAATTAGAGAAATTTTACATCCATCTCGAGGCAGGTAATAAATATGGTTAGCAATGCAAGTAATGAAAGAGATCAACTGGCCAATTAGCTCTTACTTAAATGACATTTCTTCTTAATTACCACAAGAGTGTATAGGATGAGATCACGACTTCAACTAATGGAGAGAGAAAGAGATGGTAATCCTACTATAGTTTAGTTTAAACATGAGATATCTCTCTCTCTCTCTCTCTTTTTCTCTCTCTCTCTCACACATATATATATTAAAATTTGATTCAATATAACTAATTTAGTAATTTAATATGGTGCTTTATTTATTTATTTATTTTACAATATAGAAATTTTATTTTAACATAATCTAATTGTATATGTGTGTGTATCTCCTTCTTGAAAACTCGAATCTTAATCCTCGTCCTTTATACTTTATACTTATTAAGCGACTATTGCGTCCGAAAGTGTGAAAAGGTAATTTAATGCGGTGCCCTGATAATGAAGAAAAGGAGCACTGAATTATGAACTCTGGTACTCATAAAAGTTAGACTGGTGCTAGTTAATAAGTTTGCTGAATGATGTAACTGGGGAGTGGAGTGGGGACAGACTACGCATAACAACGGCTACTCATAACATGCAATTATTGTAATACATGACTTGATAAATTTGGGTTTTACCACAAAAAAGAAGAAGGGAATAATGATTAGGTAAAGAAAAAAAAAAGTTCCTATATGAATGTGCAAAGCCTCCAATCCGAAGAACTCGTTCAGACACAATCTGATATCTCGGGTTTGTATTTTCGTGTGTTGATAGGTTTGGCTCGGTTGGGTTTGGTAGAATTTTCAATCTAACCCAACATCACTCTTGATTTAACCCAAGATGACTTGATCGACAATGAATAATGATTAGGTAAAGGAGGAAAAAAAAAAGGTCTTATATCAATGTGCAAACCCACCAATCCAAAGAACCCGTCCAGGCACAATCTAATTTCTCGGGTTTGTATTTTCGTGCGTTGATAGGTTCAACTCGGTTGGGTTTGGTAGAATTTTGAATCTAACCCCGCCAAACCCACACGCTTTTAATATTTCAAAAGATATATGATTTTTTTTTTATAATATATTAACTTGATTTCTTTTGAAATTTGCGACTTAATTTAAACTAGTCGTTAACTCGTACCATATATGAGATATATAAATTTAAAATCACATATATTTAAAAAAAAAAAATTCCTATATGGAAAAACTATTAATTAAAAGTTAATAGAAAAATTATTTTATAATTTAAAATAGTTTCTCATAGGTATTGTATAAGTATCAACCAAGTAGAATGCATATTTTAAATTAAAAAGGAAACCATAATGTTGGGTGGTGGCTGCTTTTGTTTTAATATTTATCCACAAAAAAGAAAAAAGAAAAAAGAATTTGATAGGATATGAACAAATAAATTGTAGTAAAATTTGAATAGTTTCCCATAGGTATTGTATATGTATCGATAAAGTAGGATACATATTTTAAATAAATAAAAAAGAAAAAACTTTGTCTTCTAACTCTCACATGCACCAATGCTACACCCCCACCATATGTATAGAGGTTATTGCAAGCCCTTGTTTTATTTTAATAGCAATGTAAATTGCAACTTTTAATATGAATAATGCATCTCCCCACTCCATATTATTCTACTAATCAATTTGAGATTTCAAAATCAAGTAGGAAACATCTAAATTATTCCCACATGGACTATACTTCTCCTTAAAAAAAAAAAAAGAAAAAAGAAAAACATTTAGACTATATCATGACATTAATATAAAATTGATTATTGATGACATGTGTAAGGACACAATCAAGCCTGGACCCAAACGTGTGACGGGGACAGGCCCAACAGGCCTACACAATAAAATTTGTAGAGGGTGGGCTTGAAACCCAAGTTGCTTTGGACTATGAAAGGCAAAGACGTTGGGCTAGGTCCACAATTGCATGCAGAGAGATTTAGTGCAACACGGGCTCTCCTCGAATATAAGCCGAGGACCTTCTTTAGTAATTTCTCTTGTTCTTCTTTAGAAAAAGTTTTACCAAGTCCCCCTTTACAATGTCCCCCCCCCCCCCCCCCCTCTCTCTCTACTTATATTCCTCCTTTTTGTGCTTCCTTTCATGGAGTTATTAATACAGATGTCTTTCCCAACCACCTCCCTCTTGAAATCTTCCCCCAATGGCCATAAGGCTGATCACCGTCCTCTCAGATTTCATTTCTTCATTAATGCGGCCAGAGGGGTAGGTGTGAAGTCTTTAATGCGGTGGCAGTAGCTTTCTGCAGGAACTTCCCACTTGTTCTCCCATTTTGCAATCCACTGGAGCTTAGCCTTGCTTGTTGAGCTTTATGGGTTCCTCCCTAGGCATCATGGTGTGCCTTATGACCCTCGTTTCAGTTGGCCGAGAAGGCCTCCCTCCTCGAACCATTCTCAATAGCCTATAACCCAACAGTGGGTTTATGGGTCTTTAAGTTCGGTACTCTTGTCATTGTCCTACAATCCTTGAACAGGTTGACCATCTCGGATCAGGCCCAAGGCCCAAATACGTGTTTTGATACTTTTGCCCCCACAATAGCCTCTCAAAAATTTATTTGGCTCCGATCCAAGGAGAGAAATGAATTTTTGACTTGCAAACACCGCCTCCACGTGATTTCCCAAGTGCTGCACGTGAGAAATCCATTTGCCCCTTCTGGAGTGGCTCTTGACGCTTCGTAACCCGCAATGCCCTCATTACTTGCACTGAATAACTCCCTGTTGCCCACGTTCAACGATGAGATGCGAATCCAATAGTTCGAGTTTCTTGCCAAAAATTTGAGCAAGATAACTCTTATGAATCACCACTCCCTAATCATTCAAAACGCTTAGGAAAACACGAAGGCTGCCATTATTCTCAAAAAGCAAACACATCCTGGAAGCATTCATCTCCATTTTCTTTCAAGAAGCTCTCAAAAAGTTGCACACTTTTCTCTAGTAAGTTTTCATTCCATCAAGCCTTTTCTCCTCGGCTGCAGTCCTCGGCCATTAACTTTTGCCCCTTTTTCTTTTTAAATCTCCACTCCTATTTCAACCAGATGGGTAGATTCAAGTGTCTAGTAGATATTGACTCCGTCATGGAAGGATTTCGAGCCAAGTACCATATTCCTCCAGAAGTGGGCCTAAAATACTACCCCTCCGGAGGCCGTAGTTGACTCTAGGAAGGAAGGGCAAGTTGTCATCCCTATAATCGCCTTCTTAGAGAATGGGATGACACTTCCCATGAAAAATGTGACTAGCAAATACCTCTGTAACCATAAGTTGTGTCCCGACCAATGTACACCCAATATGTTTAGGGTCTTAGGTTGCGTTGATGCTCTAAATGAGTAGATGGGCCTACATCTCACATGGCGTGATGTCATCCACCTGTACTAGTGCCACCGGTTGAAAGATGTAGGTTATTACCTCAAGTCGAGGTCTAATGTTGTTAGACTCATATCTTGCCTCCCTAAGTCTAACAAAGGCATGAAGGACGATTACCTAATCGCCTCTGGGAGATGGTATGACAGTCCTCATTGCCCAGTCAAAGAGGGAAAGCCAGGTGTGACTCCCTAGGATTTAGAATTTCTAGTTTACATTTTGCCCCTTTTAGTTTCGTCAGTTTGCCTCATTGTACATCAATGCTTGTCTTGCCTAATCTGTTGTTTGAATTTAACCATGTTGGGTTTCTCTGCTGTCCCTCTTGCAGACAAACAGCATACATCACCCCGCCTGAGCGAAGCTAGCATCTCGGACCTCAACAGAGTCTTGAGATCCGAAGTCTTTGTGAACAAAGACCTACAGGTGAGGGCTGCTCACCTTATATTGGGGTACGAGCCCTTATCAAATGTTTACCAGGAGGTCGGCAACACCATCCTTGCAGGTGACAAGAGACGCAGGAGGATAGACGTCTCAAAGCCCGACTTTCTTGCCCCCTTTGATCTAGTGGACTATCCATCCGTCATTCTCTACACAAGCCCTCTCAAGGTAACCCCTATCCTAGTGAAGGTCGAGGCAAAGGTTTTCCGAGAAGAAACCACTGCTTCGCCCTTATCCCTCGAAGAGGAGATAGATCGGTTCCGTTTAGAGGAGGCTGAGAGACCTTTGAAAGGTCACATAGTTGAGATCTCGGACGAGGAGAACAACTCGGACCGGGGTTCCGGTATTAAAGGCCTTGTGATTGCCCAAGTAGACAATAGCTCCGAGGAAGACGAAGATATGTCGACCTTGAAATCACTCTTCGCTAGAAGGGGCACACAAGCTTCCAAGAGGGGCGCTTCTGGGTCTCAGTCCAAGCAGCCACCTCCTCCTCCTCCTTCCGACCCATCTGTCCCTCCCTCAACCCTTTCAAAGAAGAGGAAAAATGAGAGTGAGGAAGTAGAAAAGGAGTGGGAGAAAAAGCACAAGTAGCAACAGCAACAACAACAACAAGTTGCTAAGGGCAGAGTGCGTACCTTGTCCGTTGAGAGTGGGGAGAGCCACGGGCTGGCCGAGGTGTGCCGCAAAGAGTCCAGCTGGTCCCCTGTGCTGGAGGTAGATAGAGCTCTAATACCTCTCCAAGCTAGCATAAGGGATTTCCAGAGAGGTCATACCTTTCACCTAGCTAATGCCCTAGAGCAGCCTGTCCTTCTGCCCCGGGACATGGAGGACCTAAAGAAAATGGGCCAAACGCGCCTTTTCCTTTCCTTGAAGAGGGACTTGGGTCTGGTACGTGCCACTCCATCTTGTTCAACTTGTTGCTTTCGTATAAACCTTTACCTATTTTCCCACTTCTATGCATTTGTCAAACACTTCTTCAAAGGCCATCCAAGACATTTTTGTTGCTGAACAGCTGGTGGGGAACTACCAGAACCAGGCAAAGGCCGAGCTCGCGGCTAGGATGGAGACTGAGAAGGCTTTGGGTCGCGTCGAGGTTGAGAAGAGCAATCTGACCACTAAGTTGGCAAATAAGCAAAATGAAAGGAAGAGAGCCGATGCTAGCCTAAAGACTGCTGAGGCCCAGGTAGAAGGGCAACGCAAACTGCCGCTCCAAAAGGACGAGGCACTATCCAAAGCTGGGCAGGAGGTCTCAAACTTGAAAAGGGAGCTCGCCCAGGCCAACAAAGTAGCTCACACCATAAGGGAGACCGTGGAAGTTGCCACCAAGGCCGCGTATAATGAAGAGGTCGAGGCGACGGAGAACTGACTAGCCGAAGAGCTAGCAGAGTTATGCAGGGAATACTACCAACAAGTTTAGGCGGAAGTCCTAAACGTGGCGGGAGTTCCTGCTACTTCTGAGTGGAGAAATGCAGAGAAGGTATGGTATCCTGAGGACATCCGAATGATCGAAGATCCTCCATCCACTTCAGTTGCTCCCGAAACTACGCCTCTGATGCAGCCACCCCCAAACCAAGTACCTGTTTCCTCTCCCAAGGGAGTCACCGCTCCTGATACAGAAGGGGAACAAGGTGACAGGGCCAAAGGGCGGCTGAATGAGTAGGCTGGCTAAGATGCCCCTCCACCAAAGGCAAAGGACAAGCGGAAGCAAATTCAAGAATTGCTCGCGTCTTAGGCTGAGTTGAAGCAAGCTGATGTGGAGGGCAAGACTAAAGAGCCCATGGCAAAGCTGGGCAAAGACCCTCCACTGAAGATCAAGGCGTAAGCCGCTTAGGGCTCTTCCTCCAATTAGCCTTTCATTCTCTGAATTTTATGTCCAGTGCTTACCTTGTAATTTTCAACTTCGGTTTCAATGTAAATGCCCGTAGTTTTAATAATAATTTTAAGGTTTTGAATTTGATTTCCTTATGTACTTCATTCACTACCGTACATTCTATCTTACTGTGTCATAAGTTATATGCGTAGCTTAAGTAGCTCAATGCTTTAGAGTATACAGGTCAGATTATTACAATGTTTAAGCTAAGAAACAATGAACTAATGAGAGAAAAATCTTATTTTATTGATGTAAAGAGGTTAAAAGCAGACAGTTGAATGCACAGAGGTATGCTTGAAACCGCAACGAGAGCAGTTTAGCTTTAAGAGTAGTGGTCATGTCCAACCTGACCGCCAAAGTAGGTTATTCAGCACTTAGAAAAATGAATTGCACGCTAAGGGTCTGTTCCATACTTAGTGAAAATGCGTTGAATGTCAATTTTTCCCAAAAGCAAATGGTCCGAGGACCCGGCGTAGCTAAGGTTGATATTAACACTTAGTAAAAAGAATTGCATGTTAACTTTTGCCAAAGCAGATGGTCCGAGGACCCGACGTAGCTAAGGTTAACATTAACACTTAGTGAAAAGAACTGCATGTTAATTTTTCCCAAAGCAGATGGTCCGGGGACCTGGCGTAGCTAAGGTTGACATTAACACTTAGTGAAAAGAGCTGCATGTTAATTTTTCCCAAAGCAGATGGTTCGAGGACTCGACGTAGCTAAGGTTGACATTAACACTTAGTAAAAAGAACTATATGTTAATTTTTTCCAAAGCAGATGGTATGAGGACCTGGCATAGCTAAAGTTGACATTAACACTTAGTGAAAAGAACTGCGTGTTAATTTTTCCCAAAGCCGATGGTTCGAGGACCCAGCATAGCTAAGGTTGACATTAACACTTAGTAAAAAGAACTACATGTTAATTTTTTCCAAAGCAGATGGTTCTATAACCCAGCGTAGCTAAGGTTGACATTAGCACTTAGTAAAAAAAACTGCATGTTAATTTTTCCCAAAACAGATGGTCTGAGAACCCGGCATAGCTAAGGTTGATATTAACACTTAGTGAAAAGAACTGCGTGTTAATTTTTCCCAAAGCCGATGGTCCAAGGATCCAGCGTAGCTAAGGTTGACATTAACACTTAATGAAAAGAACTGCATGTTAATTTTTCCCAAAGCAGATGGTCCGAGGACCTGGCGTAGCTAAGGTTGACATTAACACTTAGTAAAAAGAACTGCATGTTAATTTTTCCCAAAGCAGATGGTTCGAGGACCCGGCGTAGCTAAGGTTGACATTAACACTTAGTGAAAAGAATTTCGTGTTAATTTTTCACAAAGCCGATGATCCGAGGACCCAGCGTAGCTAAAGTTGACATTAACACTTAGTAAAAACGTTGGGTTTTTGTTTGATATTGAAGACTATAAAATTAACAATTAACACAATATAAAATCAACTGAACAAATGGCCTAAATGCCTTCCATTAATAGTAGTACCTTCGCAGGTTTATATTCCAGGGACGTTGTACGGCTTTTTCATCTAGGTCGGCCAGATAATATGACCCTATACCAGCTACAGAAGTTACACGGTAGGGCCTTTCCCAATTAGGTCCCAATTTACCCCATGCTGGATTCTTAGCGATACCTACAGCCTTTCTTAAGACTAGGTCACTAGGAGCAAAGGGCCTTGACTTCACGTGGGAGTCATACCCTTGCTTAAGCTTTTGCTGGTATCAAGTTAGCTGAACCATAGCATTTTCTCGCCTTTCTTCAACCAGGTCTAGCCTTTTTCAAAGTAAGTCGTCATTATTATCTGGGTTAAAGGAGTGCGTTCTCATTGTCGAAAACCCCATTTCCAGAGGGATCACAGTTTCAGCTTCATAAGTCATCAAAAAGGGTGTTTCTCCGGCGAAACTTTGCGGTGTAGTTCGATAAGTCTACAAAACATGTGGCACTTCTTCCACCCATCTGCCTTTAGCATCATCCAGCCTTTTCTTGAGCCCATTGACTATCACTTTGTTGACCGCCTCGGCCTGGCCATTCCCTTGCGGGTAGGCTGGGGTAGAATATCTGTTTGTGATGCCAAATTCCCCACAGTACTTTCTGAAGGCCTTACTGTTAAACTGCAGGTCGTTATCCGAGATGAGGATGTGCGGGATCCCAAACTTGTTAATGATGTTCTTCTAGACGAACTTCTTTGCGTCCACGTCTTTAATGTTTGAGAGGGGTTTTGCTTCAACCCACTTGGTGAAGTAATCTGTCTCGACGAGCAACCATCTTTTATTCCTCGTTGCCCTGGGGAAGGGTCCCACAATATCCAAGCCCCACCGAGTAAACGGCCAAGGACTAGTCAATGGATTAAGGACTAGTAAATGGATTAAGGACACCCCTAGGCTGATGAATGTTGGGAGCAAACCTTTGACATTGATCGCACTTTCTAGTATAATCTTGCGCCTCTCTCTGCATGTTCGACCACCAATATCCCTGGGTAAGGGCTCTATGGGTTAATGACCTTCCTCTCGTGTGACTACCACATATTCCTTCATGCAATTCTTCCAAGAGCAGCTCCGTTGCTTTAGGATGTACACATAGTAGGTAAAGTCCAGAGAAAGAGCGTTTATATAGTTTCTCATCCATGGATAGCCAAAATCGTGGAGCCTTTCTCCGTATCTTGTCAGCTTCGGACCTTTCTTCCGGTAAGACATCATTTTTGAGGAAGGACACTATTGGATCCATCCAACTGGGACCCATTTTGATCTGGTGAATCTGGGTGGCACCACCTCCCGTCCCTGTTGGCTTAAATAAATCTTCAACGAGGATGATCCGGGGTAGGCTCTGAGCCGAGGAGGTTGTAAGCGTGGCCAACGAGTCGGCGTGGGTATTCCTATTCCTGGAGATATGCGATACTACAAAAGATTTAAATTTGGACTACAAGTACTTGGTGCGGGCCAAATAACCTTGCATCCTTGGTTCCCTGGCCTCCAACTTTCCTTCCACCTAGCCGACCACCAGTTGCGAGTCTGAGATCACTTGTACCGCCTTTCCACCTATTTTTTGAATCATATCCATTTCCACTAACAAAGCTTCGTACTCGGCTTCATTATTGGTAGCCGAGCATGCCAATCGTAAAGACTTCTCCAAGACTATTCCCTCCGGGGATATCAGAACTATCCCCACACTAGACCCCTTCTAGTTGGCTACCTTGTCCACGTATACCTTCCATGTCTGGGATTCCTTGCAAGAGATCGTGCCGATTGATTTTCCATCCATGCCCCACCCTTTAGGGTTCTCTTCCACTAAAGGCTCAGCAAACTCTACCACTAGGTCGGCAAGGACTTGACCCTTCACGGAGGTACGAGGCATGTACTTGATGTCAAAGGCTCCCAAGATAGTTCCCTATTTGGAGATTCTACTGGAATAGTCAACATTCCACAACATAGACTTAAGGGGGAGTTGAGTTAACACAACGACCGTATGAGATTGGAAGTAGTGCGGAAGCTGAGATTGGAAGTAGTGCGAAAGCCTATGCGTAGCATGCACCATAGCTAGGATTGCTTTCTCCAACGGTAAATACCGTATCTCGACTTTCTGCAGAGACTTGCTCACATAATAGACTGGTCTCTGTATACTGTTGTCATTTCATATCAGAACCAGGCTGACGGCATGAACAGCCACGGCTATGTATGCAAATAAAACTTCATCTAAGTTCGAGCGAGACATTCTTTAGTCCATTCAAATCCCTTCCACTTATTCAACAGCTAGAAGAAGGGTCAGCAGCTGTTCGCGGATCGAGAGATGAACCTATTGAGAGCGGTCATCATCCTTGTTAACTTTTGGATCTCTTTTGGATTCCGAGGAGGTTGCAAACTGCAGATTGCTGTGATTTGGGTGGGGTTGGCCTCAATCCCTCTGGCCTCAAACCCTCTATGAGTGAGCATGTAACCCAGAAACTTGCCAAACCCCATACCAAAAGTGCACTTAGAGGCATTTAGGTGTAACTTGTGCTTCCTTAACGTCTGGAAAGTGTCGCTCAAGTCAGCCACATGCATAGATATAGCTTTACTCTTTACAACCATATCATCCACATACACTTCGACAGTTTTTCCTAACTGAGCTTCGAACATCCTCGTCATCATCCTTTGATAGATAGCCCCAGTATTCTTCAAGCCAAAAGGCAAGGCAATGATAGTTGCCAGTGGGAGTGACAAAAGCTGTCTTTTCCTGATCCTCCGAAACTAAAGGTATTTGATGGTACCCCTTAAAGCATCTAGAAAACTCATCCGAGGATGGTCGATAGTAGCGACCACCAGCAGATCTATACGAAGCATTGGGAAAGGGTCTTTAGGGCAGGCCCTGTTTAGGTCCGTAAAATCCACACATAGCCTCCATTTTCTACTCTTTTTCTTCACCACCACTATGTGCGCTAACCATTCAGGATAGAATACTTCCTTGATAGCCCCAGCTCTTTTGAGTCTAATAACCTCCTCTTTGATAGCGTCAGAATGTTCCTTGAAAGAGCCTCGAGGCCGTTGCCTTCTTGGCATGGCAGTTGGGCTGACATTCAGGTGGTGACAGATGAAGTTTGGATCAATCCCAAGAACCTCATAAGCATCTCATGCAAATACGTCAAGGTTTCCTCTCAAGAACGCAACTAACTCCTCCCTTTCCTTGGCTGGCAACTGAGCCCCTACTTAGAAGAACCTTTCAGGGTCATTATCTATAAGAACTCTATCCAACTCCTTACACGTGGGCTCTTCTGCCACTGTCTCCCCAGTTGTGGTAGAAGATGTTGATTGCTATGGGATAAGTGCAACCGAGGCCGAGGGCTCTAGCTCTAGCTTGTGCAATACTATGGCTGTTATGCATTGTCTTGCCGCAGACTGACTCCTGATAATTTCTTCAACCTGACTACCAAATGGGAATTTCACCTTGGCATAGAGAGTCGAGGAGACAGCACCCAGAGCTTGTAGGGAGAGTAGGCGTCTACCACGATGAAATCCACTTCAACCATCGCTGGGCCCGACTGCACAGGTAGCCTGATCTGCCCTTTTGGCGTGACGGCTTTTCCTTCAAAGCTTATTAAAGGTGAATCATAAGTCGATAGATCCTCCCGCTTTAAGTTCAACCCCTTGAACAGATCAGGGTACATAATGTCTCCACCATTTCCCTGATCTACCATTACCCTCTTCACATTGTAGCCCCTTATTCTCAACGTGATGACTAAGGCATCATCATGTGGTTGGATGGTCCCCACTTTGTCCTCATCCGAGAAGCCTAGAGTTGGAGGTACGTTATCCTTAATCCTCTTCGGCTCAGAGCTAGAGTTCTCGGCAAGAGCTCGCGCCACAAACATCACCTTAGAAGGGCAAGAATTAGTCCTCCTAGGAGCAGCAAGAATGACATTAATCGTCTATGAGAGACCGCGCCCCCGGCCCGTTTTTTAATGTGTGTTAGGTCAAACCCACGTGAATGGGTGGAGTCGTATTATTGCCTCTCAAAATGGAGGTTTGACTAATTATATTTTTCCCTTTAGATTAAGGGTTTAACAATAGAGTCGCCACTTATTTAATTATTGAAAAAATAAGAAAAGCAAAATTGAAAAATTACTGATTTTATTAATTTTCAATTAAATTTACATTGGTCATAGGAAAATTACATGGCTTTGGTCCTAGATACAATCTAAGATAAAGTACATAGCTTTGTTTCCAAGTTACAATCTAAAAATTGAAAATTACATGAACAAGTATTTGATCTACTAACCCTTGATCTAAGTTCGGAGGTTATGTTACAATGCGGGAAGGTGTTAGGCACCTACCTTACCCGGCGAAACCGGTCTTCTAGACTATGGTGGCCAACATTCATATCATATCATCCAATATGTCAATCAATTTGCATGTTGAATTTAAAGTGTGTTCATGTGATAGATCCTTCAATTTATTAATAATTGCATTTGAATTGAAAAATGAATTCTAGTGAATGTGTGTGGATGGTGATATCCTAGATTCAAAGATTTGAAAGAATTATGAAACAAACATGTTTTTCATATTTTGATGTGAATTTAAGATTAAAACTAGTGTTATGCATGACCATGTGATGAATAACCAAGAACATGTGATGAACACATAAGAACATTCAAACATATTCAAGGGAATTTAAACAGTTACTATCGTGCTTTAATCTTAAATTCTTATCATGACAACACAAAAAACAAGTTAGAGAAAAAGATTATACCTTCATGCAAGATCCATATGGTGGATAAGGAGACTCTTGAGGGAGGTCCTAGGGTGGTGGAAAAGAAGAGTTATGAGAGAGAGAGTAAGTCTCACTTAATACCTTAAGTCTCAAGAAGATCAAGATATGATAAGACTACTCAACTTTCTAAAACTTAAGAGAGGAGAAGAGAGCGGTTTTTTTTTTGTGTGTCCTAGAATGAAAAAGAGGGGGGGTTTATATAGTAGTGGTGGAGGAAATATAAATAGAAGACCATTAATGAGGGTTGACAAAGAATCATGAATCTAGACTTCATTTTAGCCTTTGGAGAAATCTGGTGCATTAAATGGAGAGATTGGTGGGAGCGAGGAGCAAGCCAAAATTCAGTTTTCCCGTAGCTTTTGTAACAGGCTGTAGAGCAAACTTTGAAAAATCATATCTAACTCAATTCTTATCGAAATTATCCTGCACTTATGCTCAAATTGAAGCCCCGGATGTCTAGTTTCTGAGAAAATTAACCTTATTCACAGATTCAAAATATTATGAGAGATATCGATGAAATAGTGAGTAGAGGTCATTTGTTAAAAAATGGTTTCAGCACAATTAACTTTAATAGGTCCCAAATTAACTCCCAATTAACATTAAATGCCTCCAATCACTCCCATTTTAGACTTAATTGGTTCCAAATTTACTCTAATTTTCACAAATTACTCATTGAATAATTAATGTTTAACTATCTAATTAATTAGGTGTGTGCAACCTTACCATAAAATGTAGTCCTAACTAATTAAATTATGAAACATCATTAATCTCAAATTGATTATAATTATAACCAATTGGAATCAATTGTTCATAATCACATATAGTCAGACTCAATTTATGATAGTGCATCTCGACCATTAAAACTTGATTGATGATAACTTTCAATCTGATGGTCCAATTAGGGCTTATGACCAGTTGATTTGATTGTTACAACATCAAGATCAGTTTGGTGAAATAGATTAAGGATCTTATGATCAGAATCAAGACGCATATTTCCAAGGTGAAATTACCCCTTTATCCTTCATGTGAGGTTAAATGTGGGTTGCAAAATGAGGTATCAACAAAATGCCCTTCATTGATAGAGCTTGAAGAGCGAATGTCAATGTATGAAAAAGACATCTAACTTTGCAATCAGCATTTAACCATGGTGAATCTAGATAAGAATGCAGACCATCATGTAATGGATCAAAATGTGGACCGAATCTCCGGGGAAATTGCCTACGTACCTCTTGGTGAGAGGATCAGGTCCAAATGTAGTTAAAAAATGCAACTTTTTTTTTTTTTTTTTTGTTTCTATGTTTTTTTTTTTTTTTGGAACAACAAATGAATACAAGAGATGCTTACTAGTGGTCACGACAAAATGAGGATTTCAGTCGTGATCTTGAATTTTGGACATGCTTCCCAGAGGTTCGAAGGAATTGAACTTTGGACGTGCTTCCTAGAGGTCCGATGGAATTGAATTTTGGACGTGCTTCCCAGAGGTTCGATGGATTTGAAATTGGAAATTTTTAATGAAGATTTGTTCATTGGAGATTTTTCCTTTGTAAAGTGGAGATTTTTCCTTTTGAAGATTTGTTTATGGAGATTTTTCCTTTGAAAATGGAGATTTTTCCTTTTGAAGATTTGTTTGTGGAGATTTTTCCTTTGAAAAGTGGAGATTTTTCCTTTTGAAGATTTGTTCATGGAGATTTTTCCTTTGAGAAGTGGAGATTTTTCCTTTGAAAAGTGGAGATTTTTCCTTTTAAAGATTTGTTCGTAGCGATTTTTCCTTTTGACGATTTGTTCATGGAGATTTTTCCTTTGAAAAATTGAGATTTTTCCTTTGAAAATGGAGATTCTTTATGATCAAAAAGTGAAGAAGATGAAGATGGACTAGAAATGATGAAGACTTATTCATGAGGCAAGAATAATGAGAATAACTTTGGCTGGAAGTTGATGTGGATTGCTGGATAAGTACTTGCTTAATTCTTGCAAAAGGATAATTTCAATTAGTAATGGGTTTATTCATTGAAATGAATTGGAGTACTTACCCAATGCCCCTAGTTTGAGGCATATTCCATGCTTAGATTGAAGCTGAATTCATTTGATGTTGTGACCATTAGGAAACATGAAAAAAGATCATGGTTTGCCATCCTTGATTCTTGCAAAAAGGCTTTCTTTCTCTAACTTGTTAGAAACTAATTATCTTGAAAACATTTTTGGCCAATGCCTCTAGTGTGGACATGCTTGCAAAAAAAATGGATTGATGCCTCAAATGAAAACATGCTTTTATGCAAAAGGACATATCTGCACACAATATAAATAGGCCAATGCCCCAAGTTTGAGCATGCTTGATGCAAAACAAAACATGCACCCAAACAATTTTGTCACATTGTTTTGAATTCGTTCCCTAAAATTTTTTTCGGTGATTGGGACCAGGCCTTTGAAAGGCTGCTTACGTACCTCTCTTGTAGAGGATTAGGTCAAGACGTAGTTCAAGATCTAGATTTTGAAAATGAATGATTTTTTTTTTTTTTAATGAACAAGAGGTGATCCCTTGAACAACCATTTTGGCAAATCAAAGTGTTTAAGAATCAAACAAATCTCTTTGATTAGGAATTATCAAGATCATTAAACTCATATAATCAAATTTGCTTCTTCCTTTTGAACATCGTTAGATTGAGTCTCCAAAGACAATCAAGAAATGAAATGTGATAATATTTAGGAGTCACATTATTGGCTGCAAACAAGGAGACTGTTCCAAGTTTGAAAGTTCTTTTGAGCCATTTGGGGAGTTGAGAATTTGAGAAGTTTTTTCCTTCAACATATCATTCGATGGGGTTTGACAATTTTAAGTATTTTTCCTTTTTAATTCAAGAGAAAATAATATTAGAGTTTAATATGTGCCTACAACTAGCAAGACTTCAAGGAGGTCTTTACTCATGGGTTATAATGTAGGCCAGGTTTGAGTTATGAAATGAATGATATAAAAAGGCTCAAAATTCCCTATGATGTTTCCCCCAACTATGCATTACTCAAAAATCAAGTATTGGAGGAGTTTCTCCATTTCTTCTTTGTCATCTTCTCACTAGTCTTCATTGGTTACTCATATCAACATTATGCTCATTCATCTTGAATCATACCTCTAGACTTTCATCTTATAAAATTCTTCTCTATTTAGGTTGCATCCTTAGGTTCCCAACTTTGTAGGATTTTCCAATTTTTTCTTTTCTTCTTCTTGTTTTCTTTGGCCCTAACTTTTGCCTAGACCGCCCTTTTGGGTTTTCAGCCTAGTAGGCTTTTTTTTTTTTTTTTGCTGTCTTCCATCTTTTGTTTGAACGAACTTTTCTATTGGGTCTTTTGCCTCCCTTGTTTTTCTCAGCTTAAGTCATTTTGATGCACACTTTATACATCTTTCTTACCTTGATGCGCTTGCACATTTCTATGCTTGATGAATCTATTCATTTTTTGATGAACTCTCTTTAAGATTAATCTTGTATTCCTTTTGGCACAATGAATTTTAGGCTCTTCAAACTTGATGCACACTAGAATTTCATTTCTCCTTCCTTAATTGTGTGAAACCTCATTTTTCTTTGATGATCTCTTGTCTTTAGCCTAATGAATTCTCCATTTGTTTTTCATGTCTTCTAGGAGAGATTTATCAATTAGCTTCAAAACTACTAGTTTGAGTCCTCTTCAACATGAGATTTAAGTATGTATATCTTGATTTTTCCCACCCCAGATTTAGATTTTAGTGGGTTCATGCAAGAAAAAGGCTAAATATTTGAAGACTCAAATGGGCTAGCAATGGATAATGAACATTCTAGGTAAGAGGAAATAATTGGGCTAACCAAAGATGGCCTCCTATCCCTAGTAATGCTTTCTTGTAGGCATAGTGACTCAAGCTCTTTTAATAAATTCATCTTAAAGGAAAAAAGTATGAATGCTCTAATGTTGTGAAACAAAAGTCCTTTGAAAATTGGATCGAGTACATGGATTCTTGGGATTTTCCAATGGATGGATTTTTTTGATTGCCTTTTAAGACCATTTCTTCTTATATTCTAAGTCAAGTAACAAAAGTCTTTACATGGATCAAATGAAATTAATCATTCCTTGGTACAAGTTGATTGCTCAAGCCTTTAAACAAAAAGATTTAGAAAATGTTTTGTCCAAGGGATCCTCATGTACTATTTTGAAAATAAGACTTTTTTTTTTTTTAAATCTTGAAAGAAAAAAAAATTGGGTCTTTTTTGAAAAAGTCACTAGGAAGTTCAATAACCCTAGTTCAAAGATTTTTTTTTTAAATGACTTAAGGGCTCAATGCCCCTAGTCCAAAGACTTTTTTCATTTGAAAAATTTTCTCTTTTTTTTTTTTTTTTTTTTTTGGAAAGATTTGGGAATCTTGATTTTTTTTTTTTGGAATTTTTTTTTTTTAGAAATATATACATGAGCAAAGTACATCAAATGCTACATGGATTTTTAGAATTCAAAAAACATAGAAACGTGAAATAAACAAACAAACTTTAAGATTAACCATGATGTTGCAAACCAAATTTGGAGTGAGGCAAAGTTGAGCCACTTGCTTCTTCTTGATCCATTTAGGATGCTTGAGACTTGGTATGCTAGAACCTTGGTTATGATGAAATGGCTTGGGCTTGCACTTGGAAGGCTTGAACCTTGATTATGATCTTTTGGTATTTGCTTGAAATGGCTTGGGCTTACACTTGGAAGGTATGCATCTTGTGAGCTTTTGACCTTTGATGTGGATCATGTGTATACACACCTTTGATAGGCTCAAGTGTTGGGCTTAGACTCATTCAAGAAACAAATTGGGCTTCCATGCCAAGTAGAGTTCAATTATAGGCTTTTAGGCTTGAGTTCACTCATAGCATATAAGGTTCAAACAATTATGATGGGCTCAAGCATTGGACTTGGGCTTATCATGGTCCAAACAATGGCCAAACATATGCATAATGAAATGCAATTACATGGACCAACCTAAAGGTAGGTTCTATGGGTCATTACAACATGGGTAGAAGGTAGGTTAAAGGTTCCCACAAGCTAGGACATCGTACCTCCTAACTTGAGAAGCGAGGAGCGCCGCGTTGGTCCGAACGGTACAGTTTGTCCTTATGAACCACCATGGCATAACCATGATGATCATTGTCGCGGTGGGTGGTAGGTTCACCGCTGGGTATATGAGTCTCAGGAAGACCACAATTTACGGCTAAAACTATCGGGCTTCTGGGCTAGCACATAAATAAAATAGATTTCATTCAAGCAAATGATGCATGACATGCAATATAATAACATATTAGACATATTATATACAAAAAGCAATAAACAAACAATGACATGGTTGGCCACCATAACCTAATTGAAGCTTAGCCCTCAATATCCCCAGTGAAGGCGCCACTGTAAGAGACCGCGCCCCCGGCCCTTTTTTTAGTGTGTGTCAGGCCAAACCCACATGAATGGGTGGAGTCGTGTTATTGCCTCTCCAAATGGAGGTTAGACTAGTTATACTTTCCCCTTTAGATTAAGGGTTTTACAATGGAGTCGCCACTTATTTAATTATTGAAAAAATAAGAAAACCAAAATTGAAAAATTTCTCATTTTATTAATTTTCAATTGAATATACATTGGTCATAGGAAAATTACATAGCTTTGGTCCTAGATACAATCTAAGATAAAGTACATAGCTTTGTTTCCTAGTTACAATCTAAAAATTGAAAATTATATGGACAAGTATTTGATCTACTAATCCTTGATCTAAGTTTGAAAGTTATGTTACAAGGCAGGAAGGTGTTAGGCACTCACCTTGCCCGGTGAAACCGGTCTTCTAGAGTATAGTGGCTAACATTCATATCATATTATCCAATATGTCAATCAATTTGCATGTTGAATTTAAGGTGTGTGCATGTGATAGATCCTAATTCAATTTATTAAGCATTGCATTTGAATTGAAAAATGAATTCTAGTGAATGTGTATAGATGGTGATATCCTAGATTCAAAGATTTGAAAGAATTATGAAACAAACATGTTTTTCATATTTTTGATGTGAATTTAAGATTAAAACTAGTGTTATGTATGACCATGTGATGAACAACCAAGAACATGTGATGAACACATAAGAACATTCAAACATATTCAAGGGAATTTAAATAGTTACTATCATGCTTTAATTCTAAATTCTTATCATGACAACACAAAAAACAAGTTAAGGAAAGAGATTATACCTTCATGCAAGATCCATATGGTGAATGAGGAGACTCTTGAGGGAGGTCCTAGGGTGGAGGAAAAGAAGAGTTATGAGAGGAAGAGTGAGTCTCACTCAATACCTTGAGTCTCAAGAAGACCAAGATATGACAAGACTACTCAACTTCCTAAAACTCAAGAGAAGAGAGGAGAAGGGTTTTTTTTGTGTGTCCTGGAATGAAAGAGAGAGGGGTTTATATAGTAGTGGTGGAGGAAATATGAATGGAAGACCATTAATGAAAGTTGACAAAGAATCATAAACCTAGACCTCATTTTAGCCTTTGGGGAAATCTAGTGCATTAAATGGAGAGATTGGTGGGAGTGAGGAGCAAGCCAAAATTCGGTTTTCCCGTAGCTTCTGTAACAGGCTGTAGAGCAAACTTTGAAAAATCATATCTGACTCAATTCTTATTGGAATTGTCCCATTCTTATGCTCAAATTAAAGCCCCGGATGTCTAATTTTTGAAAATATTAACCTCATTCACAGATTCAAAATATTATGAGAGATATCGATGAAATAGTGAGCAGATGTCATTTGTTAAAAAATAGTTTCAGCACAATTAACTTTAATAGGTCCCAAATTAACTCCCAATTAACATTAAATGGCTCCAATCACTCCCATTTTAGACTTAATTGGTTCCAAATTTACTCTAATTAAAAGATAATTTCACAAATTACTCATTGAATAATTAATGTTTAACTATCTAATTAATTAGGTGCGTGCAACCTTACCATAAAATGTAGTCCTAACCAATCAAATTATGACACATCATTAATCTCAAATTGAGTATAATTATAACCAATTGAAATCAATTGTTCATAATGACATATAGTTCGACTCAATTTGTGATAATGCACATCGGCCATTAAAACTTGATTTGATGATAACTTTCAATCTGATGGTCCAATTAGAGCTTATAACCAGTTGATTTGATCGTTACAACATCAAGATCATTTTGGTGAAATGAGATTAAGGATCTTATAATCAGAATCAAGACGCATATTTCCAAGGCGAAATTACCCTTTTATCCTTCATGTGAGGTTAAATGCGGGTTGAAAAATGAGGTGTCAACAGCGTCCCCAAAGGGGGTCTTGAAACGTCATTACCCTAATTGGCTGGACTAGGATGCTCTCCCTGCCCGTCAAGCCGATATAAGAATTGCTTCAACTTTCCCTCATTCACCAACTGCTCTAGATAATTCCATAAATTCCTGTAGTTCTCTGTTGTGTGACCTCTCTCCTGATGATATTGGCAATGAAGGTTCTGATTACGCTTCGTGGGGTCCCCTACCATCTTGCTGGGCCACTTGAAATATGGTTCATGATGGATTTTCTCAAACACCTGTTGCATGGGTTTATGAAACACGGTGCTGACCACTTGTGAAGAGGTCGGACCAGACTGCCCAACGAAATCTCTCCTCAGCCTATTGTTGTTGTATTTGTTCGACCTGAAATCCCTCCTCTCTTGAAAGATAACCTTCGCCTTCGCCTTCACCTTCCCCTTTCCTTGTAGCTGATCTTCCTCAACCTGTTTGTACTCGTTGATGCGATCCGTGAGACGACGCATGCTTTTGATAGTCCTTTTGGTCAACAATTTCCTCAGATCGTGCTCGTTTGGAAGGCCGACCCTGAAGGCGCTTATGGAAACATCGTTGAAGTCCCCATCGATCTCGTTGAACATCCCCCAATACCTATCGGAGTACGTCTTGAGAGTCTCCTCTATCATGGCCATAGATAACAGTGAATCTAAAGGATGAGGCATTACAAGTAATAAAACGTGAGCCAAATGCCCTGGCGAGCTCCAAGAAGGAATCAACAGAGCCTGCTTTTAGGCCATTGAACCATCTCATCGCGACAGGTCCCAAGCTAGAGGGGAAGACTTTGCACATCAAGGTCTCATTCTTAGAGTCCACTGCCATTCTCTGATTGAAATGACTCACGTGTTCCACCGGGTCCATTCGCCCATTATAAATGGTAAAGGTTGGTTGGGTAAATCGCCTCGGAAGTTTTCCCTTCTCAATCCTACGAGTGAAGGGCAATTTGGAGATTTGGTAGAGCGCCTTGCTCAAAGTATTGTTGGCCAAGCCCTTAGAAGAGGTCTTCTTACCCTTAGGGTCGTGAGGGTAGTCGTCCTCGTAGGAGGAGGATTCACTAGGAGGAGTTCCTGACTTGGGGCTGCCGTTGCTACTGCGAGAATCTACTAAAGAAGGATCTAAAGGAGAGGGAGTACGCCGTCATTTCTCCCAACGCAGCGTCTTCTTCAAATCGACAATCTCCTTCTGCATGGCTTTGACATTTTTTTCACGAGAGGTTCTGCTTCCAGCCCGTGTATGACTCCTCCCGCGCGTATGCTCTGTGCGCATACTAGTTTCTCGATCTCTTTCCTGTTTTAGCTGCGAAAGGGGATCCTCATGCTGGGATCCCATGGATTCTGCATGGTGTGAACCTGAGCCTTCCATGATACTTCACGTCCTTTTTCTCAAGGTTTTCCCATAAACGGTGCCAATTATAAGGACACAATTCAAGTCTGGACCCAAACACGTGACGAGAACATGCCTAAGAGGCCTACACAATAAAATTTTTAGAAGGCAGGCTTGAAACCCAGGTTGCTTTGGGCTATGGAAGGCAAAGACGTTGGGCTAGGTCCACGATTGCATGCAGAGAGATTTAGTGCAACGCGGGCTTTCCTCGAATATGAGCCAAGGACCTTCTGTATTAATTTCTCTTGTTCTTCTTTAGAAAAAGTCTTACCAAGTCCCCCTTTACAATGTCCTCCCCCTCTCTACTTATATTCCTCCCCTTTGTGCTTCCCTTCATGGAGTCATTAATGCAGATGCCTTTCCCATCCACCTCCCTCTTGAAATCTTCCCCCAATGGCTATAAGGCTGATCACCGTCCTCTCAGATGTCATTTCTTCATTAATGCGGTCAGAGGGGTAGGTGTGAAGTCTTTAATGCGGTGGCAGCAGCTTTCTGCAGGGGCTTCTCACTTGTTCTCCCCTTTTGCAATCTGATGGAGCTTAGCCTTACTTGTTAAGCTTTACGGGTTCCTCCCTAGGCATCATGGTGTGCCTTATGACCCTCGTTTCAGTTGGCCGAGGAGGCCTCCCTCCTCAGACCATTCTCAATAACCTATGACCCAATAATGGGCTTATGGACCTTTAAGTTCAGTGTTCTTGTCACTGTCCTGCAATCCTTGGACATGTTGACCATCTCAGATCAGACCCAAAGCCCAAATACGTGTTTTGATACTTCTGCCCCCACAACAGGAAAATTGTGGTTTTGATGGTTAGGAATAAGCTCTTCTTCTTTTTATTGATGACAATTTTTTTATAGAGTGGTTTTTCCAAGATCATATGAGGGTTCTATATATAACATACATAGTACTACAAATTACACCAACATTAGAGAAAATTTGATTGATGAAATAGTTTAAATCTAATGTTTTAATCATAAAAACAAATTTTTACAATTAAAATTTACATATAGATTTTTTATACCAATAAACTTGCTCACAAGTCACAACAATAATAATATTATAAAGTAGTAATCATAGAGAGTTAGAGCATGAAAGATGGCAACATGTCCTTACCTCTCATTTACTTTGACCAACTCCATGGATACAACGTTACAAAGTGGTCTCATGAAGTCTTGTACCCTCTTTGCAAAATCTTCAATTTGCTGTGTGTGTTTTTTTTGTGAAAATTTGAGTGAATATGAAGGGTTTCAACCTTGGCGGTGTTTATATTTGTTGAAATTTTTGTTATAGAATTTTAGTTGAAGTAGAATTTTTAAGCTCTTGAAACATATATCTAATAGAGTTTTACTTAAACTAAATTATTGTAACACTTGATAAGATAATTACATGTTGAAGAGAATGAAGTAGAATTTTCAAGCTCTCGAAACATATATCTAATAAAGTTTTATATAAACTAAACTATTATAACACTTTATAAGATAATTACACGTTGAAGAGAAATAATAAATATATAAGATATAAAACTTAAAATTAAAAGAATCTAAAATAAAAAGAAAAAGAAAATTGTGGTAACGTGGAAAATTGTAAGAGCTCTAGAGGCTTCAATATATATATATATATATATTAGAATTTCACTCCTTATTAAGTTTGAATTAATAAAAATAATTTTATTTAAATATTGCGCTGAAGTGAAAAATTGTGAGAGCCTCAAAGGCTTCCATTTTGTTTTTTTTTTTTAAGTCCTATCATAATTTTTGTTTTTATATAGATTATCAACGTTTGAGATTGAGTTTAAGTTGGACTTGTTAGAGAGATAGAGTTTCACTCCTTGTTAAATTTTGATTAAACAAAAATAATTTTGTTTTCAAAAAATGATAATGATAGTTTGAGTTTAAGTTGGACTTGTTATAAAGATAGAATTTCACTCCTTGTTAAGTTTGAACTAAACAAAAATAATTTTATTAAAATGAAATGGTAATTTTATTTAAATATTGTTATGGTGTGGAAAGTTGTGAGAGTTTCAAAAAGACTTCAGTTTTATAAATATATATAGATTAGTTAGTGTACGGTGCATTACTCCTCTGTAAGCCCAATACCCATGAAGCCCATCATAACAATGCCACAGTTACAGAGCCCAGAACTCATTGGACCTCAAACTATAAAGTATTCAGCGCGAATACACACTTTATTGGGCCATGAACGTGGCTCGGACAATCCTCGACACCCCACCAAAAAGCCAGGAATCACTATGAAGCCAGTTACAACATGAACCATAATTGTGAAATCCTACTTGGTCGGGGAATGCAATCTCCTGAGGAAATGAGTCCCAGTGAGTTTGGTGAAGCCTAGGGAGTATCGCTGCTGAGCAGTCCATCTAGCGGTGGAATTAGTTCCAATGCCAATCTCACCACCTCCCACTCCCAACTAAACACCCACTTAAGGGTAATAACATTGGATCTCCCCTTTCACTTGCCATGAAAGCAATCATAACCCTCCCACTAGCCATGGGCTATAAATAAGAGATGGGAATTTGAGAAAACATAGAGAAAAAAGGGTGATCATTCTAGAGAAAATAGGGAGAATAATTCTGAGAATATAGGCATTTGGGTTGCCGAGCATAGAACCACCCATTGCAGGAAATCCAAAAGCTCACAGTATAAATAAATTGTGAGCCCAAATATAGTTTAAGCCCAATAACTACATTTTGGGTACGCACAGTTAGCTTAATTTATTTTAGTATTTTGAGACTTTGTTTTTTATCAAAATGAAATAGCAAATCCTATTGTTTAAAGTCTAATTGTTTATTCAAAAATTTTCTCCAAACTAATTTGCAGGAATTTCTACCAATTATATAGTGACTCATAATGTTGATGGCACGAAAAATGTGGATTTTCCCATCTTAAAGAGGTGACGAGGTGAAGATGAGTTTTGCTCACTCCTGAATGTTTATATAAATGTTTTATTTGATATATATTTAACTAACATACATACATACATACATACATACATACATATATATATATATATAACCAACATGTGGATTGCCTAGTTGGTAAGATACTGGATCAACAAGTCTCAGAACATGGGTTCGAGCTTCAACGACTAACTGTCCTCCTTATATTTCATCTCCATCCCAAGCGGTCGACCTAAAAAATAAACAGAGTTTGGAAGCGGGTAGGGGGCTACTATATATATTTCTTTTATGCATATTCTATCACTATCTTTAAACACACTTGTTTCTATTTTTTGCTTAGTACTCACATGGTGGTTCTTTTCCTTTTTGTTTCATCTTTATCTCATCAATGTTCTTTTATACATGTTCTATTACTATCTTTAAAACACTTGTTTCTACTTTTCGCTAAGTACTCGAATTGTAGTTCTTTTCCTTTGTGTTTCATCTTTATCTCATCAATGTTGGAGTAACCTCATCAAGATTGGTAAAATATTTTCAACTTGCTTGAAACATAACCAGTCCCGCTATCGCCGTAAATAGAAAACGAAATAGGGATGGGGCACCCATGATCTAGCCCAACCCTACCCCGTTGCCATTTGCTTCATAAAAGCATCCATATGTATTATTTAGATAAGTCATATGGCTCATTAAATAATTAATATGACTAAAAGTATACATGGATAATTTTATCAATTGCCAAGTAATGGATTGAAGGGATTTTCTTCCAAGTCAATTTGGAGGTAATCGTTCTCTATTAAATGATGGACTTAAATAGTTGAATGAAAACTAGTTTTTCTATTAGGTCTAGCAAAATTGTCCCAACGCAAAGACCTAACTCCTATGGGTTGGGTTAGGTTAGCATTTTCTCAACTCAATGAAGGTGGGTTGAGTTGAAAAATACTTTTGATCATGTGAAGAAAATCAGTAAGCTAGATGCTCTGAATTAGAAAGGTCTACTGGCTGTCTTGATGGCCTGAAAAACAAAGCACAGTGATCAAAGGTGACAGGGGTTGCCGGCCAATAACCCTCCGATGACAAAGTTAATTTTCTCTCTATTATTTTGGAGTTCCAACTTTTTAGGAGATGTAAAACGTACCTTTGTTTCATCTGAATGAGTGTTTATATAGTGTTCTAAGAGCAATTATCGGGTTTGTATCTTCTCCCGAATTTGAGGTGATGTGTGGGTTCAAGGATAAGTTCCTCAACTGTTTAGGAGTTACATTTTTTACACGTAACGGTCACTGGAAGTTATGTGTGTGATATGGAGTAGTACACACTCATGAATTTTTCCAAGTGTCAAGGTCTCGTCCATAGTTCCTCGTCCATAAGGCATCCAGACGTGCATATTTCATCCTGAGGCCCTCCAGTCATACGTACCTCGTCCACAAGAGAGGTTCTTCTTTTCCGGATGAGGTAAGTGGTTCCCTTAGACAACATGCCTTGGTGTTGACCTTTGACCATGCAACGCTTTGTCCAAGCACCTTACTTGTCTCGAACGATCTCCATGGATGAAGTTGGAGTCGTATTTTATCATCCCCTATCAATTGCCTCCTTGTCCATGGATTGTCTAGAAAGCACATCTATTGATGTTACCCTTTGGACGCGTGTCATTATGCTAGCTATTATGGGTGCCACGTGTCATGATTTAATTTGTGACCGGTCATGTTAGATCGTTTTTCGAGGGACGTGCCATTTGTCACATTTTGGCTGCTCACATCGCTTCGTGTACTAGGGTTCAATGCCTATAAATAGTGGAATTCCTCCGATACCCTCCTTACTTTTTGAAATTTTCTTCTTTAACATCCCTCGTCCTAGCGCCTCGTCTAGAAGTTCCTTGTGTCCATAGTCTTCCCTCGTCTAGATCCAGGTATTTTCTCCATCTTCGTCCTCAGGTTTTAAGTTTTCTTAAAGAATGTCAGAGGTAGTCTTTTCCTCGTCTAGCGATAGTGTGGACAAAGCCATAGACGAGTACCAAGACCTAAGTATTTTTAGTGGTTCTAGTGATAGCAGTGGTTGTAGTAGCAATAGTAGTAGTGATGGAAATATCACAGATGAGTATACGTCTGGTGTCCCTGGGATTCCTTTAGAGGTATTTCAGGAAGAACTTAGGACAAGGGCTAAGTCTGGTTCTAGGGCTGGCACAAGCGCTCCTTCGTCTTCTGCTCAGGACGAGGAAGAGGTGGTTTATAGTTGTGCCATTGGGGTTGGTTCTAAGACAGATGAGAGAAAGTTAGGCCTTTTTAAGACTTGGTATCAAATCCCTGAAAGTTTAAATCCTAGGGTTTCTGTGCGTGATGAGTGGTGTTGTCAACCCCATTTTGGTGTTGCCATTTATGAGGCTTACCTCTTGGAAGGTTTGAGGTTACCCTTAATGCCTTCGCCAAGAAGTTGCTTTCTAGGTTCGGTTTAGGTATTTGTCAGTTTAACCCTAATGCATGGAGGCTAATTGTCTCTATGCAAGTTTTGTGGAGGGAGGTATTCGACGGGGATCGTCCTCTCACTGTGGACGGATTCCTCTTTTGTTATAAACCCTCTGAGATTTCCCAATCTCTTGGCTTTTATCAGTTCACTGCCAGAGGGAAAGATTATAGGATAATTAAAACCTTAGCCACCTTAGATAGGAAATGGAAGACAGAGTTCTTCTTCGTCTCTGGCCCTTGGGCTGGACGCCCTATTGAGGTTGGCAGGGATCCATTCCCTCCCTACACAGGAGAGTTAGGGAACCTTCGTCCTGAAGGTATGGCTAGCTGTCCTTTTACTTCTTGTTACACACTTTTTTTTTTTTTTTTTTTTATATTATAGTCATCTAATCACCCTTCTCTCTTTTTTGCAGGTGCTAGATGGCCTCACTTGAGCAGGTTTTATCTTGAAAGAGTTCAGAAAGCTCGTCTTTGCCCTGAGAGGGACTTCCACTCTTTGGTCACTCTTCAATGCCTCGCTATTTAGGGACTTGGTCTTGAGCCTTCTTTTGAAGCTACAGCCCATAAGCGCACAGTCCGTAGGCGTAAGTTTTTACTTAGAATGATCTCTCTCTCTCTCTCTCTCTCTTTTAAAAAAAGTGATTCTAACAACTGTCTCTGCAGGAATAGCTACCATGAAGGAGAATAAGGGCAAAGAAGTGGCAGACAAGGAAATTGGGCAAGGGGTGCAATCCCAGCCTCGTCTATCCACTGGTGACAAAAGAAAGAGCCTTTCATTAGGTGTCGATTTAGGGAATTTTCCAAGCCTCAGGACGTCCAAACTAAGGACAACCAACCTAGTCCTTTCCCCGGACCTCTTAGCCATTCTGTTCAAATTCTGGACGTTGATCCAAAACCAAAGGATCCTCCGTCTTTGCAAATCCCGTCTAGAGTCGAAGTCCCAGACTCGTCTCAACCTTCTCACCAGGTGCCTCAAAATCTTCTTGAAAATGAGGACTTGGCTTGGGAGAAGTTTGAGAGGGTTGTGACAGACGAAGATGTGATGGCATGTTACAACATATCTTTGAAGGATTTTGAGCACCCTGGTGTTCATGATCTTTTTAAGGTATGTACTTTTTATATATGTTTATCCCATCCTGCTATTAGCACGTATGTATGTATTATAATAAAATTTTAATATATGCAGGCAATGTCTAAGTTCATCGCCGCGTCTAGGCAGGCAACCGAGCTAAACAAGATGAGAATTCTGTTGGAAAGGACAATCAAGAAGGGAAAGGACGAGTCCAAAAGGTGGGTTGAGGTGGCTGCTAAGGCTAAGGATGACGTAAAAAAGCTGCAAAACCACGTCAATGAGTTAGAGGCTGAAGTCCAAGAGAAGAATGCTCGTCTTGTTCTCCTTCAAAAGAAGAATGACGAGTTAAACGCCCTCCTTGAAAAAGCCAAGGGAGACGCCATTGCAAAGTTTAAGGCGTCCAAAGAATTCACTGATTCAATGGACACCAACTATGCAGCTGGGTTCGAAGACTTTAGGATAGACGCCATGGAGAAATTTCCTGAGATGGACTTCAGTGCTATCAAAATCAACCTTGGTAGGGCTTCTACAAGCTCCCTCATCCAAACAAGCTCAGAGGATATTAACGTGGAGGACGATGCCACGACATTGCCACCTCAGGACGACCCTAATGCCGATGCCCCTCCTATTTAAGACGAGATTTCTAATTTGTTCAAATGTTATTAATTGTTTTTCCCTTTAGTTTGGTCCATTTAGTTTTCAGACCCTTATTGAAATGTATTTGAGTACAATTATCTCGTCCAAAGTATTCTAGACGAGTTTATTAACAATTATCTTTTAAGGCTTACTTCGTAAGGGTTTTTGGACGGTCGTCGTCTACCCTTTTCTAAACTTTAATAAATGTCTATTTTCATCCATTATTTGTTATTGCATGGACGAGTTTACCCTCAGTATCTCCGCTGTTATTAAGATTGGCATACTTTTTTTTTTTTTAAAGTATTAGAGGGTCATCCATATGCTTTTCTCATGGATGATGTTAGAGGTTCGTCCATGTGCCTTTTTCTATGAACAACGCTTGAGGTTTGTCCACAAGTTTTTATTTTTTAATTTTTTTTTGTGGACGACTTGTGCTCGCATGGACGATTCATGATAGAAATGATGGTCTTTGTCAGACGTTTGCCTCTTGTCAGACGTTTGCCTCTTGTCAAAGACGTCTCTAGTGTTTGACTTGTCCTAGAACACCTGATTGTTTTAGTCAGATGCTTGTCTATAGACTAGTGCTTCACTGTATAGCCTTTTTTGCCTTAGCTTATTTTTTCTTTACTTTATCCTCGTTTTGAGGAAAGCTTATGAACATTACATCCCTGTGTCCAATGATTTTCATTCGTCTTAGAGTTTTGCCCCCCTTATGGGTATTATCATGGAAGTCAGATTTATGCAAAAAATACATTGGAAATCCAACCCATATCATTATGTAAACATTGTTCACAAATATGGCTCCTGCTTAGAAGCTAGTGCCTTATGAAAGTACTTAGGAAAATACTTAAAGAAAAATACATAATCTCGTCCTTCACAAACTTGTCTGTAGACGGTGCAAAAGTTTAAGAACTAGTGCACTTTTATTCTTAGTACACACTATACACCATAGTAGTAACAAAAACACAACAATTAATACTTAGTAAACACCATAGCTGTGACCTCATCCATGTCTATTACCTTGTCCAAGCTCATTCCACGTTTCATGGATGCTCTAATTTTCGTCCGTCCATAACTTCCAAGTAATACGACCCCTACCTCTTGCAGTTGATTACCCTATATGGTCATTCCCAATTAGGTCCCAATTTTCTATGAGCTGGGTTCCTAGTTGCCAAGGATACTCGTTTGAGAATGAGGTCCCCTACGCTGAAGTGCCTAGGTTTCACCATGGCATCATGTTACCTAGCCATAAGATTTTTATATCTTGCTGTTCTTTGCTCCGCATCCATCCTTACCTTATCAATGACATCGAGGTCAAGACGTAGTTGTTCTACATATTCTTTTTCCTGATAATTCATTACTCGATGGTTAGCCATATGAACTTCTGCAGGTATGACCGCTTCACTTCCATGGGCTAACTTGAAGGGGGTTTCTCCTGTCAGGGTTCTCACAGTTATCTTGTAGGCCCAAAGAACACCTGGTAACTCGTCTGGCCATATCCCCTTTGCCCACTCGAGCCGAGTCTTGATGATTTTCAATAGGGATCGGTTTGCTACTTCTGATTGTCCATTCACCTGTGGGTGGGAGGGTGAGGAATAGTGATTCTTGATTCCAAAATGTTCACAAAAGTCCCTGAATGGTGCGTTGTCAAACTGTCATCTGTTGTCAGATACTTGCACCCTAGGCATTCCGAACCTACACAGAATATTCTTCCAAACAAAATTCTTAACGTTTTGCTGGGTAATTTTTACAAGAGGTTCGGCCTCCACCCACTTGGTAAAGTAGTCAATCCCCACTACCAAAAATTTTATTTGTCTAGTTCCCGGGGGGAAAGGACCTAGGATATCCAGTCCTCATTGTGCAAAGGGCCACGAGGCCATCATTAGGGTCTGGTACTCCAACGGCTGCCTAGGGATGTTGCTATAGCGCTAAAACTGGCCGCACACCTTGACATAAGTCTTAGCATCTGCTTGAATCGTAGGCCAGTAGTAGCCTGCACGAATGATCTTATGGACTAGCGATCTAGCTCCTGCGTGATTTCCACATGCTCCTTCATGAACCTCCCTTAAAACGTAGTTTGACTCGTCCGGAGTTAGGCACCTTAGGTAGGGCTAAGAAAAGTCTCGCTTGTATAGCAATTCGTTTATAAGGACATACTTGGCAGCCCTGATCCTCAGCTTTCTAGCTTCCTCCTTGTCTTCGAAAGCCTTCCATCTTTGAGATAGATTATTATTGGGCTCATTCAACTTTCTTCTCCTCCAATTTGCTATATATATGGGAGGTCTATGCTCGGCATGTGTTGGACCTTGCCATACTCGTCCATAACTCCTCCTGTCGAAGCTGCTCTTGCCAAGGCATCTGCTTCCATATTCTCCTCCCTCAAGAGTTGAACAAAACTCACTTCTGAAAATTTTTGTACAAGTCGCCTCACTTTGTTGAGATACTTCTTCATCCAATCTTCCTTGACATCGCACATTCCATTCACTTGATTGGTGACTAGCTAAGAATCTCCTCTGACTATTATTGACTCTGCTCTTAGGGACTTAGCCAATTCCAGCCCTTTGAGTAAGGTTTTATATTTAGCCTCGTTGTTGGTAGTTTGGTACTATAGACAGGCTGCATACTCCAACTTAACACCCTTCGGGGACTTGAGTATGACTCTAATCCCTCCTGCATATAGTGTGGATGACCCATCTACATTGATAACCCACCTTTTTGTTCTTTCGTCTTTGTCTAGGTCGTCCTGGCTTGGAGTGAACTCCACAATAAAGTCTGCCAGTGCCTGCGCCTTTATCGCGTTCCTTGGCCGATAGTTGACATCAAATTTGCTGAGCTCCACTGCCTATTAGATTAGCCGTCCTGCAGCTTCCAACTTGTTCATTGCTTTCTTTAGAGGATGATCCGTTAGGACAATGATAACATGAGCTTGAAAATAGTGTCTCAACTTCCTAGAAGCCGTGACCAAGGCAAAGGCTAATTTCTCCATCATCGGGTATCGTCCTTCCGCTCCTTTAAGCGCCCGGCTCGTATAATATACTGGTTTCTGAATCCATCCTTCTTCTCTGACCAACGCCGAGCTTACAACGTGTAGGGTCACCGCCAAATACAAATACAACTCTTCACCAGGTATAGATGGACTTAGTAACGGTGCCGTTGTGAGGTAAGTCTTCAAATCTTGAAAGGCCCTCTGACACTCGTTCGTCCACTCAAACTCCTTCCTAAGGACTTTAAATAATGGCAAACACTTGTCAGTAGCTTTCAAAACAAACCTGTTGAGGGCTACAACTCATCCGGTAAGAGACTAGACTTCTTTAATGTTCTTTGGCGGTTCCATGTTGAGTATTGCCTAGATTTTGTCTAGATTCGCCTCAATTCCTCTATGCGAAACCATGAACCCCAAAAACTTCCCTGATGAAACTCCAAAAGCACACTTACTTAGATTCAGTTTCATGTTGTACTGCCGAAGTGTATCAAAGGTCTCTTAAAGGTCGTCTAGATGCTTCCCCTTGTCCAAACTCTTTACCAGCATATCATCAACGTAGACTTCCACATTTCGCCCAATTTGAGGACGGAACATGTGGTTCACCAGTCTTTGGTAAGTCGCCCCCGCATTTTTCAAACCAAAAGGCATTACCTTGTAGCAAAATAATCCTTAGCTGGTAATGAATGAAGTCTTCTCTTGGTTTATCTCGCCCATCTTTATTTGGTTATAGCCTAGGAAGGCACCCATAAAGCTTAGTAGCCTGTAACCTGCCATCGAGTCCACCAGCTTGTCAATGCGTGGCAATGGATAACTGTCTTTGGGGCAAGCCTTGTTTAAGTCAATAAAGACCACACATATTCGCCATTTTCCATTGGCCTTCTTTACCATGGCTACGTTCTCCAACCAATCCGGATAATAAACTTCTCTGATGAACTCCGCAATGATCAACTTCTGAACTTCTTCTTTGATGGCGTTGTCTCACTCAGGAGCAAATACTCTCTTCTTCTAACGCACTGGTTTAGAGTAGAAACATACATTCAGACAATGAGTAATGACACTCAGATCAATACCCAGCATGTCCTCATGACTCCATGTAAAGACATCAAGGCTTTTCTTCAAAAACTGGACCTGTGTATGTTTTACCTCTTCTTCCATGCTCGCCCTAATTCTAGTGAACTTCTCGGATCTGCTATTGTCTAAGGGGACATCTTCTAACACCTCAACGGGTTCCACTATGATTCTTCCCTCGTCTATGCTTATTGTCTATATGTGCTCGTCCATCGCCAACATGGCTAAGTAGCACTCTCTAGCAGCTAACTGATCTCCTTGCATTTTATCCATGCCATGCTTGGTTGGGAACTTGATGGACAAATGGTAAGTAAAGGTTACTGCCTTCCAGCTATTCAAAGTTGGCCTTCCAATAATAGCATTATATGATGATGAACAATTAACTACAAGGAAGTTTACCTCTTTGCTTATCTATTGCGGGTATGCTCCAACCACCACTGGCAGTGTGATGGTGCCCACCGGTTGTACTTTCATCCCTCCAAATCCTACCAAGGACGAATTCACTAGATGAAGCTGATCTCGTCCTAGCCTTATTTGTTGGAAAGTGGGGTAATACAGAATGTCCGCCGAGCTGCCATTATCTATCAACACCCTTCTAGTCGTATAGTCGGCAATGAGTAGGTAATGACAATTGCGTCATCATGGGGGTTATGAACTCTTCCAGCATCCTCGTCCGTGAATGTGATGACTTGTTCGTTAACTTCCCTCATCCTGGGAGATCGTCTTGACAGCTGGATATTTTGAACCACCTTCAGGTATGTCTTCCTCGATTTGGATGACTGAGCTGCTGAGGTTTCTCCCATAACAACTTTTATTTCTCCTAGCGGGGTTTGTGATGACTCTTCTACCTTAGCCTTTAACTTCTCGTCCTTGTGGTCTCATCCAAGGAAATTCCTTAATTTTTCTTGCCTGATGAGGTTCTCTATTTGCTGCTTCAAATCGAAACACTCATCTGTATCATGCCCATGGTCCTTGTGAAAGCGACAATACTTGTTTCTTTTGCGTTTGTTAGGATCTCCTTTCATTTTCTCCTGACACTTCAAGGACGGATCATCCTTGATTTGCATTAGCACCTGCTCTAGTAGAGTATTCAAAGGAGTGTACTGCTGACTTCTTATTAAGGAACTTTCCTTTTTACCGTCTCTATCCCTTTTCTCATCTGCCCAAGCCTTCTTGGGACGAGAACCTTGATCTGGATGACGTGAGTGACCTACTTCCGAATGTTCCGCTCTTTTCCTCTTTTTGGCTATAATCGTGTCCTTAGCATTCATGAAATTCTAGGCCGACTGGACAAGTTCAGCCATGGTCAGGAGCTCTTGCTCGTACAGCTTATGAATGAACAAGTCAGAATTGACCCCATTATGAAAGGCGGCCAATAGTAACTTGTCGTCCATTTCGTCCACCGTCAAGGCCTCTCTGTTGAAACGGGTAATGAAGGACCGTAAACTCTTATTCTCCTCTTGTTCAATAGTTAGTAAATTGGAAGAGGAACGCTTGTGGCATTGTCCTCCAATGAAGTTATTAACAAACATCTTACTCAACTCCTCGAATGATCCGACAGAGTTTGGGAGTATTTTGCTGAACTAAACCCTCGCTGGTCCCTTAAGTGTGGTAGGGAATGCTCTGCACATAATCTCGTGCAGAACTCCTTGAAGGTGCATGGTGGTCTTGAAAGTAGCAATGTGATCACACTGGTCACGATTTCCATCGTATGAATCCAAGGAAGGCATTTTAAACTTTAGGGGTAAGGGATGACTATTGATGGAAGCCGTGAAAGGGGAGTCCGTTCGGTGGACCAAGTCTTCTACGGGGTCTGCCCGTCTTATATTCTCCTTCATTTCATCCATAGCTTTTCTCATCAAGTCCATTTCCCTCTCCAACTGTGGCACTCTTCTTGAAGCAGTACCCCTTGACTGATCCTCGGACTCAACGTTTTCTCCTTTACCCTCTTGACTTTGGGCTCGTCCTTCCGCATGCCTTTCATGGTACGACCTTCTTAAGTTGATCTCCTTATTCAACTCTTGATTTTGGCGGGTCAATTTCGCTATAACGGCATCCATGGACTATATATGTTGAATAGAAGGCAGTTGCACAATAGGTGCTGAATAACGGTCGCGGTAGGGATTACTAGAAGCATCCCTACTTTCCTGGTGGCTTGGGCTGGTACCCCTTGATCTTGTCCAAACCATTCATCCTTTTGTCTGGGAAAGGCGAATTGCAGCAAATAAATGATCAAGCGAAAATAACACGAGAATTATTTTTGCTTTCCCACAAACGGTGCCAACTGATGATGTGAAGAAAATCAGTAGGCTGGATGCTCCAGATTAGAAAGGTCTACTAGCTGTCTCGATGGCCTAAAAAACAAAGAACAGTGATCAAAGGTGACCAGGGTTGCCGGCCAATAACCCTCCGATGACAAAGTTAGTTTTCTCTGTATTATTTTTGAATTCCAACTTTTTAGGAGATGTAAGACGTACCTTTGTTTCATATGAATGAGTGTTTATATAGTGTTCTAAGAGTAGTTATTAGGTTTGTAACTTCCCCCGAATTTGAGGTGATGTATGGGTTCAAGGATAACTTTTTCAACTGTTTAGGAGTTACATTTTTTACGCATAATGGTCACTGGAAGTTATGCATGTGATACGAAGTAGTACACACTCATGAATTTTCCCAAGTGTCAAGGTCTCGTCCATAGTTCCTCATCCATAGGGCATCCAAACGTGCGTACCTCGTCCTGAGGCCCTCCAGTCATGCGTACCTCATCCTGAGGCATCACAAGAGAGGTTCTTCTTTTCCGAACGAGACTCTTGTGGACGAGGTAAGTGGTTCCCTTGGACGACATGCCCTGGTGTTGACCTTTGACCATGCAATGCTTCGTCCCAGCACCTTACTTGTCTCGGACGATCTTCATGGACGAAATTGGAGTTGTATTTTATCATCCCCCATCAACTTCAAATTCAACCCAACTTGAATCATACACACTCTTAGATATGATTATTTCCATGCCAAGTAAATCCTTCTTTGATCAGAATGTTTTTGTTCAAGGCTCTAGTCCTAGCCTAACACCCTCAATGCCTTAACAATTTATAAATTGGAGGCCTTTTTGATAAAAAAGACTCCCAAGATATAAGTGATTTTTGCATTTTTTATTACAATTTTAAGAAGGCGTCCAAAAATTATCGAGCCCATAGAAATTCAGCCATATTGAACTCCTAAAATATTTCACCAAATGAAATTGTTATGAGCGGTGTTGATTAAGTGGCTTAGTTATTATCAATTGTAAAAGGAGATTTTAATAATATCTTGTGTGGACATCGAGTCAGAGCCCGGTAGTGACCCAAAAGTACCGGGCTGGGCCCGGCCCAGTAACATTGAATGGGTCAAGGAAAGGGTAATAGTCAATACTTAAACCAACCGCCCGGGCATTGCTAGTGCCTTAGGGGAATCCACTACCGAGCGTAGTTTAGCGTCAAGTGCAAGTTTCAAGAGAATTCTTAGAAGGGACGAATTTAGTAGGGATTCTGGACAGAGTGGGGACCATTTGGGAAAAAGATAGAAAGGTAATCATTGAGTCCCTACTAAGGGGAGACTATAAAAGGGAAGGTAGGATAGAGAGTGGGGTTGGATGAAATTAAGAGCAAAATATACAAGCGAAAGTTCTCGTATTTCATGGTTGGGCTGTCAAGGTAGCATTTGAGGTTTACCATAGTATGACTTTAGTTATCCTCACCAACAAGTACATTGGGAGCCAATCCTAAACAAGCAAGTACCATCGGATTTGGGTATCACACATCTAAATACACAAACTTAATTAATTAGTAATTTTGCATTTCAAAAAGCAAGAAGATTGGTTTTTAAACAAAAAATAAAATGGAAAGTTTAATAAATATGTAAATACTAAAAAATTTCACTTAGAAGAGAACTTGAATGGTAATAAGTTGACCCTATTTGGCTGCAATTGGGAGGGAAAGGAACCGAAAAAAAAAAAAAAAGAACAATTTTCCTTAAATGTGTCTAGATGTACAGAGAAAAGTAAAAGAAAAAAAAAATATCTTCCCAATTTACTTGCAAAGGAGAGTAAAAGGAGAAAAATATTATATGTGTGTGTGTGTGTGATGAGATATTTTCTTTCTAAGAACATTGTAGCAACCTATGAGAAAGAAGCTGCATATATCTAGACATGTCCATAGGTCGAGTTAAGTTGAATCAGTTTGGGGTTCATACCAAACTGCAATTATTAATTGGTGTCATACATGTGAATTTTTTTTAAATGAGAGATAAGATGGAGACATGATTTAAACCTAAAATCTCCTATTTTGATACTGACGAATAGCGGTAAAACGGTCATCCATTCACAAGGACGGGTAAAGCACATTTTGTTAGGATATATGCCCTTAAATCCTATTGTATGATGCTATGTATGACATTATGTATGACTTAATGTTGTGTTTAATAAAGTTGTTTATTTTTATCTAAAATAATGGTAACATGAATATTTGGACATTATCATATAGTCCATGAGATGCATAGTATGTGATTTATGTGAAAAGTCACAGAAGATATAAATCACAAGTTCTTTGTAAACTCAAAATTTATAGTTCGTAGTCGGTAATGAAATTGGGCATTTCATCTGCGAAGACTATAACGTATCAACTAAGATGATTTGTCTTGATCATGGAAGTAGTGACTTCTAGTTGATATGTTGATATGTTTTAAGAGTTAAGACATATTGAACTGACCGCTGTGAGATTTATTATTCTCCTAACGACTGTCAAATGAATAATAAATCTCACGACTTCTATTTGCATGAACTCTTAATCCTGAGAGAATAATGGACTTGATCATGAGATGTAGGTTGCTTTGATATATCAGGAGTGAGATCTAAAGTGACGGTCAAAACCTCAGTATGTTGGGCAACCACATTTAGTGTTGATGGAACATATATTCTCAAGATGGAATTCATAGTCTCTTAATGGAGATACAAAATATTCCCTTGAGATAAGTTTAATGGGTTTGGTTATTCAGAGAGTTAGGCCTAACCACTTTGGTAAGAAATTACTAAAGTATATATTTATGAAATTGGATTTCATAAATATATGATAAATAACTTTAAAGGATTAAACCGGGTACTCAAGGATAAGATGTAGTGATTTACAAAGTGGCAGTCTACATTTATGACTTTGTATTACTACGAATATTTTATGAAGGGGTTGCGTGTAAAATAAAGTCTTGGGATATAATTTATTAATAAGGCCTAGAGTGCAATTATATTTATATAGTGGTATTAAATATAATTAATGGTAACTTTGGACTTGTCAAGAGTTGACGGAAAAGCCCAAGGCCCATTGGAGCTAGTGTCTTATTGGTCCCTTTTGGTCCCATTCCAAGCCACACACTAAAGCCCAATTGGAAAGGCCCAATAGGCCGGCCCAATTAGATAATCAGTTAGTTATAAAGGGAGAAACATACAGAATTTTTTAATGCGATTTTTCGTAGAGAAAAAGAGAGAGTGTGAGACACACTTTCATTCTCCCTTTGGAAACTGATTGAGAGACCACACATCTTGGGCGTAAAGTGGAATTGGAGTGAAGATTAAAAGTTTTTCCAAGTGCTTCTAATCTTTGTTTTGAAATTCTCCATACCAAGGTACGCTATCTTGTTCTTAAATTCTGAAATTTATAGAGTGCATGTTGTCAATCATGAATGAAATAGATCCTTATTTGTTGCTTCCGCTGTGTGTTTTGTATGAGATGCAAAACAAGATTTTAACCAACACATTTAAGTCTGGATAACTCCCACAAGCAAGCAATGAAAGGTCATCTGCATGAAAGACGAGCCTAGGCACATTAAAGCCAGAAATTAACTCCATCAGGCCAGCTAGCAACAAGTAAATGCACCGGAAGGGTTACAAAAACTTTGATGAGCCAACGGTCATGCGTTACACATTAAAGAGAATTTTCAATGCCATTAAATACTGTAATTCATTCAGGTGAAAACGCCTAGAAAAGCATTAACGGGGAAAAATGTTTAACCAGAAAGCAAGCTATATAAAGCTAGCCAACCTAGGTGAGTTCTCTTCATGAAAAACATATTATACTACAATTATCCTATCAACTCAAAGTGATAATCTGACTTAGGCATCGGTGTGTCCATAGCTAGCACCACACCTGTGATCTCTCTTTTTATCTCTTGCCTTTTCAACAGGTATTGCGATTTGTCCATCAGTAGTGACGAGGAGCATACTGACGAGGTCACATTTGAGGTTCATCAGTTTAGAGCTATCTGTGGGAAACTAGACAAGTCATTGTATCCCTATCGACAAAGCTCTTTAATACCAATGGAATCCGCTACAACAGCACCCCCAGATCCGATAGAAATGGCTTAACAAATTTGAGCTCTAACCTCAAATGTGCAAGAGCTAATGAAACAGAATAAGGAGTTAAAGCGCCGAGCTTGTCTTGAGGGCAGCAACACTTCACTTCAACGATGCAACTTCAGTAAACATGACGAAGAAGTTAGCAGCCCTGAGAACAGCAAGGGAAAAGATGCGGCCGAGTGCACCGAGCAATCCACACATGGTAATGATCATCTAATGAAGAGCCTGAGGAGGGAATTGGACGAGGTGAAGAATGCCATGAAGGGGAAGACGGCGATGAATCTCGACAGCATGCTCAAGTGAACAAATTCACCCTTCACCGCTAGTAATTTGGAATGCCCCTTGCCTCCAAAGTCTCGTCTCCCACAACTGGAGGTCTATGACAGCACGAAAGACCTCTTGACCATATAGGGGAGCTGCTAGGTTGTGGTTCAGTAAACTTTGGATGAATATATATAGGTCTTTTCCCGCCACACATAGGGGAGTTGCAGGTTGTGGTTCAGTAAACTGCCAGCATCCTCAATTGTGAACTTCGAACAGCTCAATGACTCGTTTGTCCTACATTTCATTGGAGGGCAGCGTCACAAAAGGCCAATCTCTTACTTGTTGACTATAAGGCAGCAAAAATGGGAAAGCATAAGAGATTATGTGAAGAGCTTCAGTAAAGCTATTCTCGAGATTGAAGAGGTTGACGACCAAGTTATAATGATGACCTTTCAAGTTGGACTCAACAATCCCGATCTCGTCTTTTCATTGGGAAAGACGCCGCCATTGTTCAAATCTTAAAAGTATATGAATAGGGAGGACACTTTCATTGCAAAAGGACTAATGGGTAAATGGAAGAAGGAAGAAACCAGTGACTCCCAGGGTAAGAAAAAGGACCGCAAAGACCATTCGTTGGAAATCAAGGCTAGTAAGAGCAGCCCAAAAATTCCAAAGAAGAGGTTGAACTTCACCCCACTAGTGATGCCTACAGACAAGATCCTACTGCAAATTAAAGATGAACTTGGCCTGAAATGGCCGAAGCCGTTAAGCACGTCCTCTAGGTAGCGAAATCCAAAGAAATATTGCTATTTCCACAAGGATCACGACCATTACACCGATGAATGTCGTGATTTGAAGGAGCTGATCTAGATGGGGAAGCTCTAAAAGTTCGTCAAGAGAGATCATTAGTCTCGATCAAGGGCAGAAGATAAGTCTCACGACGACAATAAGGATGATGGACAAGACCATCCAAAATAGGTCGTAGGGGAAATAAGGATGATAACTGGTGGACCAATATCAGGAGGATCATACAAGTCCTTAAGGAGGGCCTATCAAAGACAGATTAACAACGTCCACGTCAAGCATCCCTCTGCAAAATACTGTCGGTTAGAGAATGACGATGTGATCCTTGGATGACCAACATTAAATTAACTCAAAGCTACACCCTCGACCTACTACCTCAAGGTGAAATTCCCAACCCCACATGGGACTGGAGAAATACGCGGAGACCAGCAATTAGCCTTGGAATGTTACCAGGCAATATTAGCTTCCAAAGAAAATCATGCCTGGATGGTCAAAAAGGAGCTTGAGAAGCCTGCCAAGGATTTAGAAGATGTGAAGCTAGTAGAGGGAGATCCTTCAAAAGTCACCAAAGTCGGAGGGGGACTTGACCCACCATTAAAAGAAGAAATAGTGGAGTTCCTGAAGAAGAATCTAGATATTTTTTCCTGGACTCATAAGGATTTTCCAAGCATAGACAACAGGGTGATAGAGCACCGATTAATTGTCGACCCAACAAAAAAGCCCATCCAACATAAACGAAGGGTTTTCGCTCCTGAAAGGAATAGGACCATCATGGAAGAAGTGGAAAAGCTCTTAACTGCCGGTTTTATTTGAGAAGTGTTCTATCCCTAGTGGCTTGTCAATGCCATCATGGTTAAGAAATCCAATGGAAAATGGCGAATGTGCGTTGGTTTTATAGACCTCAACAATGCCTACCCGAAAGACAGCTTCCCTCTCCCTAGAATTGACTAGCTCATGGATCCCATAGTTGGCCATGAGTTGCTAACTTTCATGGATGCATTTTCAAGCTATAACCATATTTGCATGAACGAGGAAGATCAGGAGATAGCAACCTTTGTCACTAGCTAGCGGTTGTACTATTATAAAGTCATGCCATTTGACCTGAAAAATGTAGGGGCTACCTACCAGAGACTGGTGAATCACATGTTCTACAAACAGATTGGATGAAATATGGAGGCTTATGTGGACGACATGCTCATCAAAAGAAAAAGGTTAGAGTCACCCCTAGATGTTCTCAGAGAGACCTTGGACATTCTAAGAAAGTATCAGATGAGACTAAACCCAGCAAAGTGTGTATTTGGAGTCTTGTCAAGCAAGTTTTTGGGGTTCATGGTTTCCCAACGAGGAATCGAGGCCAACTCGGAGAAAGTTAGGGCCATACTCAACATGACATCACCAAGAAGTATGAAGGAAGTATAGAGGCTAACTGGACAAATCACAACCCTAAAGAGGTTCATCTTTAGGGCCACAGATAAGTGCCTCCCATTTTTTAAGACATTGAAGTAGGCTTTCCAATGGACAAAAGAGTGTGAAGTAGCTTTCCAAGCCCTCAAGGAATTTTTGTCCAAACCGCCACTTTTGAGTTCGTCCGTCAAAGGAGAAGACTTGTTCATTTATCTAGCTATATCACAAACAACCGTGATCTCGGCACTGATCCGTGAAGAGCTTAAGATTCAAAGGCCAGTTTATTATACAAGCCAAGCCTTCCAGGGTGCAGAGGTGAGATACCCGAGGGTAGAGAAGATGACCTTTACTTTAATTGTCGAATCCAGGAAGCTTTGTCCATACTTCCAAGCTCATACCATCCTTGTCATGACAGACCAACCTATTCAGAAGCCATGAGCAGGCCAAATGCTATAGGGAGAATGGTTCAATGGGCTGTGGAGTTGAGTCAATTTGATATCGACTACAAACCACGAGCGGCTATTAAAGCTCAGGAATTAACTGACTTCGTCTCTGAGTTCACCATGATGGATCAAGACCTAGAAGTTGATTACTGGACAGTATATGCGGATGGGCCGTCAACCGTAGGTGTTGGAGGTGTAGATGTGATCCTTCTATCTCCTAAGAAAGACATTCTCAAGTATGGGGTCTAGCTTTAGTTTCTAGTAACAAATAATAAAGCGGAATATGAAGTAGTACTTACAAGTTTGAGGGTCGCAAAAGCCTTGGCGATTAGAAACTTAAAACTGAATTTAGATTCAAAGCTAGTACTGGAACAGATAACCAAGGAGTATGAAGTGAAGGAAGACAGGATGAAAAGGTACTTAGAACTGACCAATTAGTTAGTTTCTAATTTTGATGATGTCAGGATTAGTCAGGTACCAAGGGAAGAGAATCTTGAAACGAACGAAGTGGCTAGATTTTCCTTGTCCAAACAACGATGTAGGACGACCCGGACTATACATGGAGGTGGAAACCCTCCCAAGCATAGAAGAGTTGGGTGTAATCTATGGTCAATCCAAAGGCAGTTGGATGGACCCAATAATCACTTACATCATGGATGGCACACTCCCACCAGACCCTTCAGAGGCTAGGATAATCAAAGTAATGTTGTCCAGATTCACAATCTTGAATGATGAGCTATACTAAAGGGGGTTTTCCCAACACTACTTGAAGTTCTTAGACTCCTGGGATGCCACATAAGTGTTGCATGAGATCCACGAAGGTGTCTGTGGAAATCATTTAGGCCCATGATCACTTATGGGGAAAGTGGTCTAAGTAGGATATTTCTGGCCGACCATGCAGAAGGATGCAGCCCAAGTCATCCAAAGGTGTGACAAGTGCCAGCAGTTTGAAAATGTGCTTATGATCCAAGCTCATAAATCTCTTTAGGTAAACTTTAGGAGTCGTGGTTTGGAGGGCCAAGAGATATGTTCAGTAAAGTTTCAGCGGTTTAAAGTTGATAAAAGAAACATGTTGCTTGACATGTCTTCTCCAACTCCCTAAACTCTGACGAGTCCGTATGTAGCGGGTAACGTATGGTAAACATCCTTTATCACATAACACTTCAAATGATAAAATTCCCCATTGCTGTTTTCCTAAAACTCATACTCAATATCCCTAGCCATCTAACTGCTGGAAAAATAACTATTCATGCAATCTCCAACTGTTACTATACAAATCTAGAAACTTTATTATATTATTCTACATAAATCTTATTACTGCTTTCAGCTAAAATCCAACTCAAACACATGGCCTAATCTGATTGGCTATCTTTTATCTCCTACTATATACAAAATATTCATGATATCTCTCATACCCAGCTGCTATCTGCCATAATCAGGCCACATATTTCTCTGCCAATTGCCAGAGCAGAGTATTAAATACTCTTTTTGCTCACCAAGATTATCTCACAATACAATGAGACTTCAACTAGATCTCTAAAACTTCATTAACTTTCAACCAACCCTTCTATTACTTGCTAAAAATGTGTTGTAATGAAACCTTGCACTAAAAACACAAACACCCAAAAGGGAAACATTTCTAGCAGAACCCTAGCAGTGTATTCAGCACTTGACACCTAGCTGAGAGTGATATCATCAGTCATTTAATGTTGAAATCCTAGCTGCCAACTGCTATACCCAAAATAGCAAGATTCCCTTGAAAGAGATCTTACCATTTTTAGCCAAATCCATAAAAAAATGCTAAATGTCCTCTCCAATAGTCTGAAATCATCCAGCTGACCTCATTTGCTTTTACCCAAAGCAACACAGATGTCTTATGACAACTGTGACAGATGTCTCATGATAACTGTCGCAGCTTTTCCTAACAGCTGGGACAGCTTTTTCAGAACAACTGTGACTGTTGACCCAACAACCTTAGCATTACTGATTTTTCTACATTTGGCTAAAACCAAAACCAACCAAAGTAACTATCTTTTTCTTACCAAAATACCTTCATTTTCTGCTGCTCTTTCCCCAGCAGCTCTTACCCAAAACGGCAAGAACACCTTGAACCTAAACATACCATTTTTGCCAAAATTTTTAGATGGATTTTCTGAAGATTCATTACTATTTGGGACAGATTTTGGTTGCGATTTTTTGCTAAAATACCCCCTTAAACTCAACTAAATAGACCCTCTATCAACACCTCAAAAGGGGGAAGACCAATGGAGAAGAACAACTCTTTCACAAACCTCTTTATGCTCTCTCCCTAAGCTCTTAATGAAGTTCTAAGATTTTAGTTTCCAAATCAGGAACAAAACTCTTCAGCCCTTAGCTCATAAACGCCCTTTGTAAGCCCTCATACATCCTAGCAGAAAATCTCAACAGCTTTGCTAAACACACTATAGCACTATTACCCCTCTTATATTTACAATCTCACTCTCCATATTCAGATTATACATCTATCTTACTGCTCTTATCTCCAAATACTTAAACACATCTTCATACTCTTCTTTTACAAAATCTTTCCTCTTGGAAAGCAATATCTACAACTTCAACGGTTATAATCTCATATTTTTACTATCTTTAACTACCATATCTCTCATACTTCCATATACCATACAAATTACAAATGCTACATCCCACAAAACAATCATATCTCTAAACATCTCTTTCCCCACTTCTCTTACACAATCTCATATACATTTACTACACCATTACATATAACACACTACACTCTTCTAAACTCCACTCTCGTACTTTCTCACTCTGAAGTTCTACTGTTTTGCTGCTCATAAACATATATCAATACTCTTCTCTATCTCTCTTATAAAAGCCCTTCTCATGGAAGGCATGAACTTCTATTGCTAAAACCATTCTCCTAAAGGCATCAAGACTCATGGAAGGCACAAATTCATCTTACGCAAAGCCCTTTTCTTAGAAGGCATAAGTACTCCATACAAAAGCCCTTCTCGTAGAAGGCAACACTATTTGTAACTTTACAACAGCTAAAAGAACATTTTCAAGGGAAAAACTCATTTAAGTGCATGATAAGAGGGGCAAGCTTAACCAGCCCCTACACACAGCTGGGCATACTCTCTCTCCCTCTTATTACACCCATTTTTCCCCTTCGATCTTGAAGTTATTATGGAAAATTGCCTCTCTACCACTAGGGTCACTCTGTTGGGATATCATTAACTCACAGAAGCTGTACAGCTGGGCTACAAACCATACAAAAATAAGTGATTTTACTTCTATATCTTTAAACATGCATCATTGAGTACATGATTACTTCACATTTAAATACACATTACTTTATTCCAACTATTATAACACCTATTAACCAAGACTTAAACTCATTTAAATGCATGATAAGAGAGGCAAGATTAACTAGCCTCTACCGCTGGCATTCTGTTGAAATCTTATCAGCTCACTGATGCTACAATGTTGGGCTACAAACCATACGAAGATAAGTGACTTTGCTTCCATATCTTTAAATTTACATCATTGAGCAGATGATTACTTTACTTCTAAATAAATACTACTTTATTTCAACTTCTATTACAACTACTAATCAAACCTATTATATCAAATACATATTACATATTTGTTCAATCATTATCGTGATTCTTGGACTTTGGGTTTAATGGTTTTGTAGGCTTAAAAGTACACTGGTAGCCGTTGGACCATGTGGCCCAATATTGAGTTCCGGGACGCAACTCCCCAAAAAGAACTCGGGTCTAGCAAGGTCACCCTTTTAAGGACCACACGTGGCCAAGCAACTGAAAAAGGCCCCCGAACAATAGTTTGACTGTAACAAGTTTAGAGAAATATATAAGGAGCTGGGGATCAAAAATCATTATTCCTCCCCTGGACACCCACAAGCCAAAGGCCAGAACGAAGTCACAAATCGAACGTCGCTTAAGCTAATCAAATCTCGACATGAGGGGGCAAAAGGAGCATGGCCTGAAGAGCTTCCAGGAGTCCTATGGGCCTATAGGATGACTTCAAGAACATCGACTGGAGAAACGCCCTTCAAAATGGCATTTGGAATTGAAGTAGTGATTCCTGTCGAAGTTGGGATGTCAAGCCTCAGATGGACATGTTATGATGAGCATAGTAGTGACAAGGGACTGAAACTTGCTCTGGATTGCTTACCCGAGGTTAGGGAGGACGCGGCTCAAAGGATGGCTCTCTACCATGAAAGGATGACAAAGTACCACAATCAAAAGGTGAAGCTAAAAAGATTCAATCCTAGAGACATGGTCTTACGAAAGGTCTCATATGCCACCAAAGATCTAACCTAAGGAAAGCTAGGCCCCAATTGGGAAGGTTCGTACAAGGTTGTCCATTATTCAAGAAGGGGGAGCTATTACTTAGAAGATATAAACGGAAAACCTTTACCTCATCCTTGGAATGCGGAACAACTCAAGAGGTACTATCACTAAAGGAACCAACATCTAACATCAATAAGTTCCAATGCTTAAAGCACCTCGTCTTATTCGCCAACAGATAAGCGAGATTTTGTTGTTTTTCTTGCATAAGTTTTACTTTAAGCAATTTCCATTTTGTTAAGTATAATCCTTGTAATACTTCTTATAAGCAAGGACGAATAAAACAAATAAGGCATTTCCAAAGCCATTTCTTTCCAAACAACTAGATCTCAAATATTCATGATAAAAACTCCATCCATAAAGCGACAAGTTTAAATCATAATGATAAAACTCTGTCCACCAAGCGGCAAGTTTAAATCATAACATTCGAGACAAAAACTCTGTCCACAGAATGATGATTTTAAATCAAAATATTCATGATAAAAACTCTGTGCACAAAGCAACGAGTTTAAATCATAATGATAAAACTCCGTCCATAAAGCGATAAGTTTAAATCATAATGATAAAACTCCGTCCATAAAGCGACGAGTTTAAATCATAATGATAAAACTCTGTCCACAAAGCGATGAGTTTAAATCATAACATTCGTGACAAAACCTTCGTCCACATAACGATGAGTTTAAATCACAATATTCATGATAAAAACTTTGTCCACAAAGCGATGAGTTTAAATCATAATGATAAAAACTCCATCCAAAAAAAAAAGCGACAAGTTTAAATTATGACATCTATGATAAAAAAATCCATCTACAAAATGAAGAGTTTAAATCATAGCACCTACGAAACGACAATTTTAAATCACAATATTATTGGCAAAAACTTTGTCTATAAAATGGCCAGTTAAAGTCATATCATTCGTGTCAAAAACTTTGTCTACCGGTGATGAAGTTCCAAACACGATGAAGGCTTTACTTAGGCAAATGAGTAAGAGCATCCACAGTAGTGGAACTATTTTTTTAGTTGTTTGGCACAATAAAAAGTTACTTTATCTATTTTACCTACTCATTTTACAAAATATCTAGCAACAGTGGATCTATTTTAGCTTTTAACACAATAAAATAATATAAATATCACAATAAAATAATATATCTACTACAATAAAATAATAAATCCCACCACCGCCCCCACCACTACAACTACCTATAGCCAACTCCTCCACCGCCACAACCACCAAAATCAGCCCACAACTACCCAAGAAAATCAACCTACAACCGCAAAATTAGATCCCACAGCAACATCACGACATAACCAAACCACAACCACCATCATAGTCACCTCAAGCTCAACCAAAAAACTAGCAACCAATTGAAAAAAAAAATAAAAAAATAAAAAACCTAGATATGTAATCCAAAGAGACCCACACAACAAACACACACCACAAACCCAGTGACGAAGTAGAGGTGACGGAAGAAGAGCTTGGTGGGTTAGACAGAAGAGAAGAGAGGCGACTCGAGTTGGTGTGGGTCGGAGGCGTGGATCGGTGGCTTGGGAGTTTGATGGAGTGGGTTAGCCCGTGGGTCAGTGACATTGAGGTTCGGTGGGTCGGTGAAGTTGAGGTTGAGTCGGGCCAACGACAGTGAGAAAGAGAGGTGAGAGTTTAGAGGTGAGAGCTAATCTGAGGAGAGCAGGAGAGAATGAGAGCAACTGCAAAAAGAGAAAAGAAAAAGAATAAAAAATAGAAAGAAGTATTATTTTAATATGTTTAAGAATTAAATTTTTTTTTTAAGTTTTAGCTTCACCTTTCGTACGAAGCCAAAAGTAGCTTCATACGGAAGCTTGAAGCAAAATTTTTAGCTTTACATACATTTATGTAGAGCATTTTTGTGTTTTAGTGAAGCTAAATATAGCTATTTAGCTTCAATGCTATGAGTGCTCTAAGAACGTATATACACGTGTATATGTATAAAATTCCATGCATTCATAAATGCAAATTACCACCCTGCCAACAAAAAGTTCTTCATAAAAACAAAACCATGAGTTGGCCAAGAGCGTAAAATCTCCTACAGGCATACCTCGTCCTGTTCAACAAAGTTCAACACAAAGAAGCATTATTGGAAGGCACATTCAAGGGGAATTGTAGAATCTCTAAACAAGATAAGCAGTAAAGCAAAAACCTCAAAACCAAGAGGCAACAGATGTTTTGAGATAAGCAGTTAAATAAAAGCCTCAAAACCAAGAGGCGATAGGTGTTCAAAGATAAAGTCAAAAGCCCAAAACAAGGGAGCAACCAAACATGGTAGATGACCCAAGCACTCCCAACTTGCCTGGGTCTGAACTCCTAACTTCAGTGACATCCATTCCTCCAATGGTAGTAGCAGCATCTGTTTCCTTCAGCTCCATAGCTTCATTAGCTAGAATCTCAGTATCAATTTTTTCGAAGTCGAGGTAGGAAAAATCTACTGCCAAGCTATGATGTTTCATTGTCCATCTATGTAGGAGTTCAAAGCCTTGAAATATTGAATAAACTGAAGATCGGAAAACTGTTCGGACTTCATGAATTGATCAACGACCTTCTCTCGCTCGACACTAGTCCTCAACAAAGCAACTTGAACGTCCTCATCTTTTTGAACGATGAGCATCTTCTCCACCTTCAAAGCTTCATTTAGTTCTTTGATCTTCTCTTTCACCCTGTTGACTTCATCCATGGCCTCAATTAGATCCTTTCTCCGATTCGAGCTCTCTGCTTCGATGGATTCAAGTTTGGGATTGACTACGACCACTCTTTCTTCAATCCCAAGGTAATCAGTAGTTAAGCATAAGGATGCACCAAGAACCTTGACAAGATATTCCAAAAATCAGAATACAAGACATACCGAATCAAATGAACGAAAAATGGGAGAAATACCCATATTTGCACCAGCTTATGAATATGGCGGCTAACTAGTTCATGAGACGGGACAGACGACAAGCCTTAAGCTCTTCATCTGTAATCGAATTATGGGCTAGTCCAAGGGCGGTCGTCGGGTAATCCCAAACGTTTTTCCCAATCTTGCCTTTTCCCCTTACTGCAAGTAATGGGTGGAGTCAAAGTCGTCACTTCAATAGACAGAGTTGGGGAAGATGGAATTTGAATAGGCGAAGAAAACCACTACCTTGCCTTCTTGTCATGCAATTTTCGCCTCTTCGAGTCTGAAGCGAGTTGAGAAAGGGATTCATTATTCATCCCCCTAATACATGCATACTTTTCCTTACCACGTTGCCATCTTTGGAAAAAAAAATTGTGTAAGATAAAGAGAAAAAGAAAGATGAGAAACCACAAGAATAAGACAATTTGCTTTTTTCTTCTCGACGAATCTTTTCCTAGACATATTCAGAAGGCTCGGGTCCAAGGCAACAAGCAAACAAATGACGAGGATCGATCTAGTCGTCAAAATCCTTAACCTCTCAAGCAAAGGTAAGGGTAGCCTGAATCCATCCATAATTTGGACCCTCCAAGTCTGGATGATCAGAAACTACAAAACAATAAGATAAAACAAGTTATACAAGCACAAATTAGAAGAAGAATTCAGGAAAGCAACAAAAGTACGCACCAAGGGAGTGGAACTTCCCATTTTTGCAATAACCTTGGGACTTCACCCCAAATGTCATCAAACATGGTTTCCCAGCCAATTCCAAAGAAAAAAAAAATATCATGATTTCCAGTCAGAAAAAGAGGAAGGATACCCATAAATAACCCTAGGCTTCCTATCCCAACGTAGAAGTTCAAAATACCCATAGTGGGTAAAGGGCTTCAAACGATAGAAATGTAAAAACTCATTCAGGGTTATCATGTCCCCTTCATAGGCAGACATCCAAATCGACATATGCTTGCTCATTCCCAAGTGTAGGAGATCGTAAAAATATAATTCTTGGAGTATCAAGGTCGAATCACAAGGAGCTGGGAAAATTCAAAGACAATGTAATTTAAAAAAAAAAAAAAAAAACTTTGGTGAAGATGAAGAATAATTTTTGTTTGGTAATTGTAAACAAGAATAACAATGATAACTGATTTAAGTCACTCGATATGAAATTCTTTATTATCTAAGAAAATATATATTTCATAATTGATTTTTCTTATATAATTAAATACTTATTATTCAGTTGAACTGAGACAAATCAAGAACCCATGATAACCTAGATTGATATTATGGTTAGAAAAGTTTTTTGAAAACCTAATTTACTTTAAAACCTGATTTCTATTTGAAACTATTAGAAATTCATCTAAACAATAGTAAAAACATGATTGAACTTATTGAAAGCATGGAAGAACTAATACATCAAAAGAAATCTAATTGAACAATCAAATATGTCGTTGATAAAATCCTAGAAAGAATCACATTGAATATTCATACCGTATAAAATAAACATAACCCCTAGCCCTAGCAAAGAGTTTAGGCTGCCATTAGAGAAAGGAAAATACAAGTTTTTCTCTCCAAATTTCATTCTACACAACCTCCTTTCAAAACCCTAGTGTAAAAGTGTCTAAAGAAAAATAATAATTTTACTATTTAATTTTCGGCCAGATTTACAGCAGCCCCTTGTGAGTTAATTTCGGCCTTTAAAAATTGTGAATTTCGGAAAATTAAAAACTGGAAAGTTGTAGATATTTAAGTCACGGTTCTAACCCATCCAGCCTTGTGTCAATTGAATTTTTGAGGAGAGAGATACACCCAAAATATTGATCAGTACTCAAATATGATTTTTCCTTTTCAGATTCCGTCTCTTTGATTTCTTTCCGTATTTGAAACTTCCAAACATGGTAGATGGCCCAAGCACTTCAGCTACACCTCCTTAGACATTTAAGCATGATCCCTCAACTCATCTTTTATTCTAGTTTGGCATCCATTCTCTCACAAATTCTTATAAACCCATTTTTCACATGATTTCCTAAAAGTAGAAAAATACACACAATGAATGACATCTTATTCAAGAAATTATGTAAATATAAATAATATGGACTAATGCAAATCATGGCTTAATTATAAAAATTAAGCATGGTAATAAGGAGATAACGCCCACATAAATATATATCAAGTATACATTTTAAGGCATTATTAGCATACAACTCACAATCGTCTTCCAGGCGTTAGGGATGAGCTGAATAGGGGCAATTTTCAAATGAAAGAGAAGTTTCATAATAAAAGGATGGATGGGAAAGTGAAGACCACATAGAAAGGCAGCCTCATAGAAACACACCTTACCATGGGCAAAGTGTAGGCCTTTTCGCTAGGACAAGGCAATCGGCGGATAGTACCTTTAGGGAGCTGAAACCTCTTTCTCAAGCCCTTCAAATGCTTTTCTTTCAAAGAGCAAGACTCAGAAAGAGCATGAAAAGGATAGGAGGAAGATGAAGGTAGCTTTGACACGGCCGTGTCAGTTTCTTTACTTAGGGATTCTACATTTGATGACAGCCTCATTTCCAATTCACTCGACCTAACATCATCCTCCCTATATTCTACGGTAGCCATCATCAAATGATGCTCTATCAAAGAAAGGCGGATCAACGGGATAAGGGTGAACAAAACGGGTTTGAAGGAAGCGAAACGAGACACAAACATACCAGCCTGGGGACGCCGACCAAAAGAATACTTAAGGTAAACCCCTAACCTAGCAAAGAAAAACGAAATCGAGGGACACTCTCACCTGACAAAATCAAAACCAACCATCAAAACATAGAGAAAGGAGACCTTACCAGGAAAATTTGAAATTTGGAAACTCCTCAGTGCTTCGAGTGTTGACCAAATAGGGCAGAGGAAGAGGAACAGTTTTTCTAAGAAAGGAAAAACTGAAATTAAAGCACGCCAAAATCTAGGCGATTTCGCACACACCACGAATAGAGAAGAGACACGTGTCTGTTGCCTGGAGAAGTAGACGCTTCACATTTATGATGGAAGGGAAGCATCAAAAAACAAAAATATACGAACCATCACAACTGATCACATTCCTATGCTTATCTAAAGTCTTGACGACAAAGGAATAAGGGGGCAACTGATGAATAGCGATAAAACGGTCGTCCATTCACAAGGACGACCGTAAAGTGAATTTAAGTCGGGATAACTCCCGCAAGCAAGAAATGAAAGGCCATCCATATGAAAGACGAGCCTATGCACATTAAAGCCAGAAATTAACTCCATTAAACCAGCTAGCAACAAGTAAATGCGCTGGAAGGGTTACAAAAGCTTTAATGAGCCAACGGTCATGCATTACATATTAAAGAGAATCTTCATTGCCATTTAATATTGTAATTCATTCAAGTGAAAACGCCTAGAAGAGCATTAATGGGCAGAAATGATTAACCAAAAAGCAAGCTATATAAAGCTAGCCAACCCAGGTTAGTTCTCTTCATGAAAAACATATTATACTACAATTATCCTATCAGCTCAAAGCAATAATTTGACTTAGGCATCGGAGTGTCCATAGCTAGCACCATGCCAATGATCTCTCTTTTTATCTCTTGCCTTGTTAATAGGTATCGCAGTTCGTCCATTGGTAATGATGAGGAGCATACTGACGAGGTCACATTTGAGCTTCATCAGATACCATGAAAATTTACTGATTGTGAATTTAATGGTTAAATGATTAAATAAAAATAACTTTATAGGAACAGTTTAGGCCAACATGTGAAGGGGTAGTGTTAGATTAAATCATTAAACTCATCATTTTCTAAAAACTTAAAATATGGAAATAGTGAATTTAATCATAAGCTAGTCTCGAAACACAAGAACAATCCAAGTTGGTTAGAATTGAGTAAAAGAAAAGAGAAATTTAAAAGAAGGGCCATGCTAACAAGTGCTCTTAGAGCATTGGTTAACAATTCATTTTAGGAAAGTTTTGACATCACTTTTATGGAAAATAAAAAAAGTTATCAAAACATTAGTTACTTTTTTTTTTCTCCCATAAAAACTTTTTTTAAATGGATTATTAACCAATACCCTAAAGACATTCGTTAGCATTTTCCTTAAAAAAGGAAAAAAAAAAAAAAAAACACATGGTGGTGAATGAAGGGTATTAAAGTTATTTTCATTGTGTCATAATCTCAAAGAGAACAAGTGCATGTTTCTTTTCCCTCTGCTTCGTCTGATTTGGGTGCACACATAAATGTGGCCCCAACTCCCAAGCAAAAACAACTTATTTCTTACCACTTCATTATTTTTTTCCCCTCCCCAAGAGAAAGCCAAACAAAAGAAATAGGTCTTCCACCCACCTCTTTCCCTCGAAAGTCCAAACAGAGTGTAAAAGGAAAGGGGTAGGATAAATTTTGTAAAAGTCTAAACCATGTTCTATGCCGAGTAACTGCAAGTCTGTGTTCAATAGGCAATTACTTTCAGAATGAAAATCCATTGGCCATCAAGAATTCAATAAAAACTCAGAAAGCCAAAGAAATATATTCAATATTTCTTGTGTGTGAGTGCATGCTTTTGCGTGCTGTTATTGCCACTTGCAAAATGCTACAACCATGAAGCAATTTTGCTTGTCAAGAGATTAGAATCTAGTAACTCAACTGGCACCTCTTAATATTTTCAAGAGGGATATCCTATCATTTAAATCACCCCTCCTTCATTGGAACTATCAAATTATTAAAAAAAAAAATGAAGCAATTAACCTTGATGTGACCAAGGGGCCATCCTCAAAGCTTTGGTAACAAACTTGCTTAAGCACTGAAAGGATTCAAGGTACAGAAATGAACTTAGATATGCGGATGGAGCTTGCATGTGCTTCCATGGGTGTTCCTATCATCAATGCACACTCAGCAGGTTAGATGATTGCAAGTATATTGACAGTACTGTGGATAGATCACAAATATAGAAATGCTCCATTGACTTTGGGGAATCAAGGAAGTAAAAGGTGAAGTGGAGCTAGCTGACACAATACATTTAGCAGGTACAAAGATAGGGCACTCGTTAACCAATATCTTAAGGGCACTCGTTAGTATTTCTCATTAATGTTTAGCCTCTTTGTTTACATAGCTTAAAAAGTATCAACCCCCTGTCAGAGGCCTTGTAGCTGAATTGGCACATTCCCATGCACAGAATGCTGGGGGGTCTAGGAGGGAAAGGGTTCGAGCTGTGGAGTTAGCAACATGTTGTAATTATTTCTATAAAAAAAAAAGTATCAACCCACTCAAAAAAAAAAAAAAAAAAATAGCAAGACTAATTTACGCATATTATCAATCATTCAAAACACCTTATCCAGTAGAACATATGAAAAAAAATGGCCTTCTAAGCGAGAATACTGAGCATTGCCATCCAAGAGGTCAGGCATTCTATATGGATAGACTGCATGGAATATAATCAAACAGTTAAAGTTATAAAAATGAACGTAGCCCCATACCCGGTATAATCAAACCATTAAAGTCTTGGAGCATTTACACTTGGTATGTAAAAAGTATTTCATTTTATCATCTTAAAACCTACTTTATTTATTATACTATACTATTTTTCAACACACTTAACGTTCCAACCTCTATTTCTTTTGTCACTTTATTTAAATATTCTATTTTTTTTTTATTCTCTTTTTTTTACTCTCTCTCTCTCTCTCTCTCTCTCTAGCTCCAGCAAAACCCATTAAAAAACCACCACTCACATCCCATTTAACCCACTAGACACCGACCAAAAACCACCACTACGCCACCACCATGCCAACTTGCAAACTCATTAAAAAAACCACCAAACCCACCAACTAGAACCACCAAAAAGAAAAAAAAACACGCACCCACAACCCACCACTTCTCCGCCACCAGATCCAACTCACAATACCCCTCAGCCAGTAGATCGATGGAGAAACTTTGATCTCTGTTTCATCAGTAAAGGCCCAACCACTAGAGATGTGAGGAAAGAGAGAGTGAGAAAGAAAAGGGATTGAGACCAGAGAAAGAGAAAGAGAAAGACAGAGGAGAGAGAAAGAAGGATTAAAAGAATGAGATAGGAATAAATTTGATTTTTTTTTTTTTTTTACATTGAGCTACAATGCCATCATAAAAATAGGATGGCACTAAAGCACAATTGCAAATTTTTTTGCAATTCCAGAATTATGCAAGACCACGTAATGGGAAATTTGGAGACACTAATGCTAAATATTACCAACGTAAGGCATTGACAATACCCAATGTGAATGCTTATTTATCTATGCTCAACAGTGGACAGATCCTGTCACCAAACTTGATTTACTTAATTATAATGCCCCAAATGAAAACGCATTTGGAGCTAAAAAGTGCCTATCGGGACAAAAAGAAGAATTGCAGGATGAAAAAAGGATTATATCATTTTGAGCTCCACATAAGACTCAGTACCTAATTCTACATGATGCATCGACAAAAGTCAACAGAAAGAAGAAAAGGTGAAACTAGTTCTAAAGATCATACTTGTAATACAACTTCCATTTATTAAAAAAATGTGGAGCTGTAAAATCAGTATCTGAAATTAAAACATGAGAAAATAAAATGCCAAAAGAAATATAAAAAATACTACGTTAGACAATTTATGCACAAATATATATTTTTTTATACAATTTCTGAGTAAATTACATGCTAAGCACCACAATGGAATACATGAAAATTTGAGGTTCATTTAGGTGACTTGAGCATCAAAAATGAGAACATGTTAAACATATACAAAGCACAAGAATATACAATTGCCACCACAGATAACCTCATGACTCCGAAGACAGCTTTGACAGATATTGACGCCATTCTTCAGGCGTACCCTTTCTCGTTTTCAGCATCTTTAATGCTGCAGTTGTTAGTGGTATGGCAAGTATGTCATAGTCTTTTGGTGCCTGAAATATCCAAGGTATGAATCTTGTTACTTTGAGAAATAAAGTAAACACCCCATAGAAAGAGACATATCACAGCATAACCTCTCCCTTCTCCCAATCAAGAAAAAAAGGAGGGGGAGACAGAAAGGAAGTGAAATACATTAACATAAAAATAACAGCAGAGCTGTGGCTAATTGTTAGGAACATAGTGGTAACACTAATTGTAGCCAGACTCACATAATTAAGGTCCTTTCACGTGAAATGATTTTCAACAAACAAGAAATTTTGTAGTACCATAAGAAAAATAACATGGTGAAGGATTGGTACCTTTGGAACCTTAATTAGCTTCATATTTGCTTCCTCTACAGTTTTTTGACCTTTCTTTGAGTTGCATTTTGCACAAGCAACCACCTAGTATTAAAAAGAGTCACACCACACACTGTAAAGTTAGTTTTTAGGAAGTGAATAGTTCGCAGTTAAAACCATAGTTACTAAATACTCTCTTCCTTCATATCTAGTTTTCTGTATCTCCTACATCCAGAAATTATAGGGAAGCAAACCTCTCCAAAAATGATGTTTTCTTGGTAGTGACATGTAGTTTCATTATACATTTTCTATCAGTAATTTCTTTTCTAACGTTATTTCCAGTGCCATATTTGTTCCTACAATTTTAAAGGCCATGTTAAATGATTGCAGTTAAATTGACACTTTAGCGTCTAATTTAATCATTTTAAAACTACTTCTCTAACTTTATTGTAGCATAGTTCTTCATTAGTCTTTAATTCAAATACAAATTGATTTTATGTATTTTTTCATAAAATACTTTTATAAGTAATTTTATCATCTAAAATTAAAAAGATCAATATGCTCAAACAAATTTAACAAAGAATTAAAACTAATGGTAGCAATCTAATCATAATACATTGATTGCAGGAACAGAAGCTTCAAGTCCAAAACAGAGCTCACACATCCTTCAAAGCTATGAGCATTTCTTTCTCTCTAGATACACCGCGTAAGTCACAAGGGAAATGCATTCCAAATGTCAATGTTATGATGCCAGCCAAAGTTCCCTTCCAGCAAGTCCATAAATCTAAACCCCCTTTTAGGTATAGCCTAATGAATCCCAAATGGACAAAAAATCATAGACCACAACTCACTAGTGACATCACAATGAAGAAGTAAATGGTCATTAGTTTCCTCACTAGTCTTACACATATAACACCAATCCACAATAATTACACTTTGTTTCTTCAATTTTTCACTGTTATAAACCTCCCTAATGCTGCTGCTGAAGTGCAGAAAGCCACTCTTGATCTTAAGAATTCTCTTCCAAGAGAAAGAACAAACCTCAAAACTTAAAACTTTTACACAGTTTTAAACTCTGAATAACAACATTTAACTGCTACCCAAAGTATTTTATCCTCTCCTGCCCTCCCAACCTTGGAAAAGTATAGAACAACAAGAAAAGAAACCAAGAGTTGTAGCTCCAGATCTCGTAATTCTCTAATAAAATTGATAGCCTATGAAAATTATTATTTCACCAACGCATATTCTCCACCACTAACACCTTGCCTCCTTCAAGACAGAATCCCCACATCATAATCATGCCAAAAGGGAAGACGAGTACTATCCCCCCATCCCAACCCCCTGCCCAAATAAAAAATCTAATGAACATTTCCATAACTGCCCCTAATATTTCTCCTCATAGAACAAGGCTAATAATGGTTTCTCCAATGATGCATGGTAGAGCAAAACCAGATTCTTAATACCCAATCCTCCTTTCTGAATACATAGAGAAATCTTCTTTCAATTAACAAGATGTAATTTTAATTTATCACTTACTCCACCCCAAATAAATCCCATTGCAACTTTTCAATTTCAGGAGCAATTCCAGTAGGCAAAAGAAAAAGAGAGAGGAAATAAGTCAGTCAACAAAATATAGTACTTAATCAAAGTAATACTATCTCCTTTAAATAAATAAATCCTCTTCCCGGTTGCAAACTTCCTTTCTAATTTTACAAGTACATTATTCCAAATTGCACCTGATTTGATAGTAGAAGCCAGAGCCAAACCCAAATATTTCATGGTAAATTTTATACTTTGAAGCCAAGAATAGGTGCTGGTTCTTCCACACCTGACTCGTTGCCTAAATTGATCTTCAAACCTAACACAACCAAAATATAGAACACATTTCAAATAATGTTATTAATCCAATTCAGTCTTGCAGAAAATTAAAGTTCCATCCACAAAAATATGAGAGATCATCAAAACACCATTATGAATGCTTCCCACAATAAATCAATTTAGATATCTCCCATCAATTTCTGTTGCTTCCATTCTACTCAGAGCCTTTCCATCACTATAACGAACCAAATGGATCTCTTTCTCTAAACCCATGAGCTAGTAAGAAATCTGCAGCATTAACAAAATTAAAAGAATAGAAAAACAGAAATACAATAAGAAATCATTTTCTCCATTTCTCGCTAAAGCCACATTGATCCATCATGTACAGAAGAAAGTCTTAACATTTTGATAATCAATTTTTTTTTTTTTGATAATCACAGAAGAAAGTCCAACATGATAATAAGCTTTCTCCAAATCCAATTTGCATAAAGTAATTGGAATTCCATATTCTAATCTAGTATTTGGACATAGTACAGTCTAAAATCTGTCTCCCTTTGATAAACATATTCTGGGATTGCAAAATAATATTTCCCAACACCATATTCAATCTATTAGCCAAAAGTTTTGCAATTATTTTATGATCACCACTAACAAGACCAATAGGTCTAAATTTTTTCACATCCCATGCCCCAATTTTTTTGTTTTCAGACGGTCTCAAACCTAGGCAAAGGATTGCAGCAGGTTGAAAACTAGTGTACAATTTAGTTACTATTCATGAATAAATCCCATACAAATACAACTTGGGGTATCCCCTACTAGCTACTGAACCAACCCCGATTAGTTGATTTAGATCAATAGACCCATAATTATGGAATCCAGGCTTTGCGGCTGTTGTAGTGACCTAGATTTTTTAGGAATATGTGCAAAAAACTGCACAATGAGCAATGATTTTTTGGGCATAAGTCCGGCTACCATGACCTTTTCTAGACTCTACAAAAAAGTGTGAGCATTGTGCACTGGGCACAGCCTTTTATGTGCAATGAAAGTAGCATTGAGGCTTTTTTGAACATACCTTGCTCATGGAAAGAATGGAAAACTCTCATGTTGTCCTCTTTAACAACATCCCAGCAGGTTTGGAAGAAAGCAATAGAATAAACATTTGGGCCTAGTAGTTCATCACCATCCATCCTCCTCAAAAGGTCATTCTAACAACTTAGCTTCTTCAATAAATATTTATTCACTATAGGGCATCCACTATTGGATGCAAACTTACATGATCGAAGTTCAACTGTTTGTAAAATGCACAACACTCTCTCCCTAATCTCCTCTTGAATGGATGGATTTCTCCTCCTATAGAAAAATTGAAAATGAAGTTACTAATTACCAAAAATATGGAAAAATCTTGTATTCCTACTCCCTCCCTTAACCCCTATAGTCCTTGACTTGTCTCCAACACACCTACTCCATAAATCAGATTTTACAGTTTCCTTTTTAGATCTCTCCTCAGCTGAAAGAATTCTAAGTTACTTGCATCCAGCATCTACATTTCACTCAGTAAGTTTTTCTCCTTAATCCCCACATTACCAAACTCCTTATTACATTTCTTTGAATCTTCTTCAAAGCTTTGAGTTTATCTATTTATTTATTCTTGAGAAGTGAATAAAGCTCGAGTTTATTGACCAATATAAAACTAGGAGAACCTCAAAACCAGCATTTGTCAACGTGTTTTCAGATTAAAAAGGCATGTACCCCCTATTAATACCTCCAATGTCAATAAGAAGAAAAAATGACCCGATATAAATTGAGGTAGTAATCTCTATGCCAAATCAGTGAAATGAACTTCCCACTCAGGTGACACCAAAAATCTATCAAGTCTTGACTTGGATAAATGTTCCTGGCTATTAAACCAGGTGAACACATCCTTTCCGATGGATGATCAATTAAACCTTGCTGAAAATGAAATGAGAACTCTTGCTAATTTAGTTCTGCCTCACCTATCCTTCACTAGGAAAGGGAATCAAATCAAAATCTCTTCCAAGACACCACCAAACCTCCATAGTGATAGGCACCTCAAAAATATGTCATGCTCAGAATTGGGACCATAGGCACCTGAAACACCCACTTGTATTGATCACCCACGCATCTGAACTTCCATAAACTGAATAATTTCCCACATCCCAATCAACTTTCTCTACTACTCTCCTAGCCCACAGCAATAGCACCCCAAACAGAGGCCCCTAAAGCTCCAAAGTGACACCAGTCCACAAACTAATAATCAATAGGTAAATCATTGTTACAATATTACAGACAAAAAAAAATTGTTACAATACTATCAACTATTACCAAAACTATTTCAAAGTTGTCCAGTATAGAATTAACTAAAATGATACGTATCTCTAGTTTTATAAAGCAAGGGGTGTGCTGTGACACAATTGATCTATAGAAGGCAGATGACGGAGGACAAAACCAGAACGTCGTAAAATAAAATAAAACAGAAAAATAAAGGATAGATAACCTAGGAGTCATCACCTAGGCTTGCTTGGACTCAACATCAAGCGAGAGAGAACCTCTAAGAGTCAAAACCTAGGGTTGGCAGGACTCAGGAGTTAGCACCAAACCATTGGAAGAATTTCAAGAGAAATTTTATTCATCATAAAAAATCTTACTTCTCCATAGGCCTAGAGCAGTACAATATTATGTTTATATAGGCTACTAGAACTATACCTAATTCTAATTGACATAGGAAACCTTAATTCTGATTGACTAAGAAATCCTAATTCTAAATGACTTGGGAAATTTGAATTATTAAATTATGAAAATACCATTGAAATTCGGAAATTAAATAAAATATTAATAAACCTAATTAATTATTAACAGCTTAAAAAAAAAAAACTATTTATTTGCACTTCCCACTTCAACAGATGAGAAAATAATCTACTCTTGTGGTAGTAAATAGTCAACCATGTTGTGAAGAAGCTGCCAACTATTTGAAAATGAAATGACTGGACAGAACCAGGGACATTTCTTATATGAACTGGTTGACCTCGCAAGAACTCTAGTTAACTATTTCAGGAAATCCCTCATTGAGCAATACAAAGGTGCATTGGTCCACCAGTTTTTTTTTTTTTTTTTTTGGGGGGGGGGGGGGGGGGGGGGGGGGGGGGTGGGGAAGCATTTCTATCAAGACTTTTTTTTAGATTCAATGTGACTTCCTGTAGTGCTGTTTTCTTTTATAATCTATTCTGATTTTCATGTTCTCAGAAAAACCTGCTCCTATTCTTATCAATACTTCCTAACAATTCCATTCCCTATAGGTAATAGCAATAAATAGCACACTAAAAAGAGTCTGACTATAAAACACCACCTTGGAGTTTTTGATAACTATCACAAAGAGAATTGGTGTAATGTTTAGTTAAAAATATTTCCAATAGACTATCTTACCAGATTTTCCCATTTCCACTCTCCCCCTCGTGCAGCTGGCAAAACATGGTCAATGGTTAAATTTTCCAGTGAAGAACAATACCTGTTGAGAAAGGAGATGTCACTTGGTGTAAAAGTTACATGAGGAAACATCTTATTTGGAAACACATACCATCAGACTGCAAGGCTGAAAACAATCATGCATTACAACTTTATTGGAAGAGAAGGAAAAAAATTCAAGGCAGAGAAAACAGCAAAAAGCCCAAAAGAAGTTATGATGCAGCACCAAGTTTGAATTTTTAAGGCCAATCTGTATTCTAAACATAAGTAAGAAACTGTATAAATTGTGCTTCTGTAATTTCCAGTGAGTAATAGACACCAGCATTGATAATTCTGAAGCAGAATTTTCGTCACAAAAGGGGAGGGATCTTACGGCACAAAGAATAGATTCTCACAGAGAACCCATGATTAAGAAGAGAAATAACCCTACTCCATTAGAGTCTGTCTAAGAAATATGCTTGAGGCTAATATAGATTTCCAAACTCCAACTATATTTATAAACCTCTAGAAAAAACCTAATAACTACCACAACCAGATTAGCACATAAAATTATGTTTGTTCTTCAAATCCTGGTTTACATACTGAATTAAACTTGTTTTCCCATTCCCCTTGGGGTCGAAGCTAACTTAGTAAAAAATAATAATAATAATAATAATAAAAATCCATTTAACTTGAGCAATTGGCTTCATAAGCAAATCACTCACTGACAAGTGTAATTGTCCCGATATAATATGTTTTTACGACTAAGATGGTTCTTGATTTTTCTCCTCTTTACAACCTGCAGTAAATGGGGAACCTGGAAGCAGAGAAGGCTATCATCAGTTCAAGCGCACTACAGGACACAAGTTAAGATAAAAGTTCAAAGAAAGAAGTGGGAAAACTTGAAAAATTATAAAAATTAAAATAAAACGTTTACAAAGAACCAATAGTGGTACTATAATCTGATGGAAAAAAGCAAAACAAATTAATAATCCAAAAGTATTCCTTGATTGCATACCCTCAAGACAGCAGGTATGTAGAAGGATCCACTTGGGGAATTTACCGTCTGATCATAATATTCTAGTACATCAGCCTGGATATAGACAAGGTCTAGATGTTTAGAAATGAGAGACTAAAATGGGCTTATCTCATACGTATATGTTTGCAAGTGTGAATTTACCAAAAGAAAATAAATGTCTTCTTCTGCAAGTGTGTGTACATACAGAGAGGGAGAAGAAGGAGAAGAAGGTTACATTCTAACTTCCAATGAAAAAGTAGACAGGACTATTGAGTATGGAGAAAGATACAATTATGTGGTGATCATCGAGGCAAGGCTGTGAAAAAAAAATTAGGTGACACACTGACCTCACAGCATAGCACACAGCGCACATGAATGCTTTGCATTATTTCTTGTAAACATGCTGTTTACTGATGCAAAAAGTTCTCATTTGAATGATTGTCTAGCTCCTCATCATTTAAGAACAGTTTCAATGAAAAATAAGTAACTTCATAAAGAGCTTGAATGATAACACTAGCAAGTATACTTTGCTAATGTTCAAAAATCAAACATAAATTAGTGACCACAGCAATCTAACCTTCTCCATAAACTCCAAACAAATAGCACGCTTCCAGCAGACAACATTGACTGGCCTGGTGCAGGACAATAGTGATCAGAACCATAAGCAAAACACCACGAAAGCCCTAAAATTGTAAAGGGGAAAAGCAAAACAAGAATTCACTCAATCACTAGAGCACCAAAAAGGAAGGCTCACAGAATCGTAGCCTAACAGCAGAAAATTAACTCAAAACTATAAATTTTCAGGGTTCTTCCCTTTCTGCATCGCTCCATTCATGAGAACTTACAATTGGAAGAAAACAGCATAGAGCTAACCAAATGCAAATGTTTCAAAAATCTACAGATATAGAAATCTTGGGCAGAGATAAATTAAACTATTGAAAGAAGTTAACGAGGTTATAAGCAGCTGGGTTAAGATTTCAGACCATTCTAGGTAAATATATATATATATATATATATATGTGATCATACCTTACACATAAAAGATGTTAAGTTGACAACAACCTAAGCCCATACGGAGGAAGCCACAAAAGCTTTTTGTTAGCTTCAGTAAATGACTTCAACTTCTTGGTGATCATAAAAGCATCAATCAAGAAGACAGTGTGTGTGTGTGTATATATATATATATATATATATAACCATTGAACAAATCCATATAAGTTTCCTTAAATTGCCTGCTATATTTGATTCGCTGACTAAAAGGAAGTGTTTGCAAAATGTTATGGCACCAATAGTTGACCTCTTCAATACAATTTCTAATTTTGCCTCCCTTTTATTTTTTGGGAGGGGGAAGGGGGGTGTTAGTGGATCATTATTCCAAAATTGTCAAAGTAGGAATAACTTTCAACCATCTTACTATAATTACACTGTTCATTGATGTGCTGAAGAAAAAACTATGGCCAAACATTTTTCATGATTCATGCTGTTGATAAATCTTTTTTTTAAAACATATTTTTGTTTGTAGGAATACCTTAATTCTCTCCTTAGGGTTAAAAGTTACTGAACCTTAATACACATGCAGTATTTATAGGTTTACCCAACAATACGATATGACCCAATTACCTTTACAACATAACAACCTGAATATCCTCCCTCTACCCTCCTTTTCCCCAAGAACCATCTTTTTCCATAATCACCATTCAGTTGTTGACAGTACCCCCCACCCCCACTTCCCATCTTGTTGATTTTGCTAGAATTTATAGTAGAGAAACGTCCAATAAAAAGAAATATGCCAAGCCAGATTATGTGACAATGTGGATCAGTTTGGGAATCTTTATCTTATTACAAAGATAGTGGTTGTGGAAGCCATTTGTTTTCAAAATATGAACCAAAAGATCTTGGATTAGAATGCTCTTTAAGTATTATAATTTATAAATAGATTAAAGCTGGGTATTGTGGACACGATGTCAAAATCACATTCATATTTGGCTTGATAATCTTGTTTGGATGCAGTGAAATAGTTCATGGTTTGGGTGATCTATGGACAAAAAGGATTGATGGTGTAAAAAGAAGTAGAGGAAGGCCTGGAAAACAAAGGTAGAAGTAATTAAAACCGATGTGTTAAATAGAAAGGCAACAATAAGTATGATTTCAAATATGATAAAATGGAGGAAGAAAATACAAGTGGCTGATCCCAATTAGTTGACAGAGGATCCATAGCCAACCTGGACTTATTTGGGTCAGAGGCTTAGCTGTGTTGAGTTGTGTGTGCATATTTTATTAAGGGATATTGTATGTTACTAATGTGTTTAATTATGTGCATATTAGTTAGGATGTGGTGTTTAATGCATAATTCGCTTTATTTTGGCTCTATGCCTGTAGTGATTTCTTTGGTAGAATAGTAGTTTGTCACTAGGAACCATCTTGTCAAGAGGTGCCTCAGTCTGTGGTATAAAGTAGTACATTACATTCTTACTTTGGTTAATCTGCAAAATAAATAAATCAATGAGTGTGCCTCATCTTCTGTTCTTCAAGGAACTATGCTGACAAGATCTTACATTCTTTTGAATGGTGTTTGTCCAATATTTTCCGTCTATATCTCTTATTTATCTAAAACTAACTATTGGGGTTTCTCAGGGATGATTGCCTCATGAGAACTTTCTGTAACTATGGCTGATAGCGGCCAATCCTTCATGTTTGTACAATGCATCAACATTTATAAATTATTCTAAAGACATAATTCTTATTAAGTTTTCAAGAAATAAGATTAGTTCATCTCTAATCAGGAAGAATTACCTGGTTTCGTATACTGAATGCAGTTTAACTAGATTATCCATAACATCTGACTTACATTCACACCATCGTTTTTTAAAGTGACTGCCATGGAAACAAAACTATACTCTCAACTCATAGTACTAACATTACATGATCGTCAATCCTGCTTTCATTTGAAAGTAATAATGACCCCACCCCTTTAATTTAATACAAAAGTTCAAGGCCCACTTAAAGACTAAATATTCTCAGTACAAATAGTTAACATGAAAGTCAATTTCTAAAGCCAAACATCTAATTCAATCAAAGCCAAACAAATTACTAAAATTTTACTGTAACAAGCAACAACCCAAATGCAAATATTTAATTCTACTAACAAATGCTACTTATAATGACAATAAATTATAAAAATAGAATACAGTGAGCAAGTGGGTCACAAGAAGAGAAGAAAGAGACCTGTAGGAGATATCCAAGACTAGCCCTCTGAAACAAGACAAATCATCCCTCTCAAGCTCATCATAGTCGTCGTCGTCGTCATCATCATCATCATCAAAAACACCCTCACTATCTCTAATACTAAGGCTTGCCTCCAAATTGAAAGTGTTACAGGACTTGTTATTCACGTAAGAAGAAGAAGAAGAAGAAGAAGAAGAAAAGAAAAGTCTAGTTGTTGTAAAGCCAAGAAACCTGAGCCTGCGCAAGTGGGTTTGGACTGATCTGAGCTTATTATAGTGAAATGGGTCTTTGGGTTCCAAGCCAAATGAGACTCCCTCACCATTGCTGAAGAGCAGCTTCAAGCGTCCGTGTGTTATGAACTGTGCCATCTTATCTACAAAAACTACTATTTTTGTTTTTGTAAAGAAAGAGAGTGATAATTGGTCAACGACTATTTTCTCTTTATTTGATGCTAGTTCCCAAGTTTGAGTTACAATGTTGTACAATTTGAAGAGGCACAAAGATATCAAGAAGAAGAAGAAGAAGAAGAAGCAGAAGCAACAGCTGTGTTATGTTTGAAGAGAAAAAAAACAAACCAAACATAAGAGTGAGAGACCAGACAGTCCACGGAAAAAACCGTCGCCACATATTTTCCCATACTTCTTTCTAACCCACTCCCAATATCTTCTCTGCTCTTGTGAATTGACATGTTCGCCCTCTCCTTTAAATAGAGCCCAAATTGAGTAAAACATAAAATTCAAAAAATACCTAAAAAGCTTCAAAAAAAAAAAATTTTATTGAAATATCCTATAACCTTTAAAATTATCCACATTCAACCATCCCATCGGTTTCAAAATTGCTTGAATCGTTGAATGAGATGTTTGACAGTACTTGGAGCTAGGGGCGGAGCAAATATGTGTAAAAATTTTCTGTGGTAGCCTAATAGGTAAAAATTTTCTGTAGTTTATTTAAGTGGAAATTAAAAGCTTTTTGCCAAAAATGCAGTAAATAAAGATAAAAGTTAGTTTAATAGAACAGTAAAACTCATGATTAATACTAAAAGTATAGTGAGATTCATAAATAGTATCAAAAAAAGCTAAAATTGCAAATAAACTGAAACTTTCAGCTTGTCTCAAACGTACACTTAGGCTCCGCTTGGAAGTTCATAAGGGAAGGGAATGGAATGAAATAAATTTAAGTAAAGGAAAAGAATGGAATGGAATGGAATTAAGTAACCTTGATTGGATGTTTTAAAATAAAAGAATGGAAAAGAATGGAATGTAAGTAATCTTGTTTGGGAGTAACATGGAGGGAATGGAATGGAATCATTTTATTGCAATATTACTATTAGACCCCTGTTTTAAAATAAATGGTTGAATAAAATGGGAGTTTTAAAATAAACTCCCAAAACTTTCAGCTTGTCTCAATCCATTCCATTCCCTCCCACTTAAACTCCCAAACAAGGGAATGGACTTTCCATTCCCTCTATTAAAACTCCCAAACAAGGGAAGGGAAGAATATTCTAAAATTATTCTTTTCATTCATTTCCATTTCATTCCATTCCCTCCTCCCAAGCAAGGCCTTAGAGGGTGTTTGGGAGAGGAGTTTTAAGTTATGTTGTTTGGGTGTTTTTGATATACGTGTGGGTAAAATAATGTATAAAAATGTGTGTAATATTATTTAAAATGTGAAAAAAAATGTGTTAAAACTGACCTACCAAACACCCCTTTAGTCTTTCTATCTATTGTCTCTTAAAATTTTATATTAACTTCTAGTCAAAGAATTGAAATACAAGTCAGATTAGGCATGACAAATAGGGGTGGGGTGGGGTGGGGTGGGGTGGGGCTAAAGGATACGGTCATCGCCCCCACCCCACTATCCATAATAGAGAAAATTTTCTTGCACCATCCTCGCTTCACCCCATAAACTCTACTTTTTATTAATTTGTCCTCCAATTATTACATTTAAAAAAAAAAAACATGTTTCATTAATAAAAATATACTTAAAATTACAAATAAATTTATCCCATTAAATCAAACTAATTTTTAGTAAAATTGAATAATATTATCCAAGTGTTTAACAAGAAAATATCACAACAAAAACAAAAATCTCATAGTATAACACATAACAAAATAATCCAAACTCCTAATATATTACAAAATAAAAACTACCTAATTCTTCAAAAATAATCTCAATTTTCTTCCATCATTGTGATACCACTTTCTTTTTAATCATCATAATCATCTAGGATGTTTTGGAATGTATCTTCAATTCCATCTACAATAGATGAAGAGCCTAAAAAAGGTAAAATAATTTCAATCAAACAATTGAAATATATAATAATAATGCAGCAACATAAATTCTTGCATAAATAAACTAGTCAATTTGGGTTTGATTGAATAAAGGGCACATAAGATAATTTTTTGGCTATGGTTCTTAGAAGTTAGAACCAGTGAAAAGGTGGTTTCAGAAACTCAATTGTATTGGAGATATGTTATGTACTTTTTCATCTTTATTTTTAGAATCGTGTCCATTAGGTTACATGTCTATCAGTATAGTGTCAGAGACCAACAAAAGTTTGCTATTAGATTACGAAAATGAAATCTGGAAAGAATCACAATTTGTATTTCAAAAGAACTACAATGAAATCTGGAAAGAAATCTGCACAGCCGCAACAAAAAACTACAAATTAGAAAACAAATTATTATGTTGAGGATAAAATCTATAAAGCCATTGAATGGAATCAATTCAATAGTATATATATTTGTTTCTAATAAAGACAAAAGAAAACATTAAAATTGGTATCTTATTTTCAACCTTGCTAGCGAGAAAAAAGAGACAGAGAACCATATTGGGTAGAATGAAATAAGATGAGGATATGTTTGTTTAAATAATTGAGTTTTTGGATAAGAAAAATTTACAATTTAACCATTATCAACGCGGGGTGGGGGTGGGTCTAAAAAATCTAAACCCATCCCGCCCTGCCCTGTGATGTGGGTCTAAAATCTCACCCTGTTCCCCACTCCCCTCCCTCCCTCCCTCCCCTACAATCTTTGCAGGACGAGAAAAACCCACATGCTGCGAAGCAAAGAGAGGCAAGGCAAAATTGTCATCCCTAATGACAAACACAACTAGTACAATTAGTTTAGAACATAAAGCTATAGTCCAATTTATGATATTGCAAATTTTATTTGAAAAATCTCATACACATGCCAAAACTAACAACTTAGTTTTTGTCTTTGACATTTTGAGACACGGATCTTGAAATTGATGTTTGAAAATTCATTAGTGTAGTGATGAGTTGGTTAGACTTACATACATACATAGATACATAGATGTTGTGAATCAATATGATTATTTAGTTTTGGCCCCCCAAACTAAAATTTCAGGCTTCCCCCCTGATTGGGCTGAAGGTTTGAGGATATGTTCGCTTTCTAACGATGACTTGTAAGACTGTTAGCAAAGTATTTTAGACCCACATACACACACTTTAAAATACCCCTACTCAAGATGATTGGTTGAATCAACCTAGATTTGCTGTTTTTTCAGACAAAATAACTCAGCATCAACCCAAATTAGCTTCTTCTTCTGCCAAATCAACCCAGAATTGTTAATTTGTTAATATGGGTAATAGGTCAATAAATCCGTTTTCACCGAGTTAGTCACTTCTTCACACACAAATCAACATAAGGACAACGCCCTTGCATGATTATTTAGCTTTATGATATTGTTCTAAACTTTGTTTTTAAATTTTTTATCAAGCTATTTATTCTTGATTGTCGGATTATCCTTTGTTGTTTAGTGACAAGAATTTGTGTTATCTTTTTTCTTTTTCTTTGGATGAAGAAACAAAGTTATATTGCAACAAAAGAAAGAATAACTAAGAAGCAGCCTCCCCTACAATAACTTCGGCTAAACACAAGGAGGCAAATGCTTCATCAAAAGAACCAGATACAGAGTTCGTAAGAGCCCCTCCAGTCAAAACATGAGAAGCCTTTGTGCAATCACAATTGACCCAACTAACATCTAATATACTGAAATGCACAACAAGAGTTTGAACTTTATCTGCAAAATTAAGCAGTCTCCAGAGAATTAATACGCTGCTTGAGAGCTTTAAGTTTTAACTACATCAATGCAATTTTTGGAATCACTCTCCACTTCAGCATTGTGTATATTCAATCCGCTTGCCAAAATAATTGGCCAGTGAATTGTGTATCATCTAGGACTAATTCCAAAATTGTATATTAAAAGCAAAATGAAATACACAAAACCCATAAAGAGATATGTAATGATAATTACAATCTGGCCTCGATGACCATTTGTTCTTCAAACGCAGTGAAATCAATTTAATAGTTTCATTATTGCTCTTCTTAAATCTATTATACTATCAGGCAACAAAGAGAAATTCCATTGTCATCAAACTAAGATAATGAACATGCTAACGGACCAAACCCATGACCCATCTTCTTAAGAACACAGCTTACAATTGCAGCTAATTATTTTACGTTAAACATAGCCACCATTAACACGAATAACTTGGCCATTAACCCACTCACTGGCATCAGTAGCCAAAAACCCGACAAGAGGTGCCACATCCTCAGTCACACCGAGCCTATTTAATGGGCACTCCTCAATAACCCTCTTCACCTGTTCCTCAGTCTTCCCAGTAAAAAAGAGCTCAGTGGCAATTGGCCCTGGTGCCACACAATTGGCAGTAATTCTAGTCCCTTTGAGCTCCTTTGCTAGTATCTTGGTCATGGTCTCCACTGCAGCCTTTGATGCTGTGTATGCCGCGACTCCTGGCTTTAATGCACCCACCAAAGATGTTGATAATAGTATAATTCGCCCCCCACCACCACGTTTGATACGGTTTGCTGCTTCTTTACAGCACAAGAATGCCCCTCTAGCATTGACTCTACAAGAATCGCATGCAGACTTTATAAGATTTTTTTTAAATCAATAGCATTTGCGTTTTAATTGAATCCTATAAATTTGATAGGCATTTGTGTGGGTTTGGATCAATACAAAAATTAGTGAGCTACAGTGTATGTATCCATGATTTATTTACATAATTTGCATCCATAATCAACATATCTATTCTACATATATGATTTAGATAAGAATAATGCTAAGAACAAAATTTTTTTCACAAGAGTTAACATCATTTGTTGTGATTAGACTTTAGAACAAAACACTTTCACGTTGAATTACTGCTAATATAATTTTATTTTACATCAATCATGGTAGGTTACCTTAAAAGTTATGAAAAATATTGTCTTTTTAGATTTGTTAAGGATCCATACCCAACCCAATACAATGTATTGCTTATTTTCATTGAATTTTATTCTACCAATTAGATCCAGGTGGCGCACAACTTAATAAAAAATCTATATTTGAATTTAAAATGAAAAGGATGGTGTTAATGTCATCCAGAATAAATAACACAAGTAGTTTTTTTTAGGTATCCACTAACTTATGCCTAAAGTTTGATGTCCAATTGTAGTCTTCGTGTCATCTTGCATAGAATTGTGTAATACTAATATACACTTTCAGCATACAAAAGATGCTACTGATTTAGAGATACATACACAAACCAGATATATAGTTTTTCATATGAATAATTTCCACTAAAATTGTAGTTTTCTTACCTTAAAAAGACAATTCCTTAATACCACTAATAAGAAAAACAAGTACTAATAAAAATAAAATAAAAAGAACTAGGCGAAAAGAATACCTGAAGATATTATCAAAATCCTCGAGAGAAGTGTTAGCAATAGTTGGGTACTTAGAATCAATGATTCCAGCAGAATTGACCAAGATATGGACGGGGGAGTTGAAAGCCTCCTCGGCTTTGTCGAAGAGGGACTTGAGCTGGGTTGGGTCGGACACGTCGGCCCGGACCGTAATTGCTCGTGGGGTGTTGTTGTTTTTGAGAGAAGAGGACGATGAGTTGTTGATCTGGGAGGCTATGAGTTCAGCTTCATGGGTTGAGTTGGAGGAGGTGTGGTTGATAACAAGTTTAGCGCCGAGAGAGCCCAAGTGGAGTGCGATGGCTTGCCCAATTCCGCGGGCGGACCCAGTCACGATGGCTACTCGGTCTTGGAGTGGTTGTGGCTGAGAAAGAGAAAGAGAAGGGCTTGGGATTTGGATTTGATTGCCAACGCTGGTTTCTGATTCTGAAGCCATGAGGTAAGGTTCTTTGAGAATTTGGAGATGCTGTGTGTGCAAATACAATACGCTTAGACAGAAATGATATATTTATTTTGAGAAATCTATCCAGGTTGTTATTGGTTAATTTGAGTCATCTATTCAAATGAGTGTCTATAATAATTTGTTATTTATAATTTATTGTGAAAGTATTGTGAAAATTTTGTGGACTTAAAATACTTACCATTTATTTAGAATTAAAGTTACAGAAAACTCATGTCATGATCTTGGTAAGCCATGGCCTCAGCATTGCGCCATTGCGCGCGTCGGCACTAGGCAGTGTGTACTATTGAACGGTGAGAAACAAATCTTTTTTTTTTTTTTTCCTTAAGAAAGGAAAGAATAAAAATATCTTTTTTTTAATCATAAAGCAAAAATATCTTTTCCCATTTAAATCCAACTATCAAATTACCAAAAAAAAAAAATTCAAATCCTTTTATCAAAAAAAAAAAAAAAAAAAAAATCCAAGCCCAACTAATTCAAATAGCAGTTAATTATCAGCTTAGATGCTTAGGAGGTTCTGCTTCCTAACTCTAGGCTATAGTATTCCTGTTTCCTTTCTCATTGAGAAAGAAGTGTGCTTCCCTTTAGTAACTTTGTTACTAGAAGGGCTAGGGTTTCTCTTCATTCGTGGGTTTGGGAGAGTTTAGCGTAGGATAATCTCTCTCTTTTGGTGAGGGAGGATAAGAAGGCCTCTTTATCAAAGAAACACCATGTATTAAAGTTTGTGTTAGCAGCAAAATTCTATACGAAGATTGCTTTGAGCATGGATGCAGTGGTTCACACCTTTCGACCACTATGGTGTACTAAGGGGGATTTCCACATCACAAATGCTGGAAATAATATTCTACTATTTGCTTTTGAATTGGAGGTAGATGCTGAAAAGGTTCTTTTAGGGGAACCACGGTCATATGATAGACATCTGGTGATTTCTTAGCGTTTTAATGGCATTAGGCCTTTGAAAGAAGTAGAGTTCAAGCACTGTTCCTTTTGGGTTCAGATTCATGATATCCCTTTTAAGTTCATGACTTTGGAGACTGCACCAGAAATAGGCGAGACAGTGGAATCAGTAATGGTTCCACAAGATCGGTCTGAGATGAAGAAGGGTACGTTCATGTGTGTCCGAGTCAAGATTGATGTTACAAGGCCTCTTTGCCGTGGGAGGAGAGTTGCTTTCGAGGATGCTTTGGAGGGTTATGTTGCTTTTCAATATGAAAGGCTTCCCAATATATGCTTCTAGTGTGAGATGTTATTGCATGATAAGGAATGCGAATTGTGGCTAAAGAGTATGGGTGCTTTCTCAGTGGATCAGCAACAATTCGGGCATAGGATCAGAGCCTCTTCGTTTAGTACAGGTAGAAATCAGATTATTGAAGTGAAGGGTTTCGAACCAGCTGCCTCAAAAAAACAATCTCCATTGACTGAAATTGGGGATGAATAGCTGCATTGGGCGAGCAAGTCTCACCACCCTCTAACTAATAATAAGGAGGAGGGTTGGGGGGAGGCGAACAACCAATCGGAGGTGAGGCCGACAAGGGTGGCAGGACAAGATGGTTTAGATTCAAATTTGAATTTCTTCGTGAATGAGGGGATTTCAAAGAATAACAAATTATCTACGGATTTTGAGGCTATAATCGAGGAGTTAGATAAGGATATATCTGAAGGGTAGCCTATTTCAAATCCTATTATTGCTGAAATTGTTCGCGAGATTAGTGGAAGTAATTCGAAAACAGATAAATTCAGATGCTCTAAAGAGCCAAGACCCAAAAAATCCTGATTCTGGAGAAGCGAATCCTTGTTTTTCAATGGGGTGGGCTGAAGATAAGGTTGGAAAAAAGAGCACCAAGTAGGGAAAAAGAAAAAATTCGAAAGGAGCGGTTGGTGAAGGAAAGACTGTAGATGGGCCTGGCCTTATTACAAAGCTGAAACGGGGCACGTGGACTAGGCTTACCAATAGGCCCAGCATGGAAGTTATTAGTACTGATTTTTTTTTGTGTTTTGGGGGTGGGGGTGGGGGCTCTGTGGGGGTTAGAAGACCCAAAATGTAAACCAGGGGTAACTGATTGCCTCAAGGATTTCAGCTCTAGTAATGAGAAGAAATTGAAGGTTGATGAGGAAACAAAAAAACTAAGTGTTCTCTTTGCTACACACCTACAATCGGCAGAGGTAGCTGAGCAACCCCGCCGGGTCCAATGAGTTTGTTAAGTTGGAAATGTCGAGGGCTTGGGAATCCTCAGACAGTTAATGCCTTAAAAAATGTTGTTAGATTAGAAGATCCACTACTGTTTTTTTAATGGAAACAAAATCTAATGAAGGCTAGATAATATTTGTACGTAATCAATGTGGCTTTAGTCAAAGTGTTATTGTCCTAAGTGATGGACTTGGTGGAGGATTGGCTTTATTTTGGTAGTCTAAGATAAGAATGGTGATACAAAAAGCTTCTCTGGCCCATATTGATGCAATTGTTGATGGTGGTGAAAAGTTTGGTCCTTGGCACTTAATAGGCTTCCATGGGAATCCTAACACAACTTTAAGGGTAGAGTCATGGAATTTACTCAAGTCACTTAGTGTGTTTCTCAATTACTATGGATGGTTATCGAAGACTTCAATGAGATCACATGCCCCATGGAAAAGGAAGGGGGGGTGGGGGTGCTCCTAGGTGCAACCATCAGATGACCAAATTCTATAACTCTTTTAATTATTGTGGGTTGAAGGAGGTGGGCTTTGTTGGGCCAAGATTTACATGGTTGTAGTAGAAAAGAGATGGAACGCAAATAAGAGAGAGATTGGATAAGGCTTTGGCTAAGTAGGATTGGTTCTTTATGTTCCCCACGACAAAGTTAATCCACAAATCTTCTTCTACCTCTAATCATAGTCCCCTGCTCTTGAAGTTTCTCCACAAGTCGAAGAGGAAGAAAGCAAAGAAGTTGTTTCATTTTGAAGATATGTGGCTGAAAGATACAAGGTGCGATAATTAAGGTTGTTTCAAATGCGTGGATTGAGGGTTTGATTTCAGAGGTTCCATTCCCGATTGTATCATGTCTAGAGCCTTGTAGGTCGAGGTTGAATGCTTGGAATTAGTCAGAGTTTGGGCATGTGGGAAAGTAGATCTCACAGTTGCAAAAGCAGTTGGAGTGGCTAGAACTACAACCTACATTTGTTGATACCATTGGAAGTCTTAGAGGAACTATATCAGAACTCAATTGTTGGTTAGATAAAGAGGATGATATATGGAAGTAGTCTCAGCTAAACTAGTTTTAGGTAGGTGATTGAAACACCGAGTTTTTTGATGCCAAAGCTTCAGCCCAGTTTCGAAAGAATCTGATTGATGGTATTTTCGATTCAAATGAAGTTTGGCAAGAGGAAAGTCAGGAAGTTGAACGGAATTTTGTGGAGTATTACTCGGATTTGTTCACTTCTTCCAATCCTCCAAATTCTTAGAAATTGTGAATGTGGTTTAGCCCAAGATGAATCAAGCCATGAATGCTCGGCTCATCAGAGAATTTCAAGCAAATAAGGTGCACTGAGCCCTGAAGTAGATGTATCCATTGAAAGCACCAGGCCTTGATGATATGCCCCCATTATTTTTTCAACACTTCTGGCCTACAGTAGGTAGTGTAGTCACTAAAACACTGTTGGATTTCTTAAATTTTGGGATCACACCACTGAAATTTAATGAAACTATTATTGTTTTGATTCCAAAAACAAACAATCCCAAGAAAGTGACTGAAAATAGACCAATTAGCTTGAGTAATGTGATTTATAAACTTGCTTCCAAAACATTCGCTAATACTCAAAGTGCTTTTGTGAGTGGAAGATTAATCACAAATAATGTGTTGGTTGTGTTTGAGACAATGCACCACATAAATAAGAGAAAATGGTGAGATAGCTCTAAAGCTTGGCATGAGTAAAGCTTGCGACAGGGTGGAGTGGGCATGCCTACCTGGACAAAATTATGGTGAACTTGGGATTTCATCCACGATGGAGAAGTCTGATGATGCAATGTATCTCAAAGGTAACCTATTCAATCCAAATCAATGGTAAGCCTAGTGTTCAAATTGTTCTACTCGAGGTCTTCGCCAAGGTGATCCCCTTTCACCGTACTTGTTCTTACTGTATGTTGAAGGTCTCTCTGCTCTAACTAAAAATGTTGTGGTTATGGGAAATATGGAAGGCATCTCTATATGCTAGGGTGGTCATAGTATCTCTCACCTATTTTTTCCATATGATAGTTTTACTTTTTGCAAAGCCACCACTGAGGAGTGTGAAGCATTACAACAAGCTTTGCAGGTTTATGAACAATTGCCTAGTTAGTAGGCTAGCAACTGAATAGAGCAAAGACTTCTCTTTTCTTCAGCCCCAACATTCCAATTGAAATTCAAAAGGAGATTAAATCCAGATTTGGAGCTCAGGTAATTAAACAACAAAAGAAGTACATGGGACTCCCTTTGTTAGTAAAGAGAAATAAAAAAGAACACTTTCAAAGAATTGAAAGAGAAGTTGGCCAAAAAGCTTGTAGGTTGGAAGGAAAATTTGTTGTCCAAGGCTAGGAAGGAAGTGCTGATAAAAGCAGTTGCACAAGCCATATCTACCTACACGATGACTTGTTTTAAAATTCTTGAGACTTTTTGTGACGAGATGACAAGCCTAATATAGAATTTTTGGTAGGGCCAGTGCAAGAATGAATGCAAGATGGCATGGATCAATTGGGAAAAACTATGCTCCTCGAAGGCATGTGGGGGTATGGAATTTAAGCAACTAAAACAAATCAATTTGTCGTTACTGGCTAAATATGGGTGGAGGTTATAGTCTGGTCGTGATTCTCTATTGTACAGAGTTTTTAAAGCGAGATATTTTCCTAAGAGTGACTTTGTCAATGCTATCATGGGGAGTAATGCTTCTTACACCTAGAGGAGCATAATGGTGGCTCAGGAAATTGTGAGGAAGGATTAGACCGCAAGTGGGCAACAAACATAGTATACTGATCTAGAAAGACAAGTGGCTGCCAACACCTTCTACATGTAAGGTAATTTCTCCTCCTTCATGCTTAGCAACGGAGGCCAGGGTTGTAGAACTAATAAATTCGACTAATGGAACTTGAAAGAATGAGCTAGTCCAACAAGCTTTCCTTCCTTATAAAGCTATGTAATATGTGGAGTGGCTCTAAGTTCCAAACTCCCAGTTGACATGCAGGTATGGGAACCAACAACAAACAATTTGTTCAGTGTGAGGAGTGCATATAAAATGGCAATGGAGATGCTCTTGGGGGACGCCTTAGGTACAACTTTAGACAACAGCAATCTAAGGAAGTTCTGGAAATACATTTGGCGTGTTAATGTTCCGCATAAAGTTCGCCATTTTACATGGAGAGTGTGCAAAGACATTCTACCCATAAAAGAAAACTTGGTAAGAAAAAGAACACTAATGGAGAGCTGTTGTAAGCCAAGCGAGGGTGGAATCATCAAGTCAATACTCTTGGGAATGTCCGAGAGCAAGGGAGATCTAGTCTATATCAGAGTTGCTTCCTATGAAGGATGACCTCCATTTCCATTCATTTATGGATTATGCTATCGTGGAAGCTCATTGGGATCAATATTATATCGAGAAGATAATTATGGTGTCGTGGGCTATGTGAAAAAATAGAAATGACTCTAGAAACGGTGGAGAGAACAAAAGTAGCAGCATTTACTCCAAGGAGCTTTGGATTATTTGTGGGGATATCAATCTAGCTCGGTGGAACCAGTTATGTAGAAGGCAAAGTTGCCTTTAACTTTGATACCTCCTCCACGGAATTGTTACAAAATAAACGTGAATGGAGCTGTCTTTGTAGCCTATAAAATGGCTAGTGTGGGACTTCTAATCCGAGATGCAAATGGTAAGGTGATTAAAGTGTGCAGCAAGAAGATTATTTCACCTCTTGGTGCCATTGAAGTTGAAGCAACAGCTTTTGAGATTGGGTTACAATTCACAAAAGATTTACTTATATAGGATTTTGTCCTTGAAGGTGATTCGCTAATTTTGGTAAACGCCTTGAAAGAATTATCGCCTCCTCCATCTGTTGTTGCTGCACTAGTGTCGAGGGTGGTTTTTTGCTCGTAGCCACGTGTCTTCTGCTGGATGTGTAACTTTGCTAAGCCCGGATTTGTTTTGAGGAGTTCAATTCGGAACTCGACATTGGGCCGTATAGACCAATGGCTTCAGATGTATTTTTAAGCCTACAAAATAGATAAAGCCCAAAGTCTTAGAATCATGATAATGGTTGAAATAAATAAATAATATACTTAGCATGATAGCTTTGATTAAATGGTGAGTTATTATTATGTATATTAAGTGATGTTCAATATTAAAAAGTAATTTATTAAGTGTCATATGTCTAGTGATGAGTCCAAAGTAGTCCATATCCAGTTGCGGTTCGTGGTTCATGTCCAATATAATAAAGTATGTCTAATAATGGTCCATGTCTAAGTCCAAATAAGGTATGTCCAACAATGTTTTATGTCCAAATAATACATGTCAATTAGTGGTATATGTCCACATAATATATGTCAATAGATGGTATATGTCCAAATAATATATGTGCAATGGTGGTAGATCAATTTATTAATATGTATGTTCATTAATGAAGTATTAGTGAAATCATGTTTATTAAACGGCGAGATAATATTAAAGTAACTTGCATCCAGCGGTGCAATAACAATGAGTTAACATGTACTTAATAATGTAATCTTGAATACATAGAGATTTTGACTTATTTTGACAGTTTGTAGCTCTAGCCGTAAAACAACAGTAGACTTATGACATTTCAGCAACGCAATAAAATGAGTCAAGCGGTACAATATGATATTATGAGTCCTTCCATGGTGACTTCATGATTGAAGGGGAAAAATGAGTGCAATTGGAGAGAGAGAGAATATGTCGAGCTGTATGCATAGGTTGGTTAAGTTTATCCCCTTCCGTCATGCACTTAAATGACTTTCCCCATGTAATGCTCTTTTAGTTTTTTAGTCAAATATGAGTGATGTTGCCTTCCATGAGAATGACTTTTAATATTATAAGTTTTTTTCTTTCATAAGAAGGGCTTTTAGCATTATCAATATATGTTTTCCATGAGAAAGAGCTTTTATTAATAAGTTCTTGGAAGAGTGCTTGATATGTTTTAAGATGTATAGAGATGGTAAGAAGTATATATATATACATATTACAAACACCCACAATGTGTGTGTGGTTTTTTGTGTTATGTCATGGATTATGTTGCTTTCTAAGAAGAGATGTATTGTAAGAGAAATAGAAAAAAAGATGGAGATGTGCTTTTGTTAAGCAAAATGATGAAGTTTCAGAATAAGAGGATGAGAGAGGGATGGATCCCCTATGGTGTGTGACTTGGTCCTTTTTATATAGAACTAAGCATATAACTAGATTAGAACTAGTTGAAGGGAAATTCAGTAAATAAGGAAAAGTCTTTGACAAAGTAAGTAGTTTCATTAGTGGTTTTTTTTTTTTTTTTTTTTTTTTTTTTTTTTTTTTGCTTTTTAGCCAAAAGAAGAAATTTGAGACTTTAATACTATGTCACAGCTGTTACAGCTGGATGATGTCATCTGAATGACATCCTTTGGCATTAAATTCATGGTTTGGCTAAAGATGGTAAGATAATCTTTATAGGATCCTTCTATTTCTGGTATTACAATTGGAGGCTAAGGATCTTAGCTTAAACATGCTAGGATTTCTTTTATGGGATCCTTACTTCTTTAGGTATGACAGCAAACTGCTGGGATTGGGCATTAATGGGCAAGTGATGTCATTTTAGGACGTGTCAACCTGCTGGAGCTACTGCAGCTTCTGCTGGAGCTGCTGCAGTTTCTGCAAAAGCTGTTGTAGCTTTTGCTAGAGCTGCTATTGGTATTTTTGGCTAAATTTTCTCTTTTGGAAAAATTATATGTTTAGTCCATATGTAATTTTGGTAAGTAATAAACTAGTTGGTTGATATTTGATAAAATTTTAGAGATGTAATTATGGTCTTTTCGTATTTTAACTAAATTTTGGAAAGTAAGCAGAACATTTAATGCTAGATATGAGATATTAATATATATTTAGCCATGTGCTTAAAATTGATTTAAACGAAAATAATAATATAATTTATATGAAATACTATAATTACATTTTTAGACTTATATCATATGATAAACATTAATTTTTTTTATGTAAAGAACATGAGGAGTTCTATCATTTTAAGTGTTATGTGATATGAGAGGTTTATCAAGTGTTACCCATTGCACACTGACCCATCAGAGTTCAGGGAATTGAGGAAGACATGCCAAACAACAACTACTGGAGCTTTATTGAACATACTTTTTAGCCTTCCAAACCACGACTCCCAAAATTTCTCCAATGAGACTCATGAGCTTGAATTATGAGCCAAAAATGAGATGTTGTACCATGAGCTTGAACTATGGGTTTTAACGCATTTTGTGTAAATTTGAGTTCTTTTGGGCTTTAAAATAGGTTTTTCCAAAATCCATGATAGTGTTGACATGATGTGAGTCGCCAATGAAATGAAACCATGTGGTGTGAAAAATTTGTCCTCAAAAACTGATATATAGCTCAATGGCTGCTGCGCAGGAGTTTCGTCATGTTGATATATCCCATGTCCATAGGCAAGGCAATAGATCAGCCTATTTACTAACAAAACATGCCTTTGGAATTTCTGATTTTTTTATGTGGATTGAAGAGAATCACTGTTTTATTGAACAAATTTTTCTCCGTGATGTACATGGCTCTTTCAATTCTTAATAAAGCTTTATCCAGCATTCCCATACAAAATAAAATAAAATAAAATAAAATCCAAGCCCAACTTCTCCTCCATTTGTTTATATTTATTTATTTTTGAGAGTGTTGATTTTTTATTGTCCTTGGAATCCTGGATGCCGAATAGCTGCCTAGGAAAAACAAAATCCAAATTCTTTTATGAAAAAAACAAATCCAAGCCCAACTTTCCCTCCATTTGTTTTTATTTATTTATTTTTGAGAGTGTTGGGGTTAGCTTCCTAGCAAAGCACGTCAGATACGTAGTCATACTCATACTCAATAGTCAAAAGTAGTTATACACTTTTCGCCCCCCAAAAAAATAGTAATTATAGACTTATATCATACATTTGAGATTTGACTATAGACTAGTCATGACTCATGACTCATTATTCTGGTAATTGTATTTTTAACGCAAAGAACGTTTTGGAAACAACTTCTTGTTTTTTTAGATGCTAATTTAGTCAGTAGATCAATTGTCACAAAAATTTCAAGAACTGGACAAAGTTAAAATCTTAGATATATTGTAGTCAAATTAGTGTCGTGAAGAGTAATAGTGTTAGTGTCACAAAAAAAAAAATATGCAAATACATGAAGTATTGTAATTTCTTCCTATTAACAAAGAGAAAAAAAAAAAAAAAAAGTGTAAATACACTTTTAGTTCCTACATTTTGATGTTTTTCCATTTTAGTCCCTACATTTTATTTTTACCACGTTTAGTCCCTAAACCAATTATCGTGTGTTATTTTTGTCTTTTCCGTCAGTCAACCGACGGAAATAGCTAACATGACAGCCGTAAACATTAAAATATTATTAAAAATACCACATTAGCATCTTTTTTAAAAAAATTCAATTTTAATTAAATAAAAAACAAAAATAAAATAAAAAATCACTAAAATCAAATGGTATGAACACAAGAACACAATCCCAGAAAATCAAAGAATACAAACCCAGAAAATCAAACCTCAGAAACAAACCCCGATCTCAACCCAGCCAGCCCACCGCACCCCACCCCACCCCACCCCACCTTGATCTCAACCCAGCCACCCCACCCCCACCCCCACCCCGATCTCACCCAGCCACCCCTACTCCTAACCCGATCTCACCCAGCCACCCCCACTCCCACCCCGATCTCAACCCACCACAGCCACCACGACCTACTGCACCACCACTGCACCACTAGTAATCATGATTGAGAAACATGAATGAGAGAGAGAGAGAGAAAGAAGAAAATGAGAAAATTGGAAAGAGTTAGAGACAGTTGAGACAGAGAGAAGAAAAACCAATTTAAGAAAATGAAATGGAAGAAAAAAACACCAAAAGAGTTTTTTGATCTTAATTTTAGAGATTTTTTATTTATTTTTTATTTAATTAAAATATTTTATTTAATTTTAATTTTAGTTTTTTTATTTTATTTGATTAAAATTGAATTTTTTTTAAAAGATGCTGACGTGGCATTTTTAATAATATTTTAATGTTTCCGGCTGCCACGTCAGTTATTTCCGTCGGTTGACTGACAGAAAAGACGAAAATAACACGCGTTAATTGGTTTAAGGACTAAAAGTGGTAAAAATAAAATATAAGGACTAAAATGGAAAAACGTCAAAATGTAAGGACTAAAAGTGCATTTACGCAAAAAAAAAAAAAAAAAAAACTGATAACAAATAAAGTGAGAATTGAGAATTCTAAGAATAATAAAGTGAAAGAAAATATGAAATGACAATAGAGAAGAGAAAGAGAAATAATATTTGCTATAACTGAAAGTTGAGTTGCTAAGGGAGCAAAATTGTTGCGACTACAAAGTCAAAGAAAGTATAAGTACCATTACTATCAAGGAGAACTCATAAACATAGTATTTCTATTGGTACCATATTCTTTTAAGGAAAAATGAAATTACGGATTATTCTTATTGAATGTGTGAACCAGTTTCATATTTGAATGATTATGGATTTTATATTTTTGTTTTTTAATAGGCTTTCTGTTGAATAATTTATTTATTTCTTGTCGTTTGATCTAATCTTGTTTTTGTTTAGGTTATTTTTGTTTTATTTGGGCTAATGTTTATTGATGTTATTTAGCTTTTTTTAGGGGTTAAGGATTATATTTAGGTGGCCAAAATTATTTTTGAAGTAACACTACATCCATAACATTTTTATAAGAAATCTTATGCAAATAATTTTTATTGATAGATAAAAAAGTGATGTATGTATTGAGTCGAAATTATATAGACACACATATACATACACTTTAAAACACCCCTACTCTAGACAATTGGTTGAATCAACCTAGATCTACTACTTCCTCAATCAAATTAACTCAGCATCAACCCAAATTAGCTTCTTCTTTTGCCAAATCAACCCAACCTCAATCTAGAATTGTTGTTTTGTTAATATGGGTAATGGGTCAAATAAATCCATTTGCATTAAGTTAACCACTTCGTGACACATAAATTGATAAGGACACCACCGCACACCCTTGGTGCGATGTCACTCCACAAGTATAAGTGCTTGTGGAGTGTTGAGGGGCAAGGACTAGAGTTCAAGTCTTTAGAAGGAAACTTCACATACATATAAATTTAGATTAGAGTATAGTAAAATTTCTATTTTGTATAAAAAATGTACGGTAGTCGGCCCATCACCAATAAGCCCATGGGCCACGAAGCTAGTGCCACTCCCATAGTAGGCCTAACCAGCATTGCTCGAGGGGTGAGCCCCTAGTTAGGGGGCTCCTCGAAGCCCGACTTTGTTTAGAGTTCGGTTCATATAATACCTCGGTAATGCCTTTGAAGACACTGCCTCCGAGCAACACTCAATGCTATTAAGAGTCCCAAAGCCTGAAAACCCCGTTTCCAAGGTGGGACCCATATGTGTCAAGAATAATCCTGAAGGACCCCACTCGCATTAGAAATGCTAAAAATAATCATTGCTGAACCACTTGAGGAAGTCTATAAATAGGAGAAACACAAGAGAAAAAGTGGTTAGACACTAGAGGGAAGAGAACCCAAAAAAAAGGAGAGAGAACAGACTTAGGAGTAATATTGCTCGATTAGCCTAATCAGCAACCTACTTTAATTATAATCCTCATCCTATGGAGCTTCCCGTTATAGGATATCCGTAAGCCCACTTATATAAAAAATTATGAGCCCAATTACACTGATCAAGAATTGGGAGAACACAAAATTAAAAAAAAAAATAAATAAAAAATAAAAAAAAAAAAAGCAAAAACAAAACAAAACAAAACAAAAGGGCAACGCTATTACATGATTATTTAGCTTTTTTATGATATTGTTCTAAACTTTGCTCTTAAATTTTTTGATCAAGGTATTTATTTGTGATTGCTGGAATATCTTTTGTTGTTTTGTGACAAGAATTTGTAAATCTTGTTTTTTTTTTTTTTGGATGAAAGACAGTTTTATTGCAACAAAAGAAAGAACAACTAAGAAGCAAGTTTCCCTACAATAACTTCGGCTAAACACAATGAGGAAGATGCTTCATCAAAAAAACCAGATACTGAGTTCTTATGAGCCCCTCTAGTCAAAACATGTGCAGCCTTGCTACAATTACAATTGACCAACTAACATCTAATAAACTGAAATGCACAGCAAGAGTTTGAACTTTATCTGCAAAATTAACCCGTCTCCAGGGGATACGGCTGCTTGAGAGCTTTGATTACATTAATGCAATTTTTGGAATCACTCTCCAACATTGTGTTATTCAATTGGCTTGCCAGAATAATTAGCCAGTGAATTGTGTATCATCTAGAAGTAATTTCAAAATGGTATAGTAAAAGCAAAATGAAATACACAAAACCCATAAAGAGATATGTAATGATAATTACAATCTGGCCTCGAGACCATTTTTTCTACAAATGCAGTGAAATCATATTAATAGTTTCATTATAGCTCTTCTTAAATCTACTTTACTAACAGGAAACAAGAGAAATTCCATTGTCATCAAACTAAGATATGAACCCGCTAAGGGACCAAACCCATGATCCATCTTCTTAAGAATGAGTCCAGATTAGATCCAATACTTCCAATGCACTAGACTCGGTCAGATGGTGATACGTGTCTAAAAATGGACATGTGTCACCATCTTAATTGGTTCAGTGCTACTAGACACTAGACTCAAACCGCCCCTTAAGAACATAACTTACAATCGCAGCTAATTTTTTATGTTAAACATAGCCACCATTAACACGAATGACTTGGCCATTAACCCACTCACTGGCATCAGTAGCCAAAAACCCGACAAGAGGTGCTACTTCCTCAGTCTCACCGAGCCTACCGAATGGGCTTTCCTCAATAACCCTCTTCACATATTCCTCAGACTTGCCAGTAAAAAAGAGCTCAGTGGCAATTGGCCCTGGTGCCACACAATTGGCGGTAATTCTAGTCCCTTTGAGCTCCTTTGCTAGTATCTTGGTCATGGTCTCCACTGCAGCCTTTGATGCTGTGTATGCCGCGGCTCCTGGCTTTAATGCACCCACCAAAGATGTTGATAATAGTATAATTCGACCCCCACCACCACGTTTGACACGGTTTGCTGCTTCTTTACAGCACAAGAATGCCCCTCTAGCATTGACGCTACAAGAATCGCATTCGCATGCAGACTTTATAAGCTTTTAAAAAAAAAAAATCAACAGCACTTGCGTTTTAATTGGATCCTATACATTTGATAGGCATTTGTGTGGGTTTGGATCAATGCAAAAATTAGTGGGATACAGTGTATACATCCATGATTTAGTTACATAATTTGCATTCATAATAAGTGTACTTATTCTAGACATAATTTGAATAAAAATAATGTTAGGAACACAACTTTTTTTTTCACGAGTTTTAATATGATCTGTCATGATTAAACTTTAGAACAAAACACTTTCGTGTAATCACGGTAAGTTATCTTAAAAATATGAAAAATATTGTTTCTCTAGATTTGTTAAGGATTTATAGCCAACCAGATACAGTGTATTGCCTATTTTCATGAATTTTGTTCTACCAAATAGATCCAGGTTGCCCACGTACAACTCAATAAAAAAAATCTATACATGAATTTAAAAAGAAAAAGATGGTGTTAATGTCATCCAAAATAAATAACACAAGTAGTTTTTAAGGGATCCGCTAACTTATGCCTAAAGTTTGATATCCAATTGTGGTCTTCGTGTCATCTTGCATAGCATTATGTAAAAGTAGATACAAAAGATGCTACTGATTTAGTGATACATAAGCAAACCATATATATATATATATATAAATATATTGTTTTTCATATGAATAATTTTCACTAAAATTGTAGTTTTCTTGCCTTGAAAAGCCAAATCCTTAACAGAACTAATAAGAAAAACAAGTACTTACCAAAAAAAAAAATTAGGTGAAAAGAATACCTGAAGATATTATCAAAATCCTCGAGAGAAGTGTTAGCAATAGTTGGGTACTTAGAATCATTGATTCCAGCAGAATTGACCAAGATATGGACAGGGGAGTTGAATGCCTCCTCGGCTTTGTTGAAGAGGGACTTGACCTGGGTTGGGTCAGACACGTCGGCACGGACCGTAATGGCTCGTGGGGTGTTGTTGTTGTTCAGAGAAGAGGATAATGAGTTTTTTATCTGAGAGGCTACTAGTTCAGCATCATGGGTTGACTTGGAGGAGGTGTGGTTGATAACGAGTTTAGCGCCGAGAGAGCCCAAGTGGAGTGCGATGGCTTGCCCAATTCCGCGGGCGGATCCAGTCACGATGGCTACTCTGTCTTGGAGTGGTTGTGGCTGAGAAAGAGAGAGAGAAAGAGAAGGGCTTGGGATTTGGATTTGATTGCCAACTTTGGTTTCTGATTCTGAAGCCATGAGGTAAGGTTCGTTGAGTCTTTAGAGTTTGGAGATGCTATGCAAATACTATACGCTTAAACAGAGAATAATATATGTACACAAAACACAATATTTTGGTAACACGGAATAATAACATTTTATTTATTTAGGTGCGTTTGGATACTACTTATTTTATTAAAAATTAAAAATAATAAAAAAAAATAATTTTCAGTTACTGTTAACATTAAAGAACACTGTTTATATACCTTGATGCACTGTTCATGTCCCATGAACAGTACATCTGGCGCTGGTAAAATAAAAAAAAATTGAAACGCAAAACGCTAAAACGTGAATGTGATCCAAATGCTTGCTAAATATCAAAGATTTAGGAAAACGTGATTGCGTGTGCCATGTCCTACACAGCATGCACTCAAGTTGTGAGGGATAAAACTCTTTTTTACTATTATTTTATTTCTTATTAAGAAATGAAAAATGAAAAATATCCTTTTTTAATCATTAAGGAAAAATAATCTCTTTTCTTATTTAAGTCCAACTATGAAATTACCAAAAACAAAATCTAAATCCTTTATTTCCCTCTCCCTTGTGTGTGCGTTTGTTTCTTAAAGAAAAAAAAAATCCAAATCCTTTTATCAAAAAAAAAAAAAAAAACAAAAGCAAAAAAAAAAAAAAAAAAAAAATCCAAGCCCAACTTTTCCTCCGTTTGTTTATATTTATTAGTTTGGATGGTACGTGCAAGTCACATTCTACTCTTTGAGCGAGAAAATTAAGATAGAACTTCTATTTGAAGAAGTATGAAATTAGGTAAACTTAGAATAACTATTTAACATATGAATATCTATTTGCCATGACAATTTCTTAGAACCTATTTCCTAAAAGTAATATTCACTCATTAAAAACTTTTTAAGAATGATGACGAATATTATCATCTTCCATCAATAAGCAATTGAGTTTTGCTAAGACATTTTCACAATATTTAAATTTTCACAATTAATGATGACATATGCTATAATTGAAGGTCTTCATCAAATACCTGCAATTATTCATAACTAGTAAGTTGTCCATGCGATACACGAATAATATTGTAATGTTTTATGTAAAACATTTTTGGAGAATGTTGAGCATATATCATAGCATTTTTGTTATAAAACTTTGTTAATAATGAGTTCATCATAGAAGCAACAATTATAAATTGCACATATATATCTGTAAGGACACAAATCAAGCCTTGACCCAAGTGCGTGACAGGGGCAGGCCCAAGAGGCCTAAACAACAAATTTGTAGAGTGTGGGCTTGAAACCTAGGTTTCTTTGGACGGTGGAAAGCAAAGACGTTGGGCTAGGACCACGATTGGCAAGTAAGAAAAGTTCAATGTAGCACAAGCTCTCCTCGGACGTGAGCCGAGGACCTTCTGTATTTGATTCCTTTGTTCTTTTAATAAAAGTTACCATCCCCTTTACAATGTTCTCTCCCTCTCTATTTATATTCCTCCTCTTTGTGCTCTTTTTCTTGGAGTCATCAATGCAGATATTTTTCCCATCCGCCCCCTTCTTGAAATCTTCTCCCAATGGCTATAAGGCTGATCACCATTCTTTTAGGCATCACTTCTTCATTAATGTGGCTAGAAGGGTAGGTGTGGAGTCTCTAATGCGGTGGCAGCAGCTTTCTGCGGGGCACTTCCCACTTACTCTCCTTTTTTGCATTCCTCTGGAGTGTAACCTTACCTGTTGAGTTTTACCGGTTCCTCCCTAAGCATCGTGGTGTACCTTATGATCCTCATTTCAGTTGGCCAAGAAGTCCTCTCTCCTCGGACCATTCCAAATAGCCTCCAACCCAATAGTGGGCCAATGGGCCTTTAAGTTCGATGCCCATGTCACCGCCCTGCAATCCTTGGATAAATTGATACTCTCGGATCAGGCTCAAGGCCAAAATACGAGCTTTGATACCTTTGCCCCTATAATAGCCCCTCAAAAATTTATTTGGCTCCGATCCGAGGAGAAAATGAGTTTTTGACTCACGAACACAGCTTCCACACGATTCCCCAAATGCTGAACGTGAGAAATCCGCTTGCATCTTCTGGAACGACTCTTGACGCTTCATAACCCGCAACGCCCTCATTAATTGCTCTGAGTAACTCCCTGTCACCCATGTTCAACAGTGAGATGCGAATCCAACGGCTTGGTTTTCTTCACAAAAATTTGAGCGGGATAACTCTCACAAATCGCCGCCCCTCAATCACTCAAAACGTTTAGGAAATCGCGAAACCTGCCATTATTCCCAAAAAGCAAATACATCCTGGACGCATTCATCTTCATTTTCTTCTAAGAAGCTCTCAAAAAGTCGCACATTTTTTCTCCAGTAAGTCTCCATTCCATCAAACCCTTTCTTCTTGGCTGTTAACTTCTACGGTTCTACCCCCTTTCTTTCTAAATCTCCACTCTTATTTCAACCAAATAGGTAGATTCAAGTGTCTAGTAGATACTGACTCCGGCATGGAAGGATTCTGAGCCAAATACCACATTTCTTCGGAAGTGGGTTTGAAGTATTACCCCCACAAAGGCCGTAGCTGACTCTAGGAAGGAAGGGCAAGTTGTTATTCTCATAATCGCCTTCTTAGAGGGTGGGATGACACTTCCCATGAAAAGTGTCACCAGTGTATACCTCCACAACCATAAGTTGTGCCCCGACCAATGTACACCCAACATGTTCAGGGTCTTAGGTTGTGTAGACACTCTAAACTAGCAGATGGGTCTAAACCTCACATGGCACGATGTCACCTTCTTGTATGAGTGCCACCAGTTGAAAAATGTAGGGTATTATCTCTAGTCTCGGTCTAGCATTGTTAGGCTTATATCATGCCTCCCCAAATCTAATAAAGGCGTGAAGGACGACTACTTAATTGCCTCCGAGAGATGGTACGACGGTCCTTAATGCCCTATTAGAGAAGGGAAACCAGGTGTGGCTGCCTAGGATTTAGGATTTCTGGTCTAAGCTTCAATTCTTCTAGCTTTACCCTTTGAATTCACTGCAATTTAACGTCTTTGTTGCTTAAGGTTTGTTTGAACCTAACCATATTTGGTCTTTTGGATGTCTCTTTTGTAGACAAGCAGCACGTATCTCCTAGTCTAGGGGAAGTCGGCATCTCGGACTTTAATAGAGCCTGGAGATCTGAAGTGTTCGTCAACAAAGACCTACAAGTAAGGGCTGTCCATCTTATACTAGGGTACGATCCTCTATCAAATGCCTACCAAGAGATTGGCAACGCCATCGACGCGAGTGACAGGAGGGGCAGACGGATAGACGTTTCCTAGCCCGACTTCCTCACCTCGCACGACTTGCCAGACAATCCATCTGTCGTTCTATACGTACCTCCTCTCAGAGCAGTCCTTCTTTCGGTGCAACCCGTAGTACCCGTCGCCCGAGAAGAGTCCATCTCTCCCCATTTATCTCTTGAGGAAGAAATAGACCAATTCAGGCTCGAGGAAGCTGAGAAGCCTGAAGAGGGTAACATCGTTAATATCTCAGACGTAGAAGAAGAACCCATCGAGGGCTCTAGGATAAGGGGTTTGATCATTTCGAAGGTAGACAGCAGCACTAAGAAAGAAGACATGGCTAGTCTAAGGTCACTCATGAATGTACGAGGTGCACAAGTGGCCAAGAAAGGTGCCACTAGATCCCAACTTCCTCTTCAACTACCCCTTCCTCCTCCTTTTCCTCCTACTGACCCCAAGGTTCCTGCCGTTGACCTTAAGAAGAAAAGGAAGAAAGAGGGCGAGGAAGCCGAGGTGGCACAACAAAAGTAGCTGAAGCAACAACAGCAACAGCAAAAGCAAAAAGTTGCTAAGGGCAGGACACGTGCGCCCTCGGTGGAGAGCGGAGAGAACCATGGGCTGGCTGAGGTGTGCCGAGCACAATCCTACTGGTCTCCTGCATTGGAGTTGGACGAAGCTCCCATCCCCACCCAATCCAGCATAAGAGAGTTCCAGAAAGGACACTTCCACTATCTGGCTAAGGCTCTAGAACAGCCCCTTCTCCTTCCTAAAGACATGGAAGCCCTTGAACAAGTGCAATAGCAACAACTCTTCATTTCCCTTAAAAGGGACCTAGGCTTGGTACGTGCTACCCAATTTATATTATTTACATGGGCTCGTGAATATGCTCTTTCCATTTTTTTATATATATATATATATATTTTATTCTCGTCATACTGCACATGCATTCTATATGCATACAGGCCATTCAGGAGGTCTTTGTGGCTGAAAAATGGGTAGAGGATGCTCAGAAGAAAACCAGCGCCGAACTCAACATTAGGCTCGAGATGGAAAAAGCTCTTGGCCGAGCTGTGGCGGAGAAGGAGAAGCTTGCCAAAACCCTAACAGCCGAGGAGCAGCTGAGGAGGAGCACTGAGGCTGAACTTAAAACAGCCGAGGCTCAAGCTGAGGTGCAGCGCAAGAATCTCCAAGGCTATAAGGAGGATCTTGCCACTGCCCAACAGGATATCGCCTACTTGAAGGAGGAGCTAGCAAGGGCAGAAGACAGGGCTCGTACTATTAAAGAGGCCGCCGATGCTACATCACTTGCTTCTTTCAACAGGGGGGTCGAAGAGATAAAGACCTGTCTGGTTGAAGAGTTAGCTGATTTGTGCAAGGAGTACTGTAGGCAGTTGTGGTCAAAGGCTCTTAATGTGGCAAGTGCTCCTACCACATCTGTATGGAGAAAGGCCAAGATCGTGTGGTATCCCCCCGCTATCCGCGAACTTGATGCTCCACCTCCTTCAGCCCCTTCCACTTCCCTCGTGGCTCCTGCTCCTCCTCAAGCCTCTATGGGTTCAGGCTAAGACACTCCCCTAGAGGAGGAGACTGACAAGGATCAGGGCAAACAAGCTAGCTAGGATGATCCTCCTCTGGGGGGCCAAGAACAAGAGAAAGCAGCCTATAACCTTACTAGAGGCAGAGCTTATTAAAGCTCCTCTGATCCTTGAGGGGGCTGCCTCTAAGTCCGTAGAGCTTGAATCAAAGGGTGCAGAGGACAGGGTTAATTTGGCTGAAGTGAAGCCCAAAGAGGATCTTCTACGAAAGGCCAAGACTTAAGCTGTTAAGAGCTTTTTTTTGAAATTTTTTTTTTTTGTTTTTGCTTAATACAAAGACTTTACTGTTTCCTGTGTAATCAAGCTATGATTAATAAAAGGGTTTTGACTTTCAATTTCTTCACAAGTATTTCTTAGACGTGATTTCCATTATCAGTATCTCTTGCTAACACACTATGAAGGTGTTTAAGGTATAAACAGATACGACCAGTTTTATCTATGTGCTGAAAAACCATGTAAACCCCTAGTGGGAAAGACTTCACTTCATAAACTTACTCCTTTAATAAGGAATTTGTATGCAAGAATTATGCTGAGTTTCATGCCACAAAGATCAATTAAACGCATAAGAATGATTAAAACTTGGTTAAAAACTTGAACTTATGTAACACTTAAACATGAGAATAGATTTTGCTCCATTCAACGTTTGGAGGAATAAACTGAGACATCAATCTTCCAAATAATGGGTGGTCCGAGGGCCAGGCACAATTAAGTGTTAATTTTCCCAGATTTAGGCTCTATTTAGTACTTAGTAAAAAATATGTTGAATGTTAATTTTTTTAAAGCAGATGGTCCGAGGACCTGGCGTAGCTAAAGGTCTGTTTAACACTTAGTAAAAATGAACTGCATGTTAATTTTCCCAAAGAAGATGGTCTGAGGACTCGGCGTAGCTAAGGTTCTATTTAACACTTAGTAAAAATGAACTGCATGTTAATTTTTTCAAAGCAGATGGTCCGAGGACTCGGCGTAGCTAAAGGTCTGCTTAACACTTAGTAAAACATATGTTGAATGTTAATTTTCCTAAAGCAAGTGGTCCGAGGATCCAGCATAGCTAAAAGTCTGTTTAACACTTAGTAAAAATGAACTACATGTTAATTTTCCCAAAGCAGATGGTCCGAGGACCCGGCGTAACTAAGGTTCTGTTTAACACTTAGTAAAAATGAACTGCATGTTAATTTTTCCAAAACAGATGATCCGAGGACCCAGCATAGCTAAGGGTCTACTTAACACTTAGTAAAAAATATGTTGAATGTTAAATTTTCCAAAGTAAATGGTCCGAGGACCTAGCGTAGCTAAGGCTCTGTTTAACACTTAGTAAAAATAAACTGCATGTTAATTTTTCCAAAGCAGATGGTCCAAGGACCCGGCGTAGCTAAAGGTCTGCTTAACACTTAGTAAAAAATATGTTGAATGTTAATTTTCCCAAAGCAGATGGTCCGAGGACTCGGCGTAGCTAAGGGTTTATTTAACACTTACTAAAAAAATATGTTGAATGTTAATTTTTCCAAAGCAGATGATCCGAGGACCCGGCGTAACTAAGGATCTGTTAACACTTAGTGAAAAATATCAGGCTTCTGTTTGATATTGAAGACTATAAAACTGACAATCAATGCAACATATCAATAGTTGAACAAATGGCCTAAATGCCTTTTATTAATAGTAGTACCTTCGCAAGTTATTTATATTCCATGGACGTTGTACAACCTTTTCATCTAGGTCGGCAAGATAATATGACTTTATACCAGCTATTGAGGTTACACAGAAGGGCCCTTCCCAGTTAGGTCCCAATTTACCCCATGTTGGGTTCCTTGCGGTACTGACAACCTTCCTTAAGACTAAGTCACCAGGGGCAAGAGGCCTTGATTTCACATGGGAGTCATACCTTTACTTGAGTTTCTACTGGTAGCAAGCTAGCCGAACCATAGCATTTTCTCGCCTTTCTTCAACCAGGTCCAGCCCCTTTTGAAGTAAGTCATCATTGTTGTCTGGGTTGAAGGAGTGCATTCTCATCGTCGGAAACCCCACTTCCAAAAGGATCATAGCTTCAGCTCCATAAGCCATTGAAAAGGGCGTTTCTCCCGTGGACCTTTGTGGTGTGGTTCGATATGTCCACATAACATGTTACACTTCTTCTACCCATCTGCCTTTAGCATTATCCAGCCTTTTCTTGAGCCCATTGACTACCGCTTTGTTGACCGCCTCGGCCTGGCCATTCCCCTGCGAGTAGGCTAATGTAGAATACATGTTTGTGATGCCGAAGTCCCCACAGTACTTTCTAAAGGCCTTGCTGTCAAATTGCAGGCCGTTATCCGAGATAAGGGTATGCGGGATCCCAAACCTAGTAATGATGTTCTCCCAGACGAACTTCTTTGCATCCACGTCTCTAATGTTCGATAGGGGCTCTACTTCAAACCCCTTGGTGAAGTAGTCCGTCCCGATGAGCAATCATCTTTTATTCCCCGCTGCCCTAGGGAAGGGCACTACAATATCCATGTCCCACTGAGCAAACAGCCAAGGACTAGTCAAAGGATTAAGGACACCCCCAGACTGATGAATGTTAGGAGCAAATCTTTGACATTGATCACGCTTTCTCGCATAATCCTGCACCTTTTTCTGCATGTTCAGCCACCAATATCCCCAGGTAAGGGCACTATGGGCTAATGACCTTCCTTCCATATGACTACCACATATTCCTTCATGCAATCCTTCCAAGAGCAGCTCCGTTGCTTCGAGATGTATACACAGCAGGTAAGGTCTAGAGAAAGAGCGTTTATATAGTTTCTCATCCTCGGATAGCCAAAACCACGGAGCCTTTCTCCGTATCTTGGTCCCCAAAGGAGGTCTCGAAGCATCGTTACCCTGATTTGCCTTACCAGGATGCTTTCCCTACCCGTTAGGTCGGTATAGGAATTGCTTCAACTTTCCCTCCTTCTCCAACTGCTCTAGGTAGTTCCACAAATTCCTACAATTCTCGATTGTATGACCTCTCTCTTGATGATATTGGCAGTGAAGGTTCTGATTACACTTCGTAAGATCTCCTACCATCTTACTAGGCCACCTAAAATATGGCTCGTGACGGATTTTCTCAAACACTTGTTGCACGGGCTCACGAAACACAGTGCTAACCACCTGAGAGGAGGTAGGACCAAACTGCCCAACGAAATCTCTCCTCTGCCTACTATTGTTGTACTTGTTCAACTTGAAATCCTTCTCTCCTGAGGGATAACCTTCGCCTTCCCCTTTCCTTGTAGCTGATCTTCCTCCACCTGCTTGTACTCATCGATGCGATCCATAAGCCAATGTACACTCTTAACAGACCTTTTGGTCAAGTACTTCCTCAGATCGTGTTCATTTAGAAGACCGACTTTGAAGGTGCTTATGGCCACATCGTCAAAGTCCCCATCGATCTCGTTAAACATTTCCCAATAACTGTCGAAGTACGTTTTAAGAGTCTCCCCCTCTCTCATGGCCATAGATAACAATGAATCTAAAGGCCGAGGCACCCTACTGCAGGTAATGAAACATGAGTCAAATACCCTGGTGAGCTCCATGAAGGAATCAACAGAGCCTGCCTTCAGGCCATTGAACCATCTCACCGCGATAGGTCCCAAGCTGGAGGGGAAGACTTTGCACATCAAGGTTTCGTTCTTAGAGTGCACCGCCATTCTCTGATTGAAATGACTCACATGTTCCACCAGATCCGTCGGTCCACTATAAATGGTGAAGGTTGGTTGGGTAAATCACCTCGAAAGCTTTCCCTTTTCTATCCTACGAGTGAAGGGCGATTTGGAGATTTTAGCAGAGCGCCTTGCTTAAAGCATCATTGGCCAAGCCCTTGGAAGAGGTCTTCTTACCCTTAAGGTCGTGAGAGTAGTCATCCTCGTAGGAGGAGGATTCACTAGGAGGAGTCTTTGCCTGGGGCTGTCACTGCTATTATGAATCTGCTGAAGAAGGATCTGAAAGAGAGGGAGTACGCCATCGTTTCTCCCGACGCAGCTTCTTTTTCAGATGGTCAATCTCCTTCTGCATGGCTTTAACACTTCTTTCATGGGAGGTTCTGCTTCCAGCCCGTGTGTGACTCCTCCCGCGCGTATGCTCTATACGCACACTAGCTTCTCGATCTCTTTCCCGCTCTAGCTATGAGAGATGATCCTCATGTTGGGATCCCATGGATTCTGCATAGTGTGAATTTAAGCTTTCCATGATGCCTCACGTCCTTTAACTTAAGGTTTCTCACAGACGGCGCCAATTGTAAGGACCCAAATCAAGCCTTGACCCAAGTACGTGACGAGGGCAGGCCCAAGAGGCCTAAACAATAAATTTGTAGAGGGTGAGCTTAAAACCTAGGTATCTTTGGACGGTGGAAAGCAAAGAGGTTGGGCTAGGACCACGATTGGCAAGTAAGAAAAGTTCAATGTAACACAAGCTCTCCTCGGACGTGAGCCGAGGACCTTCTGTATTGGATTCCCTTGTTCTTTTAATAAAAGTTACTATCCCCTTTACAATGTTCTCTCCCACTCTATTTATATTCCTCCTCTTTTTGCTCTTTTTCTTGGAGTCATCAATGCAGATTCTTTTCCCATCCGCCCCCTTCTTGAAATCTTTCCCCAATGGTTATACGGTTGATCACCATCCTCTTAGACATTACTTCTTCATTAATGCGGCCAGAGGGGTAGGTGTGGAGTCTTTAATGCGGTGGCAGCAGCTTCCTACGGGGCACTTCGCATTTGCTCTCATTTTTTGCATTCCTCTAGAGTGTAACCTTGCCTGTTGAGCTTTACCGGTTCCTCCCTAAGCATCGTGGTGTACCGTGTGATCCTCATTTCAATTGGCCGAGAAGGCCTCTCTCCTCAGACCATTCCAAATAGCCTCCAACCCAACGATGGGCCTATGGGCCTTTAAGTTTGGTGCCCATGTTACCGCCCTGCAATCCTTTGATAAGTTGATACTCTCGAATCAGGCCCAAGGCCCAAATACAAGCTTTGATACCTTTGCCCCCACAATATCCATTATAATTATTCTGTTCAAGTCATGAGCAATAAAAAAAACTTTGGAGTAATATTGTATAAAAAAAGTTGATAAAAGCATGTAATAAATTAATTCCTTCCATGTTATTAATCTTTATTATGTGATGTAATAAAGAGCTTCATTACGAAATTTTTTTTTTGTGTCTTCAATTCTTGTCTTTTGTGGAATAGCAACACTTGCAAAGCTTAAGCTTGTTGAGAGATATGTTATTATCATCTGCTTCTTCATCTTCAACGTTTGAAGTTTGGTCTGTCCTTATTTGTTCAATTTTTGAGCTTTCATCACTTTTTCCTTTTGTCATTTGTGATGAGCACTAATTAACTGGCACTAGAAAATTTTTGACTAGATCTTACAAAGTTTAGACTTGTGGATTTGTTGTCACTAAGATTTTGCATAAGTATCTACATTCATATTAAATTTTAACATGTTATTTACATCAATCTAAATGTGATGTGACACTTTTTTGTAAATGTTTTTATATTTTTTTGTTACTTTCGAAATAATGTAGCAAAAGAATTATTATTGCTTATTGGATTGTGCATATATTTTTTTCTTCCATACCTTTTGGTCATTTGAAGGTGCATCAAAAATTTTAGCAATTGTGTAATTTTCAAAACCATCCTTTAAATTGAATTCAATCAAACGAAGTAGGCAAATGTATATTCTTCCAAAAATTTACTTCAGATCATGTGGAATTCATTCTCCAATATCAATTTGCATGTGAGGAATTTAATATATATTATAATCAATAGTTTTAAAACCATTTAAATAAGATATACCTTAGTGACTTAGTCTATTTTTCAGCAAGATTTCTTGCAAATTTATTTTGAATGTTATAAATATTTGGAGAGTATATAGTTAATGTGAGTGCCTTTAACCTTGGGATAGGGTGATTTGTTTTCTATTTCACATTTTGCACACCAAAATGAGTCTGATTGTGGTTTGACCTTCCTTTAACAAAGCACGTATGAAATGTAACACCAACCGATCGTTGTATCAATGTTGCTTATTGTTGCAATACAATATCAATTCACATCCTGCAATGAAATTTAAAGTTAATAGTTAATATGTATTATTTCTTTAATGTAAATGATGAGTATGATGTATTATTATTTTTTGATGTAAATGGAGAGTATAATTTGAAATGATTAACAAACCTATTTTGTAGGATCTCATTCCATGCACTTGATCTCTGCTATTGTTTTCTTACTATTTAAAGATAAATCATTTTGTGAAAATTTTTTTATATGTATTTTTGGTATTTCTTGTATAAGATCATGATTTTGACAATTCGTATTGTTGAATTTTTTAAAGAAAATATTATGTAAATGGTATTTTGTGAGATTATATATGCTATTTATTAGACCTTTTTTGTTATTACTAGTTTTAGAAATATGCAACTGTCAATTATTTTAGCAACCTTAGAAATCTCAAGATTTATATATTTTTTGTTTGCACTGGTTGATGACAAAGAGAATTTGCCACATATATTGCATAGAAACAAAAGTGCATTGAATTGAAATTGATAAAAAGGAAGATATGTTTTTATAAGAATGAGATTTTCTAAAAGTATCATCTACATGTGGGGGAGGAAGAAGAGAGTTTGTAAATGGGTAAGAGTTTTGGCCTTGATCTAATTGTGGGAAAGGTCAGGCCCAAGTCTTAATATGTAAGGTAATAACTAGGCTTAGGTTTATTCTATTTTTAAAAGATAGTCCATTTTGTAGAGAATAAATATTTGGTCTAATTATCAAGAGCAGTCCATATTTTATATAACAGTAAAAAGAAGCTATTATGACCTATTAAGTAACAGTTAAAAAACTTAATGAAAAGATGTTAAAAATGTTAAATGCAAAATTAAAGTGCCACATAGCAGGAGCTCATACACTCTCACATGAGGTCTCTACTTTTAAAAATGTTGATGAAGAAATTGTTATTCATATCATACTTTGTTCTCATTTTACATTTTATGAGTAGTTATAATGTTTAACTTACTTAGTTTTTGATGAACACCTTTTTAAGTAAGAAAAGAAATAAAAAAAACACACGTATTATTGAAGTTTCCATTAGATAAAATTGCGATGGTCACTTTACAAGTATAAATGCTTGTGGGGTGTGGAGGGTAAAGGCCAGGGTTCAAGTATCTAAGAGAGAGCTTTACACACATATACACTTAAATTAGACTAGAGTAGAATTTCTATCTTGTATAAAAAAGATTTAAATTTAGTAAATCAACATTCTCTAAGTAATAATTGGAACGCCCTATATCACCATTTGAACTTTCCCAATATGACTACCACATAAAACTCAAAACATACGAAAAACTTTTGGGATCATAACATTTAGTAGGGTATTTTAGTCATTGCACAATGAGTTATTCTAGGAAATATAAATTTTTGTTATGATTTAACTGAAAGAGTTACAGTAGGAGATTTACTCGGTTTTAAAGTTTTAGGATGGAATGAAATTACCCCAAACATAAACTGACCCTCTCTCTCTCTCTCTCTCTCTCTACATATATATATATATATGTTTATTTTGGTTGTAAAGCTATGTGTTTTTTACTTTAAACGGTGCATTAAAAAAATACAAACAAAAAGCCAACCCAAAAAAATTGTGCGTGAAACAATAAATTTTGGCCCACCAAATTTAACTAAATCAAAAAAGAAGTCTAAGAACACCAAAAAAAAAAAAAAAAACAATGTCACAACACTGATTGTAGTCAAATTAATGTTTTGAGTTTTATGTGGTAGTCATGCTGGAAAAGTTCAAATGGTCATATAGGGTGTTCTATTTGTTACTTAGAGAACGTTGATTTACTAAATTAAAATTTTTTTTTAATACAAAATAGAAATTTCACTCTGACCTAATCTAAGTGTATACGTGTGTAAAACTCTCTCCTGGAGACTTGAACCTCGGCCCTTACCTCTTACACCCTACAAGCACTTATAATTTAGTTAGTAGATCAATTGTCACAAAAATTTTAAGAAACGGGACAAAGTTATTATCTTATATTGTAGTCAAATTAATGTCATGAAGAGCAATATTTTAAAGCATCACAACAGTGGCCGCTCTAGGAATTTTTTTTTTTTTTTTGTCGTCACTAAGAAATTTAAATCATACAAAATCTAATAAAGAGATAACTTGAATATATCAACATCATAAAAAAAAAAAAAAAAAAAACACGCAAATACATGAAGTTTTACAATTTCTTTCTACTAACAAAGAGAAAAGGAAAAAAAATTACTAAAAGCAAATAATGTGGGAATTGAAAATGTTGAGATAAGAGTAATAATGTAAGAAAGAATATGAAATGATAATTGTGTGTGTGTGTGTGTGTGTGAGAGAGAGAGAGAGAGAGAGAGAGAATATTTTCTATAACTAAAAGTTGTGTTGCTAAGGAAAGCAAGATTGTTGCAACTACAAAGTCAAAGAGAGTATAGCTGTTGTTACCACCAAGGAGAACTGACGGCCACAGTATTTCCATTAGTACCACTTCTTAAGGAAAAAATGAAATTATGTATTATTTTTATTGAATGGGTGAACTAGTTACAAATTTGAATGATTATGGATTTTTATATTTTTTATTTTGAATAGGCTTTTTGTTGAATAATTTGTTCACTTGTTGTTGTTTGATCTAATCTTTTTTTTTTTGGTTTTTTTTTTTATTTGAGCTAATTTTTATTGATATTATTTAAGCTTTTTTTTAGGAGTTAAAGGCTTATATTTGAGTAGCCATAATTATTTTTGAAGTAATGCTATGTCCACAAAATATTTATAATAAATCTTATGCGAAAAGTTGTTATTGGTAGGAAAAAAAAAATGTGATGTCTATATTGGGTCCAAATTAAAATCAGTAAACAACTTACCATATAAAATTTGTTGTGAAAATGTTAGGTAGCATTACTCTTAGTTTTATTGAACCCAAATTTTTGCAATTCTCAAGTTAGGGTGTTCAATATTTTTATTAGGGTGGTTACAAAAGTCGACTCGCTCCCTTCTCAAAAAAGTCGATCTTATTTCGCAACTCGGGTCGATATGTTTGGGAGTCAGGGTAAACAAAAAAAAAATATATATATATATATATACACACACACACACACACACACACACACACACACACATATATATATATATATATATATTTACAAGTTTATATATACATTTTTTTGCAAGTCAAGGCTGTCCTGTGACTACCCTCACTTAAACATAAAGCCGCATCTGCATCATAAATATGGCAACACATGTCATGTTTTACCATCAATAAATACTATGTACATGTTAATAAAATATTATATGTAAATTGTTTTAAAAAATTGTATAATATGATAAAACTTTTAAAAAATAGTAAAAGCAAAAGAATAAATATTTTTTTTAGTGAAACCCATTGCATAAGATACATATTGAGGGGTATTGATTATCCAGTTATTTATCATTTATCTTGAAGTAGACAAGGAAGAGAATCGTTAAGACATGATCCCTAGACACGAAAACGAAATCCTTGCCCCTAGGGCTCAGCTCGTTAAAACTCGTTCATATTCATCTGTTTATAAATAAGCCAAGTTTGAGCCTTGGTTTTAGGCTTGTTTGATAAACAAGCCGAGTCTAAGGAAAAAAAATTGTTCATAAAAAATAGGGCTTGATACAAAATATGCCGAACTTAGGCTCGTTTATAACTTGATAGATGTCTACTAAATAAACTCATTATTATGACATTACAAGTATGTTTTAGAATGTTAATTTATAGCTTGTTTATTCATATATGTTTTGGAATGTTAATTTATTTAGATTTGTAAAGACTATAGTTGCACAGATGACAAATGTGGATGTAAAATTTGTCTTTTGAACAATTACTCAAGCTATAAACAATGAATGATGAATTGATGGATTTAATTATGTAAAGTTGTAATTTGAACAACTTCTAATCACGGGTGGAATTGGAAGTATGATAAATGAGTATATTATTTTATTTTATTTTTGTTTTCTTGATTTTTGGTGATATATGCATTTGATAATGCAATTTTCTTGGATCCCAAGCGAAAAAAGCTTGGCTTGAGCTCAAGTTTGACCTTGATATTAAACTCGTGCTTGGCTTGACTAATTAATCAAGCCAAGTTCAAGCTCAAGCTCAAGCTCAAGCTTTTTGGCATTCTCACAAGCTCGAGTTCAAACATTGTTTTTAAGCTTGTCTCAAGCTCAAAGCCAAACTTGAGTATTTGATTTTTATTGACAAGTCAAACTCAAATACACGCTACTTGACAAAATTTGGCTTGTTTATAGCCTACTTGCCCCATTAAACTATGATTGTGAATGCTGTCACAAATCTTGAGATCTTGGTCCATGATTGAAGTTAATACGTCTCCCACACCCCATTATGGAAAATGGAGGGTGTTGCAGAGCTGATGGTCATATCAAAGCGCTATATAAACATCAAAGCCACACCATCCCAAGGCATGTGAGAAAAACTCTAAAACGTGTAATAGGATTGATATTCTGGATTTGTGAGGTTTGACTTAAGTATCGAAGAAACTTTGGTTGGCACCGCATCGATGCTATTTTTTATTTAGTGTTCCTTGTTCTATGTATTACAATCCTTCCAACACTTAGTTTGGATGAGTGGCTTGCTGAGATCCTATTCATCATTAATTGGTGCCACCTCTAGGAACATGAGTATAGCCATACCATTGTCATTGTGATAAAGGGCTACATGGTTTAGACCAGAGCTATGGGTGCCAATGTCATTGGTGCTTCCCACATCCAAAAATAACAACGATGGAAATACATATGCAGACCTCGATAACAAGAATCCAAGAATTGACTGATAGAATTAAGAGTTCATGCAAAAGCTCCTCTAGAACCATGTGGGTGGCCAAAGTTGGTTTTGGTGGTACATTGTTCTTCTATAGCTTATTTCTTTCAAGGGAGGAACCAAGAGAAGATGGTTTTTGTGGGATAGAGTGAAACTTAAACCATGCCTATCTTGCTTGTAACGTTGGTTCCATCCCCTTTTATAGTGGCAATGAGGTCATTCCCACCATAGAGCACACTTATCCAAATATGTTTAAAATACGTGGGGCAATGACTTTTTGATGGGTTATTGAGTTATAAGCTTTATTGCTGAGATTGATACTGGGGGAAAGTGTTCATGGCACTAACTGTATGGTGAAAGATTCTATTGTCATGCAAATTTGAACAATGTCATAGCAAATTTTAGAGATTAGTTGATTTAAGATGGAGATAAATGTGGTAGTTGTGAGCAATTATTTTCAGTGGTGGAAAGTTTATTCTAGCGATCGATGGGGCTTGAGCCATGAGTTGGGCCACCATTCAAGAGCAATTTTATGTACCCATTAGTAAGTGGGTATGATTTTCATAATATGGGTTGCCTTGTGGTAGATACAGGGATTATTAGGGCCTTCAGTGAGGCGCGTTCCTTGTTATTTTGTCAGCTTATTTCATTTTAATGGACCTCATTATTTGATGTGCAAATTTGGATTGCAATACGTATACTATAACTAGGAAGAAAAGAGGAAGACTAGCACATCATTTGTTTGGAGTGATTTGGGGAAGGAAGGAACAGGGAGGCGAAAAAAATAAGGGGGAAAATGCTTTTTTGGTTTGTTTGGTTGGGAGGGAAAATATGGGAGATTTTGGTAGATCCAAAGTGTTTTCTCATTAGGACCACTAAAAACCAATCATCTCCAATCTAGGGAGAAAATGGGAAAGGGAGGGGGTAAATGGGAAGTGACTTGTCTACCCTTTTTCTTATATATTGTGTAAGTTGGTTTTGTTTTGTTTTTTTTTTTTTTTTTTTTCTCTTATCAAATGGCAAGTTTTTATTTGACATTTTTTTTTTATTAACTTTTCTTTTGCTGTTTTGTTAGTTTGTAAGTTTATAATAATTAAAAAAATTAATTTGTATAAATTATTAAAAAATGATTTTTCATGTAATAGAAGCATGAAAGTAAATTTATACAAATTATAGTATTTTCCATCCTCTCATTTTCTTCTCCCAACAAAAAATATATGAAGAAAAACTAAATTGTTTCTATCGTCCCCATTTTTCCATCTCTCCAACCAAATAGAACCTCTGGAAGAGTGTAGCTGTGTAGGTGCACCTGAGGGTGCAACTGAGGCAAATGTAATTACATACTTGTTTAATTTTGAGTTGTTATTTATGAAATTTACAACTATGATAACTTGTGCATACTAAGCGAGTCAAGCACACATAGGAATTAGGTGCAATCCAACTTGAACCGTCCAGCGCAACAACCACTATAGCACCTAATGAAACCCAGGTAAGTCTCACTGCCAGTTTGCTTTGATGAGAACCATGTGTTGGTTTTAATGCCCTTTAAAACTTGTGCGACTTGGTCCGTTTATACAAAAGAGAACAATCTGAGAGCTAGAGCAACCTGAAGCGCAGGCTCTAGTAGTGGAACCAGGCAAAAGAGTAAAGGAAGTAAATGAAGTGAAGGATCAAGATGGAAAGTGAAACCAAGACAAAGCAACGTTCCAATAATTACAGTTCCACCCCCCGGGCAAAGCAAACCTCACAAAACAATAACAAATGAGACACGGAAAGCAAAAAGTAAATTAATTCTAGGTTCCAAAATCTTCAAAAATGGGTGGGAGGTGGCCGTTTGGTGCATGTGTTTAAACAACAGTTTTCAAATTTAAAAGATTTTTTTGGAAATACATGTGGGTGAAAAATATGTGAAAATACGTGTAATATTGTTTAAAAACTGAAAATTATTGTTTGAAAACGTGTACCAAACACCCTCGAATCTCTCAAAGGACAAAAAGACCAAGCAATGTAGTAATGGACTACGTCACACTCGTCGTGTCCAGGGCTGGCTGAACAATAGATGCAATTGATGCAATCGCCCAAGGCCCCAAAAAAAAAAAAGCACCCACTTGTAAAAAAAAAAATTATATATAATATATTTATCTATATATTTTAATTACAAAAAAAATTTAAGTACTTTTATTGGTTAATCAAATATATTAAAAAGGTCACATTGTACCTTAAAATGCAGAATACTGCACAATAACGAGGCACACAACTTGATAGGACAAGACTGCATGGTGCTATGTGCACATTGCAGTCTTATCCACGAGCTCAACATATCACAAGGCCTAAGCTAAGCTTGCCCCCATGCACATTGTAGTCTTATCCACGAGCCCAACATATCACAAGGCCTAAGCTAAGCTTGCCCCCACACGGCCTACACTAATTAATAAGTTATTACATTTTTTTAATGCAAACTCTTACTTTATTAATTATTATAAATTATCACACTAATTAATAATCACATTTTTTTTAATGCAAACTCTTACTTTATTAATTATTATAAATTATCACACTAATTAATAATTTGATGTATATTATATCAACTTATTTATATTATAGTGATACTAATTTATTAAACTATGTAATAAATTAATTTTTATTTGTGCATGTTTAGACTTTAAAGTTTAAAAAAGAATCCACTTAAAATTTCCGCCTAAGCCCCAAAATTATTGAGACGGCCTAGCTGTGTCATTTTGTGAAGATTTATAAATGCGTGGTTGTAAATTGTTGTGATGAAAAGTATTTAAAAGTCGCGAAGATTTTGACAGTTGTGAATTAATTAAGCTGTAACTATTAGTAACTATGCTTAATAATCAATGTTCGCAGCTTTGTAGCTCCTGTATGCATGCCTGTAGCAATTCTCCAAATTGGTTGCTTTAAGAGCACCAGCATTGAATGGGCTAAACCCATTCTCTATGCCAAATATTAAAGTAGAATAGCATTTAGACCCAAGAATCAGATCCATTGAATGTTGGGTAATGTAAGAATGGTAAAAAAAAATACCATGGAGCTACAGTGCGGTTCTAAATGTAGAACCGCACTGTAGCTTAATGGCAAAAAAAAAAATTAATATTTTATACTGTATTTTCTCTCTCCAGTCTCCACGTTCTCTCATCTCTCTCTCTCTCTCATTCTGACTTTCAGTTTCTCTCTCTCTCTCACAAGTCACAACAGCTCCTCCCTCCTCACTCCCTCTCTCACATCTCTCTTGTTCGAACTTGCACCGGTGCTCGGTTTCGGATTTTGGAGGTTAGAGGTTGGATCGGCGTCGATCGGTGGGCTAGGTTGGATCGGCGTCTCTGCGTGGGTCAACAAAATGTGGGAGATCGCGGCGGGCTTGGTTTGGATCGGCGTCTCGGCGGACTGGTGGTGCAGTGGCGTGAATGATCGTCGGCTGGTGGTGCAGTGGCGCGGATTGACCGTGGGTTGCTGTTTTTTTTTTTTTTTTTTTTTTTGTGGCGTGGATGATCGGAGAGGGTTTAATGGTCTGTGTTTATTTTGGTGATTTTTTTGTGGTGTTGATGATCGGAGAGGGTTTGTCCGGTTTGATGGTCTGGGTTTTTTTTTTTTTTTTTTTTTTTGGTGCTGCCGGTAATTTATGGGTTGGTGGTGGTGGTGGTGGTGCTGCTGCTGCTGCTGCTGCGGTGGTGATTGTGGATTTTGAGCAGAAAGAAAGAAAGAAAGAGAGAGAGAGAGAGAGAAAGAAAGAATAAATAATGTTGAGAAATTTATTATTTTATTGCGTAAAAATATTATTTTAATGAGTAGAATAGAAAAATAGAAGTTTAGATGTGGAAGAAAAGTAAAATTGTATTGTATAATTGATAAAGTAATATTTTGGATGGAAAAATAGGATAGAATTAGAAAAAATGAATGTGGATGCTCTAACGAAGAAAAAGCCACTTTGTCAATTTGATGACTTTCTTCATTTTGGAAATTCCATATAACCTGGGGAAAAGGAAGCTAATGGTTGTTAATAGATATATAGTGTGTAAGTGCAGCTGTGAAACAGTCGGGCAATTGTTACCGCCTATAGCTAGAGAACTTTGGTTTTTTTGCACTTACAGCTTTTAGCTTATTTTTCGGGTAATGCCAGGCCAAATGATTGATTTCTTGACCCTTTAGAGAGGGGTGTTTGGATGTCACCAAAACAAGGTTGTGCAGAAAGCTGCCCCGCATTGCATTATGTGGACTATGTGGAGGGAGAGGAATCACTGTTTTGAAAATAAAGAGCAATTTATCCAAGAGATCAAGAATAGTTTTTCGGATCTTTGTTTGAATTTTGGACTTTAGTTGGGGGCTGTAATGTAATTCAATTGCTGAATTTTTAGACCACAATAGAGAATATTTGAAATCCTTTTAAAGGCCATTTGATTGGGATGATTTTAGGAGGGATGAAGAAGGGCAGAGAAAAATGGAAAGAAAGCAATATTTTGACATGTTTAATTGGAGAAGAAAATGGAAAGGAAAGCTAGTGGGGCTTTAGTGTTTTATTCTTTCCCGGCACACCAAAATGCTACCCCCAATTTAAAGAGAAAACTCAAGAGAAAAGGGGAACAAATTAATCTTGCCTAAAAAAGACCAAAAGAGAAAACTCAAGAGAAAAGGGGAACAAATTAATCTTGCCTAAAAAATACCAAAATAACCGCTTGTTGTCTTTATCACACATTTCTTCTTTCCTCTCTTCTCTCCTTTTTTTTTTTTTTTTTTGGTCACTTTTCAGTCATTTTGTCTTTTTTAATTCATCCATTTTTTTTCCCTCATTTGTTTTGGATTTTTGAATATGGATTTGGCTTCCTTCTAGTATTTTCTTTTTAAAAGAAATCTCGTTTTGATTTAATGAGAGATTGCCACATCACTTACTAACTAAATAAAAAATGAAAATAAAAACTCACTACTACTTATCATTGTATATTTAAAACCAAATGACATGTTAAGATAAAAAAGTACTAGAGACAAACCAAACCCTTTATATACATATACACATTTTTTGTGTTCACCCTTTTCTCTTTCCTCATTTGTTTTGTTTTGTTGTTTTTTATTTTTTTTAATCTGTTTTTTTTTTCTCTTTTTTTTTTTTTAAATTTTATTCTCTTTTTAATGAAGTGCACATCCATACACAATTTTTTATTAAATTTATAATTTATTACTTTTTTTTAATTTAGTAAGAGCATAAGAGTAAATTTATGCAAACTACATTTTTTATTCTATCAATTTTCTTCTCAACTAAATAAAAGAGTTTTCATCCTTCCACTTTTCCATCTCCCAACCAAATATCACGAGAGAAAACTAAAATTTCTTCTATTCTCCTAATTTTCCATCCCATCCACATTTTTTATCTTTTAACTTTTTCACCCACACAACCAAACAAACCCTAAGGACGCTTGCATTTGAGCAATCCTTCCTTCAGATAAAATATTCATTTTACTTTTAAAGAATATATATTAATGCGTTATGTATTTGGTAATGAAAGCATTCCATTGTGTGTATAATGGTCAATTTTCAACTCATGACAAGTGGACATTCTCACTAGAATCACTTTTCACAATACAATGGTAGCCAAACCTACTCACTGCTCCCCTCATTACAATCTTCTTCTTTTTCTTTTTCTTTTAGTTTTTGTTTTAGTTTTTGTTTTTTTTTGGTTTTTTTGGGTACTTTAGGAGCACGACTATACGTGTCGATCGAGCCTGGAGGCCCTGGACTCTCCCAGCTGGGAGAGCCAGACGTGTCCACTAAGCTAGAGGCTCACAAACCTCTCATTACAATCATAGTACACAGTATCTGGTTCATCACACTCATCACAACTGAGTATATTATAAAGCCTCTACTTTGCAAATATCCAAGAATCACATACCATAACATCATGAAAGTGTCTCTTCAATGTTCACAGTTTTAATGGATAAAGGGGCTCCAAACCTCTTCCTGTGCCTAAGTGATGGCTTTACAGAGGAGATTACTTTCAAGAACAGAGGCGCAGATGGATAGTTTCAAGGACATGGGGAGAGCCAGAGAGGGACGGCTCTCCTCGATGCTAGTAATCACATTGACCATTTTCTGCGCTTCTTTCGATGACTGAAAGAGAACAGTTTTCTTTTTCTCTGATCTTGGACTTGCCTCTAGGTGGAGGGCAGGTGAACAAAATCTCTCTTTCCGGGAGCTAGGCGTAGGTGCCGTCAAATAACTCATTAGTCAGTAAAGCCCACGGCAGGTGCGGCTGTTGGCACAGAAAATAACTTTTCAATGATAATCATGATTTGCATCATCCAACAAACACACAAGTTGTTAAACATTATCAAACATTGTCATAATCTGTTATAGTCATTACAAAACATTGTCATTACATTTAGTCATTTTTGGCCCATAATAATTTTACAACCACTAACAGAGGCAAGGAAAACATTCCCTAACTGCAGATCCTAAAAAGTCCTATGTTAGATACGTAAGTCCTTTTCCCTTATCGCATCTCATCCACAGGAGTAGGCATCCAACTGCAAATATCCAAGACACTACAATGCATATCTTATAGAGTCACTCTTTACTCTGATACTTCCCAATGGTGCTTTCAAGCCTTACATTATTCTTCCCTAATTCTAGAATCATAACTTTACCATGCTCACATATGCCCATCATCAAACCACTCAAAATATTTGCACCCCCATGTTGCTGCATAAAGAAACTTTTTTTTTTTTTTTTTAATAATCGAAAAATGAGTGGTTTTTTTTTTTTTTGGAGGGGGGGGGGGGGGAAGCGACTTAAATTGGCGTTTTTCACCTAGGTGTGACCATAGAGACACCCTACCCACTGGGCCCAAGCCTGCAAGAGCAGGGGATCCGGATGAACTAAAGCTGTGCACCTAACCTAAACGAGGACGCTAGTGAGCATGAGCCAAGAATATGGAGTTTTATTCCTAAGTACTTCTCATTGCGAATTCAAACCTGGGGACCTCCACCTCCCAAACCCATAGGAGTGAGCCCATGACCATTAGACCAACCACCCCTCAGTGGTGCTACATAAAGAACCATAAGTCATAACCACTGCCAACTAAATATTAAAACCTGGAAATTCACATTACAAACATAATCACTTTCACTTAAGATGTGAGGTAGTTCGCATTTTTATTTTACTTCCTTTAGAGGCCTTACCTTAAAGGAGGCATATAGAAATGCCTATAAAGTGGCTACATACACCAAAAAAACATCTTGAAGCCTTTAAAAAAAAATAAAAATTAGTACTTACCCAATAATTTACACATCCAAAAACTGCCATGAAGAATTATCATTATCCCATGAAATTTCTTGCGCAGCTCCTCCCACAGTAGTAAAGTCTTCTTGTTCAAGAAGTTACCATTGACAGAGAGCTGATCTCATAGACGCACTTGTCAAGGAGAACTTTTTTTTTTTTTTTGATAATCACTTGTCAAGAAGAACATAATCAGCTGGAATTTGGGTTTTAGCTTTTCACTGAAGAGCTCTCTCTCTCACTGCCAGATGGAATTTATGGATTTTAGATCAGCCTCTACCTCTTTTCACTCAATATGGGGATGAAGGTAATTGTCACGTGTATCAGTGTATGCATGTGACAATTATTCAGTGACATAGCATGTCCTCGGCCAAGTCACCAACCTTAATTTATCAGTATCACAACTGAGCAATATAACAGGTCATGTCAGCAAATTTGATCAAGCTTAGATTCAATTAGAATACAATTCCCAGCCAGACACAAAATAAAATTCACCAGTCAAAGCGCTGCAAAACAAAAAACCCATAGACCCACCACATCAATTCACCTCCACCAGATTCCCATCACTAGAGTCGGCGTCGTAAGGCAACCCAAAATGGTGATCTAAGAACAAATCAATCCATGAAGCAAAACAAACAAACCCATTCACCACAAATCGACCAAAACAAACAAAGAACTTTAATCGGAAAAACAAAACAAAGCAAAACAAAACCATGCTCAATTTGAAAATTTGTGAGCTGAATTGTGATAGAGATAAACCACAATAGGTAATAATTACCCTAAAATAAAATATGTACCAAAAACTAAAAAGCTTCAGTGTAAACAACTTCATAGTGGAGAAAATTTAGAAATTGCTTATTGAGAATTGCAAAGAGAGTAAGTGCAAGCTGACCTTTTGGTTTGCATGCTCTTTCATCCACCAAAACTGATAGGCAAAGTTAGACCTTCATTCCTGCTTTAAAAATGGCCCTAAAAAAAAAGAACATTCACATTATCCAAACATGGAGGGAAAAAATTACAACAAAAGAAAAAGAAAACTGAAGTGCAATATTGATTACTCAAAGGAAAGGAGAGAGTAGTGATGGAAAGAGAAACTCAGACCAGAGGCAACACCATGTAATGTCCAAAGATTAAGTAAAAAAAAAAAAAAAAAAAAAAAAAGCTCTAAAACAATCTTGTGGAAAGGGTTAGGAGGTCATTACCTTCGCTGAATTTTGATTTTTCTAGCATATTTCCACCAAATATGCAGCTGGTTAAGCCAAGGGGATGATGCTGTGCTAGGCAAGGGTGCCTGAATGCCTTTCTTTGTCAGAAATGAAGGGATCATTAGATTGACAAGGTGTTTTGAATTTACATTTTTCCCTTCAATTATTTATAAGTTTTCCATTAATGAGATGGTTATCACTGTGTTTTTGAGAATAATTTCCAAAAAAAATCTGAAAACACCATTATGGGGATTCTGAAAACTTTTTTTCCACAGTTCTTTCTGAGGTAAGTCTTCCAAAAACAGTTTTTGTTAAAACACCTAAGCAAACACTTTTTTTTGTGATGGATTACTTTTTTAAAAGTGGAAAACAGTTATTTGAGAACTATCCCAATCAGGCCCATAACCATGCAGAATTTGATGAGAGAAGTCGTTACAAATTGTCATGCTCAATATTGTGTGCCCCCCTCCAATCTTCTTCAGGTTTCACAATCACTGGTACCAGGATTGAATCAGGTCCAGTGCAAATAAAGTAGCCCTTCCAATGTTTCTGTGACTTGGAGGTTAGGAACCTGGGCTAGTATATAAATGTCTTCAAAACCCATCCACATAACCCTGAAGAAGGGTTCACTTCCCTAAATGTGCAACAATCAATTAGAAAAAAAAAATGTGAGTATACAGTATTCATAACTACTGAAAAAAACACATGGAGTTTCATTTCATCTACCTTTTGCTCATAAAAGTTTAACAGCTGACAGAAAATGTAGTTGAACATAAGCCTGTAGATGAAAGCTAGATATGTGGCATAAATTTATCAATCCAGTTCGTTTCTTTCCCAATGTTTTCTGTTCCAAGGAAGTTGAATTAGACATCTGTACTTATAATTCCTCAAACACAACAACTTCCACAGCACCCCAAGTTTTTAATCAATGCCGGTATTTTGATTGTTCAAGGTTTTGGTCATTTTTAAAATCTTATTTGTCACAATGACACTTAAAAGAAAGACAGACAGGCCGAAGAAGGCTGACTGCAGTGGACAAAAGAAACTTAGCATCAAACATGAAAGGAACAAATGGTGTCTAGATGAAAAATTATGGAAGTATTGGTGTACAAAGTAGCAATAGTAAAAGTGGTCGAGGTTGGAGTCATACCAAAATCTTCAAGTAAAGGAAACCTGAGAAGAGGGCACAAATCCTGCATTGACGATAGATGTATTTTGTAGGCTCCAATGAAGTTCCTCTTCTCTTGATATACTTTCTCATGTCACACTCACCAGTAATCTCTACATGAACAAGTACCACCTTCAAAATGATGAAAACGATATGCATCCCTTACTACAATAGCTCGATTTGAAATCTTTGACACATACTTAATCCAATTATGGCAATCATTACAGACACGAAGATTCTTAATCACACGTATGGGAATCGAATTAGACAAACTAAGGAGTCCAAAAGTAATTGCTAACTTCTCACTATGAATATATACTGTTGGATCCTTATGGCCTTGCTCTACATCATTCAAAAGGGCATACCGGTCCTGCACATAACCAATACTTGCTGCTTGTTTATTCAAATCTCCTAAGTATTCATATATCTTATCCGCTAGTGGGTGGAGACGGTCACCAACAAAAAAGGCATGAACTGAGTTCTTAATTTCAATCCAGCTACGGCCAGGCTCTTTCTTCACACCCATATTTTTCATCCTTTGCCTTGTCCTATCCCTAGAGTCCCATTTTCCAGCCACTGCATATATATTTGATAAGAGAACATAAGTGGCTGAGTCTTGAGGTTCTAATTCTAGTAGATGATGGGCAGCAAACTCTCCAATTTCCATGTTTTTATGAACTATACAAGCACTTAAGAGGGTCCTCCATACCAGAGCATCAGGTTTAATTGGCATATCCTCTATAAATTTCCTTGCATGACTCAAAAAACCAGCCCGACCAAGAAGATCCACAACACATACGTAATGCTCAGGTTTAGGCACTAAGCCATGCTCTTTTGTCATTGAATCAAAGTAGCCAAGCCCCTCATTCACCATACCTGCATGGCTACAGGCTGACAAAACTCCCACAAAGGTAACATGGTTTGGCATCACACCAAGCTTTTTCATCTCCTGGAAAAAATCGAGTGCTTCAGTACCAAATCCATGTTGAGAATAGCCTGTAATCATGGCATTCCAAGAAACCTCATTTTTTTCAGCCATTGCATGGAACTCTCTTTTGGCATCATCTATGATACCACACTTGGCATACAACGTGACTAAAACATTAGAAACCTCAATTTCTGAATCATAACCAGTTTTGATAATCATAGCATGGATCTGCTTCCCTTGTTTAGTATTTGCTATATTGGCAGCTGCACTAACTGCAGAGGTAAACGTGAATAAATCAAATTTTACTGTAGCTTTTTTCATTTGAGTAAATACCTGCAGTGCTTCCTCACAGTGCCCACTCTGTGCAAACCCTGATATCAATGCATTCCATGATACATTATCTTTATCATCAATTTTCTTGAATGCTAAGTATGCTTCTTCTGTTCTACCACATCTAGCATAAAGACTAGCAAGTGCATTACAAATTGAAAGATCATCTGAGTAACCACAGATGCAAGATTGAGCATGAATTTGTTGTCCTTGATTGAGTGCTTGAATACCAGCACTTGCACTGATTGCACTTGAAAATCCAATATTATCAGATTGGATCCCTCGATTTTTCATTTCTTCAAAAAGTTTAAGAGCTTCAGCAAACATATCATGTTGCACATAGCCTGCAATCATAGCTGTCCAAGAGACAACATCTTCCTCAGTGAGTCTTCTGAGGATTCCCAGGGCAGTATCAAGTTTTCCATGCTTAGCATACATATCAATAAGCACACTGCAGACATACACATTGAGCTGAAAGCCAGTCTTTATAACTTGACTATGAATCTGCTTTCCTAGATCAAGAGCTGCCAAAGCAGTACAAGTCCTCAGTATACTAGGATAAGTGAATTGATTGGGTATCATGCCTTCAATCTGCATCTGTCTAAATATCTCAAATGAATCACTCAAATTATTTAGCTGCCCGTAAGCAACTAGCATCACATTCCATAGGACCACATTTTCAGTCTCTGTTGTAAGGAAAAATTCATGGGCAGTATCTATATCTGAGCATTTCACATAAAGATCCAGTAGAGAACCTTCAAGAATTATATCTGAAGACATTCCACCTTTAATTGCATACGAGTGGAGCTGTCTTCCCATATAAAGAGCTCCAACAGATGCACATGCACTCAACAAACTTGCAACTGTCACACAATCTGGTTTCAAGCAATCAAGCTGCATTTTCTGAAACAATTCCAGAGCTCTACCACTAGACCCATGCTGAGCGAGCCCTGAGATGAGTGAATTATATGAAACCTCATCCCTGTTTCCCATTGTGCTGAAAATCTGTTCTGCAGATATAAAGTTTCCTGAGCGTGAATACAATGTCACAAGGGCATTGCACACATATGTCTCTGATGAAAATCCCACTTTAAAAACGAGGCCATGAAGCTGCTTGCCCACCTCAAATAACTCTCTCTTGGTGCAGGCACTTAGAACACTTGAAAAGATATAAGGAGTAGGGGCAGTTCCTGATGTATGCATCTGGCGGAATAGGAAAATACATTCTACCTCATGTCCATTCTGTGATAAGCCTGACACTATTGCCACCCAAGAAACACTATCCTTCAAACGTAATCTATCAAAGATCTTCTTAGCAGAATCTATAAACCCATTCTTTGAATACAAATCAATCAATGGATTACATACACGTGTACTAGCACCAAAACCATGATAAGTAATCCTAGCATGAATCTGGTGCACATACTGGAAAACAACATTACCGCCACCACATGCCCTTAAAACTCCAGCAAACGTCATTTCATCCGGAATCACATTCTCGGCTGTCATTCGCCGAAAGAGACCCAATACCCGACCACTCAACTTGTTCACCACAAACCCATTAATAATTTTATTCCATGAAGATACACTCCTGTCACACATTTCATCAAAAACCTTAACTGCACCATCTAAATCACCGCACCCGATGTAAATATCAATAATTCGATCACACAAAACGTTTTCCATATCAAAACCCGACTTCAAAATCTTTCCATGAAGCTTCTGAGCACATAATAAAGACCCAGAATTGAAACAGCCATCTAAAAGCCATAGATAGGTCTCAACATTGGCACGAATTCCACGCATTTCCATGATATGAAGAAGATCAATTCCCTCCGAGTTCCCATAAGTTTGTTGTTGTGGATATTCGTCTAACACATGAGATACGGCAGTGCTGCTAAAACTAGCTAAATTCTTTCTACTGACATTCCCACGAACAAACTGCAACAATTAGTATATATATAAAAAAGAAAAATAAAAACCAGGAATGAGAGATATAAAACAGATTAGAAGCAATATATATATATATATATATATGTATGTATGTATATGGGGTGAAGTCAAGGTGTTACCTTATTGAACTTTGAAGAAGTGCGTTTGAGATTGAGATTGAGAGTGGTTGGGTATTTGAATGCACGCGGGAAGTGATGGAATAAGGAATACGAGAAGGAAAGTGGTGTGAGAAGAAACATGGACATGGAAACGGAAATGGAGGATTTCTTGGATTAGAATCACTCACCCACTGCACTGCACTGCACTGCAGCGTCTATCTAACTAAACTCTCTCTTAGCATTCATGGCCACAACCACCAGTTCAACTGTACAAGAAGAACACGCAAAATCTACGTTTAACTTGAACTCTTAAGTGTGTTAGAGGTGAAGGAGTCGTTTGATAAGATTGTCCCGGTATGTTATTTGTATTTTTTTGAAATATATATTAGTGAAAAATGCATGAAAATATGTATAATTTTTTTTTTTTGGGTAGAAAAAAATGTGTAATATTTAAAAACTAAAAACATTTTGTTAAACCACCCTACTAAACAGGCTATAAGCCTTTATAACTTCAAGCTATTACTCCAAACGTTAAATGCTCTGATTATATAATATATTATAAGCTATTTAAAAAGATTTATATATTATTATTTTTGTATTTGTGTGTCTAGTAAGTATTATTGTTTTTCAAAGAAAGATAAATAAATAAGAACCATTGAAAAAAAAAATTGGGAAATTCTTCTTTTACTAAGAGAGTAAGTGTTGGCTTCTCAAAAAAAAAAAAAAAAAAAAAGAGTAAGTGGTGAAAAAAAATTATAAAAGAGGCACTTTGATTTTGGATTGACAGTTGAAATTAATACTAATACTGTAAATATTTTTTAAAGAAAAAATATATATTTTTTGACAATTCATAAAGAATATACTTTTTGTCCTTAAAATTTGGGATTGTTTTTATTTTGGTCTTTTAATTTTTAAAATTTTCATTTTAACCCTTCATGTTTGATTTTGTTTTCATGTTAGTCATGTCATCTAATTTCATTGTTTGTATTATATTTTTCTGACTACAACAATAAAATTATTATATTCCACAGCTAGGAGTGTCCATAAGTCGAACAGCATCAGGCCAATCAATTTGTTTTACATTTATAATTCCATTCATGTTGGATACTTGGATGTTAGATTTTTTTTTTTTTTTTTTTTTGAGAAACACATACACACACACACACACACACACACACATTAAATTTCAATTATAATAGTTTATATTTTGGATATTTTAGTGGTGACTAGGTTCACTTTTACTAAGCATTGATGAAACTAAGATAAAAAATAGTAAGGGAAATTTTTAGTTTGCATTCCATTAATCATGTAAAATTTATATTGTAGACTAAAGCTAAACAATACTGTAGACTGAACAGTCATATAAATCAATAATTGTCCAAACAGTAAATAGCAATAAATGAAAATCACCCTCATCCATTTTTCTGATTGGTTCACGCACAACTCTAAATTGAGAATATTCTTAATTAATTGATGATATGAATGCCTTGATATAGAATGCCGCGAGTTCAGAATTTAGCTTTCTATGATGAATAGGCAGGGGAATGTGGCTGCTAAAACGCTTGCAAGGCCTTAAGTGGGGTAAATTCTCAGTTTTTTTTTTTTAAATGTGTCTGTGGAATCCTCCTCATTGTGTTTCTAGCTTAGCGTGCTCAAAGAGGCCTTAAGCAATTTTGTTTCTTCTTATGTCCTTTGTTTCTGCCTTTTGCCTCGAGCAGCTAGTTTATTGTGTTGTTTCTTTTCAATTTTACAATTCAACCAAAAAAAAAATAATAATAACAAAAAACAAAGATTGGTTCACTCATGCGGTCATGCCCATCTGCAAAAACAATAAGAAACAAGATGGTTCTCAAACACAGCACCTGTCATGATGCTTCACGTCAGCTTATTTCTCACCCAAAAAATTTATTTATATGTTCTTGTTTAATAGAAGGCTCGGGCTTCCACCACCGACTTTTTAATTTTTTTACAATTACAAGAAATTGGTCAAAGTTTATATATTATATTATAATTAGATTTGTAGTCGTCAAAATTAATTAATGTCATCCACCAGATAAATATTTTAAAACATCACGCAATACAACAATACAGTCACTAACCAAAGTTTGTTTAATACGCTTTGCAAGTAAGCTTTGCAAGTCTTACTAGCCTTTCCATACCAATGAAAAATGAATACAAAAGTTCATTGCTAACTTTTTGATGATATATATATTGAGCAAAAAGAGAAATGAAACGAAGGTGAAATATATATATATATATATATATATATATTGAGCAAAAAAGAGAGACGAAGGTGCCATTAACATATAGAAATAAAAGAAAAGAAAAGCAAGACGAGCAATGAATTGAAGGGTGGAGAGAAAATGTGTGTTTAAACAATAATAAATCCACCATTGGCCCTAATGACCTGACCATTAATCCACTCCCCAGCATCACTAGCTAAAAAGCCAACAAGCTGAGTTATATCCTTGGGCTCTCCAAGTCGGCCTAGAGGACAAGCACCCACAATCCTGTTGATTGTTTCCTCAGTTTTACCAGCAAAAAACAATTCAGTTGCAATAGGCCCTGGTGCAACACAATTGGCAGTAATTCCAGTACCCTTGAGCTCCTTAGCCACTATCTTTGTCATTGTCTCTACGGCTGCTTTAGAGGCTGCATAAGATGCATACCCTGGTAGAAGCCCTCCAACTACTGAGGTTGAGATCATGATGATTCTTCCACCACCTCCACGTTTTAATCGATTCACAGCCTCCCTACAACACAAAAATGAACCTTTTGTGTTAACATTAAATGTTGTATCCCAATCCTCCACTGTGGTATTCCCCAAACTTGGGTACTTTGGATCAAGCACCCCAGCACAGTTTACAAGGATATGGATTCCTGAACCAAATTCTTGTTCAGCTTTATCAAAGAGAAGCTTGATCTGATCTGGGTCTGAAACATCTGCTCGAACTGCAATTGCTTGAGGTTGTGAAAGGTTGGTCGAGGTAGCATTGAGCTCATTAGCTAGAAGATCTGCTTGTGCTGAGCTTGAAGCATAATTTAGCACTACCCTTGCACCGAGGGAGTGGAGATGGATGGCTATAGCACGGCCAATACCACGTGAGGCACCGGTTATGATTGCTACTCGGCCATCAAGTCGAGGAGCTGATGAGGAACTGTGTTCAGCTTCAGCCATATCTGAATTATTGATCAGATTATTTCAGTGAGATGAGTGGATACTACGAAACGAAAATATAGGTTTGATTGCGATGGGCCTGATGGGTGATTATTGGATTTGTACGGTGGTTTTTTATAGTTGAATTAGTATCAAGGAAAGCTGATATATTTATTGACTGGCTCCATAGAAATCTGAACAATGGAAATATTCAAAAAGAGATATGTCATCGCATACGTGTTTTTTTTTTTTTTTTTTATTTGTCATCGCATACGTATGATTTGTAATGTCTTCTTACACTGTCTAGATAAATAATTTAAATTAAGTACAACGCATTTACTCGGCAATATTATGTCACACTTTCGTGGACATGTTGTCTATGTCCACTGATCAGTTTTATTTAATCGCCGCAATAAAAGCCTGACCTTTCCATACCAAATAAATAGAAATAAAATTCTCAAAAAAAATAAAAAAGAAGTAGAAATTAATTAAGAAAAATAAAAGAATGTATAAAAAAAGGAAAAAGAAAAGAAAAGCACAACTAATGAAAGTGGGATAGAAAGGAGAAATATATATTAGGGAAAAATTGTGGATGTAAGTGTGATAATATATATGGCAAATTACAACTTATCTACCTATAGTTTGGCCGAAATTTAAATTGTTTATCTGTGATTTGAAATTTGACATTTTATTGACCTAAAATTAGTTTAGTTAGATTTCTTTAACCCACATCTATTAAAAACATGGCTAAATATGTGGTTTTAATTCACTTTTATGTTTCTCTCTTCTAAAAAAAAAAAAAAAAAACATAAAAACACAAAATCAAATAAGGTCAAAAAGAATCAAACAGAACACTTACATTATGGGATTTCAAATCACAGGTAAACAACTTAAATTTTAGTTAAACCTCAGGTGGACAAAGTGTCAAATCTTAAATCACAGATAGGCAACTTAATTTTTAACTAAACCACAGATGGATAAATTGTAATTTACCCTATATACTATCACACTTACTCACATCCACAATTTTTTTTTAGTTTAGTTTATAAGCTTGAAAATATTAGAAGTAATAAGTATTTTGAAAAATGAATTTTATTATTATTATATAGAGATTTTTTTTAAAAAAATTTGTGTTGGTCCCTTTAAGTCCTAACTGAATTTGGTAATAAAGATTCTCTTTATTTATTATTTTTTAAAATATAAGTTATAAACATCATAATGTATCTTGCATCTTTTGTGAAAATATTCTAGTTGGATGTTATTACAGTGATTTGAGTGCAAATTAATCATCATCCTCGTCAAATTAGGTAGCATCTTGATCAAATTATTCAGCATCTTTCTTGCTAGATTAATTAGCTAGTATTCTAATGAGTTCTTTATCTTTTCTCTCTCTCTCTTCCTCTTTTTATCTTTTTGTTTTTGTTTGTGTTTAAGAAAAATATGTACTAAAAGATTTGGTGCTTGATTGGATTAAGATTAATAAGGGTTGGATTTGAAGGTTATGTTGAGGGTAGGTATATACTCTTCAACCATAAAATACGTTTTGCGACATAATAGTTTCAACTTTCAAGTAATTTTGGTGGTTTCAAGTGAACCATTCATTGTGCCCTTCATACATGTTATGGGTAGCTTTTGTTTAATCAAATGAAATTTTCATGATTTAAATTAATTGTATTTTTCTTTTCCTCCGTAATATTTTGTGATGAGGCAGAAAACTACAGCTCGTCAATATGCTCCTCGTCACTGGTATGGACAACCATTAGTACCTGTTTCAAAGAAACAATGTGAGAGGGCACCTAGGGTCTCGGGGGAGCTTCGATGTTTAAGTCAGTTTATCTCTTTGAGAAACAAAGTAATGTAAGAGACAATCTGAGTATAGTGTGTAAGTGTATGCCTCGATCCCTGCTTACTTGTTGTTTGCCTTATATGGCATGTCTGTGAATAAATGCACATGGCATTTATTGTGCCAGATGTTGGAGACTTTGAATAGCCTGTTGAATGCCATTACATCCTTGTTTAAAGTCTTGTAACAGTTTTACAACAGTCAGCTTAGGTGTCTGAGGCTATCTGTTGAAGTCTGTAGCGTTCAGACCTTGTTAAGGAAAGGATTTAAGACCAGATCATTAATGTGTGTAACGATCGTCAATATTATTGATGACCTATTTTACTGATGGTATGCAATCTTATAGTAGACCAAATTCACTGAAGGTGTGCTGATCAAATGTGGGTCTTCAGTTGCCCCTTTATTCCTTAGTCATTCCTTCTTTGAGATGAGTAAAGGAAGAACTCTAGCTTTTTTTGATTGCTTTCCTTCTTCCCGAAATTTTCGTCCCATCACATTAATGGAGACGTGATTTTTTTTGTCAAGTACTGGCCACGTGTAGCTCATGCCTTGGTTGTGCGTGTGAGGGTTTTTATGCATCTTGAGCTTGTGGAACCATAAAACGAGCTTTCCTTTTTAAAGAAAAGAAAAACTCTTCATCTTCATCCTTCTTCTCTCTGCGCCGTTTTCATATTTGAGGTTTGAAGTATCAAAACTCCTTGCTCCTCAAAATCTCAGTAAGATTCTCCTTCTTCTTTACTAGATTAGGAGTTTTACTTGAGAAGTCTGGTGGAAAACGCCCTCGAGTTGGGTCATTTCTTCCCCCTGATTATGCTAGTTTTAGGCCTGTGCTTCTTGATTTTTACCCCTTGATTCGACATTCCTTGATCTTGTATCATGTAGAGATGAGTGATAGAGAAATTGAGGCTAGGGTTAGTGAGTCCAAGTCTAGTTCCTCTTCTAGCAATGATTCCATTTTTGAAATTACTCCAGCAAAGCCATCGTATTCTTTGAAACCTCCAGTTTTTTAAAACTTCTCAAGTCCTCAACTCCTTCACTAACTCGCTCTTCTCTACAAGCTTCTTCATCCTCGTCTGTGACTCCATTCCATGCTATTTTTTAGGAATGTTTCTTAGATGACAAGGTTTGGAATCCATTAGAGGGAGATTCCAAATTCCTGATGAGGCCGTTCTAGATTGCCTTATACTTGTGAGAAAGCATGTAGCTTTGCTCACGGGGAGGTGAGCTTCTATGAGGCTACTTTCTCTTGTGGACTAAGGCTTCCTGTTCACCCTTTCATACACCACCTTATATCCGATCTTAATATCACTCCTGGGCAGCTTGTTCCTAATGCCTGGAAGACTGTTGTCAGTTGCATGGCCATAGGTTCATAGTTCATAACGGGGAGATGATTACCCTGAATGAATTCCTGTTTTTATATAAGTTAAAGCCTTCTACCCACTACGGGTACTTTGAACTCTCTCCTTGGGACAAGTAAACTAATATAGTCCATGAGTTTCCTGCTTCCTTTCATGATTGAAAATCACATTACATTTTTGAGTCTGGAGAACTTGAGACCTTAAGCAACGACCGTTGGGGTGAGGTCCCGAGGTTATTGCGAAGCTGGGAAATACCCACTCTTGGTGCGCTCTTTTTCTCTTCCCGTCTCTGTTTTCTTTTCATTTTGCTTGTTCTGATTCTCTAACCTCCTTTCTTATTTTTTTTGCAACTGTTGAGTGACCTGAGTTAGAGTAGTAATACCAAGGACGCGTCGAAGCTGCTCTAGAGTTTACTCTTACTCTCTCGTCTGAGGATTTTAAGGGTCTTCTAGGTGCTCGTTGGTTATACGAGTGTTGTCTTGGACCCAAACCTTCTAAATTGGTGCTAGAGAAGATTGCTTTCAAAGAAAGGAGTATGCTCTTTTTACTTTTTAATGACGAGTAATTTTCCTTACACCGACGATTACGCACTTCTTATAACAAAAAAGTTTCTTAATAATGGCGAGTGTCTATCTTTTGCAGAGATGGCAATTAGGCAAAGCAAGGATAAGTATGCTCATCTGAAGAGCATGAAGAGTAAGCCTCTATCTTCGCTGGCCCTTGATGCAAAGAGGCTAAAATTTGGCGGAGGAAAGTTTAAAGGGTCTGCCCGTCTAGCCTTGTTCCAAGCTTTTGTTTCCCCAACTCCTTCTCTGGAAGTGGTGGCTGCACTTCCTTCTCCGACCATCGCTCCTTTCGTTACTCGTTCTAAAGGGAAAGGCAAGGTTGGGAAGAGTATTTGGGAGGACCCAGCTACTGCCGTTGGCTGAGCCCATAACATCATCACTAACGAGGAGCTAAGGGGTCTTTCTGTTGTACCTTCTCACAAGCTTGTTAGTCGCCATATCCAAAAGTTGGTGCAGGTATGTTATTTATTTATTTTTCCTTTGGCGCTTCTTTGGATTTCATTTCGCGGATATGTGAGATTCAGCCATGTCTTTATCTTCCAGCTCCTTGGTGAGTCCCTTTGACCGACAACTGACTACACGAGTATTGAGGAAAAAGTGGTTGTCACTCAATCTAAGGCAGACTTTGCTGAGGCTGAAAGCTCATGTCTGAGGAAGGACTAAGTGGAAGCTATGGACTAGGCCGTGAAATCCAAGGAGAAGGCAGATGAGCTCAAGAAGGCCTTAAAGGTTGAGAAGAAGCTCGTCACTCAGAAGGATGATGAACTCCAAGCTGCTTTCCTTCGGACTGTTGAGGCCAGAGACGGGGTGATTGCTTAGTTTCAAGAGTCCAAGCATTACTCCGACCTTTTGTTCACCTAGTACTTTAAAGGCTTTGAACCTCTTCGCAGGTGGATGTTGAAGCACCATGGCGAAGCCATTGACCTCTCAGCTTTGGATTTTGAAGTCGTTAACACAAAGATGATTGCTAATGAAGCTAAGGAGGAGGAGAGACGAGTGGTTGAAGAGGTTTCTTCTATTCTTGCTGATATTTAAATCGAAGTTGAAGCTGAAACTGCTTCTGTTAAGGTAGAGATCACTGCTACTGTAGGAGGTGAGGCTACCGACGATGGTGTTAATGGACAAACCATCATTGCACCTACAGATCATCCTTCAAAGCAAGCTTAGTTTTTTTTTTTTTTAATCTCCATTATTTCAAAGTCATGGCTTATCTTGTTTAAAAACAATGGTTGCCTTTTTGTTTGAAGCCTTTTAAAATTTGGTGCTTTGTTTGTTACATGAATTTTGCTCTACTGCCTACATTAAAGCTTGCTGTTTGAACCTTGGTATCATTCCCTTAGGAATTTTACAACTTTGAAGTTTGTCATGTGATTAATAGAGTTTGCAACATTGTTATGCTGCAAATAAGTTTTCAAAGCTTTATGGAGAGAATGTAGGTTAACCATCTTTAAGCTCACCAATAGAGTTGGAATGATGTATATTGAGCTTTAAGCTTGTCAATAAAAGACATAGTTCAAGGTGTTAATTTAAACTGGTTACTAAAGATTTGCTCTTTCACAATAGGGTTTGTATCTCAGAGTTGATCTTAGCAGTATTTCATTCACCTTAATAAGGGAATTGCAGGGGAAATAATCTTGACTAAAAAAAAATGCTCAAAAGAAATGCATTAATGAAATTTCTGCTTATCTAATACTTCAAAATCTTTTGCTGGTATCAAGCCATTCTTTGAGCTGCCTCGTCTCTGACTTCAGGTAGGCAGTCCAGGTTTAGCTTTAGTGTTGAAAACCTTGTCATAATGAGTTCGTCTTAAACTTGACAGTCCAACTTCAACAGGAATCATAGTTTCAATACCAAAGACTAGCCTGAATGGAGTTTCTCCTGTCAGTGTTCTTATAGTGGTTTGATAGGCCCATAACACAATGGTCTGGGCAGTTCTTCTGGCCATAGCCCATTTGCCCCCTCAACTCGAGCTTTGATGATTTTCAACAAAGTTCGATTTATTACTTCTATTTAGCCGTTTTCTTGGGGGTGCCCATGTGATGAATAACGGTTTTTTATGCCTAAATCTCTGCAAAACTCTTTAAACTTATGGTTATCAAACTAACGACCATTATCTAAGACGATTACTCTTGGAATTCCAAACCTACAAACAACGATATTCCTTGAATTGGAAAGGTCTGCAGTCTTTCCATGCTTGAGTTCATTTGTATATCCAAGTGTACTCCTTGCTAGTCTGTGACATCACTAGATGAGGCCATTCTAGCCAGCTTTGTTAGCTTCAGGGTTGCTTTCCCTTGAAATCTGTTCAAACCTGACATCATCAAAGTAATCAACCAACTATTGAGTTAGTCTTAAATACTTTTGCATTCTTTTCTCTTTCGCCTCATGCTTGTTGGTCTTCTATCCAACGACAAGCTTGGAGTCAGTTTTCAATTTTAAGCTCTTTGCCCCCAAAGCTTTGGCTATCCTCAAGCTAGTGAGAATGGCCTCATACTCTACTTTATTGTTGGTGGCTAGGAATTGTAACTGCACTTCATATTTAAGGATGTCCTTCTTTGGTGAAATGATAACTACACCAGCTCCACCAAGGCCTATAACAAATGAACCATCTGCATATGCTATCAAGTATTCTAACTTAAGGACTGGTTCTAGAAGTGTGAATTTAGCAATGAAATCTGCCAAAGCTTGAGCTATAATTGTTTTTCTCAGCTTGTACTCAATGTCAAGTTGACTAAGCTCAATTGCTCATTAAACCATGTGTGCTGCATTGGGCCTACTCATAGACTTTTTAATGGGCTGGTCCATTATTACAATGATAGCATGAGCTTGAAAGTATGGACAAAGCTTCCTCGAAGCAACGACCAAAGCAAATGCCAATTTATCCATCCTTGGGTACTTCATCTCAGCCCCTTAAAAAGCTTGACTTGTGTAGTAGACCAGCCATTGGATCTTGTTCTCTTCACAAATCAAGGTTGAACTGACTGTTGCTTGGGATACAGCCAGGTACAAGAACAGACCTTCTCCTTGTATTGATGGGCTCAAGAGTGAAGGCTTTGCTAAGTACTCCTTGAGGATTTGAAAGGCTACTTCACACTCGTCCGCCACTAGAAGACTTGCTTAAGGGTTGTAAAAAAGGGCAAGTACTTATCTACAACTTTAGAGACGAACTTGTTCAGAGCCGCGATTCATCCCATCAGTCTTTGTACCTCCTTTTTTGTTCTTGGTGAAGCCATGTCCAATATAGCCTTCTCCTTCTCTGGGCTTACTTTAATCCCTCGTTGAGAGACCATGAAACCAATGAACTTTCCCAAATAGACTCCCAATACACATTTGGCTGGGTTTAGCTTCATTTGATACCTCCTCAAAGTATTGAAGGTCTATTGTAGGTTTTTAAGATGGGACTTTACTCCCTGCTCTTTACTAGCATGTTGTTCATATAGACTTCTGCGTTTTTGCCTATCTGCTTGCTGAACATGTGATTTACCAGCCTCTAGTATGTAGATCCTACATTCTCTAGACCGAAGGGCTTGACTTTGTGACAATACAGACCTTGACTGGTTCTTAGTCTTCCTCACTCATGCGTACCTGATTATAACCTGAAAATGCATCCATAAACGTTAGTAGTTCGTGTCCTGCTGTGGAATCGATGAGCTAATCAATCCTTGGGAGAGAAAAGTTGTCGTTGGGACATGCACTATTCAGGTTTGAGAAACTCATACACATCCTTCATTTTTCATTGGATTTTTTTACCTTGATGATGTTTGCAAGCCATTCTGGATAGTAGACTTCGTAGATGAGACCTACTGTGAGGAGCTTGTCTACTTCCTCCATTACTACTTTGTTTCACTTTGGGACGAATACTTTAAGTCTTTGCTGAATGGGCTTCTTGGTTGGGTCGAAATTCAAGCAATGTTTAATTACCCGTCTATCAATACCGTGCATGTCTTCATAGCTGCAGGCAAAGATGTCTAAATTTCTCTTTAAGAAGTTTATGATTTCATCTTTCAAAGGAGACTGGAGCTCTCCACCGATCTTTGTGACCTTTGATGAGTCACCTTCAACCAATTCCACATTAAAGGTTTCCTCCATCAGTTTAGATTCTTCGTCGGTCATCTTTGATTCTTCTTCTATGATCCAAGCATGGTTTTTTTGGGAAGCCAACACAACATGATAACATTTTTTTGCCAGGATCTGATCTTCACTGATTTCTCCAATCCCATGGGGAGTTGGGAATTTCACTTTGAGGCACGGGTGGAGGTTGCTTACTTTAGACAATTGAGAGTTGGTTGTCCCAGGATGACATTGTAAGTGGAAAGGCAGTTGACCACCAAGAAATCTACTTACTTTGTTACTTGCGTTGGATAACTGCCTACTGTGATAGAGACTTAAACGGCTAGAGTTGTTTCGAATCCTGCTTCATCTGTTGGTAGGCCGTCATTTACATGATATCAGTGGAGCTTCCATTATCCACCAATACCCTTTTTGTATTAAATCCCTCGATGGCTAACATGCGGACAATAGGATTGTTGTGTGGCTGCCTAATTCCTCTTACATCTCATTCAGAGAAGGTGATGTCATGTTCAACGACACTTCGTCATTGGTTGAGTCACGTATGACTTGTTTCTGGTAAGCTTTCTTTAGGGACCTGTATGTGCCTCCAGTAAATGGTCCTCCAGTAATCATCTGGATTTCCCCTACTGTTGGTTTTGGATGATCTTGTTCTTCTTCCTTCTGGTCGTCACTGAACACGTCGTCTGTCTTTGATTCGGACTAATAATCCTTTTTGATGAACTTCTTGAGTTTACCTCTCTGGATGAGTTCCTTAATTTGCTCCTTTAATTCATGACATTCGTCAGTAGAATGACCATTACCTTCATGGAATTGGCAATACTTCTGAGAATTTTCGCCCTTTGGCCTTGAGCTTAAGGGCTTTGGCCACTTCAAGGTTGGTCATCCTGAATGTACATGAGAATCTTATCAACAGGCATCAATAGAGGAGTAAAGTTCAATCTCTTCTTTATCATCTCTGAACTAGTCTTGCTAGCTCGACTATTTGAAGGATTGAATTTACGATCCTTCTTTCTATTCTACAAATCAATCTTCTCATCCTCCTTTCGTTTGCCTATTAGGCTCTTGGTGGCCAAGGCATCTTCCCCATTTACATACTTCTAGGCTTTGAACAGCAAGTCTGTCATTGACGTTGGTGTGGTCTTTCCTAAAGAAAAGATAAGATGTGTATTGATAAGCCCTGCTTGGAAGATTATCATTATAACTTGGTCATTAACTTTGTCAATCTCTAGTACTGCTTTGTTAAAGCACTTCACATACTCCCTTAGGGTTTCTCCCTCTTGCTGCTTTATGGTCAGCAAATATGAAGCGAGCCTGTTGTGCCGCTGGCCTCCAATGAAAGGACGAACAAAGGAGTCGCTTAACTACTCAAAGTTATCAATTGAGGCTACTGGTAGCTTGCTGAACCACTCTCTTGCAGCCCCCCTGAGGGTGGCTGGGAAGGATCTGCATATCACCTTGTCTGGTGTTTGCTGAAGGTTTAGAATTGTCTTGAATACACCAATGTGATCAAGAGGATCTTTTGTGCTATCATAGACCTCCAATTATGGAAGTTTAAACTTGGGGGGAAAAGGACACTCAAGTACCTAGGCAGTGAAAGACGAGTTTGTCCTATTGGGCATGCCATCAAGGTTTACAGTAGTTTTCCCTTTCATGGCACTTTTGACCTCATCTAGCTCTTTTCTCATGGCTTCCATCATCTGATCTTTATCGGATGTGGTCTGCCCGGTTCGTTCAGAGGTGGCTTTGCTGCTGCTTGGACTGTGGCCGTTGTCATTGTTCTGATTACGTCGTACCAGAGAAATGTAGCTATTCTTAGGACGTCCTTGGTTCTCGAGATGTCCTCATTGCTTGAATTCTGCATTTTGTTTCATCAACTCTTGGATGTTGGTTGTCTGAATTTGGATCTGTTCAGTCATCGCGGTTGGGTCCATAAGAGGTGATGAAGTGGAAGTGTCCATGTGTCTCAAGAAACTTTGTTGGTAGAGATACAATGACTTGCTTGAGAGAATTGCAACTCAGTCATTCCCCACAAAGGGCTCCAAACTGATGAAGCAAAAAACTGCAACTCATCAGTATACTCCTCGTCATTGATATAAACGATCGTCAATACCAGTTTCAAAGAAACAATGTAAGAAAGTACCTAGGGTCCCAAAGGAGCCTCTGATGCTTAAGTCAGTTTATGTCCTTGAGAAACAAAGTAATGTAAGAGACAGTCTGAGTATAGTGTGCAAGTGTATGCCTAGATCCCTGCTTACTTGTTGTTGTTTGCCTTATATAGCATGTCTGTGAATAAATGCTCGGGGCATTTATTGTGCCAGACATTGGAGGCTTTGAATATCCTGTTGAATGCCATTATATCCTTATTTAAAGTATTGTATCGGTTTTACAACGGTTAGCTTAGCTGTCTGACGTTGTCTGTTGAAGTCTGTAACGTTCAGGCCTTGCTTAGGAAAGGATTTAAGACCGGATCATTAATGTGTGTAACGGTTGTCAATATTATTGACGGCCTATTTTACTGATGGTTTGCAATCTTACAGTCGACCAAATTCATTGAAGGTCTGCTAATCAAAAGCTGCCCAAAGCAAAAGGCAAAAACAAAAAACATAAGAATAAACAAAATTACTTAAGGCCTCTTTGAGCACACTAAGCTAGAAAGTAGAACCATAATGAGAAGGATTCCTTAGACAAATTAAAAAAATTGAGAATTACCCCACTTAGAGCGCGTGTAAGCAGACACATTCCCGTGCCTATTCATCATTGAAAGCTAAATTCTGAACTCGCCTCAGTCTATACTAAGGGTTTGATATCATCGACATCAATTAATCAAGAATATACTTAATTTAAAGTTGTACGTGAACCAATCAGAAAAATGGATGATAGTGATTTCCATTTATTACTATTTATTATTTGAACAATTATTGATTTATATTTATTGTTCATATAAATTGTATACATTTATTTTGTCTATAATATAAATCTTACATGATTATTGGAATGTCAACTAATAATTTTCCATAATTTCATCAGTGCTTAGTGTGAGGGCAGGCAAACCGAGCACGTTCTTTTTATTATGGGCCATACCTGAGGACGAGTAGATACCCGAGGACGGTTAAAGGGTTTGTATAAACCTAAGTCAATAGGCCGAGGAGAAAAGAGAAGAGTGACAAAGCAACTGAGAATCCCGAGGAGCCGAGTCACCTCCGGAGAGATTTAGGGAGTCAACCATTTTGGAAAGATAAGCTTAAGGGAAAGTAGCAGAGCTGAGCCAACAACAAAAGAAGAAATATTTGGGAAGGAGACACCGCATGAAATACACTGTATCAAATGAACTGGCTGCATTTATGGAGAAATGACACATGAACAGTGTCATCCCAGCTCCTAACTCCTCACAAAGATTCCAGGAAGTCCTGATGGGACAAGCATCCAAGGGATTTCCTAGAAAATCAACAGGTGGAGGACTGAGATGTAGAGGTGAGGGACTATATATGGAAATGGCCACCATAAAAATAGGGCATGTAATCTAAGAAGGAGAGAAAATACTTGTATAATAGAAAAAGCTTGATTAATATAAAAACACCCCATCCTCGGACTTGATTAAGGAATGATATTTCTACCAATTTGCATGTTTGATCATGTTGATTTGGATCCTATTCGTTGAGGCCTACATTTAATTTTCTAAGTAGTTTCCTGGTGAGACCCACTCTTTAACAAATTCATTGTTTTGGGCTTATTAGGCTAGCATCCACTGTTCTTGGTTGGCTGAGGTTCTAATTCTAGTCCTTACACTTAGTAAAACTGATTACCGAACCTAGCCACCACTAAAATATCCAAAATATAAACCAACACAATTGAAATCCAATATCCAAGTATCCAACCTAAATGGAATTATAAATACAAAACAAGTTGATTGGCCCGATGTCACCGATGGACACTCCTAGTTGTGGAATAAAAGAATTTCATTGTTGTAGTCAGAAAAATATAATACAAACAATGAAATTAGATGACATGACTAACATTAAAACAAAATCATGCATGAAAGGTAAAAAGGAAAATTTTGAAAATTAAAAAACCAAAATGAAAAAACCCCAAATTTTAAGGGCAAAACGTATCATTCTTTATGAATTGTTAAAAAAAAAAAAGATTTTTCTTTAAAAAAAAATTACAGTATTAACATTAATTTCAACTTTCAATCCAAAATCCAAATGCCTCTTTTATAAAAAATTTTGCACCACTTACTCTCTTAGCAAAAGAAAAATTTTCCTTTTCTTTTTCAATGGTTATTCTATATTACTATTTAAGGGGCTTTTTCGGTTTGAAATATATTACTTCCACAATTTACGTTTAATTAGGGGCAAAACTTGAGAGAAACATTTTAAAAATATATCTCTAACACTTTTCTAAAACATTTCCTACAAAATAGACCACTATTTTACTAACCCACTTTTTCAAAGCAACATGAGGCTGCTGGTAGCTTGGTGAACCACTCTCTTGTAGCCCCGCTGAGGGTGGCTAGGAAAGATCTACATATCACCTCGTCTGGTGTTTGCTGAAGGTTTAGGATAGTCTTGAATGCAGCAATGAGATCAAAAGGATCTTTCAAGCCATCATAGACCTCCAATTGTGGAAGTTAAACTTAGGGGGAAGAGGACACTAGAGTACCTGGGCAGTGAAATGTGAGTTTTTCCTTTTGAACATGCCCTCAAGGTTTATGGAAATTTTCCCTTTTATGGCACTTTTGACCTCATCCAGATCTTTTCTCATGGCTTCCATCATCTAATCTTTATCCGGTGTGGTTTACCCGGTTCATTCAGAGGTGGCTCTGCTACTGCTTGGACTGTGGTCTTCGTCATTGTTCCGATTACGTTGTACCAAAGAAGTGTTGCTGTTCTTAGGACATTCTCAATTCTCGGGACATCCTCGTTGCTTAAATTCTGCATTTTGCTGCATTAACTCTTGGACGTTGGCTATCCGAATTCGGATCTACTCAGTCATCATGGTTAGGTCCATAAGAGGTGATGAAGTGGAAGTGTCCATGTGTCTCGAGAAACTTTGTTGGTAGAGATACGATAACTTGCCTAAGAGAATTGCAACTCAATTGTTTCCCACAGACGACGCCAAACTTGATAGGCCAAGAATATATTGACCTCTTGTGATAAATTAATCGATTAATTAGCCAAGTTAATTAATTAATCCAATTAACATGCAAAATGCGTGGTAGCACAACAAATCACCAACTAAGTTAATATGCAGCAAAAAATAAAGTTGACACAGTGATTTGTTTACGAATGGGGAAAACCACTACGGCAAAACCCATCGAGTGAATTTAAGGCCACCACTCCTGAGAATCCACTATTATCACAACAAGCGGTTACAAGTAAAGGAATCCCAATAACTTATACCAACCTATAGTTGAACCCTTACCCCATTACACAATTAGACTTGTTCCGAAGTGACAATCTCTCCTTTTCAATGCATAACTCCTAGTACATAACTAACCAATCGATGTACGGATCCCAATACATGACTTACTCACCAACTTGAGAAAGATGTTGACTGCAAAGTTCTTCAGTTCATTAACATGATGAATATCACGAAGATCCTTGGTCACAAAACCTAACGGTGTACAAATGCAATAGCTTCTTTAAGAGAAAGTTGAATTAGGGCAAATTTTGTCTTCGGTCACAATTTGCATGAACAAAACTTTGCTCTCTACACTCATGCAACATTTGACGACCATTAAAATAATTCTTATATATGTTTAGGGTTGTGAGAAAAGAAAGCCTAAACATGTACACACGGATTGGAGTAAAATCAAATCTGAAAAACTGATTTTCATAATTCTCGATAGATAGGGTATCTATCGAGCAACTGTTGAGTATCAGGCTTAATGGGGTATGATAAAATACAGCTCCAATTTCATCCATGGAGATCGTCCAGGACGAGGTAAGCATGACTTGAGGGTCTCATGATGAGGTAAGTAGGACTTGAGGGCCTCAGGACGAGGTAAGCATGACTTGAGGGCCTCAGGACGAGGTAAGCATGACTTGAGGGCCTCAAGATGAGGTAAGCATGACATGAGGGCCTCAGGACAAGTTAAGCATGACTTAAGGACCTCAGGACGAGGTAAGCATGACTTGAGGGCCTCAGGACGAGGAACTCTAGACGAGACATCGACACTTGGGAAAATTCATAAGTGTGTATAACAACTTTGTATCATATATGTAACTCCCAGTGACCGTCACGCATGAAAAATGTAATTCCTAAACAGTTGAGAAAGTTATATTTTAACACACACATCTCCTCAAATCAAGGGGAGGTTACAAACCCAATAACTGCTCTTAGGACACTATATAAACGCTTATTCAGACCAAACAAAAGTACGTTCGATGATTCCTAAAAAGTTAGAACTCAAAAATAATAGAGAAAACTGACTTTGTCATCGGAGGATTATTGGCTGGCAACCCCGGTCACCTTTGATCACTGTTCTTTCTTTTTCAAGCCATCAAGACAACCAGTAGTCCTCTCTAGTCAGAAGCATCCAGCCTACTAACTTTCTTCGCATCATCAATTGATGCCATCTGTGGGAATAAGAAGAAAATAATTCTCATGTTCTTTTCGCTCGATCGTTTGTTTGCAGCGATTCGCCTTTCCTAGACAAAAGGCTGAATGGTTCGGACAAGATCAAGGGCTACCAGCCCAGACCACCAGGAGAGTAGAGATGCTTCTAGTAATCCCTACCGCAACCGTCAGTCAGCGCCCGTTGTGCAACCGCCTTCTGTTCAACATATACAGTCCATGGCTGCTACTATGGCGGAATTAACCAGCCAAAATCAGGAGTTGAACAGGGAGATCAACTTAAGGAGGCCACACCATGAAGGGCATGTAGAAGGACGAGCCCAAAATCAGGAGGGTAGAGGAGAAAACGTTAAGTCCGAAGGTCAGTTAAGGGGTACTACTTCAAGAAGAGTGCTACAGTTGGAGAGGGAAATGGACCTGACGAGAAAAGTTATGGATGAAATGAAGGAGAATATGAGGTGGGCGAACCCCGTAGAGGACTTGGTCCACCGAATGGACTCCCCTTTCACGGCTTCCATCAATAGTCATCCCTTACCCCCGAAGTTTAAAATGCTTTCCTTAGATTCATACGATGGGAATCATGACCCGTGTGATCACATTACTACTTTCAAGACCACCATACACCTTCAAGGAGTTCTGGATGAGATTATGTGCAGAGCATTCCCTACCACACTTAAGGGACCAGCGAGGGTGTGGTTTAGCAAAATACCCCTAAACGCTGTCGGATCATTTGAGGAGTTGAGTAATATGTTTGTCAATAACTTCAACAGAGGACAATGCCATAAGCGTTGCTCTTCCAGCCTATTAACTATTGAACAAGGGGAGAATGAGAGTTTACGATCTTTTATCACCCGTTTCAACAGAGAGGCCTTGACGGTGGACGAAATGGACAACAAGTTGCTATTGGCCGCCTTCCATAATGGGGTCAATTCTGACTTGTTCATTCATAAGCTCTACTAGCAAGAGCCTCAGACCATGGCCGAACTTGTCTATTCGGCCCAGAACTTCATGAATGTTGAGGACGCGATTATAGCCAAGAAGAGGAAGAGAGCAGAACGTTCGGAAGGTCACCCGCGTCATCCTAATCAAGGTCCTCGTCCCAAAAAGGCTTGAGCAGATAAGAAAATGGATAGAGACGATAAAAAGGCAAAGTTCCTCAATGAGGAGTCAACAGTACACTCCCTTGAATACTCCACTAGAGCATGTGCTTATACAAATCAAGGATGATCCGTCCTTGAAGTGGCCTGAGAAAATGAAGGGAAATCCTAACAAGCACAATATGAACAAGTATTGCCGCTTTCATAGGGACCATGGGCACAACACAGACGAGTGTTTCGATTTGAAGCAGCAGATAGAGAACCTCATCAGGCAGGAAAAGTTGAGGAATTTCCTTGCCTAGACCACAAGGACGAGAAGTTAAAGGCCAAGGTGGAAGAGTCATCACGACCCCCACTAGGAGAAATAAGAGTTATTATAGGAGGAACCTCAGCAGCTCAATTATCCAAATCGAGGAAGACATACCTGAAGGTGGTTCAAAACGTCCAGCTATCAAGACGATCTCCCAGGACGAAGGAAGCTGACAAGCAAGCTATCACATTCACGGATGAGGATATTGGAAGAGTTCATCACCCCCACGATGATGCGATTTTCATTACCCTACTCATTGCTGACTATACCACCAGAAAGGTGTTGGTAGACAATGGCAGCTTGGCAGACATTTTGTATTACCCCGCTTTCCAACAAATGAGGTTAGGACGAGATCAGCTTCGTCTAGTGAATTCGCCCTTGGTAGGATTTGGAGGAATGAAAATGCAACCGGTGGGCACCATCACACTACCAGTGGTGGTTGGAGCATACCTGTAACAAATAACCAAAGAGGGTAAACTTTCTTGTAGTTGATTGTTCATCATCATATAATGCTATTATCGGAAGGTCAACTTTGAATAGCTGGAAGGCGGTAACCTCTACCTACCATTTATCCACCAAATTCCCAACCGAGCATGGCGTGGGTCAAGTACAAGGATATCAGTTAGCTGCTAGAGAATGCTACTTGGCTATGTTGGCAATGGATGAGCATATACAAACAATGAGCATAGACGAGGGAAGAATCACAGCGGAACCCGTTGAGGTGTTAGAAGATGTCTCTTTAGACGATAGCAAATCCGAGAAGTTCACTAGAATAGGGGCAAGCATGGAAGAAGAGGCGAAGCATGCACTGGTCCAGTTTTGGAAGAAAAGCCTTAATGTCTTTGCATGGAGTCATGAAGACATGCCGGGTATTGATCCGAGTGTCATTACTCATCATTTGAATGTATGTTCCTTCTCCAAACCAGTGCGTCAGAAGAAGAGGGTATTTGCTCCTGAGTGAGACAACACCATCAAAGAAGAAGTCTAGAAGTTGATCACTGCGGGGTTTATCAGGGAAGTTTACTATCCAGACTGGTTGGTGAATGTAGTCATGGTAAAGAAGTTCAATGACAAGTGGCGAATGTGTGTGGACTTTACTAACTTAAACAAGGCTTGCCCAAAGGACAGTTATCCACTGCCACGCATTGACCAATTGGTGGACTCAACGGCAAGTCACAGACTACTAAGCTTCATGGATGCCTTCTCAGGCTACAACGAAATAAAGATGGACGAGGCAGACCAAGAGAAGACTTCATTCATTACCAGTCAAGGATTATTTTGTTACAAGGTAATGCCTTTTGGTTTGAAAAAGGGGGGGCGACTTACCAAAGAATGGTGAACCACATATTCCATTCTCAGATTGGGCGAAATGTAGAAGTTTACGTCAATGATATGCTGGTAAAGAGTTTAGACGAGGGGAAGCATCTGGATGACCTTCAAGAGACCTTTGATACACTTCGGTGATACAACATGAAACTAAATCTGAGCAAGTGTGCTTTTGGAGTTTTATCGGGGACGTTTTTGGGGTTCATGGTTTCGCATAGAGGAATTGAGGCGAATCCAGACAAAATCCAGGCAATACTCGACATGGAACCTCTGAAGAACATTAAAGAAGTCCAGTCTCTTACCGAACGAGTTGCTGCCCTCAACAGGTTTGTTTCGAAAGCTACTAACAAGTGTTTGTCATTCTTTAGAATCCTCAAGAAGGCGTTTGAATGGATGGACGAGTGTCAGAGGGCCTTTCAATATTTGAAGACTTACCTCTCAACGACACCGTTACTAAGTCCATCTATACCTAGTGAAGAACTGTATTTATATTTGGCGGTGTCCCCACACGCTGTAAGCTCGGCGTTGGTCAAAGAAGAAGGACAGATCCAGAAGCCAGTATATTATACGAGTCGGGCACTTAGAGGAGTGGAAGGATAGTACCTGATGATGGAGAAGTTGGCCTTTGCCTTGGTCACGGCTTCTAGGAAGCTAAGACACTATTTTCAAGCTCATGTTATCATTGTCTTAACGGATCATCCCCTAAAGAAAGCAATGAACAAATTGGATGCCGCAAGACGGCTAGTCCAATGGGCAGTGGAGCTCAGCGAGTTTGATGTCAAATACCAACCATGGAATGCAGTAAAGGCGCAGGCACTGGTGGACTTCATTGCGGAGTTCACACCAAGCCAAGACGAGCTGGACAAAGACGAAGGAACAAGAAGGTGGGTTATCAATATGGACAGATCATTCACGATGTATGCAGGAGGGATTGGAGTCATACTTAAGTCTCCAAAGGGTGATAAGTTGGAGTATGCAGCCCGTCTACAGTACCAAACTACCAACAATGAGGTTGAATATAAAGCCCTACTCAAAGGGCTAAAATTGGCTAAGTCCCTAGGAGCGGAGTCAGTAATGGTCAAAAGAGATTCTCAACTAATCATCAATCAAGTAAATGGAATGTGCGATGCCAAGGAAGATCGGATGAAGAGATATCTCAGCAAAGTGAGGAGGCTTATATAGAAATTTTCAGAAGTGAGTTTTGTTCAACTCCCAAGGGAGGAGAATACGGAAGCAGATGCTTTGGCAAGAGCAGCTTCGACAGGAGGAGTTATGGACGAGTATGGCAAGGTCCAGTACATGCCGAGCATAGACCTCCCAAAAATACAGCAAATTGGAGGGGAAGAAAATTGGATGTGTCCAATAATAATTTATCTCAAACATGGAAGGCTTCCGGAAGACAAGAACAAAGCTAGAAAACTGAGGGTCAAGGCTACCAAGTATGTCCTTATAAATGAAGTGTTGTACAAGTGAGGCTTTTCTCAGCCCTACCTAAGGTGTCTAGCTCCGGACGAATCCAATTCTGTTTTGAGGGAAGTTCATGAAGGAGCATGTGGGAATCACTCAGGGGCAAGATCGCTAGTCCATAAAATCGTTCGTGCAGGCTACTACTGGCCAACGATTCAAGCAGATGCTAAGGCTTATGTCAAGGTGGTGACCAGTGTCAGCACTATAGCAACGTCCCTAGGCAGCCGTCGGAGTACCAGACTCCAATGATAGCCCCGTGGCACTTTGCACAATGGAGACTGGATATCCTAGGTTCTTTCCCCCCGAGAACCAGACAAATGAAATTTTTGGTAGTAGGGATTGACTACTTTACCAAGTGGGTGGAGGCCGAACCCCTTGCAAAAATTACTCAACAAAACGTTAAGAATTTTGTTTGGAAAAATATTCTGTGTAAGTTCGGAGTACCGAGGGTGCTGGTATCTGACAATGGACGACAGTTTGACAACGCACCATTTAGGAACTTTTATGAACATTTTGGAATCAAGAATCACTATTCCTCACCCTCCCACCCACAGGCGAATGGACAAGCAAAGGTAGCAAACCGATCCTTGTTGAAAATCATCAAGACTCGGCTCGAGGGGGCAAAGGGGATATGGCCAGACGAGTTACCAAGCGTTCTTTGGGCCTACAAGACGACTGTGAGAACCACGACAGAAGAAACCCCCTTCAAGTTAGCCTATGGAAGTGAAGCAGTCATACCTGCAGAAGTTCATATGGCTAATCATCAAGTGATGAATTATCAGGAGAAAGAAAATGGAGAACTACTTCATCTTGACCAGACGAGTTACCAGGCGTTCTTTGGGCCTATAGGACGACTATGAGAACCCCGACAAGAGAAGCTCCCTTCAAGTCAGCCTATCGAAGTGAAGCAGTCATACCTGCAGAAGTTCATATGGCTAATCATCGAGTTATGAATTATCAGGAGAAAGAAAATGGAGAACTACTTCGTCTTGACCTTAATCTTATTGATGAGGTAAGGATGGATGCGGAGCAAAGGACAGCAAGATACAAGAATCTTATGGCTAAACAGCATGATGCTATGGTGAAACCTAGGCGTTTAGCATAGGGGACCTCGTTCTCAAAAAAGTGTCCTTGGTAACTAGGAACCCAGCTTATGAAAAATTGGGACCCAATTGGGAAGGACCATACAGGGTAATCAATTGCAAGAGGCAGGGGTCGTACTACTTAGAAGCTCTGGATGGACGAAAATTGGAGCATCCATGGAACATGGAACATCTAAGGAGGTACTACCAGTAATGAGCTTAGACGAGGTAACAAACATGGATGAGGTCACAACTATGGTGTTTACAAGTATTAACTATTGTGTTTTTATTACCACTATTATGTGTTACTACTACTGTTATGGTGTGTATTAAGAATAAAAGTGTATTAGTTCTTAAACTTTTGCACCTTCTACAGACAAATTTGTGAAGGACGAGATTATGTATTTTCAGTATCTTTCCAAGTACTTGCATAAGGCACTAGCTTCTAAGCAGGTGCCATATTTGTAAACAATGTTTATATAATGATATGGTTTGAATTTTCAATGTATTTTATGCATAAATCTAACTTCCATTATAATACCCACAAGGGGGGCAAAGCCCTAAGACGAATGAAAATCCCTGGACGCAGGGATATAACGTTCATAAGTTTTCCTCAAGACAAGGATAAAAAAGATAGCTCTACAGTGAAGCACAGGTCCATAGACGAGCGTCTGACCAAGACGCCCAGGTGTTCCAGGACGAGTCAAACACTAGAAAAGTCTGACAAAAGGCAAAAGCCAAGCCTATGGACGAAACAAACATCTAACAAGGCAATCACTGCTATCTTAAATAGTCCATGTGCAAATCGGTCGTCCACAAAAAAGAGACGAATGGACAAACTTCAAGCATCATCCATAGAAAGAGCATGAGGACGAACTGATAACATCATCCATAAGAAAAGTATAAGGACAACCCTCAAACACTTAGAAGTATGCAAATCTCAATAGCAGCAGTGACAAGGGTAAACTCATCCATGCAATAACAAATAATGGATAAAAATAGATATTCATTAAAATTTAAAAAGGGTAGACGACCAACGTCCAAAAACCCTTAAGCCTTAAAAGGCAATAGTTAATAAGTTTATCCAAAGTGCTTTGGATGAGATAATTATTTCCAAATACATTTTGATAAACATCATAACAAAAAAAAAAAGGGACAAAGTAAAAAGAAAAAATAAACATTTGATTGAATTAATAATCGTCTTCAAGCAGGAGGGGCGTCGCCATTAGGATTGTCCTGAGGTGGCTTCGTAGAGGCATCATCCTTAACATTGACATCCTCTGAACTCGTCTGGAGGAGGGAGCTTGAAGCAGCTCCACCAAGGTTAAGTTTGATAAGGCTGAAGTCAATTTCAGGGAACTTCTCCACTGCTTCCATCTTGAAATCTTCAAACCCAACTACATAGTTGGTGTCCAGCAGATTAGTGAATTGAGAGGATGCCTGAAACTCTGCAACTACGTCTCCCTTAGCCTTTATAAGAAGGGCGCTTAGCTCGTCGTTCTTTTTCTGGAGGAGTTCAAGACGAGCGTCCTTCTCCTTAACGTCTGTCTCCAACTCCTCAACGTTGCTCTTCAACTTCTTTGCTTCCTCCTTAACCTTGGCAGCCATCTCAGCCCACCTCTTAGACTCGTCCTTCCCCTTTTGGATCGTCCTTTCCAGTAGAATTCTCGTCTTGCCTAAGTCAGTTGCCTGCCTGGACGCAGCGATAAACTTAGACATTACCTGCACCAGTTAAAATTTTATTAAAATATGTACATATACATAACTGACAAGACGAGATATACATAATGTAAAAAAGACATACCTTAAAAAGGTCATGAACGCCAGAATGTTCAAAATCCTTTAAGGACATGTCATAGCATGCCGTCACATCCTCGTCCATCACGGCCTTCTCAAACCTTTCCCAAGCCATGTTTTCATTGACAAGAAGGGGTACTTATTGAGAAGGCTGGGACGAGGATGGAAGGCCGACTTTGGACGAGATCTTCACGGACAAGGGATCCTTAGGTTCAGAGTCAACATCCAAAATTTGGATAGAATCACCGTGGGGGACGAGGAAAGGTTCAAGTTGATCGTCCAGGGTGTCAGCATCCTTAGCTTTGGATGACCTACGCTTAACCCTCTTTTCCTTGGGCCTGCTAGGAAGATTCCCTAAATCAACCCCAAAGGATAAGCTCTTCCTTTTGTCTCCAGTGTGAGGACGAGGTTGAGGTTGAACCTCTGGCCCCAATTCCTCGTCCATTATCTCCTTCCCTTTATTCTCCTTCATAGTAGCCATTCATATAGAGGCAATTCTTAGAATCACTTAAAAAAAAAAAAAAAAAAAAAGAGAAGAGAGATCATTCTAAGTAAAAACTTACGTCTACGGATTTTACACTCGTAGGCTATAGCTTCAAAAGAAGGCTTAAGACCAAGTCCCCAAATAGCCAGGCATTGAAGAGTGACCAAAAAGTGAAAATCCCTCTCAAGGTGAAGACGAGCTTTTTGAACCCTTTCAAGGTAAAACTTACTCAAGTGAGGTCGTCTAGCACCTGCAAAAAGAGAGAAGGGTGATTAGACGCTACAAAAAAAAAGGTGTAACAAGAATTGAAGGGACAGCTAACCATACCTTCAGGACGAAGGTTCCCTAACTCTCCTATGTAGGGAGGAAATGGATCCCTGCCAACCTCAATAAGGCATCCAGCCCAAGGGCCAGAGACGAAGAAGAACTCCGTTTTCTATTTCCTGTCTAAGGTGGCTAAGGACTTAATTATCCTATAATCTCTCCCTCTAGCAGTGAACTGATAAAAACCAAGGGATTGGAAAATCTCGAAGCGTTTATAGCAGAAGAGGAATTCGTCCACAGTGAGAGGACGATCCCCCTCAAATACCTCCCTCCACAAAACTTGCATAGAGACAATTAGCCTCCATGCATTAGGGTTAAACTGGCAAATACCTAAACCTCACCTAGAAAGTAACTCCCTAGCGAAGGCATTAAGGGGCAACCTTAAACCCCCCAAGAGGTAAGCCTCATAAATGCCAACACCAAAATAGGGTTGACAACACCACTCATCACGCACAAAAACCCTAGGATTTAAACTTTCAAAGATTTGATACCAAGTCTTAAGAAGGCCTAACTTTCTCTCGTCCGTCTTAGAACCAACCCCTATGGCACAACTATACACCACCTCTTCCTCGTCTTGAGCAGAAGACGAAGGAGCGCTTGTGCCAGCCCCAGAACTAGACTTAGCCCTCGTCCTAAGTTCTTCCTGGAATACCTCTAAAGGAATCCCAGGGACGCCAGATGTATACTCGTCTGTGGTATTTCCATCACTACTACTACCACTACTATCACTAGAACCACTAAAACTACTTGGGTCTTAGTACTCGTCTATGACTTTGTCAACACTATCGCTAGACGAGGAAAGGACTACCTCTGACATTCTTTAAGAAAGCTTAAAACCTAAAGACGAAGATGGAGAAAATACCTGGATCTAGACGAGGGAAGAATATGGACGCAAGGAACTTCTAGATGAGGCTCTAAGACGAGGAATGTCAAAGAAGAAAATTTCAAAAATAAGGAGGGTAGCGGAGAAATTCTACTATTTATAAGCATTAAACCCTAGTACACGAAGCGACGCAACCCGCCAAAATGTGACAAATGGCACGTCCCTCGAAAAACGAGCTAACATGACCAGTCACTAATTAGATCATGACATGTGGCACCTATAGTAGCTGATATAATGACACATGTCCAAAGGATGACGTCAGTAGATGTCTTTCCTAGACGACCCATGGACAAGGGGGCAACTAATGGGATATGATAAAATACAGTTCCAATTTCGTCCATGGAGATCGTCTAAGACGAGGTAAGCATGACTTGAAGGCCTCAGGACGAGGTAAGCAGGACGAGGTAAGCAGGACTTGGGGGCCTCTAGACGAGGTAAGCATGACTTGAGAGCCTCAGGACAAGGTAAGCATGACTTGAGGAACTTAGGACGAGGAACTCTAGACAAGACATCGACACTTGGGAAAATTCATGAGTGTGTAAAACAATTCTGTATCATACGTGTAACTCCCAGTGACCATTACGCGTAAAAATGCAACTCCTAAACAATTGAGAAAGTTATATTTTAACACAGACATCTCCTCAAATCAGGGGGAGGTTACAAACCCAATAACTGCTCTTAGGACACTATATAAACGCTTATTCAGACCAAACAAAGGTATGTTCGATGATTCCTAAAAAGTTGGAACTCAAAAATAATAGAGAAAGCTGACTTTGTCATCGGAGGATTATTGGCCGGCAACCCTGGTCACCTTTGATCACTGTTCTTTCTATTTCGAGCCATTAAGACAACCGATAGTCCTCTCTAGTCCGAAGCATCCAGCCTACTGATTTTCTTCGCATCATCAAGGCTAAAGCAGCCTTTTAAACCTCGATAGATGCTATCTGTTAAGCTAGCTATCGAGTTTTAAAATCCAGACTTCTTCACTTGTTTCTTGGACAAATTTGCACGGCTTTAACACTTGGACTTGAATTCTTGTTCCTTGAAGTATTAAACACATCCTAGATCTACCCAATTACAAGTAAAGAATATTTTTTCATAAGATCATCCAATTCTAAATGACATATGTTCCTAACATGATTCACAAATGTCCTAACAAAACTGATGAAGCAGAAAATTGCAGCTTGTCAGTATGCTTCTTGTCACTAGTATGGACTACATTCAATACTTGTTTCAAAGAAACAATGTAAGAGGGCACCTGGGCTCTCAGGGTGCCTCTGATGCTTAAGTCAATTTATCTCCTTGAGAAACAAAGTAATGTAAGAGACAGTCTGAGTATAGTGTGTAAGTGTATGCCTCGATCCTTGCTTACTTGTTGTTGTTTGCCTTATATAGCATGTCTGTGAATAAATGCTCGGGGCATTTATTGTGCTAGACATTAGAGGCTTTGAATAGCCTATTGAATGCCATTATATCCTAGTTTAAAGTCTTGTAACGGTTTTACAACGATCAGCTTAACTGTCTGAGGCTGTTTGCTAAAGTCTGTAATGTTCAAACCTTGCTAAGGAAAGGATTTAAGACCGGAACATTAATGTGTGTAACGATCGTCAATATTATTGACGACCTATTTTACTAATGGTTTGCAATCTAATGGTCAACCAAATTCACTGAAGGTCTACTGAACAAATGTGGCTCTTCATTATGAATATGTTGATGGTGTATTTTTATTTTTGATGGTTTCTATAGTTTTTCTTTTCTTTTCTTCCTCCTCCTTTTTTACTCATTTATTCCCCTTTTTTCATTGCTTGTGATGGAACGAACCAAAAAAAAATAAAAATCTAATTGGATATATATACTTTTAATTGGCTTTTATCAATATAGTTGACTGTTGTAAATTGTAATTTTCTCTCTAGTTCATTTTGTTTGTTGTTTCCTTTTTCTTAATTAGCATCCAATGTTAATGACAAATATGAATATAAAAAATATTTTTTCGTGGAAGAGATAATTTTGAATTTGGTCTTTTGTTTTAGTATTACTATTGCAAAGATACTTGACATTTTCTTGTATTTTGACTTTAAAGTATGGTTTTAAAAACTGGAGCGAGGGCAAAACCGTTTTTGCCTCCGGTTCCTGGTTCAACCCGATTTTTGATCTATTTCGAAGGTTTTTTCCAGACCAACCTTGTGGCTAGTTCTCAGTCAAAGCGGCCAGTCCAGTCCAATCTAGTTTTTAAAACCATGCTTTTAAGTGACCCAAAAAAAAACTATGGAAGGAGAAAAAAATATTAAGATTTATCTTAGGAAGATTTATATAAGCTTCTTTGTAAACAATGTCTTTTGTGTAGCCTTGCTCTTTAGGAAATCATGTACGCTTCATTTAAGGTGTCATACTTATATTGTATCTGCCATATCATATTATAATTTTTTAAAATTTGCTCATGATGCTCTATTCCACCTTTTCAAACTATCAACATTTAAATATGTTGTAGTTGTACTTGAGAGTTGGGAGATGCCCCAGTTATATTGGCATCTCATTAGTCATCTTATACCATATATATATATATATATATATATATATATATATATATATAATATGAGAGTTTGCTTGAATTTTGTTTGACAAAACAACCTCACTAGGCATGAGACTACATAAGTGCAAAGTAGTGGGTTGGTTTGTTGAAGCATCAAACAACATGAGTGTAAAGGGTTGATTTGTTTGGTCACAATAAGAGTTGAAATTACTTTGTTACTCCTAAATGCACGTACCTCTTACCATCCAATCACCTTAGCATTTAAGCACAATCATCAAAGTGCGTGAGCATATGAACGTCCAACTGCATGCACGATCACTTAAGCATCTAAACATATAGACATATCATCAAATGTGTGCACATGTGGATATAAACAAAGGGTTGATGATTAATAAGAATAAATGATTAAGTCTTCTGAATGAGTGACACTTAATTAAAGTGGAGTCTTCATTAAGTTTTGAAAGTCTTTCCTTAGCCAAAATGGGCATTTGCCCTTAATTTACAAACTATGTAGTAATATACCCTTATTTTGAAACTATTTAGAAAAATATCCCTGTTTTTTAAACTCGATTTTAACAAAATCGAATTACAAGCGGAACTCGACATTAGCAATGTCAAGTTGTATGTATATTTTGCCACTTAAATGTTTTGAAAATTTAAGTGAAACTCGACATTGCTAATGTCGAGTTCCACTTAAAAATATACATAGAATTTGATTTTGAGGATATCAAGTTTTACATAAAACTCGATTTTTTTAAATTGAGTTTCAAAAACTATGGCATTTTGCTAAATATTTTCAAAATAAGGGCATTTTACTGCATAGTTTGTAAATTAGGGACAAATGCTCATTTTCCTCATATTTCCTTTATTAAACCTAACGTCAAATATTAAACATGCTCTTGATAATTTAATGTGTTCTTCAATCAATTGACCTTTACTGCCTTAAATATCAAATTAGTTTGAATTCGAATATCCAAGTGTTTTAGGATATATCATTAAATTAAATAAGTCATTAAATGCTTTGCCCTTTCCTAATTAACTCTTAAATTCGAATTCAAATATCTTCAATTAATTTACCAATATAATCTCTTGACTGTCAACTATTTTGGAATTAAAACTCTTGAGCCTTTTAGAAAAGATTTGTAATTAATACCTCATTAATTACTTGTTTTTTTTTTTAATTGACTTTTAGGTTTAAATTCAACCATCTTCAGACATTAAAGCTTGATTACCTTAACTTGGAAAGATTTTATTCTTGAATTAGACTATTGAGACTTTCCTTGTAAAAGAGAATCAGAGTTAATATAAACATTTAAACTTAATTGACTATCATCTTTTATAGGAAATCTTTTAGTCTTCTACGTCTTTAAGACCATTATCTTTTAGGAAATATATCACAATTAATGCTTCATTACCTTCCATGATTATCTTTTAGATTTTATGACCCTTAACTAACTCTAAACATTAAAGAGTAATTTCATTAAGAAAGGAAAGCATATTAACTACACAATTTTAAATGTTTTTGGTATTTTAGATATATTAAAGAACACAAAAACAAAAACAAAAAAAAAGTGCATACAAACAACAGATTAAACTACATGCAAAATGAATAGAAACAAAAACAACATTATTAAAATAAAAATAAAAGAAATGAAGAACGAATATTGGATTCTGCCCTAGAAGTGCATATGCAGCATAATGGATGCATACGCACCTAGTGTTTCAACCCGATTTCCAAATTCATATTATGCATAGAATATGACAATGAAGCAAATGTAAATAGTATATTATCACATAATCATCAAATACATCAAGCATTGTATTGATAAGAACAATAAAATAATAAAACAACATAAAATAGCAATAAAATAAATAATGAGAAAAAGAAAGGAGATTGACCGATCTTTCAGTTGACCGGACCCATATCTCACCCTTTAGCCCCTTACATGGATGTAGATTGACCAGTCCCTCAGTTGAAATCAGCTACCTCAATTTTGTGTGTGTCAAAGACTTGGATAAAGATTGATTTTGGATATATGAATAAGAAACCTAAGACTAATGGAAAGATGGCTATAGGATCACAAAAAAGTTAGTGTGATTAAGAAATCATGAGAAAAATATTAGTTTTTTAATAACCAAAAAGATTTGTGTTTTAATAACCAATGTGTCAGAAAAATCAATTAATTGTTGTACAATACGCCATCCAAGGCATGTGAGAGTGCTGACATGGCTAGATTTGAACCCTACATTGGATCTAAACCCTACACTGGAACGATTGTGAGCAAAGGAGAGAAAACGTTGACTGAAGTAAAGGATCTTTGGTCCATGCCAATGGGGTGACCATCTTGGGGAAGAGTGAGATTTGCACTTGACATGAATACCTAACACTCACAAAAGGGAGATAGTGACCCCCTATGGTCAAAGGCTATGAAATACCCCTTTATTGGCTGGGCTTGTGCTAGACCACTATTGAGGACACGTTCATCACTCTTAGTGCCCTTGATGTCCCTTTCCTTGTCTAAGGATTACTCCCCACATAGTGGCAAAGTCACCCTCCATGCCACTACCCTAACTTTGGTGTGCTCACTCTCTCTCCTCTAGCCATTGCATAGTACAGCAACTGTATTAGGATTCAAATGGAGGAATCATGGTTTGACACCTGTCTTTTGTACCTAGCAACATTCCTCAGACTTTAAAAAGAACATGTTGCTAGACCATTAGGGCAAGAACCAAGAGAGAACATTAGAGAAAAGAGTAGAAAGTTTGTAAGAAAGTGAGGTAGAGAAAATGACTATCTTTTAGGAAGAATACCATCATTGTACAAGGAAAACTTCCATTTTTCACATAATATAGAGCTTGAAAGAGTAAGGGACATTCCCCCTTGTTCACCCGTGGTTTTTCATCCCTTCCTACGAGTTTTCCTGTACATTCTTTGCTTTCTTTAGTTTCCTTGCAATGCTTTTTTTTTTACTAGACTTTATAATGTTAAAGCTTTCATTTTTATCACTTTTGAGCTTTTTCATTAAAATGTACTATTAGATAGCTCATCCACTTTTCATATAAGTTCACAAATCTAACTTGCATGTACAATTGCTTAAAAAGACTTTCCTCACACTCTTAGAAACTCGCTAAGTATTTTTGAGTGATTTTGGCAGAGCTTCCAATATTGTGAAAAGTTGGGATCTTTTTGGTGGTGGAAAGTGGGGGTATTTATAGGCTCAGTGGAGTCTATGGTTTTTTTTTTTTTTTTATGATGGGATGTTTTAATTAATCGAGTCAAATCAATTCACTAAAAACCCACCAAAAAGGAAGAAAAAATCAATTTTAGGCTTCTAACCAAAAGAGTGAGTACGCATTAAATTAAGTGCGTACACAATCATACACACTTTTTCTAAGCCTTTTGAAAATTGGGCTCAAAAAAGATTTTGGGCTTGGAAATGGATTTTTAAGCTTAGGCTTGGTTTCTTGGGTCGCATTTTGGGCTCTATTAAGTTATTAGGCTCCACACCATACACACTCTATTAAGTTATAGGTCAGAACGAAATGAGATGTCAACACACATTATTTTTGAATCTTAAGAATCTAAGCTAGGGTTAAGGGTGAATCTTTAACATTGGAAGTTGTCCTATTATTAATCAAAGCATTTTTTTTAACATTTTGATTATTGAAATCAATTGTTCTCTTTTCGTAATTGTTTTGTTAGATTGATGTTTAATTTCTAGTTCTTTTATAAGTCTATTTTTTAATCTTCTTATTATTATAATAAGGTTTTATAGTCTCTCTAGCAAAACAAGTTAATTTTGTTAGATATTACTTTTGCCATTGTATTGCCTCTAGAGTATGCGATGTTCTTAGGTTTTCCAAACAAAGTTATTATTTTCTAAACTGAATTTTTTGAACAATTGATTGATAGAATCAACCAAAGATATTTTTACTAATTAAGCTTAGTTCTAAATCTTCTAATTGGGTAGTTTATGTGTTTACTTACCCCATTTTGTACTAAAATTTGATTAGTAGTGGATGCTTAATGATATTGGTGGACAAATCTTAACACCATAATGATTTTATTATGTTGAACTTTATAAAGCTTTCTTTGTTCTAGTTTCAATTAAAAATTTCCATTAATTCTTGGAGGATGATGTATAGGATCGGGTCCTCCTGGTGACTCCCTGTTAATTTTTGCTCGATGATTCTGTAGAGGATCAGTCCGCGTAGAGATTGGAGGATGATGTATAGGATCGGGTCCTCCTGGTGACTCCCTGTTAATTCTTACTCGATGATTCTGTAAAGGATCGGTCAGCGTAGAGATTGGAGGATGATGTATAGGATCGGGTCCTCCTGGTGACTCCCTGTTAATTCTTGCTCGATGATTTTGTAGAGGATTGGTCTGCGTAGAGATTGGAGGATGATGTATAGGATCGGGTCCTCCTGGTGACTCCCTGTTAATTCTTGCTCGATGATTTTGTAGAGGATCAGTCAGCTTAGAGATTGGAGGATGATGTATAGGATCGGGTCCTCCTGGTGACTCCCTGTTAATTCTTACTTGATGATTCTGTAGAGGATCGGTCCGCGTAGAGATTGGAGGATGATGTATAGGATCAGGTCCTCCTGGTGACTCTCTGTTAATTCTTGCTCGATGATTCTGTAGAGGATCGGTCAGCTTAGAGATTGGAGGATGATGTATAGGATCGGGTCCTCCTGGTGACTCCCTGTTAATTCTTGCTCGATGATTCTGTAGAGGATCGGTCCATGTAGAGATTGGAGGATGATGTATAGGATCGGGTCCTCCTGGTGACTCTCTGTTAATTCTTGCTCGATGATTCTGTAGAGGATCGGTCAGCGTAGAGATTGGAGGATGATGTATAGGATCGGGTCCTCCTGGTGACTCCCTGTTAATCCTTGCTCGATGATTCTGTAGAGGATCGGTCAGCTTAGAGATTGGAGGATGATGTATAGGATCGGGTCCTCCTGGTGACTCCCTGTTAATTCTTGCTCGATGATTCAATCCACCCAGTTCATGGATGTTGTGCAAAGGATCTAATCTCCATTGAGTTATTCTAGCATTTGAGCTCACGAAAAAAAGTGAGAAGACTACAAATAACATGACAATGAAAATCTTTCTAATTCTCGAACCAATCATTTTGTTAAATCTAAATTAACAAAGGGGTTGTTGGATTGAAGTTCACACTCTTGTTAACAAAACTTATTTATAAGCCCTAGATATAGACATTAAAGGTAACTATATATATTATAGTATTGAATCACAAAATTTATGGTCGTAACAATTAAGGTAACTCTTCCTTGTTAACAAAATTTATGGTCATAACAATTAAGGTAATCTCAATCACAAATTTCTTCCTTTCTAATTATATTTTTTTGGTTACCTGGTTGTTGAGGTTTATATAAATCTAGGTAAGTGGTTGCTCAAAATTTTAATACAATTCAAATACAAGAAAATAAAATTATTGATTATTGACTATAAACAAATAATAAATAATTCATTAAAACCTTTATAAAGGTGGAATGTTAAATGAATCAATTTGTTAAAACCTTTGCTAAGGTGGAAGATTCAATTAATAGTACATATTTTATTTTCAAGGAAGAGTGAGATATGACGAAGGGGTTGTTGGATTGAAATAAAAATATGAGATGGAAGGCAAAATAAAAAGAATTCACATAGAATGCACCATATAGCAGAATTTTATGTTGCCACACATAATATTCTTGCTTATATAGTAGTTAAACAGGGATGAACTCAGGATTTTAAGCTAACGAGGGTCAGAGTATAAAGAAAAAAAAAATCCAAACAGGCATTTATATATTATTAAAAGTTATAAATACACAAAATCAATGTTTATAAATACATTAAAATGCAATCATTTACCAACAAAGACAAAAACAAAAACAAAATAATGTTTTTTTTAATATTAGGCTGGCTACAATTTTTTTTTTTTTTTTTAAGTTAAAGCATTCACAGTAATGGTGATAAAAATTTTTACATTAAGCATCTCAAAAAGCTATTTTATCTATTTTACCACCTCACTTTATAATACACACAATATCAAATATCTTGTTAGCACTTCATTTAAAATAATATAAAAAACTCATTAAAATAATAAAGGAAGAGAGAGAATTCGAGTTTTTTAATTGAAGGAAGAGATATAGTCTTAATAAAATATTGTATTTTTTATTTTTAACAACTTGCTACAGTCAACTGGTATTTATACTAGTTTATTTTAGTTGCAAAAAATTTAGCTTTAACTTCTCCAATAACACATAGTTTTTTGGTTCTTTGGTGGTAAAATAGTTTTTTTTTTTTTTTTTTTTTTGTTGCTAAAATACAATCACAACTGTAACTGTTTTTATTGTTTTTGTTAAGTTCTTTGGTTGGATAGTTAATATTTGGATAAAGCTAGCTAGGTTTATTGAGGAGAAGGGGGCCTACCTCATCTGGGTTCATCCCTGGTTAAACATATTTATGGTTATAACAATTAAGGTAATCTCAATCACAAATTTTCATCCTTTCTAATGAAATCTTTTTGGTAACTTTGCTGTTTAGATTTATATAAATCTTGCAAGGTAATTACTCAAAATTTTATTACAATTTAAATACAAGAAAAAAAATTATTTACTGTTAATTATATATTAATAATAAAAAATAGGTAATTCATTAAGACTCTTGCAAATGTGGAATGTGATATGAATCAATTCATTAAAACCTTTGCTAAGGTGTAAGGTTCAATGGATAGTACCTATTTCATTTTCAAAGAAGAGTGACACGTGACTCAAATAAAAAAATGAGAAAGAAAGCTAATTGAAAGAATTCACATGGAATGTAACATATGACAAAATCTCATATTGTCCAACATAATATTCGTGCTTATATAGGAATCAAACATATTTATGGTCATAACATCTAAGGTAATCTCAATCACAAATTGTTGTCATTTCTAATGACTTCTTTTTGGTACCTTTGTTGTTGAGGTTATATAAATCCTGTTAAGTGGTTGGTCAAAATTTTAAAATAATATAATACAATGAAATAGAATTACTTACTATTGATTATATAACAATAGACTAAAATACAAAACTCACCCTCTATGTTTCATCAAAATTCATTTCAGTCTTCTAATTTGGTTTTCGTTCATTTCAGTCCTCTAAGTTTCAAGTTTATTCAATTACGGTTTTTTCATCAAATTTTATTATATTTTGTTGTTAATTGTCCAATTTTTTTCAAATTGTTTTAATTGATAAAATCCAATTAATGATTGAAAATATTTTTCTAGAATTTCCTTTTACAAAAAAAAATTAACAAAATTTGACAAAGAGGCTTTAATTGAATAAACTTAAAACTTAGAAGACTGAAAGTCTGAAATGAATGAAAGCAAAGTTAGAGAACTAAAATGAATTATGGAGAAATTTAGAGGGTTTGTTTTATATTTTAGCCTAAAAATATAAATAATTCATTCAAGCTCTTGAAAAGGTGGAATTTTAAATGAATCAATTCGTTAAAACCTTTGTTAAGGTGGAAGGTTCAATGAATAGTACTTATTTCCTTTTCAAAGAAGAGTAACACATGAGTTTGATAAAAATATGAGTTGGAAAAGGGTATTTGGTTTGAAGAAAAAAGTGGTGTTATCTGTATTAATTTTCAATTTTTTGTGGGACTTACCACAAAAAATTGGTTTGGCTTCCAAATTTGTACTCAATTTTCATTTTAAATATCCAAAAAATGGCCTTTTTCATTTTCATCAAAAACTAATACAATGTCATTTTTGTAATAAACCAAAAATTTGTGGCCTAACACTTAGTTGTACCCTTTTATTCTCTCTCTCTCTCTCTCTCTCTCTCTCTCTCTCATTGATCTTCACTCTCTCGAGACCTCCTCTTTGATCCCAAAACCAGTGTCTAGCCTGTAACTCTTTAATTTTAGGGTTTAATATTGATATTTTCGATAGAGTTTCAACAAGTGGAAAAATTTAGACCTTTTAATGGTGAAAGTAGGGGTTTATATAGACAAAGTGGAGGTCTCGAGTTAGGTTAGACGTTTAGGCAGTCAGTTGTTTAGGCTGGTTGCCCTATAATTTCACTAAAATGGAAATGGAGTGATTTGAGGCTTCTATCCAAAAGGTAGGTACACCACAAATTGGGTGTGTATGCATCATATACCCAGTGTACACACCTTTTGTAAGTCTACCAAATTAAGTAAAAAATGGGCTTTTGGGCTTGGTTCTTGGGTCATAGTTGGGCTTGGGCTTGAATTGTATCAGCCCATTTTTGGGTTCATTTGCTCATTGAGCTCCACACAAGATGCTAGTCATTTTGATAGTGGATGATTTTCTCATCATTGGGATTGAGGGGTTTGGGTATAGGTCGAAATGAAATAGGGTGTCTATACTCTCATGGGGTCATTTTTTGGTTTTGGTACCTATAACTAAGTGGCAACTCCTCCATCTTTTTCTTAGGGACGTTTGCGAACTCCCAAACCCATGTTGGCTCAAGTTCAAACACTTCAGAGAGATTGAAAACTGCGAATACTGCATTCACAAGAAGAAACTGACATGATGACATATCGAAAAAGAAAGTACGGCCCACAATAGTCACACAAAGAGTTGAGGTGCTATCATTGAAAAAGACGAAGGAGATTTGAAATAAAAATCATGGAATAAGACTTGAGTATTTATAATAATCGAATCTTGATCCATCAACCTAGGTGTCAAGCTTGAGTTCGAGAGGTCAAAGAAGGCGTCAAAAAGGCCTCGATCCATCGAAGTAGGTATTGGAGCATGCTATTAAGGGACTTGATCCATTGAAACAGGTGTCGATAGAGTTATTGGGCAAATAGAGAGCAGCCTATTTAGGCCTCAATCAATTGCCAAGTGTCAAGAGAAGTGTTGAGAGAGTGCAAAAAAGAATGGAAATTGTAGAAAACTACAGAAAAGGCTCGAGAAAGAGAATAGAGACTCAACACACAAGACATGAACCTCAAAATCTGTACAAAAATATGCAAAACATGTATGAATGATGCACAATACAAAATTGAGGTCCTTAAAATATTCTCAAAATACACTCCCACTTATTTTTCTCTCTAAAAGAACTTACCAAAAATTGGCACACCCGTCTTTATTTAACATATTTTTAGTGAAGATAATTCTTTATGTCTTTCTCTTAAAATTTTTTAATTATTTCCGCCAAAACGAGTGACATAGATTCAGAGTATCCATGATAGTCTCCTAGTCTACAGTCACTTAAAGAACCAAAATATGGCTCACAAAGCTCAATTGTGCATAAATATGCTCATCTGAGCTAAAACTAGTACATAGACATGAATCAATTTTCATTGGCAACCAAAGGTACAAAAGTACCAGTATCCACAATTTTTGGAATTTTCCAATTTTTTAAATCTTTTTGAACACAAACAAAAAGACACGTCCAAAAAAATGAAAAGAAAGTAATAAATACTCCTAAAATATGCTAGGCTAACAATTTAAATGAAATCAATGGCAACGGAAAAAGATGAACATGCCATAAATAAATGCAAGAGGACACACAATACATAGAGACATGCAAGAATGATGTCCAGGGAGAGATAGGAAGAATTGAAACAGTCACGTAAGAAGGAGGCTCAAACAGTATATTATAATCCTAGTGTTTCACATTGTTTAAATGTAAGCTTGAACATATGTATACAAGCTCTTAGGCATTTTCTCCTTGCAAGTCAGTTTTCAAGAGTGAGTTCTACCTATAAGATCCTAATATTTGGCATCAAAGCTAACCACCATCTCAAGTAATTGGGCATAACTCATTGAGTATGAGATCAAATAGGTTACGGTTTTGTGGTCAAATCCTGAAGAGGCGACTTAGGGGCTAAATTTAAATAACTAATAGGTGAGTGGAGTTGCTAAAAGAAAAAGGTCTACCATTAGGTCAGTGCTAATAGAGTGAGTCATCGTGGACATTGGCTACAGAGCATAGTAGTATATTATGATCCTAATGTCCCACATTACTTAAATTTTTGGGTACTCTCCCCTTGCAAGTTGGTTTTCAAGGGTGACTTCTACTTATGAATTTCTAAAACTATAGCACTTTTTTTTCACCCACTTAAAGAGGAGCCTTCTTATTTCAGGATTGGTGCTGAGAAGGTTTTAGAGGATTGAAGTTCCCTTGGAACTGAGTAAGAAGACTTAAAGCCTTAATTAGCTCACCAAGCAAAGGCACTGGGTCTTGTGCCTTATTATTACCTCTATTGTTTCACACTATTGTTTTTTTTTTTTTTTTTTTTCCGCCTAGCAAGTGATTTAAAGCAAACTTTTCTAATTACTGTGTTTGTTGATAATTTATTTCTATTTTACTACTTTCAAAAATTGCAATTTGTCTCATGACAATTTCATTTAATTTTTAGACATATAGCAATGAGGATGCAAAGATTGTTGGATGATGCAAGGATGATTGGATGGACTACATTCTTTTACTTTTACTTTTATTTTATTGTTAGCTTCTAGGATTGACTATGTTTACAAAAACGACAATTATATTGGCTACATAGTTATAAACAACAATTATTTTAATTACATTGACTACATTAACCTTTGTTCTACTGCTCTGTTTTTAGTTTCTATTGTTACATTGATCTATGTTTTACTATTCTGTTTTTAGTTTCTATAGTTTAAGCGGCATAATTTTTACTTTTTTTTTTTTTTTCCAACAATAGGCCAACGATATTTGGCAAGAAATGATTGCACTTTTAAGATATGGAGGTGTACAAACTGAATGTTCTTAAGGACTTGTAAATGCTTAATTAAGCGGCATAATTTTATCTTCATTTTTTAATAGAACTCAAGTTCCACTTAACATTTAATCTTCTCTTGCCAAATCCATTCCACTGAACATAAGCATACTTACCTGTTAGAATATCAATATTCGATTGGTCCTACAAAATTTTCTGTTTCCTGAGTTATGCACCTAATAATTTATGAGTAACATATATGAAATTATGATTTAAAAAGGATAGTGTGAGTAGCATGCTATAACATGTTCTGTACTAGGGGTTTCAATGTTGGACCTAACCCGCAAACACGACAAGAACATGACACAGGTTTTTGCGAGTTAGGATTGGGCCTTAGCAGGTTTGGGTTATAAACAGATCGAACAAAAACAACACAATAAGAAACGTGTCATAAGCGGGTCAACCCGCAATAGACACATTTGACATGCCAATTTACTTGTGTCAACCTAAAATGACCCATTTATCACAACCCGTTTAACTCGTATAAAAAATAAATATTCATTTTATTTTAGATTTCTCAAATATCTTTTATATTCAACCTATATTTTAAACTTAAAAGAAAATGGAGTAATTACAAAAAATTACAAGTGATATAGTTGTAAATTATTTCCATAGTCACGATCGGTCTATTGTTTGCACAAACTCTTTCAATATTGATAATTAACGTTTGGTGAGTTTTGTAGATATTATATTTTTGTTGAACTATGTTATTTTGAATTTGGGTTGAAGTGTATGCATTCCTTTTAAAATGTAAATAACTTATTTCTAGATCAATGTTATATTTTTGGTGATCTATGTTATTTTGAACGTGTGTTGAAGACTTGAAATGTATGCTTTACTTTCAAGATATAAAGAACTTATTTATGTTTGGATGTTATATTTTATATCTAGAGAGTTGAAATGGATTGTGTCACATTTGTGTCAACCCAACACGACCCGTTTATTAAGCAAGTCAAGTGGATCGGATCGTGTGAACCCTCTTCATTAACAGGTCCAGTTAGGGTTAAAGAGTCATGACAAGATTAAATGGGTCGGGTTTGGGCTGAGGCATTTAGTCTAATACCCCTATCTTGACACAAACCTGACACACTAACCCGAATTGACACCCTCATTATGAACAAACATTCTACCGCTACAATAAACTTCAGATGTTCGGAAGGTAAATAAGAAAGTTTCCATTTATGAGGCTATCCAAAATAATATAAATGCATATAAATAGTTAGGGATGTCAATTCAGGTTAGCATGTCGAGTTCGTATTATGTCAAGAAAGGAGTATTCAACTAAATGCCTCAACCCAAACCCAACCCATTTAATAATCATGACTCTTCAATCCTAACCTGACCTATTAATGAAGTAGGTTGACACCCAATTGACATGCTTAATAAACGGATTGTGTTGGGTTGACACGAATGTGACACAACCCATTTCAACCTGCATAATATAAAATATAACATTCATACAGAAATAAGTTTTTTTACATTTTAAAAGTAATGCATACACTTCAAGTCTTCAACCCACATTTAAAATAACATAGATCAACAAAAATATAACATCTATTTAGAAATAAGTTCTATACACTCTAAAAGAAGTGCATACACTTCAATCTAAATTCAAAATAATATAGCTCAATAAAAATATAACATTCACAAATTTCGTCAAATGTTAAGTATCAATATTGAAAAAGTTTGTGCAAACAGTAGACTGATCATGACTAGAGAAAGTTTCAATTTACAACTATATCACTTGCAAGTTTTTGTAAGTACTCCATTTTCTTTTTAAATTTAAAATATAGATTGAATATAAAAGATATTGAGAAATCTTAAATAAAATGAATATTTATTTGTTATACAAGTTAAATAGGTTGTGTAAAATGGTCATTTTGGATTGATACAAATAAATTAGCATGTTAAATGTGTCTATTGCGGGTCATGCGAGTTGACCCGCTTATGACATGTTTCTTATTGTATCGCTTTTGAGTTGACCTATTTATGACCCAAACCCCCTAAGGCCTAACCCTAACCCGCAAAAACCCATGTCATGTTCGCAGGTTGAAACCCCTAAAAATAGTGTTGTATGGTATCTAGGAAGCAAGAAAGTGAAAAACAAGAGAGAGAAGAAGAAGAAGAAGTAGACACCAATCTAGTGCCCGTTTGTTTCAGCTTTTAGGGGCTGAAACGCACATTTGTTTAAAAGCTGGACTTCTATTACCATTTGGTTCAGCAGAAACGCAACTTTTGGGTAAAAGTTGCGTTTTGGGCCAAGGCATAAAACGTGCAAGCCAATTATGGAGCTCTGGAGGTCCATAAACAAAAAGTCGATCCGCGTTTTGAAACTATTCGTTGGGCTCTTCCGAAAATTACCAAATTACCCTTCTTCCTCTTCTTCTTCTTTCTTCGTCTTCTTCAACGCACATTGATTTGTAATTTTTTTTATTTAATTTTATTGGTATTATTTTAATAATGTTTGGGTAATAAAAAATTTCAAGGTACAATCAAACTTAAGATACAAACTCAATCCCAATCAAGATACAAACTCAAAACATAATCTTAAAACTAATCAAATCAGAACAAAAAAAACAACAACAATAAAGCAAATCTGACCCATCTGAGCCGCAGTGGTGAGGCGGACAAGCGGCATGCGTGAACGTCGATTTACGCTCTCTTGCCAGCGATCTGCATGTGCGTGTGCGTGTGCGAGTGAGAGTGAGAGAGACAGAAAGAAAGAGAGAGAGAGCTAGAGGTATGTCTGGAGGTACTGAAATAGAAACAAAAAGTGAAATTGAAGACAGAGATAAGAAGTATACATGTGTGGAGGAGAAAAAAGAGAAAAAGAAAAGAATAAAACGTATGGATGAAAAAAAAAGGATGAAGATAAAAGGAAATAAAATAAAGAATAAGTAATTAAAATTGAGAAATGTTACAGCAATATTTTCACAATAAATTTTAAGAAGTAGGTTATGATTAACTAATATTGGTGAGAAAAAATAATTTTTTTAGAAAGAGAAAAAAATAATTTTAATAGTACATTCAAATTAAAATCAGTATCAACTTATCACAAATAAACAAAACTCAGGATCTTTAACAAACCATGCGATGGTGGTTCTTCGTGATTCCATTACTAATTCCATTTAGGGATAATAATTAGTAGTTGTCTTTTTTTTTTTTTATAATATCATGTAGTACAATTTAAACTTGGGTTATTAGTATGTATTTTATCATCTTTTTTTACATTTTTATGTTGTACAATTTAAACTTGGGTTATTGATATCTATTTTATATCTTTTTACATTTTTATGTAGTACAATTTAAACTTGGATTATTGGTGTATATTTTATCATCTTTTTACATTTTCATTTTGTGCTTTATGGTGATGAAAATTATTTAGATTTAATTAATTTTAATAAGAAGTCATTAATGGTAATAACAAATAATTATGACATTGAAAAAGAAAAATTGCCCAAACATTATTAAAATAATACTAATAATATATATTTATTATTATTATTATTATTATTATTATTATTATTTTAGTAAATATATGAACTAGTTGATTTAAGTATGAAATAAACTCACATTCAAAAAAAAAAGTATGAAATAAACTCTCTTATATATACATTGTTCTTTTTAGTAATTTATCCCTTAAATTGCCACTTTTATAAGTGCTAGCCAAACACTCAATTTTTTTAAAAAATACTTTTTAATAGCTTTACTAAACACTCAACTTTTTAAAAATGCACTTTTTTATTATGCACTTTTTAAGGACTCCACTTTTTTATTATGCACTTTTACAAAAAGTTAGACCAAACTCAACTCTAGTCCGATTATAATAAAAACTAGAAATTTAAGAAAAAACCAGAAACCGCCTATTCAACCAGGAAAACCAAGAACCGCTATGGTTAAACCGGTTCTTGTATTTGAAGAAGAAAAACAAGAATAAAATGGTACAAACTTCTTAGATTTGCACTAAAATAGTGAAATGAGATTAAGGAAAATCTCAGAATTGTGGATCAAAATAAAATAAACTTTGGCAATAATATAAGCTTTGTTTTCGTTAAGTCGGCATCAACTACAATGAAAGCGACAATGGAAAACTGGACCTGGAGGCTTGCAGCTGTTGGCTACATTGCGTTGCCTTCATTGATTGTAAAGGGTTTCTCAGTTTCTCTTATGGTCTTTTTTTTTAGGCGTAAATGCACTTTTGGTCCCTACATTTTGGGGTCATTTCTATTTTGGTCCCTACATTTTCATTTTACCAATTTTGGTCCCTAAATCAATTAACGCGTTCTATTTTGGTCCTTACCGTCAACCAACTAACAGAAAATCCTGACGTGGCTAACGGCACAGTAAAATAATAATTAAAATATCTATTTTAACATTTAAATATTGCCACATCAGCATTTTAAATTAATAAAATTAGTTTAATAATTTTAACTAAATAAAAAAATTAAAAACAAAAAATAAAATTAATTAAGATATGAGAATGCCTGAACAAGAACAACAAGATCACAGTTCCAGATCAAAGAACACAAACCCAGAAATTAAAAAAAAAAAAAAAAAAAAACAACAACATCCAGATCTGGGTAGCCTCGGTCACATTCACATTCACATTCTCATTCTCACTCTCACTCTCATTATCTGACTCTGAGATCCCAATCAAATACGAGTAAAAAAAAATGTCAGCTTCCGATCTGGGTAGTCTCGGTCTCCATCTGCAAATCCGTCTTGGGTTTTTCTTTCCGATCTGGGTAGTCTCGGATCCAACCAGATCTTCCGCCTACAAGTTTTTGTATCAAAATTTTCTCACACAACAAAACAAGAGCAGAGAGAGCGAGAAAACCAAAGAAGGCGAGAGAGATGAGGCTTGACAGCGAAAGCGAAGGAGGAGGAGGCGAAAGCGACGACGGCGAAAGCGAAGAGAGATGAGGCTCGACAGCGACGAGAGAGATGAGACTCGACAGCAACGACGGCGTCGACAGCGATGACGATGAAAGCGAAGGCAAGAGAGATCTGCTCCGATCGATGAGCTTTGAGAATTGGATCTACCTTTTATTCTTGTGCTGGATTTGTGTTCTTGCTGGATTTGTCAGCATTTGTGTTTGTGTTTGTGTTCGTGTTCGTGGATTTGTGTTTGTATTCATACTTAATCTTGTGTTTGTTTTCTAAGAAAAAAAAAAAAAGGAAAATATCAAATAAAGGAAAATGTTGTTGGTCTTAATCTGGATCTGTGTTATTATTATTCTTGTTCAAGGTATTTTAATTCTCAATTTATGAGAATGTGAATGTGACCGAGACTACCCAGATGGGCCAGATCTGGTTGTTTTTTTTTTTTTTTAATTTCTGGGTTTGTGTTCGTTGATTTGGAACTGTGATCTTGTTGTTCTTGTTCAAGGCATTCTCAGATCTTAATTCATTTTATTTTTTGTTTTTAATTTTGTTTTTAATTTTTTTTATTTAGTTAAAATTATTAAATTAATTTTTTTAATTTAAAATGTTGACGTGGCAATTTTTAAATGTCAAAATAGATTTTTTAATTATTATTTTACTGTGCCGTTAGCCACGTCAGCATTTTCTGTTAGTTGGGTGGCGGTAAGGACCAAAATAGAATGCGTTAATTGATTTAGGGACCAAAATTGGTAAAATGAAAATGTAGGGACCAAAATAGAAATGACCCCAAAATGTAGGGACCAAAAGTGCATTTACGCCTTTTTTTTAACAGGCAAAGATATTTCTGACTTTCTCCTTCTTTGAGGAGTGGTGGCTGTTGTTTTGTTTTTTATTTTAATATATTTTATTTTGATATGCTGTAACTTAGCTGGCAAACATTGGAGAGAATAAAAAAATATTATAAAATAATAAATTTTTGCCACACAGGACACCTGGTTTTGGTGTTTTTCTTTTTGGGATTTAGTAATTTGTTCTCTTTGGGCACAAATTACTAAATTGTTTTAAAAAAAAATTTATAAATAACAAAAAAGTAATTAGTTATTTTGACAATTTTTTCTACTTCCTATAAAAACTTCTCTAAAATAAATGGTTAATGCATACATCAATCGAACCCTTTCTTTTATCTTTATATTCTCTCCTTAATATTGTGTTTGTAAAACTTTGTATTATGTTATCTAGAAAACAATCAATTATATTATATATATATATATATATATATATATCTTTTATCTTTTTATTCTCTCCTAAATATTGTATTTGTAAAACTTTGTATGATGTTATCTAGAAAACAATCAATTATATTATATTATATTATATTATATATATATATATATATATTTACTCTAAAATTAGAATAATTTATATCTAAACATTAAAATAGCTTGAATTTTTTATTGAAATAAAATAGCTTGCAAATAAATTTTGGAGTCCAAATAATTTTTTTTGAGTATGTTGTAAAAAGTATAAAGACAAAAGTTATCATAGAAATAATTTTTTTTTCTTATTGTTAATATGATTATTTTATAATCTTTTTAATATTTTTTATAAGATCTTTTTAGTATTATGAGGTGTGAAAACTCACTAAAATTATTTATGTGCCTTGGATAAATTTTTAATAAATATTATAAGTTATTTTATTTTTGTTTTATTTTTTAAATTATACAATTTTTAATTAAATTATTTATGATATTAAAAGTCGGACCATCAGCTAAACCTCGGTCCAACCAGAAAACTGATAAACACTTCCTTTTTCGATTCTTTAACCATTTTGGTTTTTAAAACCATGCAAAACATAAAAAACAAAAAACAAAACAAAACAAAACAAAATACAAAAAGAGAGAGAGAGAGAGATTAGATTTGGGTCAAGTATAAGTTTCTACTGGAAAAATTCAGGTAAGTATTAGGTACAGGTGGTAATCAGGTTTCATATTTTGGGTAGGAAAGTTTGGAGAGAAATTCTTCAAACTCTTCCTATATATTTTTTAATTGAATGTTAACTTTGAAAATCTAAACGTTGGATTGTAAATTCTTATCATATCCTCTATGCATGCAAAATTTTAAAAAGATTAAAAATCAATAATTATGTCAATAATCAAATGTTTAAATTTCAATTTTTTTTTGGTCTAAACTTATGCATAAAAATAATTTTATTATCCAAAAAGTAAATAATATTCAATTTGAAAGAATTTTGATATACATGTTAAGAACATAAAAAACATACAATCTAAAAGTTAGACTATAAAAAAATATATGGGCATGTTTAGTTGATTGTAATAAACACTATAATGTAATAGTTATTCCTATGGTTTAACTATTTTTTAGTTTAGTTATATTTTTATTAAAGGAAATAATCATTACTTACAAATAGTTATTCCTCTCTAAAATGGTTGTTATAGTTTCAACTTAGTAGGTATAATAATTTCTAAAATTAATATATTCCCAAATAAACAAACTTTCCATATACATAGAACAATTATATAAAAAATAACTTATGTCTCTCTTAAATTTAAAAAGACGAAACTACATCGTTGGTCCTTAAAGTTTAGCTACTGAGTTCTATTAGTCCTTAAAGTTTGAAATGAGTGCAAATGATTCTTTAAATTTCATAAATTAGCAATATTAGTCCTTCTATTAGCTTTTTTTAATTTTCTTACTTATGCTAATGAAACATCATTTTTTAAATGATGTGGCATCTTATTTTATATTTAAAAATTGCACATCATTACACTTTGATCCGATCCAATTCAAACAAATTTACCCACGACACCCAAATCCAAACAACAACAAACCAAAGAAGATTTGAGAGAGAGAGAGAGAGAATGATTTGAGAATCTCAATCTTTCCCTAACTTCGCTGATCCTTCAGAACTCCGTCCACCCTCCCCCCTCTGAAATCCTGCACTAGTTTCAATTGATTGCAACCTCGAAATCTCCAATCATTCTCTTCTTTTGGTAAGAAGGAATGTAATAGAAACTAAGCAAAAGGATCAGCAACTGAAACACTACGACCATACATTGTCCCTACTACATCTAAACTAAGCAGCAAGGATACATACGAGGGTGGGGTCCAAAAAGATAACAAAGTCCTGGGAAAGCCATGCTCCTCTTCTGGCCAAGGCATTTACACACTTGTTGGCCTCCCTGTAACAATGCTAAATTCTCACCATAGGAATATCTCCCAAGCCCTTTCTGTAGTCCAATAGGATGGAACCGTTTCCACTCTCAAGCCTTTTATCTTTCCTCAGCAAATCAACTACTAGTTACGCATCTGGCTCAAATATCATTGTCTGCAGTTTTAGAGCAACGCATAGGCGGATACCATCCCTTAACACCCAAAGCTCTGCTGTCATGCACGTGGTAGCACCAATGGCCCTAGCATACCCTCTGACCCATTCGTCATTCTCATTTCTTATGAGCCCACCGCCACCTGCAATTCTGGGGTTACCTAAGGAATCAGAGTTGATCTTGAACTAGTTAATGGGTGGCTATAGCCACTTCACCTGAATGTTATGCCAGGTTGTTGCCTTTTTTTAAACTCCTCAAAGGCCTTTTATCTAGCCATTTATCAAACCAAAAGGATAGTCTACTGTCTTTACCAACTAGCCATTTTGTTCCTTTAGTGAAAATAACATTCCCTTTTTCCATGGCCGCCTAAGTGGAAAAGCAAGATCTGGGAGAGGATAGATGGCTCTAAGGTCTTTTATAGGTACCATATTTTTGGGAGCGAACTTTGGCCCATAAGGAATCTTTCTCAGTGTTGAATCGCCAATTTAGCTTTGCTAACAAAGCCGTATTCTTTTCCTTAGTAGCTTGAATACCCAAACCCCCTTCCTTTTTAGGTTTGGTGATTTTCTTCCAACCAATAAGGTGCAACTTTTTCTTGTTCTCAGAAGATCCCCTAAGGAAATTGCAACTAAACCTATCCACACTCTTCAAAAATTTTGGCAGAAGGGCAAAGCACTGCATTGAATAGTTTGGGATGGTAGAAGTCACTAACTACGTAAGAACCAGCCTACCAGTAACGGAAAGAAGATTTGCTTTCCAGCCTGCTAGACGACTCTACATTCTCTCAATAATGAAGCTGAAATCTTGGGGAAAGGAGATGTGCTTTAATGGGAAACCCAAGATATTTCCCTAAGGTAGGGATGGATCTAAACTCCTGTAATTCGCAAAACACTAACCTGTCTTTAGGGGGCACATTCGAAGAAAAAATACCCTTGACTTTTCGCAACTCACCTTCTGGCTCGATGTAGACACTCGATTTTGCACTCATAATTTAATCAAGGAAGATGGCTAGAGTGACCATTCATATACCCAAAATTCATGATTGCATTTCATGCATTAATTCATTCATTTCATATCATAAAAATAATTTTGAGATTCTAATGGTAGCGACAGTATGCCTGATTTCCAAATCGGACCGTCAGATTGAAATATGACATGATCAAGTTTGAACAGTCTGCATGCATTTTGTTTGAGTGGAACCAACCATACATGATTAATTTAAATTAATTCTGATTGACTAGACAATTAAAATTAATTAAATAATTTTGCTATTGGTTGTTAATTAGTGTTAAAAATAGACTTGCTTGCATGGGAATTAGAGGATAATCAATTAACAACAAAATTGTGGATAATCAATACTTTTTGGAAGTGTTTATCTACAATATAATCATTACTGTAAAAACCTGAATATCCAAAAAAGGGGTTTAATTTTTAGAAAACGGATTAAAAACACGTCTAAGTGCAAGTCCCAGCTCAAAAAACCTCAAAAAAAGTCCGAAGTGGACCAAAACTCAAACGCAGGTCCAGCACCCAAAAGGGTCATTCGACACTCTTGGAGTGCCAATTGGCACAAATTGTTGGCATGGCCCTAAGGCTTCTGGATTGAGATAAACCTTACCCTTTTCGATTTTTTAAAGATAAGGACGAGTCCCGATTCGTATTAGATCATTCAACTAATTTTTCGAAGCATCCTAACCTCTATAAATAGAGGATGCCTCTCAAAATTCAGCGCACTTTTTCACACTTTCTGACCCCCCCCCCCCCCCCCCTCCCCTCTCTTACTCTTCTCTTCTGAATTTTCAATTCTCTTTATGCTAAAGACGTTCTGGAAGTTTTGGCTCTAAGAATTTCTTTTTTGTAAATAAAGTGTTTTGTGCTTCAAAGAGGTGAACAAACTTCTTTGAATTCTAAAATATTCTTTCATTAGAAGACCACACTCATACAAGAGGTATTCTATTTCTTCTTTACTTTCTTTCATTGATTTTTTGTTATTGTTGGATACATGAATATGTGTAGCATGTTTTATTATTTTTTGTTCTTGATATAATGATTCCCATGTTCCACTTGAATTTTTCTTTAACATGTTCTTAGATGATTGTTTATTGTGATTCTCTTTCTTAAATTTCAAAATCAGATACCAACTATCAAGGATTTCTTTAAATTCAAAAACTGATATAAATTTTTCAGATTTGATTTTTTTTTTTTTTAAGACACAAAATTGATCTGGATTTTTCAAATCTGACTTTCTAACACCAAACTAATATGTATTATCATTAAATACAGCTCTAATTTTTTGTAAGATTCAAAACTAATCTGTATTTTCATTAAATACAAATTTGATTTTTGTTACACAGTTGCAGATTTTGAAATTTAAAAGAATAGATTGAAAATTAGGTTGAAGTCTTTTCTTTTTCTTAATATGTTATGCATGCATAATAAATTTACCTCATGAATGTGGATCCTTTATCAAAAAGTATTTTTTTTTTTTTTTATTTCCAACAACAAATTTGATTTTTTTAATAAACCAAAAATCATTTTTTTAACTTTTCAAAATAGATATGATATTTCTTAATAAAATCACTCTTGTTTTACTTTACACAAAAACATATCTAATTTTTCTTGATAAAATCTTTTATTTTTTATTTTTTATGAAAACAGATCTGATTTTTTTACAAACAAGTCTTATTCTTTTTACACTTAAAACGGATCTGAATTTTTGTTTTTAAAAAGAGAACATATTCATGAGGCAAATTTAATTTAGATTAATTCTTGTCAAATGTTTGTCATGTGTGTTCAACATATCATCCAACATCATGCAAGAAAGGTTATATTGGTTATTGGAGTCTATAAGACCAGACTCTGTCTAAGCAGAATGGGTACCTAATACCTTCTCATTCTGTAACCCAACCCCTGAGCTTAGGGTTTTTGGATAGGTAGATTAGTACTTTGTTTTTTTTTTTTTTTTTTTGGTAGATTGTAACTAGGACCAAAACTTTGTATTCTTTTGCATAGATTATAACTAGGACTAAAGCCTTGTAAGGTTTAGTTTACCAAAATTGCATTTTTCTTTATTTAATCAATGATAGTCGAAGTACTCTAAGCCCGTAATTTGTATTTATTTTTTCTTATTTTTTTGTATAAAAAAATAAGTGGGGACTCCACACTTCTTACCCAAAAAGAGAGGTGTCCTTAAAAGCATCCAAATATTTGTTTTGAGAGCACCCAAAGTTTTACAACCTCTCACAGTGGCGAATCCATTGGGGATGTTGAGGGCTAAGTTTCGTGTTAGACTTTAAGTGACCAACTATATACCCTTGTCTTTTGCATGATATTGTTATTTGTTTGTTTATTTATGTCTTGAAATGTTTGTATGATATTTTTGTTTGTGTTGCCATGATGGTTGTTAAGAGCTTACCTTAACTGTCATAGTGTGTGCCATCAAAGCAACAAATATGTATGTACCCATCTCAACATATGGTGGTAGTAACCATGGATCACTAGTCCTCATTAGATTCAGGTACCCAGTGGTGAACTCACCAACTTATAGTCCAAAGTCACTAGATCATTTCTTGTTAACTATAAAGAAGAGACCATGCTGCTTAGACCAACGTAATGTTCATTACATTACAAGCTGGGAGGTGTAACGTCCTATGGGAAACAATGAAACAACAAGCCCACCAGACAATGTAATGACTTAAAACCTACTCTTAGGCTAGTCAATGTTAAAATTGTATTACATGTTGTGTGTGTGTTTGTTTGGTTGATTGATAGATTGCTGTAGATGGAGACCTAGTTTTGTTTGACCCAACCAAGGCTATTTTTAAGGGAGAATTCGGTCAAAATCAGAGGAAATACTCCAAAGAGAATCCAAGGATGACACTTAAGCTAGTAGTTCCAATTCCAAGGCCATCATGGTACTAAAGCCCGTGAGTATAAAAGAAACTCCATTGTTGCAGCATCACAACCCCATGTTTGACCTACAATACAGCCCAATCCATAAGAAGTCCAAAGACTCCATCACTATGGCGAAAGGGGGAGAACATCCAAACATTAAAGAACCCATGAACACTCAAGAGCTACTCAACACTATGGTAGCTAGCCAAATCTAATTGAAGGAAGACATAAACCTTATTGTGCTACAATTTCAAAACCTGAAGAGTGGCCAAGAAGAGAACAAGACCAATCATAATTCCCCAATCATAGAGGGTGAGAATAAGATCAACAAGAGGATAAACAAGGTAGAATAGATGATTCGGAGAGATCGTAAGATGGAAGACCTCATAGACTACCAATCACTCTCACTTTTCCTAGATGTGAGATTGCCTCCCAAATTCAAGATGCCAACTTTAGATAAGTTCAATGGGGCTGGTTGCCCAAAGTCTCATTTGAAGATGTACATGAGGGCTATGCAGCCCCTAGAAGCAACTGAAGAACTACTTGCTCAAAAGTTTCAAAATACCTTGACTAAAGCTGCTCTTAGGTGATTCCTCAACCAAGATGATGCTAGAGTAAGGAGTTGGGAGGACATCTGCCACGAGTTTCACAATCAGTTCAAGTACAACATAGAAGTGGATGTGACGAGGAGAGATTTAGAGACCACCAAACAACAATCGAAGGAGTCATTTTCCACCTTCATAACCAAATGGAGAGCCAAGGTTACCCAGATGAACACAAGACCTAATGAAGAAAAGCAAATCCAAATGGTGGTGAAGAATTTGTTACCAATATTTCATAAGCATCTTTTTGCCCAATACTTTCCGAACTTGAAAGCCTTGGTCATAGCTAGTACTGAATTTTTTAGATCTGATTTTTTTTAAGACATAAAACTGATCTGGATTTTTCAGATCTGATTTTCTAATACCAAACTGATCGGTATTTTCTTTAAATATAGATCTGATTTTTTGTAAGATTCAAAACTAATCTGTATTTTCATTAAATACAGTTTTTTTTTTTTTTTAAGATTCAAAACTGATCTGTATTTTCATTAAATACAGATCTGATTTTTTATACTCACAAAACTTATCTGTATTTTCATTAAATATAGATCTGATTTTTTTTAACTCTCAAAACTAATCTGTATTTTCATTAAATACAGACTGATTTTTGTTACACAGTTGCTTATTTTGAAATTTAAAAGATGGGATTGAAAATTAGGTTGTAATCTTTTCTTTTTCTTAATATGTGATGCATGCATAATAAATTTACCTCATGAATGTGGATCATTTCTCAAAAAGTCTTTTTTTTTTTTTATTTCCAACAACAAATCTGATTTTTTTTATAAACCAAAAATCATTTTTTTAACTTTTCAAAACATATCTGATTTTTCTTTATAAAAACACTCTTTTTTTTACTCTACACAAAAACAGATCTAATTTTTCTTGATAAAATCACTTTTTTACTTTACACAAAACAAATCTGGTTTTTTCTTGATAAAATTTTTCATTCTTTTTCTTTAATAAAAACATATCTGTTAGGACATATGTAGTTGTTCAAGCTTGTGAACATATGTCGCTATTTTATGTAATTGGCTTATCCTTAGACAAAACGCACTTTACTTGTAATTGGGTAGAACTAGGATGGGTTAAACACTTCAAGAAACAGTGGTTCAAGATTAAGTGTTGAAGCCGTCAAAGTCTGTCCAAAATACAAGCAAGGAAGTGCTGGTTTTTAAATCTCGACACCTACCTCGACAGATACATCTATCGAGATTTAAAGAAGCTGTTTTGCCCGAGCCTCGACAGCTGTCTCGACACCTCTCGACACCTCTATCTGTCGAGAATTAAAGAAAACAGAATTCCAAGTCTGTTTCAAGTCCAATCCGTGTGTGTGTCTTTGGGACTTCTTTTTCCTAACCCTAGACATATAAAAGGATTATTTTAAGGGCCGTCAAAAAGTGCAACAAGCAGAAATCACAAGACACAAGTTGCTTCTTCTCTATTCATGCAAATTGTGATTTGTGAGACAAAGTTCGTGCCCTAGTTCATCTCTGATGATTTGAAGAACTTTGCAGCCAACATTCTTTCTTCCTCAAGTTGGTGAGTGAGTCACGTACTTGGATTCGTGCAAAAGGAGTAAGCCGCGTACTGGGATCCGCGCATCACATTGGTTAGTCACGTACTGGGAGCCGTGCATTGAAAAGGAGAAATTGTCACTACAGAACAAGTCCAATTGGGTATTGGGGTAAGAGTTCAACTGTAGGTTGGTGAGGTACTGGGATTCCTTACTTGTAACTGCTTGTTGTGATAATAGTGGAGTTTCGGGAGTGGTGACCTTAAATCACCCGGTGGGGTTTTTGCCTTAGGGTTTTCCCCATTCGTGAACAAATCACCGTGTTATTTATTTTCCGCTGCATAACTTAGTTTCGGTGATTTGTTTGTGCTGCCACGTTGTATTGCATGTTAATTTGATTAATTAAAAACTAGGCTAATTAATTAATCTAAATTATCACAAGGGGTCAACGCGTTTGTGGCCTGTCAAGTGGTATCAGAGCAAGCACACTCTGATTAGGGTTTAATCTATTGTGTGTGATCCACTGACCCCTGCTGTCATGGATAGAGGACAATCTCTAATTATACCTCCTTTATTTGATGGCACTAACTATGCATACTGGAAAGTACGCATGAGAGCTTTCTTGCAGTCTTTAGATGAGAAAGTGTGGCAAGCTGTGGAGATAGGCTGGACCAAGCCTACAGAAGCGCCGGCCAATTGGGATGATGCTAAGATCAAGGCGGCAAACTTCAACAGCAGAGCATTGAATGCCTTATTCAGTGCAGTCACCAATGAGGAGTTTAAGAAAATATCCTCAACAGAAACTGCTAAGGAAGCATGGACCATCCTCCAGACAACCTATGAGGGCACTAAGGCTGTCAAAGATTCAAAGCTGCAAAGGCTCACCACACGCTTTGAAGAAATAAAGATGGAGGAGGATGAGTCGTTTGATGAGTTCTATGCCAAGCTCAAGGACATAGTGAACTCAGCCTTCAATCTTGGGGAAACCATCCCAGAACCCAAGATTGTAAGGAAGGTGCTCAGATCGCTGCCAGAAAGATTCCATGCTAAGATCACGGCGATCGAAGAGTCGAAGGATATTGACAGAATTCCTTTGACTGAGCTGGTTGGAAACTTGCAAACATATGAGTCAGGGCTGACCAGATTGGGCAAGTCAACCAAGGGCAAGAGTTTGGCACTGAAGGCTAAAAGCAGTGATACGGATGACTCGTCCGATGATGAAGATTCCAAGATGAAATCCTACATCACAAGGCAATTCAAGAAGTTTATGAAGAATGCCAATGGAAAGGGTTTCAACAAAGACCGTAGACAGTCCAGTTCTTCACAATTCAGGAATCCGGAGAAAATGAAGAAGGATGTCAAGGATGGCGGTCAGTACACTGTTCCCACAGGACCAAAGTGCTTTGGGTGTCAAGGCTTTGGACACATGAAACAAGAGTGTCCTACGTACCTCAAGAGCATAGGGAAAAGCAAGGCACTTGCTGTTACCTTAAGCGACACAGAGCCAGAGGACGATTCCGAAGATGAAGACGACGGAATCTTAAATGCCTTCACTGCCACTGTTAATCCTACTGATGGGGTTAGTGAAAAAGCGGATGAAGAAGAAGAGTTGGTGGAATCTAAGTGTGAGATCATGGATGATCAAGATGATATCCACACTGCCTATGAGAAGCTATACAAGCTCTCGGAGAAGCATGAGAAGCTCTATAGGCTGGCCACCAAGAAACTCAGTAATGTGGAACTTGACCGTGAGGAGCTGTCCACAAAGGTTGATCAAGCAAATCAAACCATTGGAGCACTGAGGTTCGAGAACAATTTCTTGGCTGAGAGGACCAAGAAGCTTGAAGCAGAGCTGTTTCAAGTCAGAGCACAACTGGAGAGGACGTCAAGCGCCAAACTGGACAAAATGCTAGATGCTCAGAGATCTTCTTCGGATCGTACTGGATTGGGGTATGAATTCTCTCTCTCTCTAATACTCCTACTTCTAGTACTACTGTTTTTGTTCCACCGGCTAATAACATTAGAACTGAGGAAAATAATGTTAAAACTAATTTAGCTAGTGAGAACATAGGCAAGGGCAAATCCATCCTAGGAGCACCCCCTAAAATTGAGAAAAGGGAATCTAGAAACCCTAGGAATAAGAAGGATAACTCTCAAAAGGCCAAACAGAAGAAGTCGCATCTCTGTTATCATTGTGGTCTCGCCGGTCACACTCGACCAAATTGCTACAAGTGGCTCGCCACTCAAAAGAGCAATGGCGAAATAGCATCTGGGAGCCAGAATCAGCTTCAGTCATCTCTCGCTCCTCTTGGAGATATTCTAAAAGCCCTCATGTTCCTTTCGAACTTGAACGGTTCATATTCTTCTCCCCCTACACCGGTTCAAGAGTCAACCAAAAGGAAAGGATCTTCCAAGGTGTGGAAGCCAAAGGGTTCCAAGTGATTTTAGTCACTTCTTCTTCTCTCTCTTATTTTGTGTGTTGCATTACTTGTGTGTTTCTTTACTGTTTTGAGTCAGTCTAGTTTTATGCATTGTTTTGCTTTACATGTTTTTGTTTGTGTGTTTTCAGTTTTGTGTTTTATTTTTGCTTCTCTAATAAAAATAAAAAAAAAATTGAAAAATTGAAAAATACAAAAACAGTGTGTGTTTGTGTGCATTAGTTCATGTAAACTTTTGGAATGGCCATTGAAACAGAGTTTTCTAAACTTTGTATCATCTATAGCTTAGATGAGCACTCTTCTGCACAACTAAGCGAGTGAGCTTTGTAGCTCTTTGTTTGTGATGAGTAAGGTTAAGTGATCTCTTCTTCTTAACACTCGTATCACTCTTTTTGACGAGTTGAACTAGAAAATCCTAAGAGAAATGCATAAATAACCATCTCACCACTGTTACTCGCCAATCATAATATGACATCTGTATGCTTCGGCATAGCAAAAGTGCAATGTCATAAGACACCTGTATGCTTCGGCATAGCAAAAGTGCAGTGTCAAAAGTTTAACATCATTGGGTATTTCTTTTCTTTCTCTTGTATGCCCATGCATGATATGCTTGTTAAAAAGAAAATATGCAAAGAAATAAAAAGCAAAAAGATTAAAAATGCTTTAAAATATGGTTGCAAGCGTGTTTTCTAGGAGATGTGGGAGTTATAGGATGTACCTCGAAGGTGATAGTCCCCATCAAATAGTTATGATTGTGTGTGAGTTAAAGTGATTTTCTCATATCTCAAATCGTCATAACATTGAGACACTTATGCAATCTTGCGATGTTTTCACACACAACACGCAATACTCTTTGCTATTCTTGATACATGTGCGGGTACAATGTGATTTGGCCATCACAAGGATTACATGCTTTAATGTATGTTCACTAAACTGCCTTGACTTGTTTTTGAAAAATAAAATTGGTTAGACTTGTTTAGTGTGTGTGTGTGTGTTTTTGAGATATATGAGCATCATATTTCCTGTTGAGAGATGTTTTGAGAGCTTTATGTGTTGGTTGTATCTTTGGTTGAGTTGCATGCATGATTGCATTCATGTCTGTGTTTTTCTTCTTTTGAAAAACTGTTTTGAAAGGCATCTCGACACCTCCTCGATACCTCTCTATACATAGCTATCTGTCGAGATCCCTAGACTCTTTCTTATCGCAGTCTCGACAGATACCTCGATAGCATCTGGATCGATCGAGAAACTTTCAGTTTGCTCGATAGCTCCTCGATAGCTTCTGGATCGATCGAGGTTCCCTCTTGCTTGTTTCTTCTACCTCGATAGCTGACCTCGATAGCTGTATCTGTCCACGTGCATTTCTCGATAGCTTCCCTCGACAGCTACCTCGACAGCTCTCGATACCTACAGCTGTCGAGAATTACTGAAGCGCTATATATTGGACCTTCGCGATTTTTCTGCTCATTCTCTCGATCTCTCTCGCTCGAAATCTCTCGGATCTCTCTCAAAAACACTTCCCTCTCCCTCCAAACCTCTCTCAAGGCTTTCTCAAGTGGTTCTTCATATTCTTCATCATTTGGTAAGCTTTTATCCCTCATTTCATGCATTACATTGCTTTCAAAACCCTAGGTTTGTGTTTTTGAAAAATTTTTGGGAGTTTTCAAAATTGTTGGGTTTTCATGAAATTTTTGGGTTGGTTATTGAGTTTTGATCTTCAAAACCACATGCATTGCATCACATTAGCATTCTAATTGTATTTTCATGCATTTAGATGTGTGCCTACCTATTGTGTGCTGTTAGGTTTGGATTGGGCTGAGCCCATGATGTGTTTATTGTTGCATGTCACATGCTCATGCATTTTCATGTATACGTTCTTTTCATTTCAATATTTCTTTCTGCCAATATTGAATTGTTTGGGACTTTTCTGTTTGTCTCTTCTTTCCCCCTCTTCTATGTTTACGTTAGTAGCGTCTATGGCTCCTAAACGTAAGTCCATTCCGTCCCAGAACCCTCTGCGTTCTAAGGGACAGTCTTCTTCTGATTCTACCCCTGTGTCTGTTCGATTCCGTGATGAGAAAGCCCACAAGGACTTCTCGGAGAACTTTTCTAAACGCGGTGTTCATTCGGAACGCCACGTCGTCCTGGCAGACTTTGCCGACACTGACCTTCCCGATGTCATTCACACTCGGGGTTGGGAGTCACTGTGTGACGTCCCGGTCACATCTCCTCTCGTGTTGATTCAGGAGTTTTACTCCAACATCCACGGGATAGATTCTTCAGTACCTTCTTTCTATTCTTGCGTTAGAGGTACGCGTTTTTGTGTCACCCCAGAGCTAGTCTCTGAGGTTCTCCATGTCCCTAGGGTGGATCATCCCGATTACCCTAGCTGTGAGCGTCTCTGGACTGTGTCCAAAGACGAGATGATCTCGGCGTTCTGTGAACGTCCTACCCTTTGGGGAGATCACATGTACACACCATGTCGACCTTTTGCTAAAGGTCCTAGATTTCTTAACATGGTGATGACCTTTGTTTTGCACCCACTGTCTCACTATAACTCGATCACAGAGCCTCGTGCTCGGTTCTTGTTGTCCCTCCTTGAGGATCTCTCTATAGACTTTCCTTCTCACTTTATTTGTTCCATCATAGATGTCTATAGAGATACGGCCACCCGTGATAAGCTCATTTTCCCTTCCGCTATCACGAGGATTCTGAGTCGTTTTTCCATTCCCTTCCCTTCGTCCGATCATTACCGCGTCATGTCTGCCATAGACGCCGCTACCGTAAAACGTAGCGAGGCACAGTTCCGATCACGACTGTCCGACGATGCCACTCCTTCCACCCGTCCTACCACCTCCAGATCCGCTCGAGCTTCTGCTTCTACTTCTTCGAGCGATGTTAGTTTGGGAGACATCATGGCGCAGCTACAGCGCATGGATGCTCGCCTAGATACACTCTCCACCGAGTTGTATCAGGTGAATGTCCGTGTTGGTCGCATCGCCAGGCGACAGGCGACCATGGGCGGCTTTGCTGCAGAGGCTTCTCCTCCGCCACCTCATGTGTCGACTGAGACCGAGGCCGATGATGATGGCGATGATGATGATGCTTCAGACGATAATGATGATGGAGATGCTAGCTCATCGGATGAGATGTCTACTTGACACTCTACCCTTTGTCACTCGTGACAAAAAGGGGGAGTAGTTTAGTATGAGAGTAGTCATACTTAGGGGGAGTGTTAGCATAGGACATAGGACATTTTTGTTAGGGGGAGTGTGGATTAAGGGATGTAGTGAGGTGATCTATGTATTTTTTTCTTTTCTTATCTTTTAGAGATACATTGATCATGTAATTACATACATTGTACTTATTCTCTTTCTCTATATGATGATGTATGTTGTTTCTTTCACCTACCTTTCATGTGTTGTTTCTTTTCTGTCTTTATACACATGTTTCTTTACTTGTATGCAATCTATTATTTCTGTTTCACACAAAGATGCCTTGATGTGTTTTGTTTATAAGTGTTTCAGAAATACAGGTTGTCAAAGTCTTCTTGCCATAAACTCTCTTCTTGCAAAGTTTTTCAAGAGTTTGTGTTAGGATAGATTTTACTGTATGTAACAAGTGAGTATGAGTTGAGTGATTTATGACTTCTCTCATATCGTCATTTGTATGTTGTGGTTTTGTCACGGATTGCCAAAGGGGGAGATTGTTAGGACATATGTAGTTGTTCAAGCTTGTGAACATATGTCGCTATTTTATGTAATTGGCTTATCCTTAGACAAAACGCACTTTACTTGTAATTGGGTAGAACTAGGATGGGTTAAACACTTCAAGAAACAGTGGTTCAAGATTAAGTGTTGAAGCCGTCAAAGTCTGTCCAAAATACAAGCAAGGAAGTGCTGGTTTTTAAATCTCGACACCTACCTCGACAGATACATCTATCGAGATTTAAAGAAGCTGTTTTGCCCGAGCCTCGACAGCTGTCTCGACACCTCTCGACACCTCTATCTGTCGAGAATTAAAGAAAACAGAATTCCAAGTCTGTTTCAAGTCCAATCCGTGTGTGTGTCTTTGGGACTTCTTTTCTCCTAACCCTAGACATATAAAAGGATTATTTTAAGGGCCGTCAAAAAGTGCAACAAGCAGAAATCACAAGACACAAGTTGCTTCTTCTCTATTCATGCAAATTGTGATTTGTGAGACAAAGTTCGTGCCCTAGTTCATCTCTGATGATTTGAAGAACTTTGCAGCCAACATTCTTTCTTCCTCAAGTTGGTGAGTGAGTCACGTACTTGGATTCGTGCAAAAGGAGTAAGCCGCGTACTGGGATCCGCGCATCACATTGGTTAGTCACGTACTGGGAGCCGTGCATTGAAAAGGAGAAATTGTCACTACAGAACAAGTCCAATTGGGTATTGGGGTAAGAGTTCAACTGTAGGTTGGTGAGGTACTGGGATTCCTTACTTGTAACTGCTTGTTGTGATAATAGTGGAGTTTCGGGAGTGGTGACCTTAAATCACCCGGTGGGGTTTTTGCCTTAGGGTTTTCCCCATTCGTGAACAAATCACCGTGTTATTTATTTTCCGCTGCATAACTTAGTTTCGGTGATTTGTTTGTGCTGCCACGTTGTATTGCATGTTAATTTGATTAATTAAAAACTAGGCTAATTAATTAATCTAAATTATCACAAGGGGTCAACGCGTTTGTGGCCTGTCAATATCTAATTTTTTTACAAACCAAGTCTTATTCTTTTTACCCTCAAAACATATCTGAATTTTCTTTTTAATAAGAGAACATATTCATGAGGCAAATTAATATAGATTAATTCTTGTTAAGTGTTTGTCATGTGTGTTCAACATATCGTTCAACATCATGAAAGAAATGGTATATTGGTCATTAAAGTCTAGAAAACCAAACTCTGTCTGGACAGAATAGGTGTCTAACACTTTCCCATTCTATAACCTATCTCCCAAGCTTAGGATTTTTGGATAGGTAGATTAGTGATTTTTTATTTTTTTTATTTTGGTAGATTGTAACTAGGACCAAAGTTTTGTATTCTTTTGCATAAATTGTAACTAGGACCCAAAGCCTTGTAAGGTTTAATTTACCAAAATTGCACTTTTCTTTATTCAATCAATGATAGTCAAAGTATTTTGAGCCTGTAATTTGTGTTTATTTTTTCTTTTTCTTTTTTTTGTGTATGAAAATAAGTGGCAACTTCACATTACTTACTTAAAAAGAGAGGTGCCCTTAAAAGCATCCAAATCTCTTTTTTGAGAGCACCCGAGTTTTATGGTCTCTCACGCCCAATAAGGAGCAAAATGAATCTAAGGCATCCCTGACAACCACACAGTTTTTCCTATCCGCCTTAGCAAATAAGAGAAGGTCATTCACAAAGAATAAATGAGAGAAAGCCAACCCTCCTCATGACGCCTTAACAGGATTCCAGAGCTTTGCTTCACACTTTTTTGTTATCAAGGCCCCCAACACCTCCATGCAAAGAATGAATAGATAGGGAGAAAGAGAGTCTCCCTGTCTAATACCCCGAGACGAGTAGAACGATTCCAAGGCTTCCCCATTGAAGAGAATAGCAATTGAAGAAGAAGAGACACAACCATAATCAAGGTGATGAGGTCTTTAGGGAACTTGAACAAAGAAAGTGTATCCCTTATAAAGCTCCATTCCAAGCGATCATAAGCTTTCTCCAAATCTATCTTTATAGCCATAACCCCATTTCTCCCTTTTTTCTTGGACATAGAATGGATCAACTCTTGAACTATAATTGCGTTGTCTATCCCTTTCCTCCCAGGAACAAATGATGTTTGAAAAGGAGAGATCAACCCAAGGAGCATGGACTGAATTTTGGTCACTATAAGCTTGGTAACAATCTTATAGATTGAGTTGTAGAGACTAATAGGCCGATAGTTGCCTAGGGATTCCAGATTGGTACATTTTGGGATAACGGTGATAAGGGTCTTGTTTAGGTACTCAAGAACCTTCCCTGAAGAGAAGATTATCTTTACTTCATCCTTGACAGAATTAAGAACCAAATGCCAAAATCTCTAGAAGAAACCCACATGAAGGCCATCCGGCCCTGGAGAGAGCCACCTGGATTTCGGCCTCAAATATTAGGCTGTCTAAAGTAGCTATATCATCTTCCTAGAGGCAAACTCTCCAAAAAGGGGGGAGGCCACGCATCAGCCGGGAAACTACACTAGTTGGAGGAAAAGAGCTCAATGAAGCCAGCTCTAATGAATTCAGCAATTTCACTATCTCCATTTAGCTAGTTTCCCATCCTATCTTTCATACAGGTAATGCAGTTTCTTCTCCGAAAAACTAGGGCAAAGGCATGATAAAATGTCGTGTTCCTATCCCCCTCAACCAGTCTAGAGATACGGGCTTTCATGGGCCAGAAATCCTCTTCCACCTTGGACACCTCCATGAATTCTGTCCATAAAGATACAAGGAAGTCAATCAGATGGTTAGCAAGGGGCATTTGAATTCCTCCTAGCCTAGCTCAGATCTTGTTCTTTCTATAAAAATATGTTACCAAAGTAGGTCTTATTCCATTTCCTAGCACGGGTAGTGAAACTAGCCACAGCTATGGATAGACCCGGTGCCTCTAACAAAGAACTGCTGACCAGCTCTGGGAATGAAGGATGAGATAACCACATGGGTTGGAACTTGAAAGGTCGAGGGAGTCTAAGTACAGAGTTCCTACATAGGGACAGCATGATCGAGCAATGATCAGAGTGGATTCTTTCTAAATGCTTGACAAAAGCTTCAGGGTAGATCACATTCCATTCTGCATTGATGAACACCCTATCTATCCTCTCTTGAATAAGCTGGGAGAGGGGTCTGAGATTAGACCAGGTATATCGGGGGACCTGAGAAGCCAATATCGATCATTTTACAACTGTCAAGACGTTCTTGGAACTTGAGAGCTCTGTTGATATTAACATTCCTCCCCCCAAATTTGTCCTCACCTAGCAGCACCTCATTAAAATCCCCTGCAATCACTCACAGAAGCGAGTGGAGGGATGCCACAGTAGAGAGGTTTTCCCAAAGAAGATGTCGCTCAGCATATCTTGTACTGGTATACACAATCGAGAGAAGCCAAGGCTAGGTGTGACTACAACAAACAGTAGCATGTATCTCCTGTTCACTATAAGATAAGTCTGTAATCTCTACACAATAGAAATTCCACAATAGCCAGAGACCACCAGTGAGACCAATAGTACTGGAAACGATTGCTCCATCAAAAGGAAGTTGACTTGCTATCTCCTTTGCTCTATTACCACCAACCTTAGTTTCAGTAACAATCATAATGGCAGGAGAATGCAGTTGAACCAAATCATTAACAACATTTCTAAAGGTGGGGTTCAAGGCATCCGACAATTCCAAATTATAATATTCATATTTAACATCAGCAGGAAAAGATAAGACCCTAATCAGAAGGGTTAGGAATATCACCTCCCTCATCGGTATGCATATCTATCAAGGCGCTTGAACTCTCCTCGAGGAAGTCCTCTTGCATATGGGCTTGCCCATCGGCCAACCTTCTTAAATCAGGTTCACTGTCCATCCCACTCCCTTTCAGTCGAGTCTTGGATACGATTTAGTGGGGCTTTAGAGATGTTTAGAACTGTAGCTTCAACACAAGATACCTTTTTTTCCTCCCTAGGTAGGGAATTATTGGAGCTTTCCCTTAACGAGGTTCTCTCTGCCCCCATGTCGCTGGCTCCTAGGGGATGACCGCGCTACTCACTCTCACCATCGGCACTTCAGCTTCCATTTCTCTAAGACCAACAGATACCAATAAATCATGATCAAGATGCTCCTCACCAAGGGAAGCTCCAGACCCGCCAGCTTTGAATTCCTTTATTTCAGGATAAATAGGATATTTTGGCTTATCTTTACCTTGAACTTCGCTTAGTTGGGATTTATTCCTTGGAGACACGTTCTTCGTAACCTTCCATTTTAAGCTTCATTTCTGGCGCGTCCCTTTCTGTCCTCTAGAAGGCAATCTGGATTTCTGATTGTGAAAAGGAGTTTTGTCACTTGAAGCCTGTGCTGAAGCAGCAGATTTCTCTGCAGATCTATTAGCGGTAGTGCAATCTACTCCAAATGCATTATCTGTCCAAGAATCCCCAACTGTACTTTTTCCTTCACCCTTTCCCAGGTCAAAATTGACTTTTTTTTTTTATAGCCAACAACTAAACTTTCATTGCATTAATTAGAAAAAACATTCAAATGAGCTACATCATACAACATCTGTTGTTCAATAGCCGGTGGGGTGTCTTCCATCCAGACCACATAATCAGCTACAAAATTGGCATTTTTTGCCATAAGGTGTGCTGCAGAATTCATATTTCTGCATATGTGCTTGACTTCCCAAGAATCAAAACCACACAGGCCTATCTTTGCTCCTTCGATTACCTTTAGGATGGAGCTTGGTGCAATACTTATATCAGTCAGGGAATTAACAACTACTTGGGCATCACTTTCCAATATTACATTCTTTAGGCTTAACTCCCTAGCAAATATGAAACCTTCCTCAGCAGCTTTGGCCTCCACTTCCAGCACCTTCAGGGGAATTTTTAATTTTTTGCTCATAGCTCCCATAAGCTGACCTGCCTCATTTCTTATAACAACTCCAACCCTACAGCACCTCGACTCCTTAAACACTGCCCCATCAACGTTAATCTTGTATGAACCTCTTTTTGGAGGAGTCCAAAACTGTCTGCTTGGAGGAGCCGGTCTTGTCTGAATTTCCTTAGAATGTCTTACTTCCCTCATATAGGTAGCCACCTCTTTGACAATTAACTCCAGGTTTTTGCTCTTCCCCCCATGACGGATGAGGTTTCTGTTATTCCAAATACTCCATGCCGTTACTGCAAACAGCTCCCGGTCAATCCCAGGCTTCCTCTTCAAAAAGTCCCACATTATATCCACAAAGTCCCTCAGTGTGGTCTCTATGCTAGGCAGCTTCAGTCTTGTATTACTCCACACCTCCTCTGCTACTTTGCACCCCCAAAGAATATGCCCAGATGTTTCACATCCACCGCACAGATCACATTCATCATCCCTTCCAATACCCCTAGCCCGTAATTGGTACTTTGTTGGAAGTATATTCGAGCAAGCCCTCCACATGAACATTCTTATGTTGTTTGGACTATTCAAATTCCAAATTTGCTTCCATAGGTGTCTCATACCAGCTGTGTCTGAGCATTCCCCCCTCCCCCCTCCACCTTTGGGAGTGTAACTTTTCGTAAGGATTGGGCCACCTTATACGCACTATTGATGGTAAAATTACCCCTAGGCATCCACGCCCAAATAAGGGAATCCCCCGGAAGCCAAGGGCTTAACGGGATGCCCAAAATAACATTGGCCTCATGGGGAAGGAACAAGCTCCTTATTTTGGCACCATCCCAAGCTCTTCTATCTGTGTCTATAAGCTCAGCCACTAGCACATTTACGGTCTGAAGGGGTTTTGGACTTACAACTTTAAAAGACTCCGGTGTTGGAAGCCAACGATCCTCCCAAATGCTTACTTTCTCCCCATTACCAATAGCCCACCGTGAACCCCTTTCAACAACGGATCTAGCTGCCATAATACTTCTCCAAGCATAGAAAGGCCGACAACCCAACTTTGCATCGAAGAAACTAGTCTTCGCAAAATATTTTGCTTTAAAAATTCTATGCATCAAAGAGCTCTGATTTTTCAGGATTCACCAACCTTGCTTAGCGAGAAGGGCTAAGTTGAAGGCTTTCAAGTCCCTAAAACCCATGCCACCTTTTTCCTTTGTTGTGCACATCTTTTTCCATGACAACCACGCCATTTTCCTCTCCTTATCCTTCTGCCCCCACCAAAAACTGCTCATCATGGAATTTAGCTCATTGCAAAGTGAATCCAGAAGCTTGAAGCAACTCATTGTGTACATGGGAGTAGCTTGAGCCACGGCCTTAATGAGAACCTCCCGACCTGCGTTTGACAACAAATTGCCCTTCCATCCAGCTATATGCCTACCAGCTTGGTCTTTTATCCGGTTGAAAGCTTTGGGCCCCAAACTTTTGCTTCACATAATCCCGAGTTTCACTTGGTGTATTTTTACTAAAAAATAGGGAGGTTTTCCCTTTGTTGAGCTTCTGCCTTGATTCCACCTCATAATCCTCCAAAACTTTTATAACCCTATCACACTCTTCCATGGATGCTCTACAGAACACAATACTATCATCAGCAAACAAAAGGTGGGAGATTTGTGGGGCTGATCTACTTACAGCCACCCCCTTTAAGGTACCCTCTCCCGCTTCCTTTTTAAGCATAGCAGATAAGCCCTCCGCACATAACAAAAAGAGATAAGGGGAAATAGGGTCCCTCTGTCTCAGCCCTCTAGTCAGAATAATTTTTCCTTTTGCTTCCCCATTAATTAGCACTGAATACTCAACTGTACACACACACATCATCATGAGAGAAATCCATCTTTCATGGAAGCCCATCCTCCTCATCATAGCCTCCAAATACGCCCATTCCACCCTATCGTACACTTTGCTCATATCGAGCTTTATCGCCACGAAGGCTTCCTTCCCCTTTCTCCTTTGGTCTATACTATGCATCGTTTCAAAAGCCACTAAGACATTGTCCGAGATAAGCCTACCCGGGACAAAAACACTTTGAGACTCATCAATGATCTCATTGAGGATATGTTTTAGCCTATTTGCCAACACTTTCGATATCAACTTGTAAATTACGTTACACAAGCTAATAGGATGGTACTCAGAGACTTTTTGTGGGGAATTAACCTTGGGAATGAGGCAGATATAGGTTTCGTTTATACCACAGGGCATAATACCAGAATTGAGTGAATCTAAGACACACTTAATCACATCAGGGCCAACAATATCCCAATAATGTTGGAAAAAGATAGGGGACATACCGTCTGGCCCTGATGCCTTTGTGGGATGCATCTGGTTGAGAGTGCCTGACTTCCTCCGCCTTGAAGTCCTCCAACAGTTTCTCATTCATCTCCTAAGTAACCTTTTGTTTGACAGCACCTAGGCTCACATTGAAAAAAGACGAATGGTCCAACCTAAAGATTGTCTCAAAATATTCAATGATGGTCTTTTCGACGTCGTCCTGATTTTCCAGCCAATTTCCTTGTAAGCTCTGTATTCCTGCTATTCTATTTCGCCAACGTCTCTAGTTTGCTGTGGCATGGAAGAATTTGGTATTCCGATCTCCCCACTTAATCCATGAAGCTCTAGACCTTTGACTCCACATTATCTCCTTTTTGGTCAGCATTTCATTAATATCTCTTCTCAGTTCTGAAATCTCCACTGCTTTCTCATGTAGACAGTCAAGGCCCTCAATTTGTTGCAATCTATCCTGTTTTTGTTTCAGAACTTTATTCACATTTCCAAAAAATCTCCAATTCCAACCTTGGAGGCTCACTTGACATCTTTTCAGCCTATCCATGATGCTATAGCCCGACCCCCCATAGTACGGGTCCCATGCCCCTTCAACCACTTCCTTACAACCTTCTTCCCGCACCCACATTGCCTCAAATTGAAAGCGCTTCTTTACAGATTTTCTTTGATGTTCATTTTTCAGAAACAAGGTAAGCAAACAGTGATCAGAGCTAGACATTGACTTGTGATGGACTCTGGCATCCGGGTATAGCTCCGCCCAGCTAGAATTTGCTACCATTCTGTCAAGTCTGAGCAAAGTCCTTTGATCTCCCAATCGCCCATTGCACCATGTGAACCGTTGACCAATAAAACCCAAGTCAAAAAGGCCGCATCTACTCAAGCATTCCCGGAATCCCTCCATTTGTTTAAAATCCCTTTCCATCCATCCTAGCTTCTCGATTTGATGCGTTATTTCATTGAAATCACCGAATACTACCCACGGCATCGAGCACTGATTCTTCAGAGTCTCCAGGAGCTTCCACGAAGTTTGCCTCTTCCTTGCATCGGGATGGCCATAGAATCCGGTAGCCCTCCAAGAACATTGCCTCGACCCATCTCGGACCACCACATCGATGTGCGAATGGGAACAACTCTTCAAACACACCTCTGTACCTTCCTTCCAAATTAGCGCTAGACCCCCACTCCTACCGTCACTTTGGACCACAATACCTTGCGTATACTTGATCTTATTTTGAACTCTTTTAATTCTACTCACGCTAGCCTTCATCTCTGACAGAAACACCAGCATCGGGTCCTTATCCTTCACCGCATCGGTGAGGTTTCGAACTGCCAGGGAGGACTCGAGACCCCGGCAATTCCAGGCGATGATACTCATGAGGCTCGGCGGTGCTGCGTCGCAGCCACCGCCACTCTGCCATCCCTTTTTTCTTCTTCCTCTCTCTTTTGGTCTTCCTCACCCCTTTGCTCTTCGCACCTTTTTGCTTCACTCTGTTTCAGACACTTTCTTCGCTTCGAAGCAAGGGAGTTTGGGTCTAACTCTTGTACTTGGGTCTAACTCTTGTACTTGGGTCTGACTCCCTCTTTTTTGCTTTTTCGGGATTAATACTCCTGTGGGCTTACATGATTTAGCATCCCTGGGCTTCCTAATGCAATGCCCACTTGTTGGGCCGAGCTTTGATGTGACCTACCCTTCTTTTGGATCAAAGCACATGGCCATCGGGCCCATTTCCGAAGCCTGGTCTGTTAAGCTTTCCCCTTTATTTTCCTGAACGTTGATTGGCGCTATCGTATGCTTAAAATCAGGCACCTTGTCTGCACATGTCTGCTCCCATACCATGCGTGGTGACTGATCCCCTCTGTCAGTGGGTTGGACCGCGGAATTCTCATCATTTTGGATACTCAGCTCGCCTTGCTTTCCATCTCCCTCATTTTGTTTTCCATTTTCATGCAAGTTCTTGTCAGGCCGATAGTGTAGCTCGTGGGTTGGCTTCTCCATATTTTTTGTTTCCATAATTTTTGCTTCTTCTCCCTGATCTATCCCCATCGCCACATAAGCCCTATTCCCATCTCTCACATTTTCAGCCGTATTCATCTGCTCCGCCTCCTTCTCCCCCATCTCCGCCTCCCCACCGGTGGTCACCTTTCCTCTGCTTAAACCGGTGTTATGTTTTTCCCCCTCAAAAGCGCTTCTTTTACCCAGCTCACCCCTTAGCCACGCACCATATTGCAACTGTTCGTCCTCCCTCAGTCCGTTCGCGTCCGTTGTCTCTGTACATTCTCTTAACGCCTGGCTGAGCATTCCACATCTGTAGCAGAAGTTGGGTAGTCGATCGTATTTGAATTGAATCCACCTGCTTTCCCCCCTTCAGTGGTGATCTTTTTTCCCCTTACAAGCTTCTTAGAGACGTCTATCCTAACCCTTACCCGAAGATGTTTGCCCCATTGCACTCCCGTGTCAGCGACGTCCACCTCCATAACAGCCCCCAATTTGGTCCCAATGGCCCAAGCCGTTTCTTTTGTTCTGCACTTCAATGGTAAGTTAAAGATCTGGACCCAGAAAGGAGACCATTTCAGCTCCATTTCTCTTGGCGTTAGTTCCCCTTCAGATTCTTGTATAATCACTAACTGCTTCTCATAGCTCCATGGTGACATATCTAAAACTCTCTTTTTATCTCTTTCGTCCCCAAACTCCGCTAGGAACAAGTCATCCTCAAGCTCGCTTATATTGACTCCTTTACTCGGCTTCCATAGCATCCTTAAATTTTTTCGTAAAGCATCCACATGTATACTCCTACGGGAAAGAATCTTCAAAACAGCACAAAATCTACCTCGCTCCTTAGCCGCTCTAGTGTTGTTATTTCCTAGAGCTATGCCCTCATCTTCTTCTTCTGTGAAGGACAGCTTCCTCCATAACTCTTCCAGTTCTTCTGCCATAATGCCCCCCCTTCTATTTCCGATTCCTTAAAACACACCCCGTACCACGTAAGTCCTCACACTAGGGAGGACACTCCACTTCTTGCACACGGCAAGAAAACTCACTGCTTCTACGTGCCAAGGGGCCCGAGAGCACAATAGACGACAAGATGCAGTCCTAATTTCACTTGTAGCAGCAAACCATAATTTCAATCTTCAATTGTAAGGTAGGTAACTGGTCAAAATTGACTAAGCGTATCCAAAAAAGGCTGAAAGGCTTATTTGGCGACAAACTTTTTGGATTGTGGGCTTTGGACTCCTCTTGTGGTAAGTGGGCTTTCCCTTTCTTAAAACTTTTGCTGGTTTGCCTTTTCTGTGAAACAAGAACCCACGGCCCATAGGCCTTCTCCTCAGGCTTAGTCTGCTTTTGCTCAATAGTCACCTTTCCCACATCAACACTTTCATCTACTTTCTCCGTTGGCCTAACCTTGTAGTGGCAACTCTTCGATTTGTGCCCAATGCGGCTACAAGAAAAGCACAAAGAGTTTATTCCCTCATATTGGACAGGTTGTTCCAATCCCCCAACCTTAATGAATTTGATAATGGGTTGATCAAAATTAACTTGGACACACACTCTGATGAATCCCCCCTATCCTTAACTAATGTATGGTTGTCAATTCGGAGAACTGGTCCAATGGCACTCCCAATGTCTTTTAGGACAGAAGTCTCATAATGCTCAATAGGTAACTCTGGAAAATGAACCCAAACAACAACAAAGGTCACATTGGCTGTGGAGGGCCTGAAATTTGGCTCCCAGCACCGAATGGACAGATAATGGCCCCCCATAAACCATAGCCCTTCACTAAGGATTCTAACACAATCTTCCTTTAAAAAAAGCTTAACTAGGAAAAAATCATGGCCTAAGCCAACACAAACCATCTTACCGGTCAGTTTCCACAAACTCGTTAAAAGGGGAGGTTAGAAATTGGTAGCCCACTGTTCCGCCTACACCTTTCACTATCAAGGCATTAACCCACTGGCTTCGGATTTTGGATTTCCTTTCTCCGGAAAGGTTTACCGCCGCAATACCAGCAGATAGCTCTGAAGTTTCATCATCTGATTCCACCTCTGTCTCCATATTTTGCTCAAAGTTGAAAGCTTGCTCGTACGCTCCTGGGATTTCTCCGACGAGTTTTCCTTTATATGACTTAGCCAGCCCCTCATGGGTCTGGGGGTTTGGTTCCTGGGAGTAATCAGTACAGTGGCTCTCCTTGACTTTCTTTCGTGCTTCTTTAAAGTACGTCGTCCTCTTCTCTAGACCTCATAGATGGTTCGCTCATCTTGCTCGAATGCATATAATAAAGGTCTAATGCATCACTCTTTTGAAAAGTTCAAGAACAATCACTCAAAGATTCTTAAGAAGTTGTTTTTATCTATCCAAAATAGATTCTTAACGTATGAGAGCCCCATCTCCAATCGTTCTCAAACCAATGACATTATTAACGATCAATAACAATATTTAAGTTTAAAATAGACGAACCGAATATAATGAGACTTCATTTTTCTACAGTTTAATCATATAAAATGCTTCTATATGTATGATATCATGTGTCAAACTGTCAATGGCTAAAAGATTACAAAAGCAGTAACAATATTGTCGTTTGTCATCCTCTTCTTCTTCGTTTAATTTTTTATTAATCTTTTAAAAAAAATTCTTTGTACTAAACGGCATCCTTTCAATTTTCATAATCATTTGGTTTTGCCTCAGTGGTTTTGCAGATGTGTTTGACGTCAAATACTTTATTCCACAAATGAATGATTGATGACTGGTTTTGCAGATGTATTTGTTAAAGAGTTGCCACTAGAGATTGCATCAAAAGAATGGGTGGGCGAAGCTCTGTTAAATCGGTGGAGGGACGTGAAGCTAGATATTCTCAAATCGTGTTATTCTCTCTCTCTATCATATCTCGTGTTTGGATTTAGGTGTGAAAGGTTAATTTGGTTGAATTGGATGGACATAACACTTTAAATGGATTCAAGTCAAAGTTTAATGATGTGTAATTTATAAATCTAAAATAAGATGACATGTCTTTTAAAAAAAATGTAACATCATTATTTTCCTAGATACACAGTTAACAAACTAATAGAAGTTTTTTTTTTTTTTTTTTTGGAGTAAGAACTAATAGAAGTTAACAGAGGAACAAATAATGCTTATTTCTGAAACATTAGGGACCAATAGTGTTAATTTTAAATTTCAAGAACTAATAACACTCCATTGGTAAACTTTAGAAACCGAAATTATAATTTTGCCATTTAAAAATTATTTATAAAGAAATATAATTATATAAGTAAAATATTTTCTAAAGTAATCTTTTTGTTTTATTCTATCATTACAACTTAGAATCAAACCTATGAGTACATTAAGGGTCTATTTGGAACCCTAGTTTTAACACTCAACTACACATTTTAAACAACATTAACCTCTGAACATGCATTTTAAACAACATTAACCTATAAGCGCGTGCTCAGAGGCTCTTCTATTGTTTGGATAGGGATTAATTTAGAGCATTTATTATAATTTGATACTACTACATTTTTCAATCGCAAAAAAACTTAAAGGCGTGATGAGTATTATGTGTAGTGAAATAATTTTTCATCACACTCCTAAATTTTTTTGTGATTGGAAAATGTAGTATTCTCAAATTATAATAAATGCTCTAAATTAATTCCCACCCAAAAAATATGAGAGCCTCTAAGCATGAGCTTGAGTGCGTGCTCAGAGGCTAGAACTCTATAGTAACAAAGAATGAAATTGGTGATTGCCATTGAATTGCGATTCCTCAATCAATCCATACCCATCTCTCAGACACAAACTTATACACCCATTCCCATTCCCACTGCCCATTAATCATTTAGGAATAGCATTGGCCTCCGCCTATCCTTTGGCACCAATGGTAGAAGCAATGTATGAAAGTTCGATGAACTGAAACTCAAGCGGTGGTAATGCTCCTTTGACAAAGAATCTATAAAAAATTTTAAATTTCAAGAACTAATAACACTCAGTTAGTAAACTTTAGAAACCGAAATTATAATTTTGCCATTTAAAAATTATTTATAAAAAAATATAATTGTATAAGTAAAATATTTTCTAAAGTAATCTTTTTGTTTTATTCTATCGTTACAACTTAGAACCAAACCTATGAGTACATTAAGGGCCTGTTTGGCACCTAGTTTTAACACACAACTACACATTTTAAACAACACTAACCTCATCACTTTACGCGTGCAGTGAGACTTTTTTTTTTTAGTAGTCTTATTTTGTAAAAAAAAAACTATATTTAATTATTTTATATATATAATTTTTATTTTAAAAATCAAATTTATAAGTAAATCAATTAATTTAAAAATTAATAAGAGAGTGAACCTATTTTTTCCGCAATGTTTTAGTAGGAGTTAGAGTTATATTTTTACCGGATTGTCCTTTAGTTTTGTCTCTATTTAAATATAGGATTGTAAGGACATTTTTGAACTAAAAAATGAGAAATTCAAACAGAGAAAACCTCTTAAATTGTAGTATAGATAGATTACACACATTTCTACACACTTTTTCACCCAAATTTATATCGGAGATAATTCAACAACATAAGTTAAGGCCCTGTTTGGATAAAAAATTTGCTCACTCAATTTCCATCACTCATCACTCATCACTCTTCACTCATCACTCATCACTCATCACTTAAAAATACTATACCCGTTTGGTATCATCACTCAGTTTTCATCACTCATATTTTTCACACTATTTGTGGGTCCCATTTTTGAAAATCTGTGCAGCTTTTTCACACTATTTGGATTTTTTTTTCTTTCTTCAGTAGCAGATCACCCAAACCCAGTGAAGGAAAAAAAAATTTCTGTTAACGTGAAGACCGAACCCAAAAAAAAAAAAAAAACGTTAAGACCGAACCCAGGAAAAAAAAAAAGAACGTTAAGACCCAACCCAAAAAAAAAAAAAAAAAAAAGTCAACTGGTCAAAAGTTGCAGCTGTGGGTCTCCCAATGTGTATTTAATTACAAAAATATCATTGAGTTATGAGTTATGGAAACTGAAAACAGCCAAAATGTGTTTTCAGTTTCCATAACTCATAACTCAAAAATCAGAGTATTGAGTGATGTAAACAGAGTTATGAAAATTGAGTTATTTGCTCCTAAACAAAGTTTCTGCTATAAGTCCTACCATTTTTGAGTTATGAGTTATAGAAACTGAGTTATGAGTTATGAAAATAGACAACCCAAACGCCCCTAAACTACCCTCCTAGACGCTCTTAGCTCGTGAATGTCTGCACCAAAAACAATCTCCATTCCGTGTGACCATAAAACTCCAACGGTCAGTAACTCTCGTTTGGTTAATTTGACTCAAACTTGGAACACAAAAAGCGACACCGTTTTCTGTCCTTCCCCATCTTCTAAAACTCGCAGTTCGCAGGAAAACCCTAGAAGAAGCAAAAATGGCAATTGCACGGACCGGAGTGTACGTCGACGACTATTTAGAGTGTAAGCCCTTCTCTACATTCTCAATCCCTAGAAAAACACCTTATTTTTTATAAAAAATTTGCTAATGAAAATTAAATTTGGCGTAAAAATGGCACAGACGCAAACACATTACCCGCTGAGCTTCAGAGGCTCCTCAATACCATTCGGGAACTCGATGAACGCTCTCAATGTAAATCAATCCCTTTTATATTCTTCGATTCTTTCAAATTTTTTACTTTTCTTATTTAATTTTTGTGTGGGTGTGTTTTTGTTAGCGATGATGAACCAAACGAGGCAGCAGACGAAGTACTGTTTGGGATTGGCTTCACAGAGCTCAAAGAAAGGGAATAATTCTAATTATATTAACAACAACAACAACAACAATAATAATAGTAATAATTACAATTATAGTAACTATAATAATAGTAATGGTAATGAGGAAGACGATGCCGCCTTCGAGAAAATGCGAAAGGAAATTGAGGCAAATCAGGACAATGCGTTGAGTTTGTGCACTGAGAAGGTTTTGTTGGCACAGCAAGCTTATGACTTGGTACCCTTCTTCTTTTTATTCAAAATGCCATTGGGTATTCTTATTTTATTTTTATTTTTTTTTATCATTCTTTTATATGAAATTATGCTTTATCTGTTGTGCTTGGTGCAAATGATTAATGGGTTTTAATAGTTCAAGTTTCAATGTTCTATTTGATGTTCTTATGATATCACTAGTTCATGATTGTGTACGGTTTTGCTTTTCTAGTGGGATTTGTTCGAACATAGGTATATGAGGTTGAACGAGAAATCACCGGTGGACAATGTTATTTTGGCATTGAAGGCTTCTAGGATTAAATTTTTTAGAAGCACTAATGCAAATAATAGGAAAGGTTTTCTTTATGGCCTTCTTTAATCCATGTAAGAGTTTAAAATATGTAAACGGTTCCATTAGTAGAATGACCCCTATCTCAGAAATAGGATTTTGTTAATATCTTATAATGGAAAGCATTGGTGAATAAATCACTTTCTTGTATGTTCCCACATATCTGTGATTTAGATGCTTGATAAACATCCAATTGAAGTGCGTTTTCCTGTGCAACATCCTTGTAAAAAATATGGGCTTTCCAAATACTTGTCAAACAAGGCTTGAATATATGCTCATGATGTAATTCAGTTAGTCCTGTCTATAGTGGCTATCAAAATAGGTGTTTTTCACACCTTATAATATTATAGAGGGGATCTTGTGTACAATTTGAGCAAATTTTTGGGAAGTTCAAATGGGAAAAGAAGTGTGAGGATTAAGGTTGTATAGATGGTAGCCAATCCAAGATAAGAACATGTAGATGGTGTGCAGTTCGCTTAGACTTATATGCCCCCTCTATTTTCCTCTAAATGTAAACTATTTCATAAAATCCTTTTCAATAGAATGTATGAATGGATAAATCATGGATGAACAAAGCTGAAAGTTTTGTTGACATTGTATTGATGTCATCAACTTGAACTTGACTACCTCTAAGACCACTTGTGGGATATGTTAACATTGTAATTGAAGCTTTGCATTCCTTGGAATAGGCTTCTTCAGCGCTGTATATTATACATCAGTATGAGTTATCTTGTGGAAATAAAGTTTGTTTCTCTACCCTAAAGAATATTTAGCTGTGGTATTTGTAATTCTTAAAGCTATTCCTACAGATGGAGAGATTGGAGCCATTTACTTTGACCAAATTGACATATGTTTTTGTTTAAGTCTTAACTCCTCCAGCTGCTCTTTCTATCAACCATTAAAAGTTGACATTATCATTAATTAGCAATCAGAACATCTTTGAGCATTTGCAGCAGATTCGCCAAATGCGAAAAGTAGCAGAAATTTTGCATAGCCACACTGAAATCCTCCGCAGCAAGCCTGACAAAATACCAAAAAAATGCAGCAAATGAACAGTACCTTGACTGAGTTATTGAGGTACTTGTCATAGCCAGTTCCGTAAAAAAACTACTTTGTTATTTGTTCACTACCATCAAAGAGGAGACGAAAAGTGGAGAAGGTGAAACCAGTGGTCCATCAATCTGGTGCTGGTGGTCCGATGGTGGTACGAGGTGCTTGGATCTGATTCATTGATCTAGTGTGAGGTGCTTCGATCTGGTGCAATTTGGTTTGTCGATCTGGTGTGGGTGGTCTGGTGGTGGTTGATTTTTGGGGTTGATTTGGGTTGTATGTGGTTGATTTTTTTGGTTTGTGTTGATTTTTATGGTGGTTGCTGTGGTGGCTTGCGGTGGTTGGGATGATTTGTTTGGAATGGGTTGCGGTGGCTTGTGGTAGTTTCTTGGGATGATTTTTGGAAAGAGAAAAAATAATATCTAAATGAAATGGATATAGAGTATTGAGGCTGATGTAGTGGTACTTGAATAGTAGATAAGTTAAAGTAACGAAAGTGGAGTTTTTGGGGTCAATTTGGCTAAAAGTGCATTGAGCCTGATGCTAATGCTTTTAGTTATTGCACAGTTCATCTTTACTGGTTTTTATTCTTTCAAATTTTAGAAAATTTATGTTCTCATTGTCCTCATGAAATCCTCTACTTGAAAGAAAATCTAGTAATTACGAATGAGGCCATAGACGACACATTACATGTGACAAAAATGTTTGTCTATGCATGTCCATTTTTGGATTTACTAATTTGTGTTTATTGCCCCTGCTGTAGTTTTAAACAAAACTATTACTTTCAAATGATCAACTTTGTTTATATATTCTTTAGAGCCTAGTTTACTCTACTGTAATCTGATGTGTTACCGTAGAACTGCTCTTTTAAATTGTCTACATTTTTACCCCTAATTTCCCCCAACCCCCCCCCCCCAAAAAAAAAAAATCTAAGATTTAAATGTCTTAGTATGTATTTATTAATACATAAGGGAGTAGAAATTGTTTTGTTCAAAAGTTTGTTCCCCAAAAATTTGTCAACCCAAACATGATGTTATTGTTTTTGTTTAAAGCAAGCCAGCATGATGCAGAACAATGAACTTGATACCCAAACTCATGCAGTTCAAAATTCTCCCGAATTTTTTCAGAAGATCCAAAATAGAAAAATAAGATAAACCTAGCAATCAGCGCCTATAATTGCTTGGAATCTGCACCAAGCTGGATAGAAAAACTAGGAATCAGCACTTAAGGTTGGTGGGAGCCAACATCACGCCATTAGAAACATTCAAACTGAAATTCTATTCATCATAAACTTGTCTCCATGGGAGTACAATAGCTTGCTACCAGGGCCAAACTTTGATCCTTATTTACCTGGATCAAAACCTCATAATTGAATCACAAAATAACCTTGACTCTAAGAAATTAAATAAAATACTAATAATCTAATTAGCTAGTAATACCTAAAATAAAATCCAATGTACCAATAATAAAAGTACAATTGACTATTGAAATTAAATAAAACTGAATCAACATAAAATTGTATTCTCACTTTCCACATCATTCTCTCTTGGGTGGAGATAATTCGTCCTAGAGTTTTGAAAGTGTTTTAAGAATAAGAATTCTTCCATTAATTCTTGAAGCACCTTTGGCAACACTAAGAACAAACAAGCTTTGTGTTCCACCATCTAGTTAAATTCATTTGGAATGATAAAATCAATGGGTGGATACGATACAGCCTTGTCTTAATCCATTGAGAGCATCATTGTATCAAGCTTTTCTACTGCATGCATCATGGAGGTTTGGTTAATAGAAGATGCATTAAACTCATTTTTCACAACCTATTCACCCTTTATTTCTTTGCCCTCCTGTGAACTTTCTCTTCATCAAACTCATTTTTCACAGCATGTGCACCCTCTAATTCTTTGCTCTCTTGTTAAACTCTCTTCATCACACTCATTTTTCACACATTTGCACCCGCACATGATTAAATCTTCCTTCTCAATGATAAACAATATACTTGACTTTTCAATAATTTGTATTAAGTCTACTACACATGGTCCAGGCATTACAGCTCGCTCTTTAGACTCTGCAATATGTTCTTGCTGTCTGGCATTGTGGTAACATCTATTGGCACCTTTACTATTCTTTCAACACTATGTTTTGGTGGTTCAATGTTGTCATCAGAGTGGGAAACTTTACCTTCAAGACTAGGGAGCAGAGACTAGTGGGCTGTCTCTAGATGGAAGGCTTCTTGGATCCCAGTTGAGCACCCAAGATATCAAACCTAGTGTCCAACTTCTCAACCTTCGCTAATCGGTCTTTGATGGCTTTCATTATATTTTCTTGAATTTGTTATACGACCACTACGCCTATGCATGCAAGCATATGCTAAAATATGGATGCAATTGAGATCAAAAGAAAAAACTCTTAACAAAATAATTTTCAATATAAAATTAAGGTTAACCAATCAAAATTTCAAATAGAAAATTTGGTCAATAATTTTAAATTAACTGCAATTAGATCCTGATAGAGTACACAATATTGAAGCATTTTGGTGAAAGTCAAAATTGTAAACCTGTGTGATTAGGCCATCATGGTCTCGCATAAAACTTGGTTGAGCAGTGATTGCTGACTTAGTTTTGGTTGTACAAACAAGAAACTTTTTGACAGATCTTAGCAGTAGAACGACAATCAGAAGATAAGTAGATATGGCTTTTTGGTTTTGACATTGTCAACAGCATGACGCATACATGGGCGACGGTGGGGAGACAAGACCAATGGCATATCTTCAGATTTGCCTATTTGATATTGAAAAATCAGATATATGAGTTTGGAAATTAGGTATATTGTTTATCACTGAGAAGGAAAATTTCCAGCTACTTGGGGAAGAGAGAGTTCAACAAGAGAGCAAAGAATTAGAGGGTGCACATGTTGAAAAGTCAAGTACACTGTTTATCACTAAAAGAAATATTTATGGTGAGATATTAGCATTATTTGATCAATATATGGTATCCTAGTATTGCTTTGTAGGCTGAAATTTTGACATATGTTATGTACCAAAACCTTCCTCCATGGCTCCAGAATTTATACCACTTGACCTATCTTTAGATCTTCTTATTTGATATTGAATTGATTTTTATCATTATTTACTACCCACTAGAAATTGAACATAAAAGTAGCTCTTGATGATAGCTTGAGCTCAAAGAAATTTATTGAAATATGGTGTCTCCTACCAATGAAAAGATGAGAGAGAGTCGCTTGAGATTGTTCGATCATGTGAAAATAGAGCAATCAATACATTAGTTAAAAGGAAAAGTTGGTTGAAGTTAAGTGAACGAAAAGAGTTGGAGTAAGACCTAAAATAACGTTGGTAAAGTAGTGAAAATGACATGTTAATTAAGGAGGATATAGATAATATGGTTTTGGAATTTGGATAGGATAAAATGACATAAAAGAATACTTGTGGCCAACCCAATTCATCTATTCAATCCATAGCAGACCCCAAAATTTTGGGGTGAGGGCATTGTTGTTATTTTATGTTATTTTCATATTAGTTTTGGAGTCCCTGGATACCTGTACTTGCACCCAAAAAAAAAAGGTCCCCAGAAACCTGTTCAAGGGACTGCTCCCCCCCACCTCCCTCCTCCCTTTACTTTTTGGCGTGTTTATTATTAAATTTTCTTGTTTAAACTTTGATTTTGTGTTTTAGCTGGAATTTTCCCATGGAGCATATAATAAGATTTTCATTAATAATGTTAGCATATAAATTAGAGAGCTGTTCTACTCTTAAATATCCTTGACTCCTGCTAACAAAGATACCAGTTAGACTTCATGTTTTACACATTGCATGATATAATACCCCACTCTACTTGAAAAACTCTAATATCGCCGTAAAATCACATAGAGAGTCACTCCTGCCAAATATTAGCTGCTTCATACATGTTAAAACTAATGGCCCTATTTTCATTTTCTTATTCTTCATAGATCCAACTTTCATACCCAATAAGAAATATTTCCTTTTTCTTTTTGTAACTTTTCTTTATTTTGTCCAGGCAATAATTGAACTGGACATAACAGCCCAAACCCTCCTAAAAAGGACATTATTCCGTACCTGTGTCTTCCTAGGATAAAAGCACCTTGAAAAGGAGTCATAGTTTTGTTAGAAGGGGGCAAATGCCATAACCAAAGAGATTCATACACCAATACGCATTGAAGGATTTAGTGGTTTTAGGGCTTCGTGAAATCTTTCTTTTAGATATAAGTTATCAGTATTAATGCAGCATCTGGAAAAGATTTAACAGCATGGCAGACCCCATCTAAATCTCTCTCTCTCTCTCTCTCTCTTTTTGAATAGCCTCTGATGGCCATTTGATTTCTGCCTTTTATATATTTCCTTTGGATTCCTTCATTACTGTTTCCGATTTGTATATTTCATCTTAGTGATATGATTTTGATGATGTTCCAACTTATAACTAGCTGCCTATAAATTTTCAAAATGTCTTTCCAACTTCTCGTTGTTTATGTGCTTTCACTGATTGTTTAAGCTTACCTCACCTGGTAGCTTTATTACCTCTTGGATTTCATTTTATACTTTGTTGAGTTTGACTTTATTGCTTATAATTAACGTGTTTGTGTGTGTGTGTATTGGACTTGAGAAGTTTAGGAATGGTTTAAGCTGCACATGTTTCATTCGAGTCTCACCTATACATTATATGATGCTTTTTAGTTGCCTCAACATTTTCTCTCTTTTCAATTATGTAATTGTATAATATATGACATCTGTTCAAGCACTGTACTGCATAATCTAGAGCCAGTTTTGTAGATTCTTTTTACCTTACAGTTTGTCTTGTATTTTGCATTTGTTTCAGATAGATAGCCATGTAAAAAGACTTGATGAGGACCTGAACTATTTTGCTGAAGATCTAAAGCAAGGTAGATAACTTCTCTATTATCTTCTATCATGCCTTGTATAATTGTGTAATAGCTCATTAAAAAAAAAAAAAAACCAACTTAAATAACAGTGCATTCAAAGAAAAAGAGAGATTCATTGACTGGTGGGTGGGGAGGTAACCCTCAACCCAGAGGGAGGTATTCTCCCAATCTCAAACCCAAGTCTTAAAGACTAAATTTTCAGTCAATTATCAAAAGCTTCCTTTTACAAGGCTGTAACATGGCTCTTAATACAAGAAAGAGTTGGTTATGATTACATCATCATAACTAACTAACTAATTCCTAAGCACATGTATATGAATTTGTCACATGCTAAAATAATCTCGAGCTCAGCAAATACAACACTTGTCCCACTTCTTAATCAATTAAGCACATGTTTAAGTAACTTCTAAATCAATTGCACATACTTCAAATAATTGAGCACATGTTCTAAAAGATAGCTTTGCTTGGAGGTAGGACTTGTCCACATGACTTACCCTTGTGGAATGGCCTTGTATCAGCCACCTCATCAAGGCATACTTGGCCACATTGTCAAGCTTTTTTAAAATGAAAATTCTTGCTTAAAATACTTGGCCACTTCATCAAGGCATTAGGACTCCCCCTTTGAAAGAAACATGTCCTCACGTTTAGCATTCAACTCATGAATAGGGTTCACATGATCCTCCATGACCGTAGCTCTATTCTTCATCAATGATCAATCTTTCTAATCTTGACCGTGTGTTTAGGACTCGCTTTCTCCTTCTTGGGCAATGGCATCGGTAGAGAGTCTTGGTTATCATTTTTGTCAAGGTCCTTCCATTCTCAAAGTCTCCTCCACCTTTCCTTCCAAAACGTTTTACAATTTTGGGCTCCCATCATTCTTCGACATCCCATCAAAATAGAGCTTGGTTTACCACAATTATAGGACTTTGCGCACCCTTCTTGAGCTGTCTCTCACAGAACCCATATGGCTGGCTTTAGATTTGGTTGGTGGAGGCGCAAGAACCTTGTCATTGCTTACCCTTCACTCCATCAAGATTGCCTCCTGTCCATGCTTGTTGAAGAACCACCTTTGGAGTACTTTGGCATTGTTGTACGGGCTTTGAGAGACTTGGATTTTTTGGTCTTTCCACCTTGTGTTCACACCTTTTGTTATGATCTTAACATCCCACATGGATTAAGTTTAAGCTTAATTATGTGTTTATAAGCTTTTGGGGGCCCTCCCCTTGCAGATCGGTTTTCAAAGGTGAGTTCTACCTATGAGTTGTTAAGAACCTGTTTGGATTAAGGGGGGAGTAGAGGAGAATAGAGTAGAGTTTATTAGAAATTAGTATTTGGTATCATAGCCAACCACCACGTCAAGTAATCGGACGTAGCTCAATGAGTATGGGATTAAATGAGTTGCGTCTTTGCAGTCGAATCCCAAAGGGGGCAACCTAGAGGCTAGATTAATTAACTAATAGGTGAGTGGAGCCACCAAAAAGAGAAAGGGCTACCATCGGATCACTGTCAATAGAGTGAGCCGTTGTAGACGTTGGCTGCAGAGCGTGGTAATATGTTATGATCCTAATGTCCCACATGGATTAAGTGTAAGCATAACCATGTTTTTATAAGCTCTTGGGCACCTTTCCTTGCAAGTCGGTTTCCAAGGGTGACTTCTACCCATGGGCTCTTAACACCTTTCGATAGGAGATCCAAAGGGAGTATCAAAACAGTGAGAGCATTAATGGGTTCATTGCTTTTTGCACAATGACGATCCTAGTGTTGCTCTAGTCTTTTTGCCAAGCATTGCACCAGCTTTCTCTAGGCAGCAACTTGCCTTCTCAATTGCATAACCTCATTTTTTTGAAGCCAAGATTGATGAGCATCTTCTGGTTCCATGCAAGGAGATAATTTTTGCGTATTGGAATTGGCTTCATTCCTTTTCCCTTATTCCAACAAGCCATTGCTCAAATCACATCAACAAGTATTCAAGTTCTTTGAGAATCCATTCATTGATCGGCAGGTGGGGAGGAAATCTTCAACCCCAAGGGAGGGATTTTTCAACCTCAAATCCAACTCACAAAGAGTAAATTCTGATTCAATGAACATGGCTAGTTAATCTACAAAGAAATAGTTATGATGACATCATCATAACCAAGTAATTCCTTAGCATATGTTAAAATAATCACAACCTAAGCTAATACAACAGTCATCCCACATGTCTAAATGAATTAAGCATATCACTAACTAACTTCCAAATCAATAAAGCACATGCCTATAATTGAGCACATGTTCTAAAAGATGGCCTTGCTTGGAAGCATGACTTGTTCACATGGCTTCTATTTTATGTTTGTTTTATTTTCTTTTTTCCATTTTTTTTTCAGAGGGAAAAATAGGCCCAGCTGAACCAGCAATTCTTCCCCCATTACCTATAGTCCCTAAAAGTGATAAGCGGAAGCCTTTCTATGGAACACCTCAACCGAAGAGGCTGGATTACAGGGATAGGGAATGGGATCGGGAGCGTGATAGGGATTTTGAGCTCATGCCTCCTCCAGGAAGCCATAAAAAGGAATTTGCTGCCCCCATGGATGTTGAGCAACCTATTGATCCCAATGAACCCACCTACTGCGTCTGTCATCAGGTCCTGACTTCTCGTTTTTAATTTTTTAATTTTCAACTTGGAAGTTTTAGCATATTGTTTCAGTAAATTTTATTTTGGATGAACGTATTTTATATTTTTCAGTTATGCTTCAACTGCTTTAACTCATTTGCTAGAGTGCAATAATTTTTTTGATTTTGTAGGTGTCATTTGGAGATATGATTGCCTGTGACAATGAAAATGTGAGTGTTGTTTTCTCTGCATTATTTATATTTCTCTCTGATTATCTAGTTAATAATATTTTCTTATGACTGGAAACCAGAGCCAATAAAAAGCCTCAGTAGTAGCTTTCTTGAAAACTTTGCCAAATATGCCTGTGGATTCACTTGGTAATTGGATCTAGTTCATATGGGATATCGTACAAAATATGCTATAATTACATGTTTTAAAAACTGAACAACATATGATTAGAACATCGGGTTAACTACTACAAAACCATTTTCCTCTTTAGATTTATCTTGTAATATTATTATTAGCACCAATATAATATGAAAGAAAATTGGAATTTCTGAACGCGAACGCCAACACCTTGTGGTTTGTTTTTCTCTGGGCAAGGTACTTTCTGGAACTTTTTACATATCCATATAAACAAATTATTGCAAGTAACCATCAGTTTTATGTATTTTAAATTTCCTCTCTTGAAAGTATGAACACATATTTCTATCATGAGATCCTAAATGAGTTAGGATGGTTTCATTAGATTCTTTTGTAATGATATATCAAGCAGACTTAACAGTTGTAGTTTCTGTATCACTTAATTGTTGTTTCTAGATTCCTGTACGGATTAGCTAACCTATTATAAAATGACAGTGCCAAGGAGGTGAGTGGTTCCATTACTCATGTGTCGGGCTGACACCGGAGACAAGGTTCAAAGGAAAGTGGTATTGTCCAACCTGCAGAATGTTACCACAATGTCAATGAAATTGCACAATTGGAGCTGCTTGATGTAATTAATCATTGTTATTTCATTATCACTTTCAGAGGAAAGAAGTGGGTAAAAGTTTGGTGACTGGTATGTGATTAAATGGTTTTGTTACATAAAAGAGTTGTGCTCTACAAAATTCCCACAAAATTTTGTTCCATCCCCCCTCCCCCACTACTGAAAAATTATCTTATAAGATGGTCTCGTTAGTCCTCTCTCTCAGAATGTATGGGTTCCGCGTGCTGTGAGAGAGCGGTCTCATGAGATACCCTCTCCTCACCACCCCACCTTGCAAGAAGAAAAATGAAAATCAATAGACAAGTGATGAAGTCCTCATAAATCTGAATGCTGGGGTCTAGAACTGTAACTCAAAAGTCGATTGATTTTTGTGGTAAATTTGACTACTTTCAGGGAACTTGGAAAGAAGGGTGGGGGTGGGGGGTGGATGAAAAATAAAACCCTCAACTAGCCTCAATCATTTGGTGTTGTGTTTGTTGCCCTATGTGTGAACGCAAAATAGGAATGTAAATTACAACGGCACGAATTGCTCACTAATAATATATCACGTTTTACAAGTATGACCTCTGGAATCTGAGAGCCTACAGACAAAGTAGTGAAAATACTAGGGGTATATTTGGTACAATGAATGGGAATTATGACATGAATTATAATCTTTATTACTAGGAATAAAATACGTTGTAACGTAATAATTAAACTTATTCATAAATTTGGTTGTGAACATAGTTGTCAAAATCGCGATTTGGATCGTAAAATCGCACGATTTTATGATCCTACCTCACTAAAAAGCTTAAAATCGTAACAAGATTGCAAAAATGGTAAGATGATATAGAATTGTATGAGATCTTACTGATCCTATCATTTGGCTTGATTTTCATTTGGGTAAGATAATTCACCTAAATTCACAAGCCCAATGAGTTATCAGAAGCCCAATAATGAATTGAAGTCCCAAATTTACCCCTATGTCAATATAAAATCTCAAAAAAAAACCTATAGTACTTAAGTTTAAAGTTTTGGATGTTGATACTAGGAAGGATATAGATAATGAAATGGGATATGACAATAACAATGATTAGATTAGAAGAACTTTAGAATGGGAATTCTCTTTTGGATTTCATATTTGTAATTAGCTAGTTTACCTTAGATTGAGAATTCTCTTTTGGATTACATATTGTAAATTTTTAATTTGCTAGTTTTTATATGCTAACTAGCCTAACTTATTTTGGATTTGGAACTTAGAATTTGGAAAAAAAATTCCATGTATAGATAATATTTTGGTACTTAGTTGCTAATTAAACATGTACTAAACTTTTTAGATACATTATGTTAAAAGTTAAATATATTTTGTTTCGTTAAAATGACACAAGAACGATGTAGCACGTGCAAATTACATTTCATGATGCAATTTTTTTTTCTTAATAGATGGATTCATATTTTAAGTGATTATATAACATACAAAGTCACTATCAATAAATTTTTTACTTAAAATCTGAAAATAGGTAAGATCTTACGATTCATGATCTGATCCTACGTTCCACGATCCTACCTACCTCCCACGATTCTACGTAGGATCCTGATTTTGACAACCTTAGTTGTGAGTTATAACATTAGAATAAAAATTTAAGATTTATTTTAGAAAATATCTTACTCATATAATTATATCTCCTTAAAAATTGTTATTTTTTAAATTTAAGAGAGATATATGTTATTTTTTTATGATTTTTTATTTTTATAATTGTTAGATGTATATAGAAAGTTTGTTTATTTATTTGAAAATATATTAAGTTTTGAAATTATTGCATTTACTAAAAAATAGCTAATGCAACCCTTTTAAAGAGGAATAGTTATTCCTCATTTTGAAGAATAGTTATTCATAAGGAATGACTACTCCTTGTAATAAAAACATAACCAAACTAAAAAATAGCTAAACTATAAGAATAACTATTATATTACAATATCTATTATAGCCTACTAAACATGCTTTATGTATTTTACTATTTTTGTAGCATGTAGGAAACTTTTTTTTTTTGCTAATGAGGACACTAAATATGACAGTTGTACTAAGATAGGGTATGTTAATAGATAATTATATTAAGTGGAAAGAATGAAATTATATCATATCATATATTATTTTTTTTTTTTTTCTTTGAGAATGTCATATCATATATTATTGATTATAAAAAAAATCATATATTATATAATAAAAATGAACTACAATAGGCTTAATAACAAAAAAAAATTACGAAGGGATAAAAAGTAATTAGAATTGGTGTAATTAGAATACATGTACGCGGCTCTCTCATTTTTTTCATTTATGTTTGTTGTTCTCTCTCTCTCTACCCGTCTCTCTCTCTCTCTCTCTCTCTCTCTCTCTCTCTCTCTCTCTCTCACTCTCAGCGCTTCCGACTACATGATCTGCATGAGTTATGAAGTTCAATTGACCCTTTAATTGTTTCTAATGGAGATTTCCATAGTTCAAATATTTCTACCTTCAATTATTAATGTAAAAAAAAATGCAACTACATCTAAAAAACGTGGTGTATGAGATTTTCTTTAATATATATTTTTTTACTTCGACTTTCAAGTTTACATGTAAAAACTAATTAGACACTTCAATTCAATCACAACCTGAAAAGAGCTTGATTGTCAAATCAAATTGAATATAAGGAATAATTAAATAGCTTTGCTTGGTGTTTTCCATTGACATTTTTTTTTTTTTTTGATACTATCAAATATAGGAAAACATAGAAAAATATCTTCACAATAGTTTTTTTTTTTTTTTTTTCAAAACATACAGAATTACAGATTCTAAAATGCATTATGTTAATTTTCCAATTAAATTTAAACGCATAACTACATTGAATTTAATTTTTTTTTTAGTTTCATTGGCCAATTGAACTAGGTGTTAAATTTAATTGAAAAACCTAATGTATTGTATCAAAATTTTGTCCCTTTTTCAAAATAAGTTATTATCACCAAGAGTTGTGTAACTTGTATCATATTTTATTCTCATTGATTCAAAATAAAAAACTAGAATTTGAATTTTTTTCCTCCATGTTATATGATTTTAAATAATATAATACAAAATTATATAAATCTATTAATTAAATTACATTTTAATTTCTAATTTTTTCTCAAAAAAATAAATACATTTTAATTTTTCTTTATATGGTAATGGTCTAATCTTATGTAGTCAACATTGAAAGATTGAAAGGTGGTCTAATAAAAATGAGAATTCGTTTACAGAGCTTCACTGGATGTCTAGAAAGAAGAGTAGCACTAGAATCCTTAATTTATAGGGCCAAGGCCCAACGAGAAGGGGAATTGATGGTCAATTTGCTCTTTGACTTTTGAGTTTCGTCCATAATCGTTCAAATTGTGTCCGTCAAATTTGCGGAGAATTTAAAAACTAAGAGCGGGAAACGAAATTTTTAGCGCGAGACATTACGAGATAAATTTGTAGCCAAATGACCCAACTACCCTCAACCGTCCTTTAACGTCAATGCCCGAGATGAGATAAACGTTCTCTTTTATTGTTTCCTTGTTTTATTGGTCCACGATTTTTTTTTTTTTTTTTTAATTACAATAAGAATGGTACCAAACTACTAATAGTAAACAACCCAATTTTCCTTTGTATATTCGTCTTTAAATAATAATGACAACTCAATTAATAAAGTTTTTGATAGTTGAATAAAAGATTTGGGTTCAATCTTATAAAGTTGTGATTAACAACTATATTTTATGTTGGCTTTATTCCGTAACAAAAAGTGTTGTAATTGCATAAATTTGTTTCTTTGTATTTTTGTGGGATTTATTTGTAATGGGTTTTAGTATTGAGTAGTAGAGATTTGATCAAGACAGTTAAATGTCACATGAGGAGAACATGCTAAAAGCTGAAGATTCATGCCAGCCAGGCGATTTCGCGAGTGTCTTGCAAGTAAGATTATTTTTTTATAGTTAATTGATATTAGACTCGACTCTTAGTAGTTAGTGTTTTGTATTCATTAATTCACTTGGCATAAAGATTTGAATAATTAAGTGAACACATGACACAAAATTAGCCCACAATTGAAATATAATTTGGAATTTATTTGAATTTTTTCTCACATTTTAATATACTAGTGTATAACTCGTGCATATACAATTAAAAACAATCACAATTGTGTATGCGCGCACACACACATATGAGTTCAAATTATACTTAATGTAAGAGTTATATATTTTTTAAGTCATAGATATATACATGAGTTTTACTTATATATATTATATATACACATGAGTTTACTATTCTTATCTTTTTTTTTATTGGGTTTTTGATAGTTTATTTATATTAAATTATTCATCTTTTGCACAATATGAACTCACCTAGAACCAAAAAAAAAAAAATTAAAAGAAATTGATAGGACACGTGAAATAAGATTAGACAACAATTAGAATCCAATTTTGAATATAATTGGATTATCTCTCAGCTTAAAATTGAGAGAAAATCCAATTAAATTCTACAATTGGAGTCTACTTTTGAGCCATTTATTTCATCTTTTTTTGCTTCTTATGCCAAATGAGTTATTTAGTGCGAAAGACAAGGAGATGAACCATCAAAAACCCAATCATTCATCTAACTAGCATGTAACTCTGTGCATATGCACAAGTACATTTAAAACCAATCACAATTATATATATATATATATATATATATATATATAAATTTGAAATTTAATTGGATCTAGACTTTTCAGTTTTTGCACCTAATAATTCACTTGCCATAAAAATTAAAAAATTAGATGGAGTACATGGCACAAAATTGAAGTTCATTTAAAATTCAATTTAGAATCTAATTAAATTTAGACTTTTTGATTTTTGCACCTAATAATTCACTTGATAAAAAAATTAAAAAATTAGATGAGACACATGGCGCAAAATTAGACATAATTTAGAATCTAATTAGATCTAAACTCTTTGGCTTTTGCACCCAATAATTTACTTGCCACAAAAATTAAAAAATTAGATGGGGCATATGGCATAAAATTAAACTTCAATTAAAATTAATTTAGAATCTAATTGAATTTAGACTCTTTGATTTTTGCACCTAATAATTCATTTGACACATAAATTTAAAATTAGATAAGACACATGGCACAAAATTAGACTTAAATTTAAAATTTAATTATATTTTCTTTTAGCTTCACCTATTATTATATATATAGATTTATTATACTATACCATTCTTCAAGTTCCCATAACTAGTCCAACCATCTGTATAAAGGGAGCTACCCCAAACCCTATTAAAACCCTTTGTTTTTTTTTATCTATTTTAATCCAAAAGTCAATTTTGGAGTTTGGATTACTCCAACTTGACGCCATGCAAGGGAATATTGCTTTAAAACATTCAAAGAACCATAATAAGCAAGTTTGATCTTTTTATCATCTAAATAAGTAAATATTATGTTTTGGGAACTTTTTCAATGGCATAGATTTGTCTTTCTCAGGAAAAACATAATATTAATAATTTTTTATGACATTAGTTTCTTTGATTAACTTACAATTATTTCATTTACAATTTTGCAGTTTTCTCCTCATTTAGATATTTTCTATTTTGCATGTACTAGTGGATGCAATACAATTGTTAGCTTGCCTGTTTGTAAGTATCCAAAGGTTTGATTCAAAATTCATCTGTTTATTTTTTATTTTTTTAAGAAAATTTACTTATCATGTTTCCAAAATTCATGTTATCTTCCTATTGGTAGTTGAAGTCCAATGCTCCAAAATTATATTTGGAGTCAAATCCTTTTCATTGTATTTTGGATGGGGTTATCCTGAGAATGAACTTCAAAATTTTACATAGATATTGATGTATTAGCAGTTTAATAGGGTTTGTCCTGTTTTGAATGAGAGTGAGTGCACATAATTTCAGGTTGAGCACTCATAATTATTGTCTTTTGGAATCCTATGTGCAAGGACAGATCTATTACTTGGTCAAGAGGAAACAAGGCCCCCCACTTCTTTTTAAAATAATCTTTTATATATATATATATATACATGAAAGTAATATGCAAAAAAAAAAAATTTATAATCCCCCCAAATTGAAAACAAATCATTCCAAATTGAAAGCTAACTCAATGAATCTAAAATATATAACAGTTATTTGATCTATATGTGTTTTGTATTAAAACTTTATTTTTGGGTTCAATAAATGAAAACTAACCCTTTCAAATTGAAAATTGACTTAGAGTATCTAAAAAATAAAATGGAACCTATATATGTTTAATATTACAGTTCACTTAATTGACATTTGAGACTTAAAGTTAAAAATTTGGGAATTTGAACTTTTTTTGTCTATGTGGTTTTTTTATATATATATTGGACATACAATGATCTCAATATATATATATATATATATATATATTGTAGTGTCCATGGGCCCAAAGCACGTATTGGGCCAGCCCAAAGGCTTCCGTAAGGAGGAAAGTCTAACCCAACAACATGAAATGGTCCGAGGACATAATAACTCCAGCCTACGATGCCATGTGACAAAGGAAGGTGCCATGCATGAGCAGAACACCACGAGACATGACGTTCGAGGATGATCTTGTCATGCTGCCAAGGACAGTATTAGTGATCTGACGGTTCAAGGACTCTCGTACTAAGGACCTTGTATGCAATAACTGAGAGAACGAGGATAAGGGATAAAGGGAGTTAATAGACAAATATCAAAGAAAATGCTGCTACCACCGCATTGAAGGCATTATACCTACCTCTCTGGCCGCATTAATGAGGAAGTGATGGCTGAACATTGGAATTCAACCTTATCCTAACCGCCAGAGACCTTAGTAAGAAGAGGTGATGGGACAAGTATCCAAAAAGAACATCCAGACTACACGTGGAAGAAAGGAGGAAGGGATGCAGGCCTATAAAGGGTGAAGAAAGAAGAAACAGAGGAAAAGGGAGACACACACAGACTACAGGGAGAACTTGTAAGGAAACATCAAAAATTGTCCTCGGCATTAATATATGAAGCAATATTTCATCTATCTATGAGATGTACGCATGTATTCTGTGATTTAACCTAACTTTTGTGTTATCTATCATCCAAAAACCTAGATTAGAAGCCCGCTCTCTATAAATTCATTGTTTAGGGCTCATTGGCCTGGTCTGAAAGTCCGACTTTGCACCAGCCTGATTTGTGTCCTTACATATATATATATATATATATATATTTCAACATTTGCGGTTGATTTTTTTTTTTTTTTTGAGAAACAAAAAGTGTGATTAATAGTTGATAGTTAATTGATAAAATTTCCTTTGTAGAATGGTTTTATTGCAATAATGAAAAAAACATTCCAATCATAAATAATGTCAAAAGTAAAAACTAGGTTTTGTAGCCCAAAAAAAAAAAAAAGATTTTATAATGGATTTTTTTGATGTTGTTCATTAAAAAGAAAATTATTGCAATATTTAGTACAAAATCAATTATTAGATTGAAAGACTATTGAGTTATATTTTGATAGATCACAAATACTTGAGTATAAATGTAAAAAAGATATATATATATATATATATTCTTTTCTTTTATTTATAATTTGTTAATATTAAATAAATGCTAGTTTTATTTTTCACATATTAAATTATTTTTTAATTTTTGAACATGCTTCCCTCCCTCTCCCCAAAGAAACAATCTTAGTTTCGTCCTTGCCTATGTGTGTGCTCCAACATGTTATTTGTGAATTAATGTTCCTAAAAAAAAAAAAAAAAACATTTAAGGAATCCAACACATCAACAAGAGATGTCAAGCACTAATTAAGGGAATCTTAATATAAAAAAATTAAATTATTAATGCATTGATAAGGAAATATTTTATTTTAAGAAAAAGTATGTAAATATTTTTCAAATAAAACTCATAATGAAAAGCCAACTAAGTAAATTGAGTTAAATATAGAAAGTAAATTGCATACAGTTAAAATATGGCAAGGTCAATCAATTAATTAAACCAAATCAAATATAATATAATAAAGGATGGAAAGCTACCCCATCAAAGCAAATAGAATCCCTTTAATGACATAACAAAACTCACAATATTTTCAAACTAATATGACACCTCACATATGGGCCATTAAAAAATTAAATTGTAGACTGAGGTGACCCACATGTGAGGTAGTAGACTAATTTGAAAATGTTGTGAAACTTTGTTGTTCCCATAGCTTTATTGAAGCATATAATAGCAAACATAGAAATAATCAACTAATCTTAATTAACATAATCCTACATATTCATGATTCAAATAAAATCACAATTCATACAAGAATCATCAAATTTAGCAAACTTGTTCTTTCATTAAAATAAAATTTGGCTCAATTTTTTTACGGACAAACAAGGGTATCTAAACCTCTTCAAATACCTGACTATTCTCTCAGGTGTATGCAGTCTTTCCATCCTACATACAGAGGTTATTACAAGGAGAAATCCCTTGGAGGTAGCTCCAAGATGTTTCACACCCAAGACCTCATGGATATTATGAGGCCTTAAGAACCACTAAACAAACCCTGGCTCATTTTGAGATTGGAATGCATATGTAAGCTGTTAGTATACATTTGCATGTTTGGGCATGTATATATATCAATTTCCAGAATTTATTTCCCAAATTCTCTTTATTTTACTCAATACCAAATCATTTATTTGATATTTCATAGATAAATGTGTGGGAGTTACAAATCTTGGAAAAGTTTTTTTTTTCTTTACCTTTCTTTTAGTGATTTGAGAGTTAAAACCTCATACCACTAGCTTTAGGGTAACAAATCTCAAGGTGGGGATTCAATGGTGAATGCAGACCCCCCCCCCCCCCCCCCCCCCGGGTTAAGGGAGTTACACAAATGGAGTTATCACTTAATTAATTACAAAGAAAATTAAGAAGACCTCAAGATGAATATCTTTTTTATTGATAAAAAGAATGCACAGTACTTGCATAATTACAAGACTTTGATTCTAAGTACAATATATGAAAAGAAATATTACAAGACTTACTATCCTAGTTACAATCTAATGAAAATAAATAGATAATTACTTGTTACAACCTAAGGCAAGTAAATAGAAAGTTTCAAGGTAAAAAACCTAATCAGCGTTCCATAGACTAAGATCAAGGCTAAATTACCAAGTGGAAAGGTGTTAGACACCCACCTCACCCAACCTAAATTTGTCTCCAAGGATATACCAGCCAACATAAAAAAATCCATTATTCCAATGCAAAAAAAAAAAAAAAAAAAAAAAAAAAAACGCGCACACACACACACACACACAAAAACAACAGCTTATGCTAGTATGTAGGCAACGTAGTTACTCCAACCTAAAACAGGCATATATCACTCTTATGAATCTAAATTTATGCTCATTTGAAGCCATGGAAGTCCACTTTTCCATGAGATAGCACTCACTAAACTATTAATCAAAGATACGAGGAAATGAATAATCAAATGTCATTTTCCAATAAAATCTTTTGAATATTTTGAAACACTTTTGAAGTTGTAATTACTTCTAAACAACCAAGAATGCCACAATTACTAGTGGGAGACATTTTTGAAGCTCATCATTGGGGTAGTTAATCTAAGTCATTAGTTGATATAAAATGACATGTTTGCATCCTAACTCCAACATTTCTACATACTATACATTCACCATGGTCATCACATTATCACGGTCTAATTCCTAATCATGCAAAGCATACAATAAAACAATTATGCATATTACCTACTAGCAAGATAGGTTAATAACCATAAGGGAGGGTACTTAACTTGCTTGAAGGGTTCTTGAACTTTATAATTTGTTTTTGTTCTTTAGAGAGATTGGAATGGAAGTATGGATTCATTATATCAAGACCCTAATCAAACATAAACTCAAAGATTAATAGATAACTCTAAAGAACAAAGCTAATAATGGCTAGTTTTGGATTGAGAAAAATGGTTTTACGGTTTTGTCACGAAGTGTGTATGCATGTACCAACCATGCACACACACCAAAAAACTGGGTACACAAACTCTCATCATATGCACACATGATCTTTGTAGATACATCATTTATAATCTCTGAAATCCTAATTATTTAGAGTGTACGAGTAAATTATCATTTCAAAAAGCGCTGTTGTTTAGTTATGGGGATTGAGGACCTTGGTTGTAGGTTAGTATAAAATGAGGTGTCTATACTATTATTAGAGACTTTTAGTAAACTATGCTAATCATATGAGGTTGAAGTTTGTGCTTAGCTATCGTATTTGGGCGTGTGTGGTTATTTTACTTGTTTGTGGTGGTGGTGGCATGGTTTTACAATGGGGGTTTGGATCTAATAGCTTGGTATTTGTTTGGTTGAGGCTTTTGTGTGGTTATGAATTTACGGTGGTTGGGGGTTTTGGTTGAAGTCAAGAAGTAATGATTGAAGCTTCTTTTGATTGTGGTTGGGCTATGGTGGCATTTGAAGAGAAAGAGGAGAAAATTTTAAATGGTTTTTAAATATTTAAAGGATTTTTTAATACTTGCAGTATCACGTGCATTGTAGGTCAGGTGATATATTATCCCCACTCAACAAACCAATGTAATGGTAACAAAGGGTTAATTTGAAAATCTCCCATAGCTCAAGGGATTTTAATTTCAAATTAGAAGCATAAGCGTTAGTTTAATTTTGATTCAAAGTCCAAGATTTATTTATTTGCTTTTTTTCCTTCAAAAATGTGAATATTAACAAATTTCAATATATCACAACAAGAAATTTTATGCTAATTGCTAAGTGCATCAACAAATTACCTTCTAAAATTATTTTTCTCACTTAAAAATGTCACTAAAGCGTTTACCCTCTTGCTTTTCAGCAGCGTTTTAGGAACGTCACCAAATGTATTTTTCCTACATAAAAACTAAAAATGTCATTATCTAGTAGCGTTTTTTACAATGTCACTAAATGTTTTTGAGTGCCATTAAAGAGTAATATATGCAACGTTTTTAAAAACGTAGTAATAGACCTATTGTGATGGTGCTATAGCGACGATTTTTACTGTTGCTATAAAAAAAATATTGCGATAGATCCTTTGTGTCTACATCGACGTTGTTTTGGTTTTTTGTGACGTTTTAAAAATGCTGCCTAAACCCAATTTTTTTGTAGTGATTCTATCTAATGATATCTTTACAAGGTCTTTCAAGACACAATTTTTTTAAAGAATGAATATTAATAATATTAAACTTAGGTGCAAACATTTATTGTAGGAGTTACAATTAAGATTTATCTTAACCTATAAAAAAAATTAAAGATTTAAGGGGCGTACTGAGCCTTCAAAAAAAAATTGTATTAGATACAAACTCATGTCATGTACACATGTTGCCAAATATTTCATAATTTGACCGTGAAGATAATCAAATTACAAATGCATAATCTTTAATAAAGATTATCAAACCAACAATATGATGCAATAATCTATTTTTTTATTTATTCTCCCTTGTAACTAGATCAGTACATGTATAGATTAAGTCAAATCAAACATTAGAGCATCAACATTGGATGTTCTAAAAAAATGCTACTTAAACACACCAATAAATTATTTTATCTATTTTAGCATAATATTTGAAAATACACCCTATATTTATCTTCCATTCTTCCACACAACACATTAAAGTAATACTCATAACACATTATAATAATATTATTTCAACACACAACTCAACCCAAAACAAAGAAGAAATTATTTAAAAAAACTAAAAAAGAAAGATCCATTAAGAGGAGAGAGAAGGGGAAGAGAAATTATATATATATATATATATATATATAAGAATAACATGAGCTAGCAAAGTGCACTATAACTCCGTACCAATTTTTTTTTTTTTTAATTTAGCACATCCAATGGAGTATGCTTTTTGGTATGCTAAAATGCTAAATTTTAGTAACAAGCCTCCCAAGAGCACTAGCATCAGTTGTGTCATCCTAAATGTCATTTTAACACACCAAAACTTACTTTATCTATTTCACCACTCCATTTTACAATACAGCTTGCATTAGATATTCTATTATAACACTACAACACATTAAAATAATGTAAACATCTAAGAAAAATTATTTGATTTCTCCAAACCCAAAACTTCTTTCCCCATTTTCTATTCTGAAGTCTGAACCAAAAACTCATTCACCACCATCACAATGGTAAACACACCACCACAAATCATCCCAAAAAAAAACCCATAACCATAAAAGAAAAAAAAAAAACCACAACAGCCCAAAAAATCATTCCCACAACAAGTCCTCTGGCCAAAAAATCATCACCAAGAAAAACAAAACCACAACAGTCCAAAAATTCATCACTACAACATCTCTCTCTTTCAAAAAGTCCTTCATTTCCAAACTATGTAAACCCATTTCAGCATAGAAATTTCTTCTTTTGGGCGATATTAGCAGTGTTGGACAAGAGGTGGCTGGATGAGATGGCCTTTGGTTGATGTCATCAGCTAGGCAAGAGGAGTCTAGGCAATATCAGCAGTGGCTAGAGAGTTAGTGGCAGCGTCTGAGAATGAGAAAGATGTCACAAGCTAACCCATCCATTGGAACTTAAGCTAACCCACCCAATCCCACCTATCGCTGATCCATTCATCAAAACCCACAGCAAAACCCACCCATCAAATCACAGCAACCAAAAAAAAACCCACCGTAAAAGAGAGATCGGCAACACAATGAGTTGTCAGTTTGGTGAGGCTAAGAAAGGAAAAGCAATGAAACTTCACTAAGCATTGGAGCAGCCAACCAAGAATGTTAAGATTGGGTTAAATACTATTTGATCTAATGAAGTTTCCCAAGTACTAGCCAAGAACCAGCCTATTTTGTTAAAGGGTAAAACCTTGGTGGTTGAAGAAATAGAAGATTAAGACTTTCTAGTTTGAGAGTTAGAAGCTCAAGACTTGCTAGTAGAAGCGTTCAAAGATCAAGATTTGCTAGTTGAAGACTTAGAAGATCATGATGCGAGGCAGCCTATTTTTGATAATTACATTGAAAAACAGATTGGTGAAGAAGGGAAAGAAATGAGTGATGGCATGAAATATGTGGGTGAACCTGTTTATGATTAGTCTATGGGAGAAGAAGATGTGATTGTTGAGGAAGAAAAGGTTTTATCATTAGAAACAAAGTCCTTGCAAGTTCCAAAGCAAGAAATGGAGAAAGATAAACAACATAAAGGTAAAATTTTTCCAATTAATTTCTGCATTGAAGGAAGATTTTGTGACTTGTTGATTGAGAAAGGTAGTTATGAGAAGTCGAACAAGCAAGAATTGAAGCATCAACATAAATTGTCTTGCTTACATAAAGGAGATGAAATTAGAGTTTCAAGAGGTTGTTATTCCATTCTTTATGATGAAGTAGACATAAAATCATGTAACTATAAGCAAGCCATCTTGAGAGGAAGGTGCAACACACATGGATTGCACAAGATAGTGCTTCACTATTCATTGCAACCGAAGAAGGGGTAAGCATGTCCCAAACCAATGGCCAAGATTAAGAAGACTTTAAAATTGGAGGGTCAACCAAACTTGAGGACAAGTTTGCTTTCAAGAAAGAGAGTCCTCCTACCAACAACAACAACATTTGGTGTGCTACCAACAACAACAAACTCATTATACAAGGGACTACATCATCCTAGAAGGCTAGAAATTCATACAAATCTTGTGGCAACTAAGAGCACTTGAGGTCAAGTGCTTCTTAAGAGGGAGCGTCTTGATGCATGGCAATTTCAAGTAGCTATATCCTAGTCCTCTTATAACTAATTAGTTAGTTAGTTAGATGATTTCTTAAGTATTAGCTAATAGGATTTAGACACTTGTCAATCATTTAGAGGCTGCCAATGTCAAACAACTAGTATAAGTAGTAGAATGTAAGTTTTTTGTAAATCAAGTTTTGGTAATTGAATAAATTGTTAGCCTTTGTATGTTATTTGGAACTGTGTGTTCTTACAAAGGTACTTGTCCACCTTCTAAGCAACTCAATCTTTCATTGTTTCTAAACTATACACAAACAGCCCATCACATTCCCTACATTAGAGTGGGAGAAGAAAAAAAGGAAGAGATCATTTTTTGAGAAGAAGAGAGGAAGATATTTGACAGAGGGATGAGAGAGGAGAGAGAAAAGGGAATTAAAAAAAATTACAATTCTTGTCCATACACTTCCAAATTTGAGATTGTACTATTCATCTATGCAAAATATTTTGGCATATAGAACATCTCATGTGAGATGTTTTTTAGTTTTTAGTATTCGAGACATTTAATGCTAGTGCTCTAAAAAGAAGCAAAACCAAGCAAAATGATATAATAATAATTGGACTTGAGAAAAGCCAAAACCACCTCCCCTTCAAAAAAAAAAAAAAAAAGCATGCATTCTGATGTGGTATGATAAAATACAACTCCAATTGTCCATGGAGATCGTCCAGAACGAGCAGCGTGCTCAAGACGAGGTAAACTGTCTCAGCGTGCTCAAGACGAGGTAAACGTCTCAGAATGCTCAAGACGAGGTAAACTGTCTCGGCGTACTCAAGACGAGGTAAGCTGTCTTGGCGTGCTCAAGACGGGGTAAGCTGCCTCGAAGACCTTAGGACGAGAAGTTATGGACGACACGTGAACACTTAGAAATTTATGAAAGTCTGAAACATCGCCTCATTGTACGAGTAACCTCTAGTGACCGTTACGCATAAAAAGGGTAACTCCTAAACGGTTGAGAAAGTTATATTCGAAAAACGAACCTCCTCAAATCAAGGGGAGGTTACAAATCCGATAACCGCTCTTAAGACACTATATAAACGTTGGTTCAGACCAAGAAAAGGTACAAAAAAAAATCATTCCTAAAAAATTGGAACTTGAAAATACTTGGGAGAAAAACTGACTTTGTCATCGGAGGGTTATTGGCCGGCGACCCCGGTCACCTTTGATCACTTCTCTTTCTTTTTCAGGCTACCAAGGCAATCGTTGGCCCTATCGAACCCGAAGCATCCAGCCTACTGATTTTCTTCGCTTCATCAGTTGGCGCCGTCTGTGGGGATATATAAAAAAAATCTACTGAAGAAAACAAATTTCGTTTTTGTTTCGTTCTTTTGATCATTCTTTGTTCCTAGACAAAAGGCTGAATGGTTCGGACAAGATCAAGGGCTACCAGCCCAGGCCACCAGGAAAGTAGGGATGCCTCTAGTAATCCCTACCGCGGTCACCAGTCAGCGCCTGCCGCGCAGCTGTCGTCCCTTCAACAAATGCAGTCCATGGCTGCTGCTATGGCGAAACTGACCCGCCAAAACCAGGAGTTGAATCGGGAGATCAACATGAGGAGGCAGCACCGTGAAGGACATACAGAAGGACGACCTCCGGGTTAGGAAGGTAGAGGGGAAAATGCTGAGTCCGAGGATCAGACAAGGGGTACTACTTCAAGAAGGGTGCCACATTTGGAGAAAGAAATGGACCAGATGAGAAAAGCCATGGAAGAAATGAAGGAGAATATGAGGCGGGCGAATCCCGTGGAAGACTTGGTTCACCGAACGGATTCCCCATTTACGGCTTCCATCAACAGTCATCCCCTACCCCCTAAATTCAAGATGCCTTCCTTGGATTCATACGATGGAAACCGTGATCCATGTGACCACATTGCAACCTTTAAGACAACCATGCACCTTCAGGGAGTTCCAGATGAGATTATGTGCAGAGCGTTCCCTACTACGCTGAAGGGGCCAGCGAGGGTGTGGTTCAGCAAAATACCCCCAAACTCTGTTGGATCGTTCGAAGAGTTAAGTAAAATGTTCGTTAATAACTTCATTGGAGGACAACGCCACAAGCGTTCTTCTTCCAGTTTGTTAACAATTGAGCAAGGGGATAACGAGAGTCTAAGATCCTTCATTACCCGTTTCAACAAGGAAGCCTTGACGGTGGATGAAATGGACGATAAGTTGCTGTTGGCCGCTTTCCATAATGGAGTCAATTCTGATTTGTTCATTCATAAGTTGTACGAGCAAGAACCTCAAACTATGGCAGAACTCGTCCATTCAGCCCAGAATTTCATGAACGCTGAAGACGCAATAATAGCCAAGAAGAGGAAAAGGTCAGAACGTTCTGAGGCTGGTCACCAACGACATTCAGACCAAGCTCCTCATCCAAAGAATGCTCAAGTAGGTGATAAAAGGGATAGGGAAGGTAAAAAGGCAAGTTCATCCTCAAGAAGTCAGCAGTACACCCCCTTGAATACTCCGCTAGAGCAGATCCTTATGCAAATCAAGGATGAACCGTCCTTGAAATGGCCAGAAAAAATGAAGGGAGATCCTAACAAGCGTAATAGGAACAAGTATTGTCGCTTTCACAGGGACCATGGGCATGACACGGACGAGTGTTTTGATCTGAAACAGCAGGTAGAGAACCTCATCAATCGGGGAAAGTTGAAAAATTTCCTTGGACGAGACCACAAGGACGAGAAGCTGAAGGCCAAAGGGGAAGAGTCTTCACGACCTCCCCTAGGAGAAATAAGGGTGATCATAGGGGGAACCTCAGCAGCGCAGTCATCCAAATCCAGAAAGACGTACTTGAAGGTGGTTCAGAACGTCCAGCTGTCAGGGCGATCTCCACGGACGAGGGAAGCTGACGAGCAAGCCATCACGTTCACGGACGAGGATGCTGGAAGAGTTTATCACCCCCACGATGATGCGATCGTCATTACTTTACTCATTGCCGACTATACGACCAGAAGGGTATTGATAGATAATGAAAGCTCGGCGGACATTCTTTATTACCCTGCGTTCCAGCAAATGAGGCTAGGACGAGACCAGCTTCGCCCAGTAAATTCTCCCCTGGTAGGATTTGGGGGAATGAAAGTACAACCAGTGGGCACCGTCACACTGCCCGTAGTGATTGGAACATACCCACAGCAAATAACCAGAGAGGTAAACTTCCTCGTAGTTGATTGTTCATCATCATACAACGCTATTATCGGAAGACCTACTTTGAATGGCTGGAAGGCAGTAACATCTACCTACCATTTGTCCATCAAGTTCCCAACTGAACACGGCGTGGGTCAAGTGCAAGGAGATCAGTTAGCTACTAGAGAATGCTACCTAGCTTTGTTGGCTATGGACGAGCATATACAGACGATGAGCATAGACGAGGGCGCTGGAAGAATCACAGCGGAGCCTGTTGAGGTGTTAGAAGATGTCCCCTTAGACGACAGTAGAGCTGAGAAGTTTACTAGGATAGGGGCAAGCATGGAGGAAGAGGCGAAAAATGCGCTGGTCTAGTTTTTGAAGAGAAGCCTTGATGTTTTCGCATGGAATCATGAAGACATGCTTGGGATTGATCCAAGTGTTATTACCCATCATCTGAATGTAAGTCCCTCGTCCAAACCCATACGTCAGAAGAAGAGGGTATTTGCTCCTGAGCGAGACAACGCCATCAAAGAAGAAGTACAGAAGTTGATTGCGGCGGAGTTCATTAGGGAAGTGTACTACCCGGACTAGTTGGCGAATGTAGTCATGGTAAAGAAGGCCAATGGTAAGTGGCGAATGTGTGTAGACTTTACTGACTTAAACAAAGCTTGCCCGAAGGACAGTTATCCGCTCCCACGCATCGATCAGCTGGTAGATTCGACGGCTGGTCACAGGTTGCTAAGCTTCATGGACGCTTTTTCAGGCTACAACCAAATAAAGATGGACGAGGCTGACCAAGAGAAGACTTCATTTGTCACTAGCCAAGGCTTGTTTTGCTACAAGGTAATGCCTTTCGGTCTGAAGAACGCAGGGGCAACTTACCAGAGGTTGGTGAACCAAATGTTTCGTCCTCAAATTGGTAGAAATGTAGAGGTCTATGTTGATGATATGCTGGTGAAAAGTTTGGATGAGGGAAGACACTTGGACGACCTTCAGGAGACCTTCGATACACTACGACGGTACAACATGAAACTTAATCCAAGTAAGTGTGCCTTTGGGGTATCATCAGGGAAGTTTTTGGGTTTCATGGTTTCACATAGAGGCATAGAAGCAAATCCAGATAAGATCAAAGCAATACTCAAAATGGAACCGCCGAAAAACATCAAAGAAGTACAGTCCCTGACTGGACGAGTTGCCGCCCTCAACAGATTTGTGTCGAAAGCTACTGATAAGTGTTTACCGTTCTTTAAAGTCCTCAGGAAAGCGTTCGAATGGACGGACGAGTGTCAAAGGGCTTTCCAAGATTTGAAAACTTACCTCACAAAGGCACCGTTGCTGAGTCCATCCGTACCAGGCGAAGAGCTGTATTTGTATTTGGCAATATCCCCACATGCCGTAAGTTCCGCACTGGTCAGGGAAGAAGAACGAGTGCAGAAACCGGTATACTATACTAGTCGGGCACTTAGAGGAGCGGAGGGACAGTATCCGATGATGGAAAAGTTAGCCTTTGCCTTGGTTACGGCTTCAAGGAAACTGAGACATTACTTCCAAGCTCACATCATCATCGTCTTGACGGATCATCCCCTGAAGAAAGCAATGAGCAAATTGGAAGCTACAGGACGGCTAGTCCAATGGGCGGTGGAACTTAGTGAATTTGATGTCAAGTATCAACCAAGAAATGCAGTTAAGGCGCAGGTGCTGGCGGACTTCATTGCGGAGTTTACTCCAAGACAAGACGAGCTGGTCAAAGACGAACGAACAAGAAGGTGGATTATCAACGTGGATGGATCATCTACGATGTATGCAGGAGGGATTGGAGTCATACTTCAGTCCCCCGAGGGTGATAAGTTGGAGTATACAGCCCGCCTGTAGTACCAAACAACCAACAATGAAGCTGAATACGAAGCACTTCTCAAAGGGCTGGAATTGGCTAAGTCCTTAGGAGCGAAGTCAGTAATAGTCAGAGGAGATTCTCAGCTAGTCATCAACCAGGTAAATGGAATGTGTGATGCCAAGGAAGAACGAATGAAGAAATACCTCAGCAAAGTGAGGAGGCTTGTGCAAAAGTTTTTAGAAGTGAGTTTTGTTCAACTCCCGAGGGAAGAAAACATGGAAGCAGATGCGCTGGCGCGGGCAGCGTCGGCAGGAGGAGTCATGGACGAGTATGGCCAAGTCCAATACATGCCGAGCATAGACCTCCCGGAAATACAGCAAATTGAAGGAGAAGAAAATTGGATGAGTCCAATTGTACTCTATCTACAAGACGGGAAGCTTCCAGAAGACAAGAACGAAGCTAGGAAACTTAGAGTTAAGGCTGCCAAGTACGTCCTTATAAATGAAGTACTTTACAAGCGAGGCTTATCTCAACCCTACCTAAGGTGCCTAGCTCCAGACGAAGCAAATTATGTTCTGAGGGAAGTTCATGAAGGAGCATGTGGAAATCACTCGGGGGCAAGGTCCCTCGTCCATAAGGTCATTCGCGCCGGCTACTACTGGCCCACGGTTCAGGCAGACGCTAAGGCTTATGTCAAGGTATGCGACCAATGTCAGCGCTACAGCAACGTCCCTAGGCAACCGTCGGAGTACCAGACCCCGATGATGGCCCCCTGGCCCTTTGCGCAATGGGGACTTGATATCCTCGGTCATTTCCTTCCGGGAACCAGACAAATGAAGTTTTTGGTAGTAGGGATTGACTATTTTACCAAGTGGGTGGAGGCTGAACCTCTTGCAAAAATTACACAGCAAAACGTCAAGAATTTTGTTTGGAAGAATATTCTGTGTAGGTTCGGAGTACCGAGGGTGCTAGTATCGGACAATGGACGACAATTTGACAACGCACCGTTCAGGGACTTCTGTGAGCATTTTGGAATCAGAAATCATTACTCCTCACCCTCCTACCCGCAGGCAAATGGACAAGCAGAGGTAGCAAACCGATCCTTGCTAAAAATCATCAAGACTCGGCTACAGGGGGCAAAGGGGATATGGCCAGACGAGTTACCAGGCGTTCTTTGGGCCTACAGAACCACTGTGAGAACCCCGACAGGAGAAACTCTCTTCAAGTTAGCTTATGGAAGTGAAGCGGTCATACCAGCAGAAGTTCATATGGCTAACCATCGAGTGATGAAGTATCAGGAGAAGGAAAATGAAGAATTGCTTCGTCTTGACCTTGACCTTATTGATGAGGTAAGGATGGATGCGGAGCAAAGGACAGCAAGGTACAAGAACCTTATGGCCAGACAGCATGATGCCATTGTGAAACCCAGGCGCTTCAGCATAGGGGACCTCGTTCTCAAGAGAGTATCCTTGGCAACTAGGGACCCAGCTCATGGAAAATTGGGACCCAATTGGGAGGGACCATACAGGGTAGTCAACTGCAAAAGACAGGGATCATATTACCTGGAAGCTCTGGACGGACGAAAGCTAGAGCATCCTTGGAACGTGGAGCACCTGAGAAGATACTACCAATGAGCTTGGACGAGGTTGACCAAGGACGAGGTTGCTATCATGGACGACTATACTACTATGTTTAATATCTACTAATGTTCTTACTACTGCTATGGTGTGTACTAAGAATAAAGGTGCTTAGTTCGTAAACTTTTGCACCGTCTACAGACAAGTTTGTTAAGAACAAGGTTGTGTATTTTGAGTATTCCCATAATGCACTAGCTTCCAAGCAGGTGCTATGTTTGTGAACAATGCTTATATAATATGGTTTGGATTTTGAATGTATTTTATGCGTAAAATCTAACTCCCGTGGTAAAACCCATGAAGGGGGGAAACCTTAAGACGAATGAAAAATCCTTGGACGCAGGGATTTAACATTCACAAGCTTTCCTCAAGACGAGGATAAAAGCGTAAAATAAGCCAAGGCACAAAAATTACAAGTCCATGGACGAGCATCTGAACAAGATGCTCTAGGACAGGTCAAACGCTGAAAAACGTCCTTGATAAAAGGCCAAAGAAAGGCTTACGGACGAAGCCAAAAATAAGCTATGGACGAGGCAACTAGGCCGAAACCAATGGACGAATCAAATAGGTCAGACCTATGAACGAAAAGTGGTCACTAAATCGTCTATAGAAGAACAAAAGGATAGAGCAGAAATCCATAAGCAAAATATATGGACGAGCCTTTAATACTTAAGAAAATATGCAAATTTCAAAATCGCAAGTCATAAAGGGAAAGCACGTCCATACAAACAAATAATGGATAAGAAGACATTCATTGAATTAAAATAAAAGGGTAGACGTCCATCGTCCAAAAACCCTTATACAAGTTAAGCCTTAAAGACAAATTGTTAATACGCTCGACTATAATACTCTAGACGAGACAATTGTACTCAAATACATTTGAATAAAAAAAAAAAAAAAAAAAAAAAGGGGCAAAGCAAATTACATCAAAAACAACAAAAACTTAGACGGATGGAGGGTTGGCGTCTGGCTCATCCTGAGGTGGCAGGGTGGTAGCGTCATCGTCCACATTGATGTCCTCTGAGCTAGTCTGGACGAGAGAACTTGTGGACGCTCCACCAAGGTTGAGCTTTATGGAGCTGAAGTCCACTTCTGGGAATTTTTCTAAGGCGTCCATTCTGAAATCTTCAAAGCCAGCCGCATAGTTGGCGTCCATTGAATCAGTGAATTCTTTGGACGCCTTAAACTCAGCGACGGCATCCTCCTTAGCCTTCTCCAGAATAATTTCTAACTCATCGTGCCTCCTTTGAAGGAAGGAAAGACGGTCGTCTTTTTGTTGGACTTCATTCTCCAGCTCAGCAACGCGTTTCTTCAAGTTCTCAGCCTCGTCCTTGGACTTAGCTGCCACCTCTGCCCACCTCTTAGTCTCGTCTCTCCCTTTCTGGACAGTTTTCTCTAGCAGCACCCTCGTCTTGTCCAGTTTAGTTGCTTGCCTGGACGCTGCAATGAACTTGGACATTGCCTGCATAACACAACTTCATTAGAATGCATGCATAAGCTAATTACAAAGACGAGACAAAAATATGAAAGTTACCTTAAAAAGATCATGAACGCCAGAGCGCTCAAAATCCTTCAACGACATGTTGTAGCACGCCGTTATGTCCTCGTCCGTCACAGCCTTCTCAAACTTCTCCCAGGCCAAGTTCTCGTCCTCAAGAAGATTGTGAGGAACTTGGAAGGGAGTTTGAGATGAGGTGGGGACTGTAGACGGAATGGGCGGAGAGAGCTCTGGTTCAACGTCCAACACTTGAACAGAAGGGCTAGGAGAGACGAGGGAGCCACGTTCCTTGGCTTGGACGTCTTGAGACTTGGACGGCTTGAGCTTAGCCTTCTTCTCCCTACGCCTACTTGGGAGGTTTCCCAAGTCAACGCCAAGGGAGAGGCTCTTCCTCTTCTCGCCAGAGGCTGGACGAGGGTTGGATTTCACCCCAGGCCTATTCTCCTCGTCCATCGTGTCCTTGCCTTTATTTTGTTTCATTGTAGCCATTCCTGCAGATAAAGACGTCAGTGAAAAAAAAAAAAAAAAAGAGACGAGGGTGAGGACGACTTACGCCTGCTTACAGTAACTTCGTGTGCTATTGCTTCGTCCGAAGGGTCAGGACCTAGACCCCAAGTGGCAAGACACCTCAGGGTAACCAAAAAGTGGAAGGTCCTGTCACTGTAGAGACGAGCTTTTTGGACACGTTCCAATTGGAGACTATTCAAGTGAGGTCGTCTAACACCTTCAAAACAAAACACACAAAAGCACGTTAGACGACCATTAACAAGGACGAGTACAACAAACAGCAAGAAATGCATACCTTCAGGACGAAGGTTCCCTATGTCTCCTGTATAGGGAGGAAATGGATCTTGGGCTATTTCACTAGGACGACCAGCCCAGCAACCAGAGACGAAGAAAAACTCCGTCTTCCAGTTTCTGTCTGACGTAACTAGTGACTTAATTAATCTACAATTTGTCCCTCTGGCTGTAAATTGATAAAAGCCAAGGGACTGGTTAATTTCGGAGGGTTTATAGCAATAGAGGAACTCGTCCACGGAAAGAGGACGGTTCCCCTCAAACACCTCCCTCCACAAAACTTGCATAGCTACTATTAGACGCCATGCATTGGGGTTAAGTTGGCAAATACCTATACCTAACCTAGTGAGTAACTCCCTAGCGAAGGCATTTAGAGGCAACCTCAAACCTCCTAGGAGGTAAGCCTCATAAATACCCACGCCAAAACGGGGTTGACAACACCATTCCCCACGGACGGGTATCCTAGGGTTTAAACTATCAGGGATTTGGTATCTAGCCATGAGAAGCTCTAATTTTCTCTCGTCTGTCTTAGAACCAACCCCTATAGTACAAGTATAAACGACCTCCTCCTCCTCGTCTTGAGCAGAAGACGAGGGAGCACTTGTGCCAGCCCTAGAACCAGACTTGACCCTCGTCCTATGTTGTTCTCTAAACACCTCGGGAGGAACCCCTAGAACACCAGACGTGTACTCGTCTGTAGTGTTCCCATCGCTACTACTATTACTACTAGAACTATCGCTAGAGCCACTAAAGCTACTAGGATCTTGGTACTCGTCTATGGCTTTGACTGTACTATCGCTAGACGAGGAAATTACTAACTCGGACATTTTTAATGAAGAAGCTTAAAATCTAAGGACGAGGATTGAAGAAAATACCTGGATCTAGACGAGAAGACTATAGACGTAAGAAGCTTCTAGACGAGGCTCTAAGACGAGGGAGTTCGAAGAAGAAAATTTGAGAAAATGAGGAGGGTAGTGGAGGAATTGCACTATTTATAGGCATTGACCCCAGTACACGAAACGACGCGGCCAGCTAGAAAACGACAAATGGCACGTCCCTCGAAAAACGAGCTGACATGATTGGTCTCCAATTAAATCATGACACGTGGCACCTACGACAGCTGGCATAGGGACACCTGTCCAAACAACGACATTAGTAAATATAAGGCCTAGACGACCCATGGACAAGGGGGCAACTGATGTGGTATGATAAAATACAACTCCAATTGTCCATGGAGATCGTCCAGAACGGGCAGCGTGCTCAAGACGAGGTAAACTGTCTCAGCGTGCTCAAGACGAGGTAAACTGTCTCAGCGTGCTCAAGATGAGGTAAACTGTCTCAGCATGCTCAAGACGAGGTAAACGTCTCAGAATGCTCAAGACGAGGTAAACTGTCTCAGCGTACTCAAGACGAGGTAAGCTGTCTTGGCGTGCTCAAGACGGGGTAAGCTGCCTCAAAGACTTTAGGACGAGAAGTTATGGACGACACGTGAACACTTAGAAATTTATGAAAGTCTGAAACATCTCCTCATTGTACGAGTAACCTCCAGTGACCGTTACGCATAAAAAGGGTAACTCCTAAACGGTTGAGAAAGTTATATTCGAAAAACGAACCTCCTCAAATCAAGGGGAAGTTACAAATCCGATAACCGCTCTTAAGACACTATATAAACGTTGGTTCAGACCAAGAAAAGGTACAAAAAAAAAAAATCATTCCTAAAAAATTGGAACTTGAAAATACTTGGGAGAAAAACTGACTTTGTCATCGGAGGGTTATTGGCCGGCGACCCCGGTCACCTTTGATCACTTCTCTTTCTTTTTCAGGCTACCAAGGCAATCGTTGGCCCTATCGAACCCGAAGCATCCAGCCTACTGATTTTCTTCGCTTCATCACATTCCATTTAGTGCTCCATATTTCGTGCTATTAAAATCAATAACTTTTTTTTTAATTACAAATTTCAAGTTATTGAACTTTGTTATAAACACCAAAAAATGACAATTGAGTTATATGACTCTCTACAATTATATTATTGATTTAATTGGTAATGATTACCGCACAACTGCTATTGCACACTACGCATGTTGCCACGTTATTTGAAATAGTGTTTTAGTTAAAGGGTCATGCTAACGAGTGCCCTTAGGGCAATGGTTAATAATCTATTTTAGGACAGTTTTAACACCACTTTTATGGAAAATAGAAAAAGCTGTCAAAACATTAATTGATTTTTTTTCTTCATAAAAACTTTCTTTAAATGAATTCTTAACGAATGCCCTCAGCATCTCCCTTTAGTTGAAATTGTGTTTCACCATTTTACAATTTTAATTGAAATCTTCATGATTTCAAAGAACATATGTGTTGAGTGTGTAATAATGAATGTGTAACAAAATTTTCTCTAATAATTATATGACTTGTTTTAATAATTTAATGAGTGAGATTTGCTTACTTTAATGGATTGGATAGATTCCTTATTTCCTTGCATGCAGAGATATATGTAAAGATGGAAATTAATCGAATAATTGCTATACGATTATTAAGGAATTAATTAATTGAATTATAATCCAAATAGGAACAAGAACAACTCCCCGTCTTTCTGCAAAAATTGAGATATTAATATTATTGGTAATGGCATTGGTGGTTAAGAAGTAAAAATAGAAGAGAAAATTTCGTGTCTCCCAAAAAAAAAAAAAAAAAAAGTTAACGTGAACGAGGGTATTATCGTCCAACAAAATAGTAAATGAGCAAGGAGGGATAGCGGTGGGAATTGCAAGAAAGATTTTGAAATTGGAGGGTATTTACAAACTACAAAAACATTACATTACATTTTGAATACAATCTCTACTGTCTGTCTCTGTGTCTGTGTCTACTCTTTTAAAAAAGGAAACCTAAATAAGACAGCCAATAACAGAGAGCACTGTATCACAAATCCCACAAATACAATTCACCAAACCAAATTGGTTGGTTTTTGATTCATAAAAGTAAAACCATTTCTTCTCATTCTGTTTCTACATTTAATCAAGAAGATAAAGATGAACGACAAGAAAGATCCTTATAGGTACTCTCTTTTATTCTTCTTAGTCTCTTACTACTACATTTTTTTGTGCTCTTTCTGATTCATGAATGTCATGCTATTCTAAAATAGAATTGTGATTTGTGAGATACCCATTTGCTATTTTGACTTCTAACTTCCTCTGCTTTAGTTGATTTATGTTTCTTGTTTGGTAAAGAGGAAAATTTTGAATTGCTGCATTTTTTTAGTGATAGAGAATATGCCCTTTCGTTTTCTGCATTTTTTTTTTTTTTTTTAATTTTGGATTTGGATACGCAGAATTGTAGTTTCATAATAGTAACTTTTTATTTTTTTGGGTTTCAAGATCTGTTTCTGAGGTACTCAATTGCTTTTTTCTCAAAGAATTATATGGATAGAAAAGTTATAGAATCCCAACTCAAAATATAGTGAGCCCATATCTTATAGAAACCATTCAAAGATTTCATCTTTCAGACATTTTCACAACTTTCTTGAATTTCTTTTTAGGTCTACAATGGGTAGGAATCTTAGCCCAAAACTACAGCGTGAGTTGGAAAATCTTCAAAAAGATGCTGATAGTCGTAAATCAGCAATGAAGGCGCTGAAGTGTTATGTGAAAGACCTGGATTCCAAGTCAATTCCACTTTTTCTTGCACAAGTTTCTGAGACTAAGGGCACCGGTTCTTTGTCTGGGGAGTGTACAATTTCACTCTATGAAGTTCTTGCTCGCGTTCATGGTGTCAAAATTGTTCCTTTGATAGACAGCATCATGACATGCATAATCTCCACCTTGGCTTCGAGTGCAGGGTCTTTTCCCCTTCAACAGGCTTGTTCAAAGGTGGTTCCTGCAATTGCGCGATATGGAATTGACCCAACTACCCCAGAAGACAAAAAGAGGCATATAATTCATTCTCTTTGTAAGCCTCTTTCGGATTCTCTATTGGGTTCTCAAGAGTGCCTCACTTCTGGGGCTGCCCTTTGCTTAAAGGCTCTTGTGGACTCGGATAATTGGAGGTTTGCTTCAGATGAGATGGTTAATAAGGTGTGTCAAAATGTTGCTGCTGCTTTGGAAGAGAAGTCTACTCAGTCCAATTCTCATATGGGTTTGGTGATGGCTTTAGCAAAGCGTAATGGTTTAATTGTTGAAGCATATGCAAGATTGTTAATACGGTCTGGATTGCAGATATTGAATTCTGGTGTTTCAGAGGGAAATTCTCAGAAACGATTGTTGGCCATTCAAATGGTGAATTTCTTGATGAAGAATTTGGATTCCAGGAGCATATTCTCTGAGCTTGAGTTGATAATTGAGGAGATGGAGAATTGCAAGGATGATAAGATGGCTTATGTTAGAGGTGCTGCTTTTGAAGCTTTGCAAACTGCAAGGAAAATAACTCCCACAAAAGGGTCAAATTTTGAGAGTACTCCTGGCTCAATCACTGGGTCAAATTTTAGTAGGAGAGAGCATAGTAGGAGAAATTTATGGAATGCTGGTGATAGATCTCCATCTCCATCGCCTGAATCACAGACTATTGATTCCTTTCTTGGATATGAGTCATGGGTTGAGTCGCCCATTTCAATGAGGCAGGTTTCTCAAAATTCAGATTATGATCGTAGGAGTGTAAACCGGAAGCTTTGGAGCTATGAGAATGGAGGGGTTGATGTGTCTCTCAAGGATGGTTTGTTTTCAGAGGTTCAGGGAAGTTTCATGTGTAATACACACTCTGGGAATGATGAATATGGTTGTAATCAAGGAGATTACACAGAGGAATTTGCAGGGTTCTGCAACCGAAATCCTAGAAATGGAATGTCGAGAAGTGCTACAACTAGTCCCCTGGTATGTTGCTCATGCATATTATCATGTTTTATTGTTTGATTTTGTTTCAATTTTGAATAAGAAATTGTAGTTTACGGTTTTTTGGCAAAGTGAAATTGAAGTTATAGGAGCTGTCATGTTTGGTTTTTTAAGTATAATTCAAAAGTTAAACTAAAAGGAGATAAATAGTTTCTTGCCAAATTTTAAATAATAACTCACAAATTGCGGTGACTAAGATTTTAGTATGGATGGAAAACTTCTCAAATTTCTGGTTCTATCATGTGCAACTTATTCAAGCCGTCCTATCTGCTTTCCTAAGGAGAAGAAGGAGAGAAAAAAAATTAACTACACCACAATTGTTTTTTTTTTGAAACTTTGTTTTTTATATGAACTTGAGTTCCAACTGATCGAGCCTGCCAATGTTTGTAAATTTTTGTGATTCTGTCCTCTATTCTGCTCCTAGTTGTAACTCTCATTTCACCAAAGCTGTGATTCTAGTAGTTTAATTCTATTTTCTGTGTAGTACTGATCTTGACGAGTAGAGGCCACTTCCTTTTTTTTTGTGCTTCAGAGGTCACGCACCCAGATTAATGTTGACAACATCAGGATCTGTAAGACTCCAAGGAAGCTCATTTGCTCTCTTCAGGATCCAAATAATGGGAACTCAGACTTTTCTGAGAAACAAGCCAGAAGGTTCAAAAGTCTATCCTCAAGCAACATTGAGTGGACCCCAACAAGCAAATATGACCAGAATGGTTTTTCACATGTTGTGAACTATAATGACAAAGAAAATGGAGGTTTATATGCCACTGGTGAGCAGTTCCAAGGCAACCGTGAATCCGTTTCATCAACTGATGATGTTCTTGCTGATACTGATTTGCAAGCGTCCCATGAGGCGGTTCCTGAATTTAAAACTGGAACTCAAAAATCTGGCATTCGGAAGGCTCGTCAAAAGACTGCTATGAAATTCATTTGTGGCCTCTTTTTTGTTTTACTTGCAGTATTTACTACACTACTTTGGAACAAGGATCAGGATGAAGGCTACTATCTTGTACCAACTTAATGTGCTCATAATGATGTATATTTTTGATTTGATAATGTAGTAAATCAGGTTTATGACTAATGGTGAAAATCTTTCTCAAAATTGGGTTTTCACTGGAGGGTTTCTATGCAAAATCTGTAACAGTATTAAGACTCATCCAAATCTTCGTATTGGACGTTCAATGTGCTTTATAGAAGTAAGAGCTTTGAGTTCTTGAGAAAGATTGTTTGTTCCTTTGCTTGATTGCTTTAACTTCTGCTCTAACATCTTTTAAAATGTTTGGTGGAATTTAATTGCTTGCCTGAAATGTTGGCTGCAATCTAATCAGTAAGTTCTTGTGATCAAAACTAATATTGATTTGTCAAGTGTTTTTTCAGAATGTGTTCTCTGCCAAAAAGGGCATTTGAAATTATTTATAAAGAAAGTAGAAGACAACTAAATCATTCTTTTGCTTGGTTGATGGCTACCAGAATCTTTTTATTTCCACTCCCAAATAGTAACCTACAAAATATTCTTAATTTTCTTTTTCAAGATGTTGCATTTTTTTTCTAGTCAACCAAATAGTACACACAATTGGAGCATCTTACATCAACTTGATTTGCAGCGGCTTACATTTTTGTACTAAAAAAGGCCCAAGTCTTGTACAGACGCACTCTTCATATTGCCTGCAAATAAGATAAAAACAATGGCATGCTTTTATATAATTAGAGATTTGGGTTATGTAAATGCTGCAGACCTCTCCATACTTCTTCAGGACCTAGGATGATAGGTTTGAGCAAGGCTGACTGGCCAACACATACATAAGAATATGTGCTGTAGTATTCATGTCTTGAGCCAGGACTGAACATGTATAGTTCATCAAATCCTTCCCTCCCTACTCCCACTGAGTTTCTTTTACCCTGTTCCATAATAGAGATCAGACAATCAGAAAGGAAACAAAAGAAAATGGTCAATATCTTTAGGATTGAATCCTCTCATGAGTTCAGGTAAGTGGCACTTGAGAAGCATTTTTATTTATGTTTGATTAATGTACTTAATTTTACAAAATGGATAAATGGAGCCTTATTTTAATTCAGTCCCATTAATTAGTAAATGCATAACACAAACGGGTAGTACATATTCTTTAAAAATAATGGACACAAAAAATCACCTAGTTGCATGACTAAATGTGGAAAAACAATGCTGGAGTTAGGGTTCTCAGGATGACTTGAATTTCGGCCTGTGGCATGAGTACATAGTTCACCAACTATGGTGGTGTCCTTATCAATAGTGTACAAAATGTAAATCATGTGCAAGCACAGAGCAGGGAAATTGAGATACTCCTAATAAGATTTGATAGCATTTGATCCCCCTTCTTGAAAAGACTTGGTTACAGAAACATAGCTCTCCAGAGAACAAAGTTGTGTGACTTGGTTCTAGAGGTGTAAGACACATGAATTGCTCTGTTAAATGCAATTGTTCGCAGTGTAAGTACCACTTTTGCAGCAAATTAAATGGAGATGTTAGAATTTGGTTATTAGAAGAAAATTACCCTGTCAATTATTGTGAAATACCGAGGCGCACTGGTGTATATCCGACTCATTTGTTCTTTTAAATGCTTGTAGTTGTCATCTTCTTCACCCTCCATTTCTTCTTCACTTTCTCTTGGGCTGCTTTCTGCATCATCAGCTGTGTTTTGATTTCTTGCTCCCCAACCAGACGAAAGGCCTTTCAGTGTCATTTGACCCAAAATTTGGCCCAAGCCAAATTCTTTTTTCTGGCCAAAGTCCGGCGGAACTAAAGCAAAGTTTGTTAATAATGGTGACCTGTTGAAGAAGTCCGATCCTTCTAATCCGAGTGCATAAGTTGCATCTGGCGTGCTCACTACCAAATGGCTTACAATGGACCCCGTCAGTTGGAGCAATGAAGAAGATTTGGAATTTGAGACTACAAGCTCTGAGCTTAACATATCTTTTTTGAGAGTCACAATGTATTTTACTTCAATATTATTCTCCAAGTCCCTATCTATCAGTTCTACCTGCATTTTACAAGTTCATACTTCATACGTTTCACCAAGTACTTATAAGTTATATCTACAAGACTAAATCACGAACCAAACAAAGATATACATTATGACAATTTGACCATCTATAACTATTAACTAATTCTAAAAAATCTGAAATACATTGTTGATCTTTGAAGTTTTAATCCATGAACTATTTTAGTCTCTCATGTTTTAAGTGGTTGCTTTTAGTCCTTAATTTGATGACAAGGCCTAATTAAAAAATGACATGTCATTATTCCATTAGACATTGGACTAAAGTGATCTCTTTAAATTTGTTTGAAACTAAAAGCGATCACTTCAAATATCAGGGATTAAATCACTCATGAACTAATGTACAGGCACTAACTATTATTGACGCCTTCTAAAAATACATAATAATCATTTGAACCAAATTCGCTAACCATCTATGATCTATTCTATCCCGTTCAACAAAGAGGGGTTACATCTTTCAATAAATTTATAGGCTAACATTCCTTTATCTTGATTATAAAATAGTTTCAAAATAGGTCGATATAAAGTTTGATTTCCTAGAGTTCAATGTTTAGTGTTTGATTAAAAGAAAGTTTCATAGCCTAAAAAATTATACACGGACCTGAATGGATTCTTGAGCATCGCCTCTTATACTACGAAGAGCCCAATTACATGGAGACCAAGAAACTTCGCCATCACCATCACTGGAACAATTTAAGGCTAAAGACACCCCTCCTTGAATGACAGCACCACCATTCTCATCCTCAGAGACTGATGTGTGCAGCAACTCCACCTTGCCTCCATGCCACATGGGAGCTTTGTATGATGAAATTAAGCCACTTGGTAGCATCAAGTTGACTGTGCTTCCGTTTTCGAGTCCCATCTTGGCAACACAGCTATCACCAATACCTTCAAAGGTGACACCATGTCCACTGAATTCTTCCTCCAAGTAGTCCACATTAATGGGTTGGTATGGGATTGAAGCCACCGATGGTAGTGGGAATTCTCTATTGCTATTGCAGTACTGACTAAAATTGCATGGAAGATAAGTGTGGGAAGAAAACAAATGTTTAGCAGGTGGTTTAGTGGATATGGGAATGAAATAATTGGGAGAGAATAGTGAAAGTGAATTGCAACCCATGCTCATGCTTCTTTTCAACTTCAAGTCTTTTCCTTGACAATTTTATTAGGCGTTTCCATTGTTGATAATGTATAGCATTTTCTTCTTTAGATATTATGGACAGAATGAATCAAAAAAAGATATTATAGAGAGAAAGAAAGTGGGGTCGACTTATCCCTATTGGCTTGAGTTTAAAAACAATGCCTTAAGTTTGCAAATGGATAATGGGACAAATGTTATTGGTTACGTTTTTTTTTTTTTGCTTTTTTCCCCTTCTTTTTAGTTTTTAGTCAAATGCTGGAATAACCTCTTAATTCCACATATCCTTATTTAAAAAAGAGATTTTATAGATATTACAAAATTTACTGTATAGTTTTTATTATTACTAGCCGCGAACCCGCGCGTTGCGCATAATAATTATTTTTATGGTGGTTTTATTAAAAAGTGAAAGAGAAAGAATGATATTAATGTAGAGGGTAGTGGAGAGATGAAAAGGTAAGGGAGGGAGAAAGATTGAAGTAGTAGTGGGGAGATGAAATGGTAAGCAAGAGAGAAAAGTTGGAGAAGTGTAAATATTAAAAAAACAAATGTTAAAAACAATTATAGGAAAATTGGAAAGAAAAAAGAAAAAAAGAAAAAAAATCTAAAACTTGAAAGGCTTCAACGTTTTTTTTTTTTTTTTTTTTCCTTGAAGCTGAAAAGGTTCACACAAAACCCTAAAACTGAACCAAAAAGGTTTTGGGTTGGGCTTGATAGTGGAACTAAATAAATAAGAGGTAGGCTGGATTAATTATACAGATTTATTATAGGGTGATAGTAGATGTAAATAAATAAGTAGTGGGCTGGATTTATTAAAGGGTGATAGTGAAAGTAAATAAATAAGTAGTGGGCTACATTTATAGGGTTGAAAATTGTAAAAACCATTTTAAAATTGTAGGACAAATTATATATATATTTTTAAAATGATGTGGCAGCTAATGTGGCGCAACGTGACAGCAGTAGCATTAAACGCTACGTTGCAGCTTTTAGTAATATATAGATTATAATAATAATAACTAATTGCTAACCCGTGCAATACACGGGAATTTATCTATTTGTGAGATAGACTAAAATAATTTTATAAAATCTTAAATTGATTAAAAAATTATATCATTACATGATTTGCTCTTGTATGATTTCAATTCTTATTACAATTTAATAAGAAGCCATGACTTACAAAAAATTTGTCACACAATTTTGGATACTGCAAAATATAACTCAAAAATCTAGATATTAAACTTCTAAAAGACCAAAAAATATTAAAGAATCAAATGATTTACTACTTAGAAATTATTGAAACAAAACAAAATATATATGACTAAAATATAGAAAAATATAAGAAAAAGATTGGGTTACATTCAAAAGAATAATTCATGGCTATAAGTTTACATCCTATCATAAAATATCACGTTAGCGAAGTAGATAGATGATGATGATGATGATAATAATAATAATAATAATAATAATAATAATAATAATAATAATAATTGTGAGGGTCCAAGGACCGAGGAGGAAGATTAAGAAACAAAGGAGATTTTAGTTAGGATGAGGGCCGAGGACGTGAGGATGTGGTTGCATGGAGAAGTGCAAAGGGTAAAGTGGTGATATACGGTAGAGAGAGTGAAAATATCGAGTTTGAGGGTAGATAGCATGTGAACTCTGCATTGAATGCTCTGTATCTAATTTCCTGGTTGTATTAAATGAGGAACACCAGCTTTATCAACTACATTGATGTGGAGGTGGCCTGAACAGTGTAAATCACAGCTTGGCAGCTTCTTTCCACCACCTTCTGCAAACAAACATACAAGTGTCAACAAAAAAAAAAATGGTTAGGTGGGAGATGACAAGAGCAAGGAGTATAAATAGGAATGAAAGAAGCTAGGAGAGAGGAGGATGAAAAACGGCATTGAGAATAGAGAGAGAAGATTTATACTTGAATGTAAAGGATTTCTCCTCGGGAAAAACCTAAGAATGAGCGTTTTTTTTTTTTTATTCTGAGTGGAATCCTTCGGACGTAGACTCCTTTTGTTGTTTTGTTTCCTTCCTACAAATTCTTTGTTTTGGGCCTTGAATTATTAGATTCATAGTAGGCTTTAGTTTTGTATATGATTTTTGGTCCTTACAATAATAATAATAATAATAATAATATCAACGTTTGAGTTTAAGTTTAAACTGAACTTATTAGAGAGATAGAGTTTTACTCATTGATAAGTTTAGATTAAACAAAAATATTTTTGGTTAAAAAAATTGATGAGTTTGAGTTTAAGTTAGACTTGTTAAAGAAATAGAGTTTCACTCCTGTAAGGACACAAATCACGCTAGACCAAAGTTACACTTTCAGACCAGCCTAACGAGCCCTAAACAATAAATTTATAGAGAATGGGCTTCTAATCTAAGTTATGGGACGGTAGATAACACAAAAGTTAGAATAAATCATAGAACACATGCGTCCTCCTCATACATGGATGAAATATTGCTTTATATATTAATGCCGAGGACAATTTTTGGTATTTCATTACAATTTCGCTCTGTAGTGTGTGTGCCTATCTTTTCTCTCCCCCCTTCTCTCTCTCTTCTTCCTTCGCCTTTTATAGACTCGCCTCTTTCTCCTCCTTCCTTCCACGTGTAGTCCAGATGTTCCTTTCTTTAGATACTTGTCTCATTATTCCTTCTTACCAAAGTCTTTAACGGTAAGTGCAAGGTTGAACTTCAATGCTCAGGCGTCATTTCCTCATTAATGCGGCCAGAGAGGTAGGTATGAGCCTTCAATACGGTGGTAGCAGCTTTATCCTTGATATTTGTCTGTTATTTCCCTTTATCCCTTATTCTCGTTTTCTCAGTTTTTGTATCTAAGGCCTTCAGTACGGATGCCCTTGAACCGCCAGATCACTCGCCTCGTGCTGCCGAGGACTTGGTCATCCTCGAACGTCATGTTTCGTGGTGTTTCGCTCATGCATGGCACTTTCTTTGTCACGTGACTTCGTAGGTGGGACGTATCACGTCCTCGGACCATTCATGCTATTGGATTGGACTTTCCACCTCGTAAGAACCTTTAGGCCGGCCCAATACACATCTTGGACCTGTTGGCACTACAACTCCTTATTAAGTTTGGACTAAATAAAAATAATTTTATTTAAATAAAATGATAGTTTTATTTAAATATTATGCTGGCATGAAAAATTGTAAGAGATTCATAGGCTTAGGTTTTATATATATTTAAATAAAATGATAATTTTATTCAAATATTGTGCTGACGTGAAAAATCGTGAGCGCTTCATAAGCTTTGGTTATATATACTAGCCTCATCACACGCGCTTCGTGCGTGCAATGAGGCTTTTTTTTTTTTTTTTTTGTTAGTGGTCTTATTTTGTGGAAAAAAAAACTGTGTTTTTTTATTTTATATATATATATAATTTCTATTTTGAAAATCTAATTTATAAGTGAATAAATCAGTTTGAAAATTAATAGGAGAGTGGTCCTATTTTTTAGACAATATTTTAGTGGGAGTTAGAGTTGCATTTTTACCGGATTATCCTTTAATTTTGTCTCTACTTAAACGTAGTGTGTAAGGTCATTTTTGAACTAAAAAATGAGGAATCCAAATAGGAAAAGCCCCTTAAATAATAGTATGTTTGTAGAAAAAAAAAAAACTATGTTTTTTTATTATATATATATATAATTTTTATTTTGAAAATCTAATTTATAAGTGAATAAATCAATTTGAAAATTAATAGTAGAGTGGTCCTATTTTTTAAACAATATTTTAGTAGAAGTTAGAGTTGCATTTTTACCGGATTATCCTTTAATTTTGTCTCTACTTAAACATAGGACTGTAGGGGCATTCTTGAACTAAAAAATGAGAAATCCAAACAGAAGAAACTCCTTAAATAGTAGTATAGATATATAATAATATTAATAATAATTCAACATCAATTTTTTTTTATAGTTGAATTTGTATTAATCACATTCATTAGCACACCAATTTGTAATTTTTTTGTAATAAAATTTGTAAAAACTCCGCTACTTCGTTTTTTAATTTTAATTTTTTTTTTTTTATAATCAAAAGATCTAGTATTTTCCTATTTATAACTAGCCTCATAACATGCACTTTGCGTGTAGAATAATTTTCTTTTTTATTTATTTATTTTTTTGGTTTAGTGTTATAAACTTATAATGTTTAAAAGTGATATATAAATAACCATTTTTTTTTTTTTTTAAAGAAAGAGATAAGGTAATGTGGAATAATTTTTAAAAATGAAATAAAGATAGTGTCCTAAGTTTTAGGTTGAATAGAAAAAATAAAGGAAAAAACCTAAAACTTCGGAAAAGTGAATTACTCTTTTAACCGTTTGTATTTTTTAATTTAAAATTATTTAACTAAATGATAGAGTTATTTTAGAGAGTTTACGAATTTGTATGAGAATATTTTAGTACGCAAAAAATTGAAAACCAAACCGAAAATCCTGTTATTAATAATATAGATAGGTGATAGATAGGACCGACAAAGTTTTACTCCAACAACTTAACCACCTTAATTTTAATCACAGCCAACAGCACATTCTAATATAACCTTCATCTAGACACAACCAAGGGCACATAACACCATGCCTATATATAACATGGTATCAAAACCACTTTTTTTGTGACCTTCACTGAAAATCAACGGTACTGAAAATCAAAAGAAACAAAAAGAATAGGAAAAAAAAAAAAAAAAAAAAAAAAAAAGCAACAGCCCAGGAAAAAAAAAAAAAAACAAAACAAAAACAACGGTACTGCCCAGTGAAAAAAAAAAAAAAAAAGGGCAACTGCCCAGAATAAAAAAAAAAAAAAAAAAAAAGGGCAACGTACTGCCCAGTGGAAAAGAAGAAAAAAAAACTAACTTAAACAATGTGCAAGTGGGTATTTTTGTTAATTAAGAAAATATTTATCCTTACTCAGTTTTCTCTCTATTTTGGAAAGAAATTTTTTTGGTGGGCCCAGAGAAAAAACACCTAAGCCCTACCATTTATTTTCCTTCCTCTCCACCCAACCAAACACACTTAAAAAAGTTTTTCTTCCTATTTTCTTTTCAAAGTTATCCCTTCTCCCCATTCCACCTAAAAACAAACACACCCTAAATTTCAAGCAACCTACTGTCCAGCCTAGTCGTTGACCACTGCCAACCACTATTGTCCAGTCATTTATGGCCCTTGTTTTTCTCCGAACATGGCATTTCTCACTCCGGTGTAGAATTCCAATTTTTGGGTCTATTTTCCTATTTGAGGCTCCCAAGTTACATAACTTGACCATCACTCATTCTTTTTGGGTGCAGTTTAGAGTGTAAGCATCCTCTCTAGCCATGGTGTTCACCCTTTGGTCATTTGTGTAACCATTCTTAGAGCATCCGTAGCAGATATTGCAGAAAAAAGCTATTTTGACACACTAAAAACCTACTTTATTATTTTACCACGTCATTTTACAACATCCTATTTATCAAATGTTGTAAAATTCAATTCTATACATTAAAACAATATTTACTCCACATTAAAATAATATATTATTTCCTTCATATTATCATCAACAACATCAACACCAACAACACCAACAACACCAACAAACCAACACCAATAACACCAACAAATTCCAAATCCAAAAACCTCAAAAAAAGAGGGAAAAAAAACTCAACCAACCAGAGATGAAAAAACGCTGACCCAAACTCATCCAACGATTGGCCTAAAACCCCAACTCAACCGACCCACAACCCACACAATGCCGATCCAAAACACCGACCCAAAACCCACATCGAAACCCATCTAAAATCTCACACCCACAACTCGATTAAGAGAGATCTGAAGATCAGCAATGAGGGCTATGTATGTTGGTGGCGAGGGCTGGAGCATGAGGTGGTGAGATTGGAGGCGAGCTGTGAAGAATGAGGCGGCAAGATCAGCAGTGAGGACTGGCGAGATCGGCGGCGAGGACTGGAAAGTGAGATGGCGAGATCGGCGGCAACTTTCTTAAGAGTGATCTTGAGCAGGGAAGAGAGGGAAGAGATAGAGAGTGACAGAGAGAGAAGAAATGAGATAGAGTCGACGGAGAGAGAGATATTAGTGGAAGAGGAGAGAGAAAAATGCAATAAAATAATAATATCTCTGTTTGCAATTGTTGTCCATACCGTGCCATTTTGCAATGGTATTGTAGCAATGTGCCATAATTTTTTAGATTTGTAACATCTGATAAAGCCCTGTTTTTGTGTTTGGTATGCCAAATGTGCCAAATATTTGGCATTTGGCACATTTGGCACATCTGCTGCGGATGCTCTTAAGCCTTTACAGCCATTTTTCGGCATTCAGTGATCGTCATTCTTTGCCCATTCTACCTCTAATTCGGTTACCTATGGTCATCTTTAATGCATCTTACGAGTTTATATTTCAAAGTCCAAACTCAATGCATCATCAGGCTTCTACCTTGAGTTTGAGGGAGGATGTTAGTGTATCATGGATATCACATTTTAGTACATGTTGATAGCATTGATTAGAATCAAGGAAAATTAATCCTTGACTTTAGTCCAATCAAGAGATTCTCCTAAGTCAATTTTAATTCCCATATATATCCTACTTATGGTTCACTATAGGGTTCACTATATTTATATGGTAAAGACGTAGTTGCAAAGGGAATTCCGTTGTAGATGTAAGTCATCAAGCCCAACCTCTCTCTCTCTCTCTCTCTCTCTCTCTCTCTCTCTCCATTTTATTTTAGGGAAGGTTACATTTTACCACCCTAAATTATACCGCATATTACACTTTGCACCCTAAACTTTCCAAATGCATGTTTTGTACCCTACACTGTGACATTTGTTACACTTTGCACCCCAACGTTAAGTTTTACCATTAACTTGGATGGAAAAATATAACATCACGTGAAAAGATCAAATTGCCTATCTTCTCAATCCTTTTAAAACAAAGAAGACATTACATTTTACCATCTTAATCTATACTCTCAGTTACACTTTGCACCTTGAATTTTGGATTTTCATCTAAGTTGTGCAAAGTGCAATATAGGGTATAGTTTAGGGTAGTAAAGTGTAAATTCTCATTTATTTAACAAATAACATAACAACATTTTGAACAATAATGGTTTCGACAACATTCAAATCCTTTAAGTATCCTTAGCTAGGGGTAGCATAAAATTTAGGCATCGTATGGTAGGATGGGGTTTAGGCTAGCCTTCGGGTATCGAAGGGAAAAAAGAATCTAGTGGGGTTAGGGAGGAGAGGGACAATCTGAAGAGACAATGTTGAATCTCATCATAGCAACAAGCCTACGCTGCCATTTATAATACATCCTTTTACATATTTAAATAGTCTATAAAGGATTCTAGTTGCCATTCTCTGTGAACCGTACTTAAAATGACTTCACTAATGTGTGCTCTAAGAGTCGGAAGGCCTATTGTATATTGGCTAATTTAGCAAATGAGCCAACGCCAACCCTAACTTTAAGCTCGACTATTAAACATGATGATCTCAAACATAATGACGTTCTCATGAAAAATCTTGTCAGTACGAGGCTCGATTTAAGTATAATATTATATATAGACTTGATATTGAATTATATAAGTTTGTAGATAAGTTCATAATTTATCAAATTATTATTTATAATTTATTGATAATATAAATAGTCTATTTTGTAGTAAAAATTATTTAAATTTTTAACAATACAAAGTTTGTGAATCTATTTTTCTTAAGTTCATAAACAAAAATCATTCTATCTAATTATCTAAGTAGCTAGTGAATAAGCTTGAGCTTATTTAATAAAAAAAGGAACCGAACTTCAATATATAATCTAATTTGGTAATGAGTTTGAACTTGACTCATGTTCAAAACAAAATCAAATGAACAACCCTAAACTTTTAATACTCAGCTCATTTAAGTGGCGTTTGATACGGGTTAATGTTTTAGAATTCCTAAGAATGTTTAAAGATTCCCATATTTGGTTGCAAATTACGCTAAGGAATCAGATGCCAGGGGAATGTGGATTCCCCTCTCAGTAGGAATGTAGATTCCCTTTAAAACAGGTGAAAATCCAGATTCTCAAGCTTAAAAGAAATTGTATTTTTTATAAATTGACAATTTTAACCATTTTTCATTATCAGTTAAGCAATTAAGATAAAATATAAACAAATTATTATAGATTAAACTATTTTAAAATTACTAAAAAGAATAAAAACATTTGAGAATTTAAATAGTTATTTTTGTATTAAACCTATCATTTTGAAATGATAAACTATAATTTTAATGAATTTTTCATAATTAATAGTTTATATTTGGTTTTTCATTATTTATTTAGAGGAAGATTTTTTTTTTTTAAGAATTTGATAGTTCACATTCAAATTTAAGGATAGAATAGGAAAAATAAATCATTAATTTAAGATTTCTGGGAATAAACCAAACATTATCATATCACATTCCTAAGAATCTTAAGATATTCTCAATGAAACCAAACATAGGAATATCTATATTCTTAGGAATGTGATTCCTAGAAATGTGGATGCCAAGAGAAATGTGGATTCTCCCGTACCAAACGCCACATTTAGAGCCTTAGGCCCTTAGGCATATACATCACTTCTAGCAAAATTCTGACTTAGAAACGTTTTGTCGTAATCCTGTGCATATTAGATTCATGACACTAATTTTTCAATTAAGGAAGATGATGGGAATTAACAGTTTATGAGGTATAGATTGAATTACTACATAGAAACTAAAGGCTAAACCAACCGATAACTCATAACTTCCCCCTTACTTATTTCTACCTTTAAAATGAAGATTATGAAGTTAACCAATAAGTAGTAGTGGACTATAGTTATCTTGTTCTTTGATTTTTTTGGGTAAGTTGAATATAAAAGTGTCTGCTGAAAGACAAGCTCAACTTCTTTAAGCCTATGTAAGGCTTGTAATTTACACATAAAACATTATATGAAGTAAATTTACGGCCTAAGTTTTATGTCTTTTCCACTCTTAATCTGTAATGTATATGGCAGTTTCACAGAAGTAATTATCCAAATTTACCCCAAACCACCACCCCTACCTTAAAATTAAATTAAAATTTTTTTAAAAAAAAAAAAAATTGAGGAAGAAGAAGAAAGGAGAAAGAAATTTTCTAGATTAAACTACCAATACATGCCAGAAGAGAAGGAAATGGCATCCAAATGGCATTAAAGACCGTTTTAGCTAGTATTTACAAGCACATACCAGTAACTTAGTTGGTCACTGATACCACAAACAAGACAACTTTCAATTACAAATGAATAATTTGAAAGGATAAGTATTCAAAAAAAAATTTTGAGAGATGTTATTATAAATTATCATGCTCAATAACCTGTGCCCCCCTCCAATCTTCACCAGGTTTCACAATGACAGGCTCCAGCATAGAAGCAAGGCCAGTGCAGATAAAGTAGTATTTCCCATACTTCTCTGACAAGGAACCTGGGCTGGATAAATAAATGTCTTCAAAACCCATCCGTACCACCCTGAAGACAAGCTCACGTCCCTAGTGTGCAAGAATCAAGTTGAAAAAAGAAAAAAAAAATTGGGTATATCATGAATAGGTTCATATCTACTGAAAACACCCATTGAGGTTCATATCATGTACTTTTCGTCGACAGAAGTGTAAGAATTGTAGAACCATAGTTGATTGACAGTGTAACCAAACATAAACTTATGCATGAAATAAAAGAGAATTTTTTTCAAGGTTAAGAAATGAATCTATTTCAAATGAAGATGATCATATTTTCTGTTTTTTGTTCAAGGCAGTTGATCATAGACATCTATAAGTAAATTTCCTCAAATTTGAAAACTTCCATTTGCACTAAATTTTTTATAAGCCCAAACTGTGAATTGTTCAAGGCATTGGATAATTCGGAAAATCATATGCCACGTCTTGGATTAGAAGTGGAAATATCATGGTTACCTGATCAATTATTTCAAATTTTGAAGGTAGGGTGTTATAAAATCCCTTCAATCTCTCTTCTGGAGGGACAGTATAAATTCGGCTGAGCTTGTTACTCAAAGTGATGAAGGGCACATCTTGTAGTGTCCACGAGTCACGTTTATCTTCAGGCTCAGAACCAAAAGAGAACCATCCAGGAGACTCAGTTTTCATTGCTTCAGCTGGTGATAGAATTTCAAAGCGGGAAGAGAGAGGAGGGTGTGAGCAGTAAGAACTGCACTGAAGACCTTGTATGGCTGTCCCATTTCGTTTTTTAGATATAAAATGGCTCAGTATAGCATTGTTTAAAGTCAATGCCTTGCGGCCATTATTCTTTATTATAACAGCTGTTGCCATGCTTAGTGGATATAGTGACACAACATAGGTAATATCAAGCGTTCCACTAGTACAGCTCAATTCAACCTGCAGTGCAAGTGGGAACATTTTCTAATCAAAATTTTTTAGTCTCAGGATAATCTTCAAAGATTCACATTTATATATTTTAAAGCATAGGATCATATATGAGCTTTAAATCATGTTTGAGAAACCACGTAAGTAAATTCCCAAACCTGTGGAGAAATCCTAATTAAGAAGTTCGTCAATCAGTCCCCAAAACAGAAACATGGATGTTAATGAAAAGATGATATCCAAATCACCAATTTGATAATTTTTTAATCAATAATAACTTTGGTATATATGAATCTTCATCACATAATTACAAATTCATCTGACACAAAATTCAGGGAAGAGAAAAAGAGTGTCAAGGAAGTGACTTCAAAGACTGTGATGAAGCATGTGTCATCCTATTCTAAAACCACTTCTTGGCTAATGCTTCACCATCCCCATTTTCCTTCACCTCTGTCCCCCCCATCATTTAGAGTTCTTGGTTGTTTCTATCATTGCATTTTGCAAAACTGAAACTAAATGGAAATGCTTAATTGAGAGGCACTTCCCAATTGAAAAATATTGTTGTTAACCATAGTGGCACTTGCATAAGATTAATGGAGAATATAATACCTGAAGAGCATCAATGGCATCGTAATCAACATCTTTGACAGACCATTTAGAAGTACTGGTGAGAAGAGATGACCCTTTAGAAGCAGGTTCGGAAAACTCATTGATGACCAAGCCTATCCCACCCCTGGATTTGCTAGAATCTGCTCCAACAGCTGGAATTGTATAAAGAACCTCAGTGAAACCATCATCCTTCCACTGGACTTTTGGCTTGTATGAAGTGACATGGGCATCGGGTATTCGAAGCTTTACAGAGCTGCCATTTCTCACTGTCAGCTCTACCATTGGAACATTGTCAGACTCCAAGAACTTGATCCCTTTCCTGCCAAATTTTGCATCAAGAGTCTCTGCTATGGAAATAGTAGTTACAGGAGATGAGGTAGAAGCCTTTATTATGTTTGGTTTTGGGAGAGAGAAGGATAGAAGAGAAGCCATGAGAGAGAAAAAGAAAAGAAAAGAAACTCTTTTTAACTACTTCCACACACACCAGTGACTAGTCTGCTAGGCTCATCCTAAACACTTCTAACCGTTTTGTCTGGTTTTGTGTTTTTTGGCTTTTATACTCTACACTTTTCTCCTGCACCCAGAATGTCTCACCAATTAAAAATCTCTACCAAGCTCATTTTCTAATGTGATCGTAAAGATATTTTGTTTGAGTCATCAGAGTTTTAAACACTTAAATGCACACTACGGTTACTCTTTATCTCTAGACCACATTAGTGCCAAAAAAAAAAATGGAAAGGTATTGGGCCAGATAAATGTCATATATCTGCCAAACCCCATTATTCTCATTTTCTTTTATACTTTTTGAGTGATTTTTGTGACACTGCTTTACAAAATGGAGTTATTTTATTTGTATATATAAAACCACAAAGAGTTATAGAATGTATATAAAATTTCTCCTTTGATGAAAATAATGAAACATCTTCAAAACTTTAATTATTAAATTGATACATTTAATAATATGTAGATCAAATTAAATTCGGGCATACAGTTTTTTTTTTTTTTTGGTAAACAGGAGGATAACATAAAACTAACTGAGCAAACCAACTATTTGAGGACGAATCCTCTCATAATACGTGCCTATTTGGTCATAATACAAAAACATAGAAATGTCCATAGGCGGACTATCAAAAACAACAAATTCTTGCCGGATACAGGGCCCTTTACGTGCAAGAGCATCCGCACACTTGTTAGCTTCACGAAAGCAATGCATCAGCCTCACCTGAGGCACTTGGTTGATAAGAGCCTTGCAATCCATAATAAGAGGAGATTGGTTCAAATAACTGCAACAGTCACTGTTCACCCAATCCAAAATCACCTTTGCATCCACTTCAATTTCTAAAGCCATCAGATTAAGAGAAAGACATAAAGATAACCCATCCCTCAAAGCCCAAAGCTCAGCCTCAACACTGGAAGCAATACCAATGTTACGTGAAAAGCCCCTAATCCATTCTCTATTTGCATCACGAATAAGCCCACCTCCGCTAGCTCTTCCCGGATTGCCCAGCGCTGAACCATCCGTGTTTAGCTTAACCCAGCCCACTCCTGGCCTTCTCCACCTAACCTGAACCACGGTCTGAATGGTCCTCCTCCCAGCCTTGCCCACACAGTACAGATGCTCTTGAGCAGCATGAATAACGCCTTTATACACAAACTGGTCAACCGGTTTCTCCTTGAAGGCCATGTTATTCCTATGCAACCACAGCTTCCATACAGATATCGGGAAAACAATACCCCAAGGGATCCCATCGGTCTCAAAGGAAGCTCGCCTCACATTCTGCCCAAGCCACTCCTGCATGTTCCCAGTGAAAAAACTAGGATCGTGATCCACTATACCTAACATCCCCCAAGTGTGCTTGGCAACCACACAGTCCCTAAACACATGCAAGATTGTCTCCCCATAATCCTTGCAGACCCTACATTGGCCATCCTGCATAATACCTCTTTCCTTTAGAACCTCACCCACTGGAATGCTCTGTAGGAAACACTTCCAAAAGAAAGATTTTATTTTTGGCATTGCATCCATCTTCCAAATCCATTTTCCGTCAAAGGTAATGCCCGGCTCACAACCACTACTAGCAATACTATAAGCACTTTTCTGCTCAAACTCACCTGAGGGAGAAGAAGCCCACACAAGCCGATCCTTACCTAGGTGATTTAAAGGAACAGGAACAGCCTTAATAAGGTTGAACAGATTGCTAGGAAGCTAAAAAGAACACCTACTAAAATCCCATCTGCCTTGACTCCTCAAATCCTCTACTGTTAGCTGCTCTTCATCTCTTCTAAAAGGCCCTTGAATCATGCCTCTAAGGCTGCCCACTGTTAACCACCTATCAGTCCAAAATTTCAGAGTGCTATTAGAGCCCACCTTCCATTTCACTCCTTGGCTGAAAATATGACTACCACGCTTCATACCAGCCCACACATTGGAACCACATCTCTTTGGGTTATTATACTTAAAACGCAAGACTTTAGCCTAATCTTTGTCCTTCTCTTTTCTAAACCTCCAATTCAACTTCGCAAGAAGAGAAAGATTTTTCGGCTTGGCAGCTTGCAACCCAAGCCCTCCTTCATCTTTCGGCTTAGTCACTTTGTTCCACCCAACCATGTGGACTTTTCTTTTGTCTTGGGTGGAGCCCCAAATGAAATTCCTGGTCACTCTATCAAGCGCTTCCAACGTACGGTTAGGGAGCATAGTATTCTGCATGATATAAGATGGAATTGTGGTAAGCACGGATTGCGCAAGAACTACTTTCCCAACAAAGGACAGCAGATGCCCTTTCCAACCCGCAAGCTTAGCTTGCACCCTTTCCACAACGAAGTCAAAGTCCCTGCTACTAGACCCTGGCTGCTTAAGAGGGAATCCAAGATATTTACCCAACAACGGAGTTGACCGAATCCCCAAAATTGCGCAATACTCTTCCCTCTTTTTGCCATCCACATTGGGAGAGAAATAGACTCTAGACTTCTCCTTATTAACCTTTTGCCCAGAAATACCACAAAAGCTCTCAAGCGCATCCAAGACATTAATGCAATTTTTCATGTCAGCTTTTGCGAAAAGCACCAAGTCATCCGCAAAGAAAAGGTGGGACACCGCCAAGCCACCCCTTGAAGTTCTGACCGGGTCCCAAAGACCAGCAGCACACTTGTCATTAATGAAGAGACCTAACACCTCCATACACATGATGAATAAATAAGGCGACAAAGGATCACCTTGTCGAATCCCTCTAGACGGATTGAAGGACTCTAAACTCCCACCATTAAGAAGCACCTCAACACTGGACGTCGAAATGCAGCTTAAAATTACTTTACTCAGAAACGGAGGAATGTTGAACAAAGCAAGGGTATCTCTAACAAAACTCCACTCAAGCCTATCATAGGCTTTCTCAAGATCAATTTTAATTGCCATATAGCCCACTTTGCCCTTCTTTAAGCTCAACATATGAAGAAGTTCTTGAACGATAATGGCATTATCCACCCCCTTCCGACCCAGCACAAACGCTGCTTGCAATGGGGAAATCAGCCGATCAAGATGGGGTCTTATTCGAGCAACAATGACCTTCGAAATAATTTTGTAAACAGTGTTACAAAGGCTAATGGGTCTAAAGCTTCCTAAAGAGTCAGCACCCGTATGCTTAGGAATTAAGGTAATGAGGGTCTTGTTTAAGTAGGGGGGCACACAACCCTTCTTAAACACCTCTTTAATTAAATTCACAACTGAATGCCCCGTGATCAACCAAAATCTTTGATAAAAACGAGCATGCAGCCCATCCGGACCAGGAGCCTTGAAGGCTTTCAAGGCCCATAACCCATCCTTGATCTCCCTTTCTTCAATTGGTCTAGCTAAATCTTGAGCTTCCTCCTCAGACAACCTGACAGGCCAGCTGGGAATATCCCAAACTTTCCTATGAGAATCCTCCATATTGGTGGTATAAAGAGCCATGTATCACCTCCTTACATAAGCCGCCACCTCAACCTCATCGGCGAGACAATTACCCATTATCTTTAAGCTCGCTAATTCTATTCCTTCTCCTCCTATTGACAACTGAAGCATGATAAAAGGAAGTATTTCGCTCACCCGAAACCAGCCAATTAACTCTAGCCTTCATAGCCCAGAACTCATCAATAAGCTCCTTCACTTCAACATACTTCTTTCTCAAATCTCTCTCTAGCTCTACAAGAAAACCATTGGGTCTATTGGCCATTGCCTTTTGCACACCATTCAGTCTGGCTTCAATCTTCTTCCTACGATAGAACAAGTTCCCAAACACCTCTTTATTCCACTGTTTTGCAGAATTTGTGAAGGTTTGCACTGCATTCTCAAGGCTTTGCTCCCCACACAAAGCATCACGGACCACCCCAGAGAAATCAGGGTGCGAAAGCCAACCAGGCTGGAAGCGAAAAGGCCTAGTTAAATCCAAACCCCGCTGCTTCACCAAATTGACCATGATCGGACAATGATCAGAATTAACTCTTGTAAGGTGCTCAATAGTTGCTTCCGGATAGAGCAACCTCCACCCCACATTACAAAAACCCCGGTCAAGCATCTCCTGAATAAGGTCTGACAAATTTCGCAAGTTAGACCACGTGAACCTAGGTCCAGTGAAACCCATGTCCATAAAACCACACTCATTGATACACTCCTGGAATAATCTAGCTCTATAGGCATTAACCGGCCTTCCCCCCAACTTCTCTTCACCACTCAAAACCTCATTAAAGTCACCCAGAACAATCCAAGGCAGACTGTGAACAGTATTGACCAAAGAAAGATTATGCCACAATATTCGCCTTTCAGCTAATCTAGGACTTGCATAAATAGCAAAAACAATCCAGGAAAGATTGGAACTACTCACCTTGACAAGGGCATGAATTTCTTGCTCCGTTGAAGACAAATGAGTAACTTCAACCCCCTCAGAATTCCAAAGCAGCCAAATTCCTCCCGCATAACCCACAGTATCAGCATGAATCGCACCATCAAAAGGCAAATGATCCGTAATTGCTTTAGCTCTATCACCTCCCACTCTGGTTTTAGTAACAATCATCATAGTTGGCGAATAAATACTCACCAAATCCACAATATTACTCCCAAAATTCGGGCTGAGAGCCCCACGGCAATTCCACACGATGATCTTCATTGATACACAAAAACAAACACGGACAAAACACCAATCAATGAGATGCAGCATCATCCCCAGCAACATCAAGTTCCATCCCATGACTCCCTTCTCTGCTGATAGACCCATCTGTACCAGCTTCATTTCCCTCAAAATCCAGAACCTCCAATCTGTCAGCACCATTGGATTGTTTAATTCGGAGAAGACCAATATTTTCAAAACATCCAGGCAATTTCTCCAAACAAAATTCCTTACCTCCAGGGGAGCTGGCTGGTCCATGGATAGGGACCCCAGCTCCTGGATCACCTGAGGAAGAATAAGGATAATCTTCCAAGCTTCCTTTAGAGTCAGATTGGGCCAGCCCCAAATTTCTGTTGGTGGTTTTTCCATGATTTCCTCCTCCAAGGGACCTGGAACTTGCCTGCTTCAGTTTCGGCTGGAAAATACCCACGGACAGAGCTTTTAATTTCTTTTGTTTTTGACTTTGGCCACTTTTGCCTCTACCGTGCTTAGTTAAACCCTTCTCTTGCCCATCAGGAAGCCCAATTGGCCCATCACTATTACCACCTATATCACTTCCTTGCCCAATTAGTAAAAGCTTGGGTCCATTACTTCTCTCACACTCTTGTGCCATCTCCACCAGACACGTGTTGCTCTTGGGACTCGCATCTGCCACTTCCACTAGCTTGCTAGATACATTCACTTCCATTGTCTTATCTGCACTTTCCTCGGGCCCCACAATATGGCCGTTTGAATCATATTTCCCATTTGAATCATATCTTGGATTAATGAACCGTAAAAGGGAGACAAGGTTTTTGTTGATGGTCGAACCGAGGTTGAACCGTGATGACGTCATAATTAATTTAATAATTATTTAAAATATAAATAAATATATTAAATTAGTAAAAATTGAAAATTTATCTAAAAATAAAGATAAATAATTATATACATATATATATATATATATATAATTTTTGTTAAAACTCTTAAGTCATGACAAAGCTCATTTGAGCATCCAATAATTTTTATTTTTATTTTATGAGACCCAATAAAATAGTAAAGAGATAAATTAATCTATGACCAAGCCCAAGCTTATGAGACCCAAGCTTATTTTTATTCTTAAGTCATGACCAAGCCCATTTTACAACCCAAACCATTTTTTTTTTTATGCCCAAGCCCGTTCGAATAATGAATAGTCCACCATCTATGAAGTAAAAAAAAAAAAAAAACTATAGGAATTAGGATGTCCGGCCATTTAAACCTGAAGTGGTTGACAGTTGTATAAAAAAAAGGAGTGGTTGACAATTAAAGCTAATGTTGGTGGTTGACAGCAAACAACTTGGTGGTTGACAGCAAATCAAAAAGCAAACAAGGAAAGCTAAAAAGAAGAAGAATCCGGAGGGAAAACGAAGAGGACTCCATTTACCAAAAAAGAGGAAGAATCCAGAGGGAAAATGAAGAAACGGCAGCGTCAAAAACACAAAGAGAGATTGCGAGTGAGATAGAGAAGAAAAATAGGAAGTGGCGGTGCGATCTTAAGTGCGATGGCATCTCACGTTGGTTGAAGCTTCAGCCTTCAACAATGGCTATAAGCATGTAAGTACTCTGAAGGGAGCTGCGTGATGGACTCTGAAGGGAACATAATTTAAAGCTTGTTTTTCTTTGTGTGTGTGTGTGTGTGTTTTTTTTTTTTTTTTTTTTTTGAGGTTCAGATTCAAAGAGAAGAAGGAACCGTGAGAAGCGGTCGGATCACGGTTTTCAGAACCAACTGGCATTTCTTTCATTGTGCGGTTTGTGAGGCTAAAAGAACCGCAATAGGGAGCGGTTCGAGGTTTTTCCGGTCGGACCGTACGGTCCGGTCCGGGTTTAAAAACTATGCTTATGGTTCTGACCAACATGGTGGACCTTCTTATAAGCAGCTGGCCGAACCAAACTAAAGGAACCAACCTAGTTAGTTCTCGTTCGATTCCCACTCTCATCCAAATCTCGTTTAGGCCCAGCCCTCCTCCGACTAACAACCATCCACGGACCATAATCATCCTTTCCCGTGCTGTAATCTTCTTCCTTACGACCACCGCCCACCTCTCGCATTGTCTTAGGATCATTCGGTTCCTGTTGAATCTCTAAAGCAGGGGCTTTGTTATGAACCACATAGGGACACACTTCCCTTTTGTGCCCTATTCTGCCGCAGCCAAAGCATAAAGACCCAATGCCTTCATACACCACCTCTTGCGCCAAGCTTCCGATGAGCATTGTTTTCACCAGCAGTTTCGACACATCTATTTGAATACAGAGACGAGCATACCTTCCTCTCGCACCCGTAGCCGTGTTAACATCCACCTTTAAAATTGGACCAATCGCATTTTCGATATCCCGAAGAACAAACGTATCATAGTACTCAACAGGGAGCTCGTTAAGTCTAACCCATACCACGATGGAGTTCAACTTCGCAGTGGAAGCCTTAAAATTTGGCTCCCATAACCTCACAGTTACATAGTGCCCTCCAAAGAACCATGGCCCCCCTTCCAACACCTTATCCAAATCGTCTTTGGCTTCAAACTTGAACAGGAAGAAATCACTTCCCAGGTCAAGGCAGTCAACCCTACAATGCGGCTTCCACAAGTTCATGGCGGTTCTGTGAAGATATTGATACCCTACAGTTCTGCCAAAAACCTTAACAATAAGAGCGTTGGACCACGCACCCCTAATCCTTGCTTTGGTCTCTTTTGACAGCATTACAGCAGCAAAACCTTCAGTAACCTCGTCCATTTCATTATCAGATTCCACATCGCTAATGTGGCGTCTGTCATCAAGGCTCATCTGCGCATGGGCTCCTGGGAAGTCACCAATGAGTTTGTCTCTATAAGACTTGGTCCTGGTGTCTTCCAGAGCATGACTAGCATCACTCTAACCCCCATTATTCAAAGCCTCCTTAACCCTCTTAGTACTTCGTCGAAGCTCATCCTGTTCTTCTCCAGACCTCTCAAGGGGCTCACGTTCACACTCCATCTGCTTTCTTTTTCTTGTCTACCTTCCCTTTACACAATGAGAGTTACATTCCTGTCATCCTATAATTCGGGCATACAGTTTGTGAATTAAAATAATGCTTTTGTCATCCCAAATTGTTGATTATGTTTAAAAAATTTAATATTTTAAGAGAACATCATTTTTTTTTTTTTTTGATAGAAGGAGAACATCATTTTAATGCATTGTCGTTCAAATAAAAAGATACAAGTTTTTCAAACCTAATCTCATTAATTTAAAATCCAATAAAAAAGATGTACTCCGTAATACTTTTGAATAAAATAAAAGGGAAAATTAGGAAATTTATCAATCTATTCTATATATATATATATATATATCTCTAAATGTTTAAGCATAACATTTATTTTTACTAGGCTCTTGTTGAAGAGAAATTATTATTTACAACAGGAAGACTGCTGATGTGGTCCGTCCTAATCAATAAGATGATATCATCTATGCAAATGTATATGTGAGCTTCCTAATCAGCATAAGGAATATAAATTAAAAATTACCAAATGATGACGTATTTGCATAAATAACAGCATTTTAGTGATTGAGAGCTCAGGAAGGACCATATCAATAGTCCTCCTAGTGGATCTAATAATTTCTCTCTGTTGAGCTACATTTGCAACTACATCATCCACTTAATTTCTACCTCTTGTTTTCTTTTTCTAAACCTTTATTCTCCCTATTCTAAAAATAAATAAATAAAACTCTTCTTCTCCCTAATAGTCCACATTTACAATTACATTTCCTTCAACTTTTCCCTTCATCTTTACCTTTTTATCTCCCAACTGCTTTCTACTTTACTATTACACTTCCTTCATCATTTTCTCTTTCTTATATTTTGACTTTTCTTTTCGCCATTTTATTTTGTATAAATTCAATATCATTTCTCTCATTCAATCCATATTTCCACAAAAAACCATGAGTACTCTCTCTCTCTCTCTCTCTCTTGTGGATTTTTGTTTTTTCTTATAATTCTGATTAAGGTTGATGATTTTTTTTAATATGTGTTTCGGTATAATATTTTTTTAATTTCTCATTACAAAGTCTTCTCTCTCCCTTTTATAACTTTGGTTGAATTTTAATTTAGGTTAATATGTAGTTTTTTTGGAAATAGGAATTTGAGTTTATGTTTATTCCTTATAAGTTTAGTCGTATAATAATTTAATATTAAATATAACACACCATGATAGAAGTTAGAAAAATATATACCACCTTAAAAAAAATATTAATCAAACATACAAAATATAATAGTATGGTATATTTGTACTTTGTAGAGATAAAAAGATTTTTAAAAAATACTTATAGAATTTTTTTTAAAATAAATAATACTTGAAATAATTGTTACGTTTTATATATTACAACTCTATTACATAATATATATATATATATATATATATATATTGTCACGCATCGCATGGGTCTGCAGCCAGTATATATATAATTCTTCTTTTTCTTTTGAGATAGAAATTCTACTCTAATTTAATCTAAGTCTTTATGCGTGTGAAGTTCCCACATAAAAACTTGAATCAAGGTTCTTACCCCACATCTTCCACCCTACAAGAAGAGGGAGAGTCAGTTTGGTGGCCACTAAGTTCAAGAAGAGAGTTCATCATTGCCTGCTAAGCCTTCTTAGAGCTCAGGACTTGCCACTTATATATGCGGAAAAAAATTGACAGCAAACACTAAGAGAGTTCCTCGTGAATTTTTTCTTCCACATCAAATTACCACCACTAGTAAGTTGCCTGTGCGATACACGAATAATATTATAATATTTTGTGTAAGATAATTTTAGAGAATATTGTACATATATTATAGCATAATTATCATAGAACTTTGTTATTAATGAATTTATTATAAGAACTAACAAAAGCTAAACAAAATAATGAAATAAAGATGAAATTTAGAATTTTTTTTTTTAAAAAAAATCTTAATGAACCAAATGCTAAAATCCTTGATTCATACATTATTGAAATTCATATAAAAGAAAGGACACACAACATATAGATCATTATACAATCATCATTAAACCAAAACTCAAAAAAAAAAAAAAAAAAAAAAAAAAAAAAAACCCAAAACTCAATTTATTGAAGGAAAAAAGTCAATACGTATTTCTTTATTGAAATACCAAGAGACTTACTCGAGGAAAAAGCTTTGTAGAGAAACTTCATAAAAGGTGCCATTTGGCAAAAGCTTGGACCCTCCCACAATGAGATCTCTGCTTTATATATATATATATATATATATATATATATATATATATATATTGATTTGCAACTCGAGTTTTAGAGTTTCAAGATGTTAATTTGCTAAATAGTTTTGCAAACTTGACAATTAAATAAAATGTTCCAAAAATAACACTAAAAGCAACAACAACAAAAATCATGCTCGTAAAGGATAAAGTTTTTTTTTTAATTTATGGATTTCATGGATTTTTTATTGTTTGGAACAATCCACTAAAAATTATTTAAAATCCATAAAATTTGGGAAAAATACAAATTGTGTTTTTAATGCTTATATTCACAAAGAAGGCATAATTATGATATTTCCAAATTTTTTATGATAATTTTAATTTTCTATGCATTGTATGATTCACAAACAAGAATAATCAGAACCAGGGTCTCATTGGAAAATCTTTCATTTTCTGGTTATCAAAATAATGAAAACTTTGTATAAGAATTTCAGCGGCTTAAATGTAGTGGTGGAGAGTCATAGCCTCAGTCCCTCGCTATATATCCTAGTTTTCTTTTCTTTTCTTTTCTTTTGCTGCTTTAATTTGAATATGAAAAATAGATAAAACCCATTAAAGGAAAACTTCAAGCCCACCCCATAAGAAAGGCTCCCCAAAACCTCACACTATGCCACTTTTTTCTCATTGCCCCCTTGGTAATTCATAGTATCATTATCACATATACAAATGGTTAATCTATAATTCTAGAAAGTATGATCCTACTACACTAAGCTCATCTGAGATGAAGAAAATGAATGGAATAAAAATGAATGAAAATGATAATTTTAGAATATTCATTTTCTTTCCTTATTTGGGAGTTTTAACTGAGAGAATTGAATGGAATTGAAATGAATAATCATAAAGGAATGGAAAGGAATGAAAAATAAAATAATGGAATAGAACTATGTAAACTTGTCTGGATGTTTTAAAATAAAAGAATGAAAATTAATTGAAATGAATAAAATGTAAGTAACATTGTTTAGGAATAACATAGAAGGAAAAAAATGATATCATTTTATGATAATATTACTATTAGACCCCTAATTCATTAAATCTAATTTTATTCCCTCCAATTCCTCCCAATTTTAAAATTGTAATGAAATAAAGAGAATGAGTGTTCCTTCCTACCTATTCTATTCCCTCCCATTTAAACTCTAAAATAAGAAAATGAACTTTTCATTCCTTCCATTAAAATTCTCAAACAATAGAAAGAAAGAATATTCTAAAATTAGTTGTTTATTCCTTTTCATTCCATTTCATTTCCCTCTCTCAAACGAGGGTTAAATGAAAGGAAAATGAATAGGAATGAATAAAACACTTAAGTTTTGTTTGTTTTGGCAATAATATTTTATAGAAAATGAGTCATTTTTCAAAAAGCACTTCTATAAATCTATCTCATTTTCCTATGTTTGGTAACAACTTTAAATGAGTTAAAAAAAAAAAAAAAAAATCTACTAACTTTCCATATTTAACTTGTTGTAAGATAGAATTGTTTTTCAAAAAAATTAGTTAAAAACAATATCTAAAAATAATCCTTACTTTCTTTGTTGACCAAAAATAATTTTACTTTAACTCATTTTTATCAAATACTGAAAAATTGCATAAGATTTTCCATCAAAACAAATAAATCGTTATTCCTCTCTAATTCCTTAAAAGCTCAATTTTCATTCTTTCTAAAATTACAAAAAATTATCTACCGCTTACTAAGACTCCCAAAATTCCCATATATATTTAGTCATTTTATTTAAAATAAACATCTAATAGTATTATTATCATAAAATAATTCAATTTATTTTTTTCTATGTCAAACACTTCTAAAGAAGGTTGCTTACCTCATTCTTTTATTTTAAAACATCCAAATAAGATTACATAATTTCATTCAATTTTTTTCTTTTACATTCCTTTCCCTTGAATACATTTTATTCATCTTCATACCTTTGTAAACTCCCAAAAGAAGCATATAACAGTGTAACCCATCTCCATATAAAAATCATAACCACTTTTAATGCCACCAGCACAATTACCCCATTATTCCCAACCCAAAGCCAAAAAAGGGAACATTACAAACTAAACTTGTGCTACTCAGCTCTTTTGCGGAAAGGCCAACATAGAACTTTTCCATATGGAGTTAAGAAATTCATTTATAGTTTTAACTAAATGGTGAACAAGGACAATCACGTTTTTGATTTGAAAGCTACAGGCCCAATACATGAATTTGTAAAACCACCGTAACTCCCAACCATAGCACAATATACAAAGCAAAAATAGGATACACTTTTCCTACAATAAACAAAATTTTCTTACAAACGAAGTTTTTGGCATCTGAGAGAAAACAACAGATGCCTAACGAAGTCCAAGAACCTGCTTATGAGAACTAAAAGCATGACCAAAATATCAACAGACATTTCAACTAGTCCTCATCCATCCCTGGCCCTGCAGGCTGCTCTCTCTTTGGACCGCCTGCTGGTTTTGCCATTATAATCTGTGACATAAAAAGGGATGGTATAATTAATAAAACTCATGTGAAAAGAAAAATTAACAAAGTAACTGAGATTCAGTGTCATACATGTTATAATTAATCAGGTGATCTAAAACCTATTGTAATTAACAACATAAGTACACAAAAAGTGCACTCTTCTAATTAGAAGTTTCTTGTATGTGCACTCTTCTAATTAGCCCAGTTATTTTATGCCACATTCCATGCTTGCTAATAAGTTCGAGAGGTTACATAGGTATTTTTCTGTGGGGTGGTGCACAGGACAACGTGAAATACCACATGGTGGTTTGTTCCCAAATTCAATATTGAGGTTTGGGTATTAGGAAGCTTGGTACTTTAAAAGTGGCTTTTGCATTATGCTATATGAAGGGATCTTTTGAAGAGGATTGTGGGAGCAAAATATTGAGAGATGGAGTCACTGGTGTTATGCTGAGGTTAAGGGTGCTCATTGAGTGAGTCTGGATGCACATTAAGAGTGGTTGGAGATCTCTCAAAGCATATGAAATTTTTTGGTCCAGATGGGAGACCTATTTTGTTTTGGCATAAAATTATGAAAAAGGGATTGAAGCCATACAAGCAAAATAAAAAAGCATAATGGTTTATAAACTTTGGAGAGTTTTTACAGTCACAGAAATCCAAACCAAGTGATATTTGACAGTTCAAGCAAAAAACTTATTTCCTTGATAAATAGAAAAAAGATTATCATAATATACTAGTTAATTACCTGGTCCACCCGCAGTACAGTGCAAGCAGCATCTGCAGCATATTTGAGAGCAAAGAACCTGTACAAATGCCACAAAAAAAAAAAAATAATAATAAATAAATAAAAAGAAGCAACTATGCTTGTAAATACACAATGAATGCCTGTAAAAAAAGAAACACAATAATTCCAACTTTAAATCATCGCAAAAGAACACTACACCAATTTCTTAAGGTTCCATATTTTGGAGGGGAAATTTTATAAGACTACATGGTTATCTTAGAAAATTAAAGTCTTTACTAATAACTGTAATATGACAGTAACCATGCCCAAGTCCATTCTCCACTTATGAGTTCAATTTCCATATCTTTTTATAATTTTGATTATGTAGAAGTACTCAGCCTTAAGAATCCGAAGTTCCAAACTCTATACTAAAAAAAATTTATAAAAAGAGTAGGATTTTTATAAAAAGAAACTACTGAAATGCACCCACAGCTCTTCTTGCGTGAGGATGACAATATGACATGTAACATCAAGTTGAGAAGAATCTTACAAATTTTTTTTTTTTTAATAGAAAAAATAATTTTATTAATAAGAGACTACTTCATGAGCAAAGGACATGAAGAAGCCAGAAGAGTCTTATATGGTTCCAAAGGTCAAGTGCTCAGGAGTCTACAAGAGAACAGTTTTCAATTTGGCCTTGCTTAGTAGTCTACAGTTAAACAGCTTTAAATTTGGTCATTTATATCATACGTAGAGATTAGTTTTAAAATAACACACAATTTTTTGCAACTCCGACAAACTAAGGGTATATTGATGATTGAGCCAAGCCTACAACTTTCTATGAGTTTCTTAAGTGTCTTGGAAAAAATTTATATGTCCAAGTTATTTTTTTAATGTGTTTTGTCAGCTGTTTAGTTTACAAGTCAATTCAAGAGTTATAATGCTAGAACTCATTTAAAAAAAAAATAGAAAGAGAAAGTTATAATGCTGGTAGGACAAGGAAAACTCTCCTCTCTCTCTCTCTCTCTCACACAAACACACCATCAGGCATCAGAAGTCAGAACTACAATAACCAACACAAGTTTTTGACAAAAGCATAATTGGTGACAGGACAATGAGAACCAGCTTACTTAGTGATGTAAAGGTCCCAGACACACAAGGTTGAGACATCCTTGCAAACACCTTCCTCCAAGTCAATACCCACTTTGCTATTACCAGAGGCATGTTCAGCATATAGAGAAGATATGATCTCCATTGCATTAAGCCCAGCATTCTCAGCCAGCGTTTTAGGAACCATCTCAAAACTTTCAGCAAATTTTGCTATTGCATACTGATCCAATCTGCAGATTCAATACAAGGTCTAATCTTTAGTAGGTTTTCCAGTCATGCCTCACTGACTAAATCAGTAAAAAAACAAATACAAAAACAAAAGGTCAATTGCTTCTAGTTAGAATAAGCCCCAATTGTAAATTTTGTTTGAGGAATGACATTAGAGCACGCATAAAAGCCATTTGTTCCATCTCAATGTAGAAAAATTTGTAAGGCCATGAGGGAGAATTCAGAATATTACACTACCTTATCCCAACCAACTCTTTATCCAATTCTAGCAAATGATAGAAGAAAGAAATTTTATAAAAGAATAGTCACACTGACATCACAATACATGATACTCATATAAGACACAAATGACATGGGCATTTGTATGGTACATAATTTCATTTTCACCAGTTCTTTTTTCCTCATTTTTCCCAAAATCATTCATGTCTGTGCAGCTACATATTTTGAAACTAGTCAGTAAAGAGACATTTGTAAATTACCCCGTTTCTTTGTATGAGAATTCCTTCACTCTTTTAGCTAACTCAATCTCAGTAGCGGCAGCTCCAGGTACGATACGGCTGTCCCGGCACATAGCCTAACAGAAAAGAATTAAGAAAGCACTAATATGAAAAATGACACAAACACCTAACACACAAGTTTCAGAAGAACTACAATTTAACCATAATCATAAAGGCAAATCATTACCAGCCCATTAGAAAGTACAGATTTTGAGTATTCTAAATAAATTACCTTGTAGGTGTTAACTCCATCATCAACTGCTCTTTCAAGGTCATCTAGTATACTATCAGTACTTCCTCGTAAAACCACAGTGGAAACAGAGTTCCCACCTTCTTCATTCTTGACAATAATGACCTAAATATATTTATTTGGAAAGGATGAAATAATCATGCAAACAGCAGAGGGAAGAAAACGAGGAAAGAAAAATTCCTGAAACTAACACTATACTGAAGCAACATCTTAAACATACCCTAACACCACCAACTTCCTCAACTGAAATAGAATCAACATATCCCAAATCATCTGGGTTAGGCTGGCTAAGCTTCAGCTGATGCAAGAACACAGAAAACATTAGAGGCCAATTTGAAAAACTGCCAATAAATTATCAAGTACTAGGCACAGCTACCATTGCAACAGCACCAGTTGTTCGGCAAAATCGACGCAACTCAAATTTTGAAGAGATCTTCAGAACCATGAGCCTGCACTCAAGAACTATTAAATTAAAAACACTATTATAACTCTTAAAAAATCTATAGAATAAAATATTAAAACTTAACATAAATGGGCTGACTATCAACATTCACCAGGTCTAAAAATTGTACAATATTAACATGCTTGCATACTTGCATTACAACAACAGAACAAATAACTGAAAATTAGGAGAAAATAAAAACTTGACATACTTATAACGCTCACAGAAGTGTAATGCCATCTCTCCCACCGCTGCTCCACTGACAATTACTTTGGCACCTGAATCTGCAACTGATTTGACAAGCTCCTCAATCTTTGCTTCTTCAGTTTTTGAATAGTTTTCTAGCTACAAGATGCCAAGACACAAAGAAAAAGGTTGCCAGTCAAGTTATGTAACAACTGATTAAAGAAAGGAAGATAATTGTGCAAAAATCTCAGTGTGCTAGATGTATGGCAACCAACATTAGATTCAATGCTTGCTAAGACAAAAAAGATAACTGAAAACAATTACAAAAATGTGAACCAAAAGAAAATTATTGAAATTAGATAAAAAAGTATACCAATCATTTACTACTAAATATGATTAAACCCTAGTGGTAAATGATTGGTATGATTTTCTACCAATCATTTACCACAAGGGTGATTATTGAAATGAAATCTTTATAGGGCAAAAGTGACCTAATATTTTAAAGTTCTGATCATAGTTCTTTTTACCATGCGATAGTGTCTCCAGAAACTCAATTTTCACTTCAAATCATGGTAGACAGAGGCAAGCCAGGTGCTTGCTTTTATGCCCAGGCAAGGCAAGGCTCTCAGCTTTAGAGCCTAGGCAAGCACCTTAAACCATGAAAAAAATGCGCTAAGGCGAGAGCCTCAGTAAATTTAATTTTTACGTTTTTTATAGAATTTTTTTGTTAAACCTGTTGTTAAATTAATTATATATAGAAGTTTTTGTAGAACCTATTGTTAGATTATTAACTTATAAAAGTTTGTTGTAGTCCTATTTTTAGGCCAATTAATTTAAAAAAGCTTGTTCTAAATTTTTATTTTTATTTTTTGATAGGTAAAAAGCTTGTTCTAAATTTTATTGTTAGATTAATTTATAAAAGCTTGTTGTGAAACCTATTGTTAGAACAATTAATGATGCCTAAAGCACTAAACCGTGTAAAGCTTATTTTGAAATTACCTAATTGACCTAATTTCAACATGCAACACATGTAAAAAAAACACTTGATATAATATTTCAAAACATGACATACATATCATTCAAGTTATCTATGTATAAAAACTATATTTAATTATCCGGTGCCTCAATTTAATCAGGCTAGCGCCTTTTTGTTGCCTCACGCATCTGCGTTACAAGGCCTTAGCACCTTAGGCTGCCTTTCACCTTTGACTACCTAGCTTCAAATCAGGCTAGAATTAAGAAGTCAAGACTCACATTATCAGGGATCAAAGAATGAGCTCTTGCCCACTTGTCTAGAAATTCTAAACAACGGTGAAGCAGCTTGATCTCTCACAATTTTGGATTTAAGCTCATTGAAATTACTCAAATAATAATAACAACAAAAACCATCATAAGTCACATGAGAGATACTTGTAATTTACGAAATAAGCTACATGACAGAAACCGACATATAAATTATAATACTACATTTATCAAAACCAACCAAAAAAAAAAAAAAAATTGATAAGCAATGAGGCTTCTATAAAAATTCTAGAAAGTCTTAATAACAGAGTTTCAACCAGATTAGTTTTTTTTTTAAAATAGCAACTTTTAGCATACATTTGGCATTGGCTTATTTAACTTTGTACTGATCACTTTTTGCTGGAAGTAGGCTAAAGTATACTTGTATTTTGAAGAGGTAAGGTTTTAAAAAGCTGTACACAAGCCAAAAAGGCTAAAAACTAAACGAAAAGGCTGGATACAAACGGACAATTAATAATAGAGTTTAATCAAGAAAAAATTAGCTTAATAATTTTAATTAACAAATTAAGAAAAGCAAGAAAGAAAAACCATTGTAAGCCATGTTATGGTATTAAAAGGATGTGTAGCATTTACCCAAAGTTAAAATGAAAGAAACACATGAAAACCAATTCTGTAGTATTCTTCGTGTGATCTAAGACACGTGTCATTAACACACAAGTAAAACGTCCTTTTAAATGTCTTTTGACCAAAATAAAAGTTGGATACTACAACATATGACGAGCAAAACAGAGACATTTTAATATGTTACAAGAGGGAGGGGGGGAGTAAAAAGAGGTCTTAATTAATGCTATGACAAATGGGAAATCCTCAAGCTTTACTGGCCCAAGGAGTTAGTTGTTGACCGATTAATAAATTATAGCAATTCCAAAAAATGAATTTGATTTACCATAAATTAGTTATCAAGATAAGAACTTCTAAAAAAAAAATTCCAAGCTTGCATCCAGCTCCTCCCCAAACTCCATTGTTGCTTCCCTTTGCCCACTGTAATATTTTTTAATTATTTATGTTTTATTTTTTAAATATATGTGATAGAAGACTTGATCCTTTATCAATTAGCTTGATATTGCAAGTTCATACTTATTTCACTTCAAATCGGGCTAGAATTAAACTTCAAGACTTACATATTATCAAGGATCAAAGTCTAAGCTATTGCCCACTTGCCTAGAAATTCTAAACAATGGTGCACTAGCTTTGTCTCTTTCAATTTTGGATTCAAGATCACTAAAATTACTCAAAAAATAATAATAATAATAACAAAAAAACACCATCAGTCACATGAAGAAAGATGCATGCAATAAGCTATATGACAGAAGACAACATATGATACTAAATTTATCAACAAAAAAAAATTATTATTATCGATAAGTAATGGAACTTCAAACACATTCTTGAAAGTCTTAAAAACAGATTTTAAACTAGATTAGTTTTAAAAATTGCAACTTTCAATAGTCGAGTTTAATCAAGAACAAATTATCTTAATAACTTCAATTAAATGAATTTTAAAAAAAAGCATGAAAGAGAAACCATTGTAAGCCATGTTACAGTATTGAAAAAATGCGTAGCGTTTACCCGAAGATATGTGAAAAAAAACACATGGAAAACTGATTCTGTAGTATTCTGCATATGATCTAAGACATGTCATTAACACATAAGTAAAATGTCTTTTTAGATATCTTTTGACCAAAATAAACATTGGATAATACGACATATGAAAGGAAAAATGAAGACCTTTTGATATGTTATAAGGGGGAAAAAAAGAAAAAGAAGACTTGTGGGCATGATGACAGCATTTTTGAAACCAACAATACAGGGTGAAAATTGGCCATCACAAGGTGAGGGCAAAGTAAAACAAGATGACTTTGTGAAATGACTAAGATGTCCAAAGTACAAACCTCGAAGGTTAGAACCTGAGACTAATGACATTCCCAACAGTGCAATAGTAGACCAATCACATACCCAAGATTATCACATTCCAATGGGATATCAGGTGATGATGATCCTCACTACATGGGCTACCCAAAGAAAAATAAAAAACCAGGATCACTATTTCAATGATCTAGAGGCGATAACTATATTGGCTTTCACCCATATGGCTACATACATCAAAATAAATTGTTAGTAATTTATGTTTCTTGTTCTTTTTTAATTGAGATACGGACAAGGTATGGGAATTCTTTGGCTATTTAAAAGGAGGCAAGGCAGGGATGATGCCTTTACCTAAACTTGTCTTGTTCGTGAAAAATGCCACTCAAAAAAAATTGCAAAGTATCTATACTATTATTTAAGCGGCTGCACCTGTTTGGACCGGATTTTTTTTTGTTTCAAAATACCCCTACACTCCTAAGTTTAAGTAGAGACAAAACTAAAGGATAGTTCGGTAAAAATACATGTCTAACTTGCACTAAAATATTGCCTACAAAATAAGAACACTCTTCCACTAACTCACTTCTTCAAAGTAACTATACGTTTATTGTTTTTTTTTTTATTAAATAAAAAAATAAGTTAAACACCCAACTTTTATTCAAAAACAAATCTAAATATATAAAAATAAAAAATAAAGGACAATCCAGATTGTTTTTATTCTAAAATACTCTCGCATTCCTATGTTTAAATAGAGACAAAACTAAAGAACAATCCAGTAAAAATAAAACCCTAACTTCCACTAAAACATTGCCTAAAAAATAGGGTCACTTTCCTATTGATTTTCAAATTTATTTATCTACTAATAAATTAGATTCTCAAAATAAAAATTATATATATAATAAAAAGACATAGATTAGATTTTTTTTTTTTTTTTTCGCTACTACCACACAAAAAAAAAAAAAAAAAAAAAGAAAAGAAAAGAAAGCCTCATCTCACGCGCGAAGCGCGTGGGATGAGGCTAATTTGCAAGTAACAAACATAAAACAGGCATGTAAATTTATATATTAAGCTTCTAAAAACATTCTTTGACCATGGAAAATTGAAACAACCACAGAAAGAGATACAAAGAAGCAATCGCTTTGGATGGACAAAAATTTAGAGTAGATAATAAATCAATTAAAAGATAACATTTTTGTCTATTGCATAAACAAAATGAAAAAAGAATGGCCACTCAAAAAATTATAAACAAAAGCACCATGTATTATAGAAAGATGACACAGAACAGCAACTAAAAGAGGTGTTTCTTGTCAAGATGTACCTGCTCAGCAGAATGAATTAAGACAGTTCCTTTTGTTTCAGTTGCAGAAGAATCAACACCACCAGCAAACACAGCAACCTAAAGGAAAATCATTCAATATAAGCTACAATTTCAACACCATTAATTAAAAGACTTCCCAAATTTGATGAATGCCAGTGGAAATGATCAATACTTGCAAAAGAAAGAACAATGTATAGACTCAGCAAAGGTAGCACATCTCTTCTTTGATACTATCAGAAGAAAATGAACTACAAGTCAATCTTAAAAATAAACATTTGTAGAGAACTGAAAAATGGTACAGCCAACTTACTGGAATAGTTTACTAATTTGCTTTAGCCTATAAAAATAACAAAACCATATATATACAGACACCAAGACACTCAATAGCCATTCCTGATAAGAGTTATACTTTTAACATGTGTGAGAGCATAACAGTATTAACCTTTGCCTTCTCGATATGCTTTATACTCCCCACAGCATCACTTTTCAAAACCATGCCCTGAACTACTGTAGAATTATGCAGACCTCCTCCCAAGAGCTTAGCAACACGGACATTATCCACATTAAAGTTTGCTGGGTTCTTCGGGCACACTTGGATGCAAGCCTACAAAATGAAAAAGACACAATCAGAACTTTATGCTAATAGGAATTGGGCCAAAATACTATGTTGGTCCCAAAACTTTAGGTTATTTTAGTACGTGATCATTTTTAGTCCCTAAAAAACCCAAAGTATAATTAAACTTTAGGGGCAAGATATAATTACATCAGCAACAAGGGAGCACAAGGTATCTTCTTGACCAAACTGCTTGCTAGCAACGGCGGCTCTGATGCGAGAAAGAACTTGATCCTTATTACGCACATCCATAGTCTCAGAACCGTTCTCAACCAGCTCTTCCAAGGTTTCAACCGTCTTATTGATGGCTTTAGTGTACCCACTGATGATCTCACTTGGGTGCAGGCCCATCCTTATAAGTTCCTCTGCATTTTGAAGGAGCTCCCCAGCAAAAGAAATAGTCAAATTAGCACCATCCCCAATTTCCTCTTGTTGGGCCTTGCCGGCCAAAACAAGAATCTTAGCAGCAGGATGCTGAACCTCAAGTTCATTCACAATAGTAGCGGCATCGTTGGTCACAAACAGCTTGTCTAAATGATTGATAACCATCTTGTTCATACCTAAACACAAGATAAATTAAGAACAAACTTCTTATAAATGCTCTATATTCAGTAACAAATAAAGACAGACAGCACTTAAATGCTAGGTTTTGCACTAACATATCCATTCCCCCAAAAAAAAAAAAATCAAATAAACAATAAATTTGAGTTATTCAAATCACTGTGGCAGCATCATTGGTCACAAACAGGTTGTCTAAATGATTAATAACATTTGTGCCCATACCTAAATACAAGATAAACTAAACTAAAACTACTTCGAAATGTTCTAAAATTAGCAAGAAAAAAAAATCTCAAAAATCAAATTAAATAATAAATTTGAGTTCTTCGAATCACAGAGACATTTACTAGGTTGTCTAAATGAGTCGATAACATTTGTGTCCATAACTAAATACAAGAAAAATGTAGGGAGAGAGAGAGAGAGAGAGATACCATTGGGACCAAGAGAGGTCCGAGTGATATTAGACAACTCCTTGCAGGCATCGATGTTCTTGAGAACGGCTTCGTCGAGACCTGATAAGTGCTTGTGGCCTTCTTTCAGCATTGATTGTATTCCATGTGACTGCATTTGTAACCCCATTCTCACTTCTCAGATCGATCGCCTTCTTCTTCCTTAAACCCTAACCCTACTATGGAGACTGCTCTCAGACACACACACACAAAAGAAATATATATGTGCTTTTTTGAATTAAGCCCACAAGCGGAATCAGAAGTGAAAACCGGAATGCCCTAGAAGGCCTAGAATCCGAATCCGGATCCGGATCCGGATCAAGTTAAGGTCCAAGATTCATTTGAAAAAATAAATAAACAAACAAACAAACAAAGGCCTATAGAGGTGTTTGATACATGTTTTCAAACAACAATTTTAAGTTTTTAAATAATTTTACATGTATTTTCATATTTTTTCACCCACACGTATTTTTAAAAAAACATTTTAAACTTGAAAACTGTTATTTAAACACACGTACCAAACAGACCCTTAGAATGTAATTTTTTTTCCCTTTTTCTTTTGATAAGAATAATGTGGTTTTTTCTTTCCTTTTTTACCCTAAATATCTCTCAAGTTTATATACTAAGCGCGTGTTATTAGTCCCTATGTCACTAAAGTTTCAAAAAATGAATATTAATGATGTCTTCATTAATTTGCATTAGCTTTGTGCCTATGTGTTTAACGAAATAATAACATTATATTTTTTAAATGATGTGATAAATTTTTGTTGTTAAAAAATTACCCATCTCCATAAAAAGAAATCTTTTTTATTCATCTAGGTTCGAATCATACTAGGTCCATTAGAGATCAACAAAGAGAACAAATACGAATGGAAAGGAATTAATAAATTACACTTGACTTTATTTTATGGAGGTGTTTATCTATCTCTTGACTCGAAATGGGATCAGGTTTGATTTGAAAATGGATCTTAGAGTATCTAGGGTTAGATTGATCTTCCCAAAGAACACACATTGACAAGAAGGTTTGGCACTTCAATGTCATCTTTGTTTCCCACCCTTTCCTACTAGGATTGGAAATCATGTATTTTACATATCTAATCACATATCCATATTTCTCATTTTATCCAATCCTTACATTATGTCTCTTGCTTGTCCCTGCGAAATAGTTGGACTATAGTGTTGATTGAAGTGTAATATAATACGGGTGTTTATTTCTTTGTCGTCATATACTCGTTGTGGTATATTTATGCTAACATCTAATTGAAGAAAGGTTTATTAGGGCCAATTTTGCAAGCATCCAAAATACAATGGGATCTTCAGCCATAAAATAAAATAAAAGAAGAAAGGAAATTGTACCTCTCACTAGTTTGGATACAATACATGTAGTGTAATAAACAAAGATGTAAATGAACCGAGCCTTGTTGTGTATTGATGTTCAAACTTGGCTTCAACTTGAACCAAGCATACAAATAAAGGTGTGTAGCCAACTCATCAATCCACTAAAACCGACCCAATTCAACCCAACCCATTGAGTTGGGTCAGCTTTTAGGTGTTTGTGGTTTGGGTTTGATTGTCAAAAACATTTGTACAATGGGTCAGGCTAGGTGTAGGTTGCAGATTTTCAATCCACCTAACTCAACTCAGCCCATTTATATTTAATATATATTTAAAAAATATATTATATAATTTTATTATTTACTCTTTTGTTTATGAATTGAGTTAGGATAAAACTATGTAATATCCTACCAACTATAAAATAATAAAACCAATTTATGTTGATTTTGTTTCCCAACTAAGTTAAGATAGAACTGTTTGATATCTTACTCATGATTTTAAAAACTGAACCGGTCAATGAATAGATTTGGCACCCGGTTCTCAGTTTTTACCGGCTTTGGCTAGTTGTTGACCGGTTTTAGTGGTTATAGGCAGTTTTACCAGACCAGATCAATGGCTGGCTCCCGATTGAACAGGTCAGATCGGCCGATCCGATCCTTTTTTTAAAACATAGATCTTACTAACTAAATGTGTTGTTCTTTGGTTTGATAATTTGTGTATGGTAGTGCTATTACTTAGAATTTTCATACGGCAAGGGGAGTAAATAAAATTATTTGGTTTGATTATTTGTATCAGTTCAAACTTTAAAGGCTTGAGCACTAATAAAATAGCTTGTATTTAAATTTGCTCTTTTTTTTTTTTTTTTTTTTTGGGTGCTATTCTAATACTCAAATAAATAAATAAATGTCCAACCCAACATTGTGGGTCAAATTGAAAAAACCCCTAAACCCAACCCATGCACACTCCTACATATAAACTAGGGCAATGCAAAAAAATCGTCTGACCTGCCAACTAATCTGACTAAGGCTGACCCAACCTAACCCATGCGGGTCCATTAAGTGAAATGTTTGTTTGGCAAATTAGCGGGTTGTTTAGTGGATTTTAATTCTAATCTGTCATAACCTGATATCTAAAATAAATATATATTTAGTTATATATTTTGTTATGTTGTAAAAATCTCACTTAACCCACCCACTTTATTTTTTGTCTCTTTTTCCTTTTTTTTTTTTTCTCACCTTTCTCTTCCCTAATAACTCTGTTTTCAATGTTATTGCATTTTCGTAATTAAACATATATTTATGTGGACTTTTAACCACTGCCAGAGACAAGTCACATCAGTTGCACCTTTTTTCCTTCTTCTTCAATTTTTTTCTTCATTTTCTTTCTTTCTTTCTTCTTCACAGACTCACTCCAACGGCCATTTTTCTCTTCTGCTTCATTCTTTTTCTTTCTTTTCTTGTTCACAGAAACACCAAATATACTATATAAAAAAAATAAAAATAAAAACACATGGGTTTGGATTTCTCAAACCCAGAAAATAAAACCCATTTTTCTATGAGTTGAAAAATAATCTCTAAAAATAACAATTTTAAACCCATAAACACAGCAACAGAAACCCACAAACACAGCAAAATCCATAGGCACCACTGCTTCACGATTTCACAAACCCACAAACATCCTCCGTGGCTGCCACCCTCTCCCTCACCGCCGCTGCTTCACGATTTCACGACCTCGACCTCCACCTCCCTCGCCACAGTTGTTCCAGAGAAAGACGAAGGGGAAAAAAAAAAAAAAAAGAGGACAATCACTTCAATTTCACGAGGATTGGTGGCACGCTGGGTGACGGTGGATCAGCGGCGCGCTGGGTGACGGTGGATTGGCGGCATGCTAGGTGACGGGGATCGGCGGTGAGGTCCTTGATTTTTTTTTTTCCCTTTTTGCCTTTCTCCATTTTGCCGCTGTGGCTGTGGATGTTGTTGTTGTTGCTATTGTGGCTGAGAGAGAGAGTTTGAGAGAGAAGAAGAAGAAGAAGAGGCAGAGAGATTTTTTTGTTTTGGGTGGCGTTGTTTCCTGTTTATATTTTGGCTTTGTGAATGGTGGTTTTAAGAAAAGTGGGTCCTACAGAAAAATGTCTGAAAATTCCTAAAAATAAGGTTATAGTTAGAGGATTTTTTTTTTTTGAGAATTCAGGGATGGGTCCCACAAAAAGGTTGAAATATTTGAGTGATTGGAACTGATAAACAGTGTCAAACACCAATTGGGCTTAGGTTATAGGGACTTTTATAGCTAAATATTTTAAGTGATAAGTGATGAGTAATGAGTGATGGGTGATGAGTGATGAAAATTGAGTGAAGAGTGATGAGTGATGGGAAAAAAAAAACCAAACAGCCCCTTAAGCACTGATAAAATAGCTTGTATTTAAATTTCCTCTTTTTTTTTTTTTTTTGTTTGTGCTGGTGCTATTCTAATACTCAAATAAATAAACAAATGTCCAACCCAACATTGTGGGTCAGATTGAAAAAACCCCTAAACCCAACCCATGCACACTCTTACATACAAACTAGGGTAGTGTAAAAAATCGTCTAACCTACCAACTAATTTGACTAGGGTTGACCCAACCTAACCCTTGCGGGTCCATTAAGTGATGTGGGTTGAGTTGGGCGGGTTAGACAGGCAAATTAGTGAGTTAAGTTAAATAGTGGATTGAGTTAATTCTAATATGTCATAACCTAATATCTAAAATAAATATATATTATATTTATATATTTTGTTATGTTGTAAATCCTATCTCACTTACCCACCCACCCACTTTATTTCTCGTCTCTTTTTACTTCCTTTTTTTTTTTTTTTTTCCATTCTCACATTTCTCTTCCCTAATAATCTCTTGCCACGGTCTATTTAACGTGGTTCATTTTAAAATTTTTATCGAGTCAAGTATGAGCTATTTATAGATAACATGGTTCATTTATAGTCCTAGAACTAGTTGGGGGTTTTGATGACTTTTTGACCAAACTTGATCATAATAACAAACGGCTGGAGGAAATTTTTTTTTTTTAGATGGAAATGGGGGTTGAGGTTATTTTAGAGGCTTCGGGTGTATTTTGCTCATCTAATTGGATTAGTGGTATGTTGGTCATTTTTTATATTTTGCGGGGTATTTTGGTCGTTTTATAGTTTTGGTATAGGGTTCACATTTATAAGTTGGCCATGGGAATGTTTTAGTTTTTACATCAACTTAAACTCAATAAAATTATTAAAATATTTCTACCTTTTAATTTTTGTTGCACAAAAAGGTAAAGTATCTATTAACGATATTTATGCCTCTTTTTTTTTTCTCTCTCTTCAAACGTTATTTAATTTTTTATAAAAAATGATTAATAATGCATAAAATTGATTAATTAGTATTTTAGATGTTCAATTTTTGGTTAAGTTGACTTTTTTTTTATTACTTTGAGAAAACGGTAAGTGTGATTAAGTTGACTTGATTTGATCCATTTGCTTAAACTCATGATAAGAAAATTTGGTTTTTTAAATGTAAATGGGACGTGTTTTTATAAAATTCCTAAAATTTGATAAGGTTATAGTTAGAGAATTTGTTTTTTTTTTTTTTTGAGAATTAATGGGTTTGGTTAAAAAAAAAATTGTTTCATTCTAAACATGATCCGTTTTCATTATGAAAAAAAAAGTTTTCTTATATATTTATAGGGGTCAAACACAATTTTTATTGTACGCTTAGGTTATAACTAGTTTTATAGCTTAATTTTATCTTTAAATAAAAATTCCTTACTAAGTATAGTAAATTATGGCTCCCATTGTTACATAATATTATCAACATTGACCCAAAAATCAACTTTATCCTAAGAGGAAAAAGAAACCATAATTTAATTATACGATTGGATGAGCAATTTTATTTCAAAATAAATGTACAAATAGATCAGAAACTCGACTCAACTAAACAGGACAACAACAACACCACAACAAATTTCAAATCACCCATAGAATCATGCTCTATTATATATCTTCCAATTTAAAGAAGAGGAAAAGAGTCTCTCACTTTATTTAAGTCACCACTTCAAACCCAATTAAAAAGAAACACATTCTACCACCAATAGATTATTTATGAAAGCTCATTCTCAAGCAGCATGTTCAAAAGTATTCCATATGCACTCCTATCGCATCTAAATAGACACCACTTCTTCCATGGAAACCAACAACCTTTCCTGCAGCAACACTTGATGTGAAAGCATGACCAATCTCATCACCATAGGGCCCATATCTACCATTGTTTGTGTAGAATGTAATGGACCTTAAGGCTTCGAAGTTATCAGTCCCTTTTATAGGTCCAGAAAATCCCAAAACGCCAACCAAGAATTCCGTTGATATATCAAACTTTATCTGCCAAATCAAAATACAGATGTTGGGTAAAATAAACCTTTGGTCCCTACGATGTAGTCGTATATGTTTAATTTTGGTCCATCAATTTTTTAAGAGTTTGGATTTGGTTTTTGAAATTTTAAAGAAGGTAATAATTTGATTCTCCATCTAAGCTAATCATATAATTATTAAGGGACCGCTCAAACCCATCTCATATTTTTAAGAAATCAAAAAGAATTAACCCATGGATGAACTCCGGAAGGCCAAGATTGTTCCAATTCAAAAATTGGAAAAAAACATAATTTAGCTTTACTTTATTTTTATCAAGAAGAAAGAAGAAACACATTTTGCAAAAATAAAAATTTTGTAAGTTTGTAAACTTTGTTGTATGTTCTACACCTCAACTGACAAATCAAAGGAACATGAAATTTGTTTATTAAAATAGTAACATGGAATATAACATCTTTGTATAAATGTCTTACATAATTATAACTGCAATTTTTTTATGAATTAAATAATAATATAGAAATTCTTAGTTACATTGTATTAGCAATGGAAGATTATATTGTAGACTAAATAAATGTATATAATATAGTATACATTTGATTAGTCTATAATAATATAATGTGAAATTTACATTTAAAGTACACACATATAGTTGATAGTATAATGTAAGCTCAACTAGTAAATACCCTCTATGGTTATATAAGAGATAATTTTTGCTTACACCAAAAACTGAATGATGATAAAGAGTAATCATACCTTTCAAAAAAAAAAGAAGAAGAAAAAAAAAAGATAGTATAATGTAAATCAATAAATACCGTTATAATAATAATAAGGCTAATGCAAATTGTACATTTGAAGTTTCGCTTAAATTCATTTTAGTCATTTAATTGAGTCATTTAAGTTTTAAGATTATTCAATTTAGGCATTATATCCATTTTTTTTAAATTGCCATTAAAAAAAAGTATTTTTCACATGAAAAAATTTATAAAATTAATAAAAATATTTATAGAATTTTTTATGTAAGAATTTTTTTTAATTAGTTAATTATATACTTAACAGCAATTATTTTAATGAAATTAGACAAAATGCTTGAATTAAATAAACTTGAAAGTTAAAGGAATTAAACAAAAATAAAGTTAGAAGATTGAAATAAATTTGAGTAAAATTTAGAAGGTACAATTTGCATATTAGCCTAATAATAAATAATAATTATTCTCTATTTACCGTATTAATCTTATCACCGCCTGCACCACCATGCTTGTGTGACCAAACAAGCTTCCCATCTCTGCTTTCATACAACACACGTATGGCATAAATCACTGAGTCCCCAACATGCAAATGCAATTCCCGGATTCCAGAAAAAACTCCATCATCCCATTCCTTCCCACCATGCCCACCCCACGGCCCAGGTCCTCGAGGTACAACCGCTTTCATCTTATTCTCCAACTATATAGTATATAAATTAAACAATTTGGTCATCATCAATATATAACATCGTTTAGTCCTACCTAGCTTCAATAATAAAACAACAACTTTAATTGGGAAACCAAACCTCTTGCTGCATTGTTTTTACGTAGACACCAATGGCATCAACATAATGACCTGCACGACCATGGAATCCAACAATTACGCCACCCTCCATAGGTAAGGAGAATGTTGTACCTTTCTCAGATCCATAGGGTCCATACTCGGTCTTATTTGTATAAAAACGTAGGGAATGGATTACAGTATGGTTCGAGTAAACCGCAACAGTACCACTAATGGATGTCAAGTACTCTCTAGGCCAGTCGAGCAATATCTACACATATAATATTATGCAGTTAATTAAATAAAAAATCAGCTTCGAAAAACTGCATGATTGTAACTGAGTTGATCAATTTTATGAGAGCAGTAGCAATATGTACCTTGTCATTTCGATGGCCGCCATTACCACCAATCTTATTAGAATTCTGGAGTACACCATCTTGATCACCACATTTCAATGAAATTGAATCGATGGCACCTCCATGAAAAATTACTATCTCAGTGATCCCACCCTTTTCGACCTTGAAGCTCCATTGGTTTCCACCTTTACCTCCCCACGGTCCAATCTTCAAGCATTCCTCCATTTTGCAACCTGCAAAAGCTGCAACACATATACATGTATGTATATACCAACAATGACAATTGTTTTGATATTTTTTGTTTTTATTAAAATAAAGAGATAAACACAAAGAGATGAGTACTGAAGCGACAACCTGTATTCTTTTTCGTTGCGTTACTACAAAGAATGACATCTCTTTTGGCTTTTATAAAAGAAAAGAGATGCAACAGGAGTTCTGTATTCTTTTTCATTGCCTTACAGGTTACCACAACGAATGGCATCTCCTTTTACAAGGAAAGAGAGATGCATACTTAGAAATTTCTACTCCCAAAGGACCATAGGATACGTGTCTTTGTAATTATTTATGAACTCTATCTACACTAATATTAGTTTGTTCAAGTTTCAAGCTAGTTTTTCTCAACAAAAAAAAAAAAAAAAAAAGAATAATGGAGAAGGGATCATTAAGAAAACCAGGTAATAAATATGCTTCTTCACTGATATTAAATTGAAATATATCATTGGATTAAAATAAATAAATTATAGGTTAAGATGCAAAGCCCACTCTCTAAGTTTCACATTTGTCATTATAGTTTTCTAAGTTTGACTTTTGTTGCTTCAATTCTCTAAGTTTCAATTATACTCGCTTCAATCATTTATTTACTATCCATTAAATTGCACCGTTAACTTACATAAAACGGCGTTGTTTTATAGTAAAAGACACCATTAAGGTTCAATCTTTGCCTGCACCAAAAAATCAATTGTGGTCTGATGATAAAGAGCATTCATCGTGAGCAAACGTTAGAAGTTGAAACTCTAAAAAAAAATTTATATATATATAAATTTCTGAATTTGATAAAAAAATTAATTAAAAAATAAAACATAAACTAAACCCAAGTGGCTGCAACTCTATTCTAAACAGAGTTCTCTGTCGTAACTAGTTTGTACCTCATTCCATCCATCATGACCTTTGCTTAAAAGTTTGCTAATAGCTGGGTTTGTGATTGGTTTGCTTGTAAAAACAAGATGTTGGGTATGATTAGCACCAATATGGTGCGGTAGTTTAGTCTAATGTTAGGATGATGCAATGCGGCACTGTTTTCGTGCTGAGTAGGGAGTTAATGTTAGGGTAGATGCCCTTGTTACAATGCTGATATGCTTTCTTCAATTGCATTGTTGTTGGCCAAAATGGGCTTTTGCTCTTTTCAAAAAAACAATCCAGCATTTTACCCAATTTCCCAAACTAATTAGGGAAATGCCCTTCTTTTGAAACTCGATTTTCTCAAAATCGAGTTAAGCCTTATAGTGGTCTTTTTAAGGAGCCTATAGTGACGTTTTAAAGACCTATAATGACAATTTTAAATTTGATCTTCATGAAATCAAGTTATAGGTCAAAAAAAAAAAAAAATTGCATATAACTTGATTTCATGAAAATCGAGTTTAAAAATGTCACTATAAGTCCTTAAAACGTCACTATAGACTTCTTAAAACACCACTATAAGATTCCAAATTTTTTTTTTTAAAACTCGATTTTAAGAAAATCGAGTTTCAAAGATGAGCATTTCCCTAATTAGTTTGGAAAAATGAGCAAAATGCTAAATTGTCTTTTTGAAAAGAGCAAAAGCCAATTTTGTTCCATTGTTGTTTTACGAACCCTGCCATGTGGTGGTTCTAGAAGAGAGTTCATCCTTGCATCCTTGGAGTGTAGGATTTACCACATGCATGTGGCAAAAAATTGGCAGCAAACACTAGGAAAGGTGGAAGCAAGAGGTGTGGCATGGAGTTGAGTTTGACATCCCAAGCTCATTGCAGTTTGAAGCAATGAGGTTGAACCTGAGTTACAAACGAAGATAATTCAAATGCCCAATTAACAAAAACAACACTTTTTCACAAATTTTACCAAATGTTTCACTGTGATTTTCAAAACGGTGTTTTCTAATGCACATTTTAAAATCACTATTTTTAAAAATGCACTTTTTCTCTTCTTCTTTTTTCACCCTTTCAAATAGTTAACCCAGACAGACACCATACCAGCCCTAAAAAAAGTAAAAACCCACAGAATCATTTTTCCTTACTATCTAGCTGCTTAAAAATATTAATATAGACAGGTAAACAAGAACAATTAAAGATCATAAATCAGTGTAAGAATAATCATGTTTACTAAAGCTGTTTGATAACATCACACCTCATTTTCCCCCATACCACAATTCCTTAATATATTATTCCAATATTCAAATCATTATTATTCAAGACGCTAGTTCCTAAACCACATTAAGCTAATATGTGAAGGCCCAAGAAATAGGGGAAATTTGCCTGGAAATCTTAAAACTGTACCTTGTCCTTGCCTTAACACATATGATCCAAGTTTACATGGTAGAAAAGAAACTTCCAGCCATTAGATACAAAATCAACCTCGGAGAGAATAAAAGTTTTCTCCCATTAAAGTAGGATTTATAACTGGTTATTATCATGGTATTACTACCCTATTCTGGATTGGGCACTTCCCTCAGAACTTTTGCAGCATCCTCTGGGAATACAGGATTTATATAACAGCCAGTTGCCATCTCAAATCCCGCTACAATAGTTAATTGAGGAATTATCTGTAAAAACCAATGAATGTAAGGTAACTGTGGATCGGTAATTCGAAGTGGTGAAGTGTGAATCATAAAATTGAATGGTGGATTGTTCAATTGCGATGCCATCTTCCTAAGCATGAGTTTCAATAAACCACCAAGATCAACTGCCTGCAGAAGTGCACATCAAACATCAAACAGGGTATAAGTGTCAAGATCATCACAAAGAAGCTACATATCTATGGCAGGGTATAAATGAGAGCAAAACTGCTCCAGCTAATAGATATGTAGCCCTTACTTTCATTATCAGATATCTTGAAGGAAACATCTACTTGGAAGCCAAATTACTAGGTTCCTAGTATGGCTACTTTTGATTTATGACTTACCCCTGGCCCCCAAACCTTATATGAATTCTTTTCATAACAATTCCTTGCGATGCTCTTGTAGGTTTCAAACTTCTAGTTTGCTTAATTGGTAAAATCTCTAGTTATTGAATAAGGGAACTAGGTTCAAATCTTGCCTACATAAAAAAGTGTCTAGGACTAATGATAATAAACAATCATCATGAAGTATACACCATAGGTTTCAAATCCTATCATATTTATCAAAAAAGGTTTATTGCAATACTCTTCAACCTTCAACTGCAATAACAATATCAACTAATTGTTCAACATGTTCTAGAAACCAAGCAAAAGAAGGCACCGCAATAACAATACAACATTATGGACATAAAATGGTATTAAAACCCTCCCGTGAATTATTTGATTACATTAAAACTCCCTCTCTCTCATTTTATCAAAAAAACTCTCTCTCTCCCTCTCTCTCTCTCTTCCAAACAAAATAAAACTTGAACATCTCACAGTGCTTGTAGTGGATAGTGAGCATTCAACACTGCTCTAAATAAAGTTTAATTCAACTAAAATTTCTTCATTTGTATAGACAAATTCACACAACCAAACTGAAGTTTATCTGGACCCATAATAAGATAACTGATACCATGGAGCAAGAAGTGCTAATTACCTTGGCTTCATCTAGTTGATGAAAATGAGAAGAGTGATCCCGAGGAATAATCCATATCTCAAAAGGAAATGTGGCAGCAAATGGAACAATGGATATAAAATGGGTGGATTCATCAACCAACAGCTCCTTCACTTGTATCTCACAAACACTACATTTCCCCGTCTCGTTAAAAAACTGCTTCATACTATCAACTCGGGCAGAGACATTGGGAGGAACAACTGGAAGTCCTATTATTTGACTGTGAGAGTGGCTCAGAGACGCCCCAGCTGAAGCACCATGGTTTTTAAACACCTTCAATTCAATTCAATTCAATAAATAAAACGTTCTATGTATGTTCGATTGATTAAATTGCATCAAAATCGAATACCAATCAAAACTCAAATCAACCTCTAATTGTAATCTAGTTTGCACCATTTTAATTTTAACAAAAAGTGGTGGGCCCAAATAATTCGACAGAAACATAAAGTGTCCACCGCTCGCAGTCGTTAAAAATATAAACACAGAAAAGAGGGGAAAACCTGGACATAGTGGACGGAGGAATGGGCTGCAAGGTGGAGGATGCGGTTTTTATAGGCGAGAAGAACCTGAGAGATTTCTTGAGACGACAAATCCGAGAGTTGAAGCGAGTGGAACGGAGTTTCAATTACCACATCGTGAAACCCGAACCCTCCCAAAACCTCAACGCCATTCAAATTTGGATTAGGGGCAACAGCGAAGGGGTCATTGAGAGTGCGGTCTAGAGCAGGGTAGAGATTCTGGATGACTCGGATCTTCCAGTCCGGGTCGGAGCTGGTGGGGACCCGGAAGATCTCGGGAGCGCAGAGGTGCTCGTGGCCGAGGCAGAAGGGGCAGCCATCTTGGATTTGGTCCGCGGTGGTGGCACTGGTGGTGGTTGCGGGGGATTTGGATTTGAAATCGGAGGGTCTCTTTGCTCTGGCTGGTGAGAATATCACCCACCGGTTCGTCACCCAGTCTTTTCTTAGTTCGGGGCTCCGACCCTTTTTCTGTTCCGAAGCCATGCCTTTTTAACTTTTTGTCTGTTTCTCGTGTTGCTGACTCTGTCTGCCGTTGGTGACTTTACTTATCAACTGCGCTCACTAAGAATATTATCAAAGCATTAAGAATATTAACAAAGCTTGTTCCTACTCGTTAATTTTTATGGGCTCTTTTCGTAAATATAGCTTATTTCGGTTAGGTCGGCAGGGGGCGGGTTTGTGCCCAATCTAGAAGACTAGAACCCATCTTACCACTTCGGGTGAGTTGTGTACGCAACAAATTTTGTACCGGTTAATAAATTTTGGTTCTCGGCTTCAACGATGAGCTAAACCTATATCAACCAAAGATACTTAAAAAATTTATAATATTTTGAAAGTAATTATAACTCAAAAGTGTTCAAATCGTTTTAAAATCGATACTAAAAAAAGTCACTTGCTCACTTTTTTTATTATAACTTTTGATTCACAAAGAGTTTATGAGTGAGATTTGTTTCATTGAAAAGTAAACATCATGGGTTTCAATTTAAACACAAGTTTTTCCTAATTTGGATTTATATTGAGTAAGTTATGACCATTTGAAATTGGACCAACTGGCAATTTGATTTTCTGGGTTTTAAACCTTTATTTTAAGGGCCCAAAATATTCGTGCTTTGATGTGATCCAGCCCATAGACCTTGACAACGTCCAGAAACAATTAAAAAGTCTAAAAACCATAATTTTAACTTATAAATACTTACCTTATACCTCCAATCAAAACCCTAACTAGAGAGAGTAATTTTTTTGCCCCCATCTTCTCTAAAACCTTTTTTTTTTTCTCTGACAGCCCCTCAGAACGTTTTTTAATCATAAAAAAGCTCTTTTTAGTTAATTCTAAGGCATAAAATTTATTTTCAAAAATTGTTTCTTAAAAACCTTTTCAAAACATTTTGTTCTTGAGTTGTGATTACTAACAAATATTGTGTTTTTTTTTTATTATCTTTATCTTCTCCATCTAAACTTTGTGATTGTAAACACTGAGAGGCTGATTAAATAACATCAAATCCGCGATTATAAAGTAAGATGAGTCTCTTTTCCATGATTTCCCACCTTGCTTAATGTGACTCGCATGATTTTCTAGATATAGTTTCTCCATTTGTTATATTTGATGTGTTTGATTTTTTAATTATGTTTGATATGTTCTAATATGATTTTAGGTTGTTTTAATCTATTCTTGTTGTCCTTGGTTTGTTATTTTGGTTTCATGTAAAGTATAACACATATGTTTATTTTATGTAATTTGGTTTAATTTTTTGTTTTGTTTCATGTTTATTTGTTTATGTTGATGCTTTGTGTTTTTGTTTTATGTTAGTTTAGTTTTTGTTTGATCTTACATATTATATATTTGTTTGGTTAAATCTCTAAAAATGTAAATTTTCGAATTTGTGTTAAAGGATACGTGCGCATCATCGAGTATGCATACGCATGTTTCAACCATGCATATGCATAGTTGAGTATGCGCATGCGCCTCGAATCCATATTAGAGTAAAATATTGATTTTATTTTTTTTAATCATTTTTCACATAATCTTTGATTCTATTTGACTCTGTTTTAGGTTAATTATTTAGGTTTAATTATTTTCCATGTCTATTTTAATATTTTTGCCATGTTTAGTCAAATTGATATTATTTCCTTGTGTATTTTATTTAATTGTCAACTTGCCATGTATAATTTATTTTGTTTGATTGTGATTTATTTATTTCCTTTTATATTGTGATATGTTTTTAGCATGTTGTATGTGTTATTGTTATTTAAAGTGCATGATGACCTGCAATTCTCCTTTGTTGGAGGCAGAGACCCGCTATCGACCATCCCTGACATTGGGTTGGCCTAGACGATTGTGTTGGGTGGGTCAAGTTTTGGGTTCCGATGGACATCCTTAATTTTAGTCATTTTTAGATAAGTATATTTTAACCCTTTTTTGTGTTTAATGCAAATATTTTAATTAAAAAGTAATTAAAAAAACTAAATAAAATATTATAATAATAACATAAAATATGAAATCACAAACAAATTCACAACTTTTGCCATAATTTCCTCATAGGTGATTATGAGTAGTGGAGAAAAAATGGTGGTTTCATGTGAAAGTGATAGATAACTAGTCACAATCTGCCACTTTTGAGAGTTGTGACTAAGTTTGTGGTACCAGAACAACTCTTGTAATAAAAATATAAAGCTCGTCCAGATTTCAAAGAATGATTCGAATTAAAGGTGAATTTAGTTCAACTTTTTGAAACTATGCACTTAAAAAAAAGTTTTTGTCATTACTACTCACTTGGTCCAATGCAAAAAAAGCTTAAAAATAACGTTATAGACCCAAAAACCACCATTTGTAAAATTTACCAACACATTAGATCACGTTTTGAAATCACAAACGTGATTTTTTGCCCAAAATGTGGTAACCAAATTGACACTAAGCTGTTCTCTCTATTCTTTTTTGGTTTAATTATATTTTTGCTCTTCAACATTTTCTTTATGTTTCAAAATGATTCCCAACCTTTCAAATATATTAGTTCAGTTTTAATACTTTTAAGTTTGTGTCAAAAACATTCCTACCACTAATTGTTGGATGGAAAAGGGTAACATGGCAAACTGAAGAAGATTCACTCAAGCGAGATAAATTTATAAGGGCCTATTTGTTTTCAAAAAGTGGTATATATTCCTACCATTTCTTTTATTCTATATTCAAATCTTGAATTTGAATATTAAAAAAAAACATTAATTTTTCAGAATTGGTAGTTATTGGTAAGTTGTTTTGAAAACATAATCTGGGTATAGAATACATCATTCTCGGGTTTGGTCATTATTTTTTATTTAAGAAAAAAATGTAACTTATCTCACTCACACACATCACATAACTCAAAAAAAGTAACATTTTTGTTTTCACAATATTTACAAATATGTCATTGTATTCATATTTATAAAAAATGAAAACATTGAAAAGTTGTATTCATTTTCTGTATTCAAATCTTTTTTTTTTTTTTTTTGAAAACTGAAAATGAATATTGAGTACAAAAACACAGCCAAACCAATTTTTTTGTGGGGTCTCACAAAAAACTAAATTTTTTTAATGAAAACGCCACTTTTTCTCTTAAGCAAACAGGCCTAACCCTTTCTTTTTCTTCTTTTAGGAAATGTTAATGGATTCCCTTAGGGCGATGGTTAACGGTCCATTTTAAGAAATTTTTATGAAAAAAAAAAAAGAAAACATTTAATGTTTTGACAAATTTTTCTATTTATCAAATAGTTAGTGTCAAAACTTTCATAAAATGAATTATTAATGATTGCCCTAAGGACATTCATTAATATAACCCTTCTACTTTTTTTTCATTTATCTGAGAAGAGATTGTTTAACAACATCCCATAAATTTTAAAGAAAATACTAACGGATGCCCTTAAGGCATTAGTTAATAATATATTTGAAGAAAGTTTTATGAGAAAAGAAAAAAAAAACAATTCTAATGTTTTGACAGTTTTTTTTTTTCATTTTTTATAAAAGTAATGTCAAAACTTTCCTAAAATAAATTGTTAATCATTATCCTAAAGACAACTATTAGCATGACCCAAATTGTAACAGCAATAAAGTACAATATAAAGCTTGCGTTGGGGATTTGAGCTTTGAGAGGCATATGACTACAGCTCTGTTTGGATTGCGCGTTCCACGTTCACGTCTGCGTTTGCCTTCTTTTTATTTTTCTTGACCAGTGCCTCTTGCACTGTTCATGTCCCATGAACAGTGCAAGTAGACAAAGCTATATGAATAGTTCAAATAGGCAAAGCTACACTGTTAAAAGAGTGAACAGTATTGTAATTTTTTTTTCCAGCAAAATAAGTGATATCTAAACGCACACTATAAATCAAAAAAGGTAATAAAACTTGTGTTAATGAAGTTTCTTAAGTGTGTCGTTGAATTCCCATTTCTAGCATGATTGTGTCTAGGGGTGTTCACCAAACCGCATAAACCGCACAAACCGCAAAAACCGCACCAAAACCGCCCGCAAAATGACATAACCGCACCGCACCGCAAGTAATTTTACACCGCACCACACCACACCGCATAGTGCGGTGCGGTTTGCGGTTTTATAATAAGAAAACCGCACAAACCGCACCGCACCGCACCTTATATATATATTAATATTTTTTAATTATTTTTAATATTAAATATATTATTAATAGTTTAATAACCCTAGTTAAAAAAAAGTTTGATAATCCTAGCAAGTGTTGATTAGAAAAGCCAACTCAAAATAAAGAAAAACTAGCTTAATAGTTTAAAACTTGGACTAAAAAAAAGGAAAAAATTAGTTTTGGACTAAGTAGAAAAAGCCCAAATTTTAAAAAATATACCAATTTCAAATCATTCAAACCGCATCTTATATACCGCACTGCATATGTGATCGCAAAAATGAGGTGAGGTGCGGTGCGGTTATGGTTTTGGCTAAACTTTAAACCGCACCGCACCGCACCACATCGCACATGTAACCGCAAAAATAAGGTGCGGTGCAGTTATGGTTTTAGCTAAACCGCACCGCAAAGTGCGGTGCTAAAAAAGACCCAAAACCGCACCGCACCGCACCGCGAACACCCCTAATTGTGTCTCTTTAACTTTTCCAAGTAATTGTTTTTTTTTAATATTTTTCATACGTTGTAAAAGTCTCTTGCGTTGATTTTTTTTATCTTCAAACTAACATAAATGAAAGTAAACAAAGTTTTTGAAGAGTCAAACTCTCCCCTCCTTTGCTACCATCAAAACCTTTAAGAAATACTAATAAATATATCTCGCTCATATGAACATCCTTTCATTTTTCTACGTCACGCTTTTCCTTCTAACAACTAGGGAAAATGAGAAATTTTAACACAAAATATAAGGACTAAATTGAACATTTGAGAGGTTAATGGGCTAATTTTAAAGCAAAATATGAGGCTTGCTTTATATATATATATATATATATATATAGATGGGTTCAAGTTACACTTGGTGTAATTTTTGTAAAGTTACACATTTTTCACATTGCAGAATTCTAAGAAATCTAACGGTTATAAAAAAAACTTCATTAAATGCTATTGTTTTTCACCTTATTACCTAATTAATACTAGTATTCTCTCTCTCTTTCTCTCTTTCTTTATTTATTGCTTTCCACCATATAATATTTTCTTCAACACAATCTAACAAAAAAAAAATTGAAAAATAATCCCATAATTATATATTTATAATTGACCTATTTTTAAGTGATTGCTATCACACAATCTCAACACTAACATGAAAGAAGGTGACAGTGATAAATTTTTTGAAGTATGTTAAAAATATTATTCAGTTGTCTGACTTTATTCTCAAACAATTGCTTGTCCGTCAGATGGTGTATCCGTTTTTATTGCTTATTGATCATAATCTTTAGAGAAATGATATGTCCACAATATTTTCATAACATTTTTCCAACAAATCTTAAGTGGCATGTTGTTACTATTGGGACAAAAAAGTAATTTTAGTGTTAAGTTCAAATTTGAACCAGTAACAACTAACCACTTATAATTTATTGTGAAAATGTTGAAGAATATTGTGGACCTAACATCTCTCTAATCTTTAAACCTTTTGCATTCATTAACACGTTTAGTAGTAATACAATTATTTTATTTGAGGACTTTGAGAATTCTTTATGTAACTTTATGAATGTTGTGCATTAAAAAATATAAAGCTTTAGTTATTAAAAAAAAACAGAAGGTAATAAGGTTGAAAGCAATAAATAAGGGATTATTTTTCAATTTTTTTGTTAGATTGTGTTGAAGAAAATATTATATGATGGAAAACAATAAATAAGGAGAGAGAATGAGAGAGAATGTTAGTATTAATTAGATAATAAGATAGAAAACAATAGCATTTAATGAGGTTTTTTTTTAACCGTTAGATTTCTTAGAAATCTATGATGTAAAAAAGGTATAAGTTTATAAGAATTACACCCGGTATAACTTGAATCCATCTTATATTTATTTATTAATATTTATACTATATATAATAACGGAAGCATTGCTCTTAATTTTATAAAGCTGCTGTTGCATCACCTTATCAGCCACATGGCCCATATCATCATCATTTTTTCTATAAATTTATCTTTATTTTATTTAAACAATATTAAATATAAAGAAATATGAGAATTTCAACTTTACAAATCCAGTCATTTAATTTAAAAAACTATCCATAATGTTAGATGCTGCTTCAAACATTTCTTTTATCATGTAATTGTTATGTTTAAAATACATACTACTAATGAAATAATAAAATATATATCGTTGTATTCAATTGATATTTCAAATCCATTATATTATTTTATAGGAGAATATCTTACACTCTACCTAGTGAAGGACAGAAGGAGAATTGTTTATCTCATTAATGTAATATATATAATTACACTATATATAATCATGGAAGTATTGCATTTGATTTTTACGAGTGCAAATCTTCTGTCTCACTTTTCCTGCTCCATTTTATACTCCACAAATAAAATTTTGCCACTTGTTCATCTATTTGAGTTAGAAGTAATTTTCTGCCTTCTCTTATTAAAATTTCCTAAAATAAATAAATAACCATACACATTCCCACTAGCCACCACCAAATTGCCGACATAATCAATGGCCAAACACTGCTACCAAATTCACCCAGTCCAATTTGTGGTACATCGGAAAAAAAAGAAGATTACATGAAGATCTCCAAATAGCCAAAGCCATATCAGTATATCACACATATTTATTGGTTACAGAGTAGATAAACAACACCGAAGCTAGAGATTTTCAATTGGCCCATCTTCAAACAACTTCTCATAACTTTTGAGCATAAATTAAACCCAATTATTTTATTCCCACCTCTATATTTATCAAAATCCCCAATAACAAAACAATTTCAAGCAATCGGACTATAATTTCTAACCAAAATCGGTCTTTGTAAGTCAACTACAAGAATTAAGTCATGGCATCTAAATTTTCTCAATGCAATAATGCTCTCAGCGGTAATCTAAAATAGCACTTTCACTTTGTTTCCTCTCCTCAGTTTTCACTAGAACTAAACACATAAACTAATACCCATTTATGGATCTGAAGACGAGGTGGCAATGGTGTGTATTTGGTGGCGGTGTATGGCTTTGACTTGTGTGGAGTCTGTATGGTTGTGACCGTCACTATTAATGACTTTAGCGATTTTTTGCAAGTGTCATCAGCAAAGGTTGACGGTGGTGGACCGGTATTGGTGGCCGGTAGGGATGTGTTGTGTTTTCTCTTTGTCATCAGCAAAGGTTGATGGTGGTGGACCGGTATTGGTGACTGGTAGGGATGTGTTGTGTTTTCTCTTTTAATTTTTTATCTAATTTAGGAAACTTAAACAAGGAAAGACAGAAAATTAGTATTTAATTAAATGGATAAACATGTGGCAAGTTTTTATTTGTGGAGTATATAGTAGAGCAGAAAGGGTGAAACAGAAGATTTGGACTCGATTTTTACAAAGCTCCTGTTACATCATCTTCTTTGTGACATTAACATCTTTTTCCTATCAGTTACTCTTTTTATTTTATCTAAATAATATTAAATATAAAGAAATTTGAGAATATCAACTTTACAAATCCAACATAAGCAACTTTACCAATCAATTCATATGGTTTTACTTAACCATTCAACTTCACTTTCCCAACTCTAATTTAATTTGAAGCAAGTAGAAAATCATATCAAGCATGAACAAACAACTAAATATTGCATCATCTTAGCTAATACTTGATTAAACAAGATTACAATTACAAATGAAGCAACTTACAAGTATAAAGTCTTCTACAAGGCCTAAGAAGTTCTTCGTCTCTCAAGAACAACTTAATTTCCTAAGAATCCAAGTACATATGATCTTATAAGTGCTTTGGTGTGTTCTTAGTTGTGCGTATGTATTTTTCTGGTAGAATAAGCCTCTATTTATGCGTAAGGCCTTGACAGTTATGTCCAATTCATTATTCCATGTGTCCCTTCCTAGTTAATCTTCCTTGCCAAATGTCTTGCTACTAACAGGGTTTGGTAACCTCTCATTACTGCCTCTAGGCAATTGTCAACTTGCTCTTTGTGACTACTTGGTATGTGTTTTTGTGTGTATTATTTTTCGTAACTTCTTGAGGTAATATATGCTAGTTCCTCGAAAAAATTGCATGCTATCTTATAAATTTGTTAACTTACTAATATGTATACATGTACATAAAATAGTTTGATCTAATTGTTAGTAATATCTGCTAAGATTCTGTTTGGTTAAACATCATTATAATTTTATATAAAAAAAGAGAGATAATTTCGTGTTAGGTTTGCATAACTCTTCATAACATTTTTCATATATACTTAAGATAATATTGGTTGATTGTATTATATATGATCAATATTTTAAATAGAAATTCATTGAACTTTAAGTTTAAGAAATACAAACGCTATAGATATGTATGACAGAAAAGTTTATATGTGATTAGACATTTAAAGCTTTAATTGTGATACGTCATATGGGGTGGATTAGATTTAATTATATGAGTGGATTATATTGGATTATATAAGTTTGTTGTGCTAAGTTTGATATCAAGTGCATTCTCAAAAAAAAAAAAAAAAAAAAATCAAGTGTTTATTAGATTAATCTGAGTTATATAAACGATTATGAAGTATCCTAATTGTTACTTGATCAATCATTTGAAGTATAGCATAGATGTAGCCTACACATATTTTGAGTCATAACAATTTTCCTCATTTTTCATAAAATTGAGAATGTTTTGAATGATTGAAAATAAAAATAATCTACAATGATACTAGGTGGTAGAAAAGATCCAAAAATGAAAAATAAATATTAACATTTTTTTAAGTATATGAATATACAACAAAAGTTGAATCATTTTGAATAACATGTCCATAGAATTCTGATTATTGTTTGAAATATCAATCTATACCAAATGATTATCAGATTATGGATAACTTTTGTATGACTTTTGATCAAAACTTATTTTTAAAAGTCTTTTCTTTTCCCTACAACAAGTTGAGGAAGGGAAATTTGAACTCTTATTTTTCTAGTAGCAAGACATTATCACTAAAACACAAAATTTTTGACATACAAAAAGATTAAAAAGTGCAAAAAAAGGTTAAGTCTTTTGAAGTTAAATAATAAATTTGATGTGAGTTTTATTTAACTCAACTGGTAAAGTATTTGATGATTATATAAGAGATATGAGTTTTAATCCCTGCCTACACAAAAAATCGATTGATGTCTTAGTCTAATAACAAAGAGCTATCATCAGGAGTGGACCGTAGACGCATTGGGTTGAAACTCTTAAAAAAAAAAAAAATTTGAAGTTTGAAGTTTGAACCTTGCTTATGCAAATCAATTATTGATATATTTGATTGATGATTAATAACAATCATCATGAAGTGGAAATCATAAACTAAAATGCTATTGTATTTACTAAAAAGAAATTAAATAATTCACTTTGATAGTTTTTTTTTATCTATCAAAAAATATAAGATGATATGGCTGTGTTAGGGTTTGGTACGTTTCTTTGTTTAACATTTTATCCTTTTTCACGTCGTTGTTGAAAAGGAAAATTGGACATTTTTTTTTACAAACTAAAAAAAAAAAGGAAAATTGGACATATCTTGTAGCCAATGAATGTGCAATATCCAGTCATCCTTACCTATGGTTTTACTAAAAAATTAGTGTTAATTTTTTTTCCACACTAAGTTTCTTTTTTTTTTTGGGTGAAAGGTGATTCATTAAACAAAACTAAAAGGAAACACAAGGTTTAGGACATATTCTATCAAAATACATCCCATTGAGGTCATCCTCATACACATCAATCATGTCCACAGGCGGACTATCAAATAAGGAAAAATTAGAAATTTGACTAAAGCTTATCCTAGCTGGACGATCAGCACAACGGTTAGCTTGGCAGAAACAGTGCTTAATCCATATCTGAGGTATGTGAGATATCAACAATCTACAGTCGTCCAAAATAGGGGAGATAAACTTGTTAGCATAGGATGGATTATTGAGGACATTCACAATGGATTCAACATCGAGCTCGATCACAAGGGAAGATAGATTACGACTTCTACATATCAACAACCCCTCTTTCAATCCCCATAATTCAGCAGCAAAAATGTTAGTAACTCCAATCCTTCTGTTGAAGCCTCTTACCCACTGCCCATCTGCATCTCTAATAACCCCTCTACAGCAAGCCAAACCATTTCCACCCTCCACCGAACCATCAGTATTAAGCTTAAACCAACCTTCAAGCGGCCTCTCCTAGCAAATCCTTCTTATCACCTTCTGCACTAAGGCTCTCGAAGTTGACACACAATGAATGAACTACAAAGCTTGATTCAAAATTTCCCCAACCAGCTTCGAGTTTGTACCATTATTGTTGAAAACAAACATATTTCTACTCTTCCAAATATTCCACACAGCAAAGGGAAAAATAATCCTTCAAGGGGGGTTGGCAGCAAGCAAACTACAGTGCAAACTACAAATTTTTTTTTTTTTCATATCATCCTAAGCATGCGTTTGCACAACAATGATTTTGTGTTTTGCGTTTTTTTAATGGATCTTACGGTACTGTTCATGTACCAGCCAAGTACTGAAAAACACAGCCATAAGTAGTAAATCCTAGATTCCATGATACTATTTATAATTTAAATTATTTTACTATAGTGTTTTCAATAATAAATTTTTAATTTTTAGCAAAATAATCGGTATGTAAAGTATAAGAAAATCATAGTAAAAACAAATATATCTAGCAAGTATATGTCAGTTAAAAAAAAAAAAGCAAAAGAGAAGCTGCGATGCTATTTAATTTTTTATTAAGAAGAAAGGCACAAAGACTACGACCCGTTGACTATCCTTGACTTATATTATAGAAAAAAAGCCAAAAGGGTAGGCCAAATCTAATAAAAAGAAGTTGGCCAAAATGGAAAAGAAAAAAAAGTTTTTTTTTTTTCACCACGAATAAAAATGTTGCAACTTTGAGTAGGTGAAAAATATATGGCAAAGACAAATACACCAAAATTTATATGGTAGTTGAAAGAAAAAAAGAAAGAAAGAAAGAGAAATAGAGATATCCTTTGGTTATTACAAGGCCACATTTGCAATTACATGCCTCATGTTTTCCGCATAATAATATAAAATAAATATAAATACATATAATAGTATAAGAGAGAAGAGATAAAATAGAGAGAGAGAAAGAGATAGATAGAAAATAGACACGCACAGATACAAGAACAACGCAACACAAAGAAGACTAGCACCACCAACACCACCATTGCCCATATTCACAAACAAACAATAAATAAATATAAATATAAATATAAGTATAAATAAATACCTATATATATGTATTGTATTTTATTTTGTTTCTCTCACAAACAATAACACATTATCACTGTCTCTTTCTTTCATTCTTTCTTTCTTTCTCGCATAAAAATCCTCACCTAATAATATCCATATTTTCTCGCTTCTCATAAGAACATGTTTGTGTGCTTTTCACTGAGGCAGCAGCAGCAGAAGACGAAGATGAAGATCCGAACGCGATCGATCGCTTTTTTTTGAATCGTTTCGCTTCCGATCCTTCTGCTTTTACTTCTTTCCGGAGATCGATCTGTGAGTGCTTTTTTTTTTTTTTTTTTTTTGAGCTTTGATATTATATGATAATGATCGGTTTGAAATTGTTTTCAAAATGTTTAATTTTTCGTTGAGATCAATGATCGGTTTGAAGATTTTTAGCCTGCGCACTGTAATTCATGTCACTGATCAAAATTTATTTGCTTATTTTTGTTGTGGTTGAATTTGGTTTAATAAGCTAATGTGTACGTCAATTTTTTTATATATTTGTTTATATATGCATTTAAGTGCATTGGCTTTGTCATTGAGGGAAACAAATTAAAATTTTGGTGGTGAATTTTTGTTTTACCAAAAATAGTATCCTTCTTTATTATCTTTTGCTTTTTCAGTACGCAACTTTTCTTTCTGTTAATCTCTGATCCTCTACATGACACAGCAACTGAGACTACTCTTTTTTCCTACCTTTTTTTTGGCCTCTTTTAGTAGTTTTTTTTTTTTTTTTTTTTTAATTTTTTAAAAAATATCTATGTATTCACTGTAATTGCTGTAGTAGAAAAACTATTACATCATTATGCAAAAAAAAAAATTGATGTAATGTGATTTTCCTGCAAAGGCTATGTTAAAGTTTCAAGATTTAAAATTATTTAACTTCATAACCAAAAAAAAAAAAAAAAAAAAAAATTGTGTCTATGTTTGTTTATACGGAAAAGGGTGTATTAAAAGTTGATTTGTTGTTGTTTAAAAAGCTTTCCTTGTATACATTCTTTTAATTTTGGTAGTATAAGGTGATCTTTTTGGCTGCAGAAGATCTAAGTAAGGGGATTTTGCCATTTAGGTGAACTGAGTGGAATGTGATTTGCATGGGGTGAGGATGCCGGAGTTGAGAAGCGGAGCCCGAAGATCAAAACGAGTTGATGATCTTTACCCTACCCCACAGCCGATTGATCAAGGAGATAATTGGTTACTGCCTGCTCAAAACAGGACAAGGAGGAGAGCTGCTGGAAGAGGAAGAGGTGGTGGTAATGCCGCTTTAGCAAAAGGGCCTTCACCGGCTGTACCAACTAGGCCAACTGCAGCAGCTAGAGGCCGAGGCATTAGGTTGATAGATTTAGACCCAGAACCCTGTGAGGTTCTTCCTGAAGCTGTTGCTCTTGGGGCTGCAGAACCCCTTTATAATCAAGTTGAGGTGGTGGCGGATATAGATATTGGAATGGAGGGTGGAAGTGCTGACAAAGTAATGGGGGTTGAGGAAGAAGCAAGCACAACTCCTGTACCTGAGAGGGTATGGCCGGTTTACTTGGTTTAATCAATATCTTTTGAAGTGTCTTGAACATAGGAGTAATTTGGTTTTCTAATATGACTTCTTTATTTCTGGTTATACTCACTTTAGATGACTATTACTTTCTGATAATGCTTGTGTCTCTCTATCATTACTCCACTCATCATACTGACATGGAATGGGCTATTTAAAATTAATGAGATGGTCTTGATGTTTTGTTTTTTAAAATTAAACTGACAATTGTTGTGCCATGTCGCTCTGTGGATAATTCAGTTAGCTTAGATATCAATACCCTTGTTAAGAGAGTTTCCAATCAATGTATTTCTCATTGTCTAGTTGTTCATTCAAAGGTGTCTTGCTATTAAGATGGTGGTTCTGTTGGGTGCAGGTGAAAGTAGGTAATTCTCCTGTATATAAGATAGAAAGGAAGCTGGGTAAGGGTGGTTTTGGCCAGGTCTATGTTGGCAGAAGGGTAAGTGGTGGCACTGATGCTGACGTGACTGAGGTATGACTTGAGACTTCAATCTCATTTTTATTTAGAGTAATTATAGTCACACTCTCCGTATTACACACTCACTGTACATACTCTGCCACATGGACTGAAATGGTGTTTTTAAAACAAGATTTCACAGTTTTGACTGAAATCATGTCTTAAAAATACGATTTCAACAGGCAGTGTGTATGGAGTGTGCAATAGGGAGCGTAATAAGATTTTATGTTTTATTTGTATAATTTTAACAAGTGGATCACATGAGATGTGATGGCTTAAAGGTACTTTTCACAGGTAGCATTGAAGTTTGAGCACCGAAATAGTAAAGGCTGCAATTATGGCCCTCCTTATGAGTGGCAAGTGTATAAGTAAGTTGTGTGTCTTTATCATTTGGATATGCTTATCAAGGCTATATTTGTTAAGCTTTAAATGTTTTGAATTAATTATCTGATTCTTGCCTATTTTCTTTTTCCTTTTTTTTTTTTTTTTTTTTTTTTTTTTTTTTCTTTGGGATATTAAAAGTACTCTAAATGGATGTTATGGAATTCCTTGGGTTCATTACAAGGGTCGCCAAGGAGATTTTTACATTCTGGTGAGATTTGATCTGGAGCTCCTTATCATCAGGAATTCTGAACTTGTTGTATCTGATGGATATTAATAAATTTCAGGTCATGGACATACTTGGGCCTAGTCTCTGGGATGTTTGGAATTCTTTTGGTCAATCGTAAGATATAAACTCTCTCTCTTACCTACCAATGAACACGCGTTTGCTTGGATGTCTTATTTAGCTTACAAATAAATGAACTGGATAATAATAAGTGGAACTAAACAAGACTATATTTCGTTTATTCTATATATATATATATATATAGTTAACTTTTACAAAAATTTTACTTTTAATTTGTTGCTATCTGCAACAGGATGTCACCAAGTATGGCTGCCTGCATTGCAGTGGAGGCTATATCAATTCTTGAGAAGCTTCACTTGAAGGGGTAAGTCCTGTTGAAAATTCTCATGCTTTCACTTTTGCTTATGTTCACCATATTTTCCCATGTCTGTCAAAGTCACAACTAATTTGCAATTATAATGATTTGCCCTGTCCTTGAACTAGGTTTGTGCATGGAGATGTGAAGCCAGAGAACTTTTTACTTGGTCAACCTGGAACACCTGATGAGAAGAAACTATATCTTATAGATCTTGGTTTGGGTATGTTGTCCTTGTTTGATGTCTTTCATCCCTCCTATTGTGTGTTTACCCCAAATGTCAACCGTGGGTGAATTTCATGATCCTGAGAGTTTTTGTCAAGGGGAAGAAAAAAGAAAAGACAGTGAGGAAAATACATCAACATTCTCCCTGTGCCTCCCCCCCACCCAAAAAAAAAAAAAGTCTCCAGGAGGAGGAAAGGAAAAAAATATGGTCGGTGGAGAAGAAAGGAAACAAGAAATGATTTTATATATTTTTAGTATGATTAGAAGAAAAGAAGAAAGGGGGAAAGAAAATAAAATGAGTTCACTCTTCGGGGTTTGGGTTGAAAAAGGAAAGTTAGGCATAGATAGTAATTTGACAGTTACATACCCAATAACAATATTATGACATTTGGTAGCATTTACGGAGGGTAAATATTTAAATTAACCAATAAGTTTGTTTCTCTTCTCTTCATTTTGGTGAATTTAAGAGGTGAAAAAATTGTGGGTCCTAGGGAAATGTTACCCCCATGAATTTCCTTTCTTTCCTTACTTTTCCTTCAACCAAACAAATATTTACTTTCCTTTCCTCCCATTGTTTTCCGTTCTCTCCATTTTCCTCTCAGCCAAACATAACGTGATAGAAAGTTCGGTGAGAAAGGAAATCGTTAAAAGTTCGTTTTATTCTCTTTATTTTCTCTGTAGTTTCTTGTAATTACTAAAAAAGGAAAAGTAATTTCCATTCTTTCCCTTTCTTCATATTATCTTCTCTAATGGAGTATTCATTTCTGGGGCCATTAACATGCTTCTGTTTCAGCATCCAGATGGAAAGATGCATCATCAGGTCAGCATGTTGAATATGATCAGAGGCCTGACATATTCAGGTTTGTAGGTTTCACAATATTTAGTCAGATGTGCTCAACATCATATATTGAATGCATACCTCTTTTGGCAGGGGCACAATAAGGTATGCAAGTGTACATGCACATTTAGGTCGGACAGGAAGTCGAAGGGATGATCTCGAATCATTAGCTTACACGTTGATATTTCTCATTAGAGGAAGGTTACCTTGGCAGGGATATCAGGTAAATTTGGTGGTGTTGCTTGGACAAGTTCATCTTGAGGTTTTGCTTAATCTGATATCCTTTTTACCCGTTTCTTTTGTTTGTTTTGAAATTTACAGGGGGATAACAAGAGTTTTCTTGTTTGTAAGAAAAAGATGTCTACTTCTCCAGAGCTGATGTGCTGCTTTTGTCCACCCCCTTTCAAGCAGTTCCTTGAAGCTGTTACAAATATGAAATTCGACGAGGAGCCAAATTATTCCAAGCTGATATCTTTTTTTGAAAGCCTGATTGAGCCATGCACGCCTTTAAGACCAATTAGAATTGATGGAGCTCTTAAGGTTATTGCCATCCTTACAGCGCGCGCGCGCACACATGCGCACATAAATTTGTACATAATAATGTTAGATTGCACATTTTGTTTCTTACCTATTTCCTAATGTCTTTTATATATATATATATATATATATATATATATATATATATATAGGTTGGGCAAAAGCGGGCTCGATTGCTTATAAATTTGGAAGAAGATGAGCAACCAAAGAAGAAAGTAAGATTAGGTAGTCCTGCTACCCAGTGGATTTCGGTGTATAATGCACGTCGGCCCATGAAGCAAAGGTAAATTTTACATGCCATTATCGTTATCCCTTTTCTGTTTTTGATAATTTTGTTTTCTTTTCTGTAATTGAATGTTTCTGTTTTCTATACTTTGTGTTAAAGTTCTGGACTGAAATTCCTGCATTGTGGTAATATATGTTATTACTTTGTTATTTTAATTACCTTTTTGTCCTTCCACTTTCCACTATATTTCATTAGTGTTGTACTTTTTTCTCACTATATTTTCTTTTCAAGTTGGTTTTTCTTGTTGGAACTTTCCCGAATTTTACTTCATTTAATGCACCTAATTAATAGACTGTTGTATAATACCTGTATAAGCTCTTGTTTCTGGTGTTTGTTGCTTGCAAGTTGAAGATAAAGGGTTTTGATACTCCATGACATGTAATGGCAAAAAGTTCTAGAACAATTATATGATGTCAAACCATCTGAATTTGTTCTCAGTAATGGTGGACAGTTTTTGCAATAGAGAGGGGTAAAGCAACTCATCTTATCTAATATATTAAAGCTGAATCTTAGAGAAATTTCAACTCTAGAAACCCTAGCATTGTCAAAATTATGCCATTTGGTTGTGTTTAGCCTTAGACTTCTGCCATGTCTTTTTTCCTTTAAATATGTGTGTGTATTTATATAATATGTATTTAGGGTAAATTCCATTTACATACTCTAAGGTTTGAGCTAATGCCAACTAAGTCCAAGACTTTTCAAAACTAACCAATTCGGTCCCTAAAGCCAGTTTAGTCCCTAAACAGTCGAGAAAAAATTACTAACTATTTAGGGACTAAGTTGGTTTTAGGGACCAAATTGGCTAGTTTTGAAAAGTCTTGGACCTGGTTGGCATTAGCCAAAATTTCAAGGTATGTTACTGGAATTTACCCATATTTTTATTATAGAAAAACTCAATTAAAATTATAATTAAATGCATTAATTTTTTATTTTTAACTTCTCATTAGATATCTCATTAAAGTTATATCTCCTCATTATCAATGATTCTGCACGCTTCTTTCAATGAAAAAATTATCTTTTTGATCATTATTAGATATAATAGTCAAAGCTTAAAATAAGTTCAATCCTGAGCCTAGAGCAGCATAATATTATGCCAAGTGGCTAAGTCAACATTGCACAAATGTTTTGTCTTTAAAGCCCTCATGTTGTCCCACATACAAATTAATTTTTAACACTAAATATTCTATTCAATGTAAATTAATATTGAATAGTTTTGCTTAGGAGAATTCTGTAACTGGTTGTTGGATGATTGAGTTGTAATACTATGCTTATTTTGCCCTCTAATAACTATTTCTTACTTTCTGGGTGTACCTTACATATGATATATCTTACAAGACTTCATAGGTTGTGCCTTTTGAATTAATATTTAGACCTACTAACTTTAAACAGGTAGGAATGTCTACAAACAGTTATGCCATCATTAAATACTAATCAATGCAACCCATCCCCATGCAGTTTGAAGTAAGCAATTAAGTTTATATACTAATTTGCAAAAAAAAAGAAAAAAGAGTTTGAAAAGTGCTGTAAGGCTCTGGATAGCAAAGAAAATGACAAAAAAGGGGCACCACCTATCTTGCAGGAGGTTTTACACAAGCTTCTTACAAGCTTACATTTAAAAGGAAAAGCAAAAATCACAAGTAACTTAACCAAGATTTGTACATTACTATATTTACACATTAGAGGTAATGATTTAATTTCTGTATTCATAATATGACCATGTGATCTTTTTTAACTCACTATCCAAACCTATACACTTAATCAAGTAGTTATAAGTCCTGAAACTAATATATATATAGTTAGAACAAAGGTTAAATGATGAAATTCACCCTCTACTAAAAAAGCCTAAGCTTTTGGGACACGATGTAGATTTTCCTGGTAATAGACTAGGTGATTCTACTTTTGAATCTTGTTTTTGCTCTACCTCCCATTTAAAAAGTTAAAATTTTCATGTGTTGGAATAATGGTTAAATGATTAAATTCACCCTCTAATAACATCTATAGCTTTTGGGAAAAGTGCTATTTTGTCATGTATATAAAAACGAGGACAACAATGTAAAAAATCTAAATTCAAAATATTAGTGAAAAAATTACAAATCATTCACGCTCATGGTGCAGGTTTCTCTTTTTAGTGATAATGATTATAGAGAATATTAGTAGTTCTCTTGCCTTTTGCCTTGGAGTTACTTTTCATAACTAAAGATTTTTTATGAAAGATTGTTGGTTATCTAGTTATTCAACTTTTAAGCAAATTATGTGATGAATTTAATGCATATCGTATTTTTAGGAAGACCTCTGTGTTGTTTCTCTTTTTCCCTTGCATTTGTTTGTTGTCAAATATGTTTGTACATGCATACATGTAGTAGATCCATGCAATCTAATATGTGCATAGAAACATGCTTGTTTAGGCATGAGCAATTTTGTCTTGGAAAATGGTGTACTTTGTATATGTGAATGCCTGTTGGGGTTTGAATGCATTAGCTGGTTCAGTGATTCTTTTGCATGGCATTAAATAAAAAAATTTCTTCAATTGCAGATATCATTACAATGTAGCAGATACAAGGTTGCGGCAGCATGTAGACAAGGGAAATGAAGATGGATTATATATCAGCTGTGTGGCCTCAGCAACAAATCTCTGGGCCCTAATAATGGATGCTGGAACAGGTTTCACTTCCCAGGTTTATGAACTGTCAGCAGTCTTCCTGCATAAGGTTGTTATTTTAAAAGCATTGATCTATCATCTTTTCTGAGTGCTTCCACAATATTAGATTTATGAATCTTCTTTATTATTCTGTTTGGATTCTCATCAGGACTGGATTATGGAACAATGGGAAAAGAATTTCTATATCAGTTCAATCGCTGGTGCAGCTAATGGGAGTTCCTTGGTTGTAATGTCCAAAGGTTAGTAACTATCTACGCTGTTATAGAACTGTATATTATTTGTTTGTATGGAACTATGGGTATAGCTGAATTTAAAGATTATGTGTGCTCCTGTGCTCGCAGTCTTCCTCCTTAATTTCCATTTATTGTCTGTCAATTATTGTCTATGTCAGTTTTATGCTATTGATTTATTTAGCTGTCAACTTGAACTGTATCATTAGTTAATGGTGTAATCACCGTCTTTGTTGCACATGGCCGAGCCATATCAAGTGGTTTCTTTTGTGTGTGTGCGTGTAACGCACATGCATGCTCTTCCTCAATTTTCATTTCTTATCAATGTCAGTTTTATGCTACTTATTGACTTACCAATAGTCAGTGGAGCAATTACAGTCTTTGTTTCACATGCCCAAGGCGGAACAAGTGGTTTGTTGTTTATTTTCTTCAGTTTCATGTCTTGTCTTGTTTGGTGTATCTTTAAGCATTATACTCATTTTATTACGCTTATTTTATCTTGTTTCATGATAGCCTCAAATGTTATACCTTTAGGTGTGCTTAGTCTTATCATCTTATAGAATGTCACCTTGTCTAAATTCATGTTTTGATGGGTGTATGTTAGACACACAGCACCCAAAAAGATTCTTCCGTCATTTCGTGCAAATTTTATGTCAGCAAATATTTAATTTATACTTCTTTGCAGAAATTTTGACTTGGTGCTTGTGCTAGGGTTTTTGCAACTGATTAGCTTGCGGTATAAATTCTGCAAGTCTTGCTTCTCAACTTGTTTTGGGGCTTATGATTAATCTGAGGCATGGCCCTTTGTGGTTTCACAGAATTTGTAACCTGCTATTCTCTCTCTTCTGATTCAGAATCGTGGTGTAACATGTATCCCCCTGTCTGGTCGCATAATATATCCTCTTAAGGAGAAGTTTGGCGTCACAGCCCAATTTTGATTTGGTTTGGCCTCAACTATTCCCCAAGCCTGCCGATTAGTTAAACATAGACATATTTTAGTTAATGGTTGTATAGTGGAGATACCAAGTTTGTTTCCACCAAGCCATTGCATGTAGGAGTCAAGTCTGCTACAGCTCTAATTTTATATAATCAACTCCATATATTTGTTTATTAATCCCAACAAGAAATATTGAAATTATCTATTAGTTCCAGGGCTTGAATCTCAAGCATTTTTTGCCAATTTCCATCCCATGTTTCCATCTAAAAGACTGCACTACAACACTTCATTTCTTAACTTTTTTGTCAATGAAATTGATGCCGCAACTTGATATTGTGAATTAATTTTTATGATGAGTACTGTTAACAAACTTCTAAATATCTATTATGATGTTTGTTTATGCTTCTAGAAGATGTTATTTTGGATGCAAGGCATGCTGGGTCCTGTCAGTAGCCAAATTTTAAAGTTGATCATGGAAACTCATTTCTTGTTTGCAGTGTTTTCTTTTCCTTAAATGACTGATTAAGTAGGCATACCTTTCGTTATCTCATGGGTTTCCTATATTTTGCAGGAACTCCTTACACTCAGCAATCTTACAAAGTGAGTGAATCTTTTCCTTTCAAGTGGATAAATAAGAAGTGGAAAGAAGGTTTCCATGTCACATCCATGACAACCGCTGGCAGTCGCTGGGGTGTTGTAATGTCCAGGAATGCAGGATATTCTGATCAGGTATGACTAAGTTATTATCAATCGAAGTTTTAAATTTTGATCTGTTGACCATTTAGATCTTTCCATAATATCTTATGATTCTAAAAGTCCACAAAACTTGTTATTTTAAACAAGGCCCCTAAAACTTATTTAGGCTCACAAAATAAAAACAAAATCTAAAGGAACCTCAACTCTTTTTTCCTCACTTTTACTTTATTTTTTATTTTTTTAAAAAATCTTGGTTCTCTCCCATGTCTCCCCTCGCCCTCTCTCTAATATAGTGACCCAATTTTTTTTCCCTCTTTCTCTCTGACCATAACATCTTTTCTCTCCAACTGATCGTTTTCTTTTAAATTCTTTTTCACTATGTTCCTTATCTTATTTTCTCTCTACTAAAATCTCCTTTTCTTATCTCTTCCACTCTTTTTTTTTTTTGACCAGTCCATTCTCTTCCTTATTTCCATTCTTTTATCACTATGCACTGCTCTCTTTTTCTCTCCTCTGTTAGCAGCCTCCCCATGGATGGGTTTGTGTGCGCAATGGCATCACATCCAGGTGTCCACCCTACTTCACCTTCCAATCATATCTTCCTTACAATTCTGTGGTGTCCAGTGGCTCTTGGACTGTCAGCCTCCCTCATCTCTGATGCCAAAATCTCCAACAAAATGGGAAGCTGAAATTTCAAAAAAAGAAAAAGAAAAAAGAAGGTTTTATTAAAATAAAAACTGGCCTGAACTACACAAACTGGCCAGTATTGTTGGGTACTGAGTGGGATTTGAACTGATACGAAACTAAGGGGTTTCCGGTACTGGTTTTGGTATCGCTATGTTAAATACTGTGTCAACTGGAATGATATGGAATTTGAAATGCTGTCAATTCAAATTAATATTATCCGTATGTCTTTTCGAGCCTTGATGAATGTATGAACACCAAGCTTTTATGTATCTTTTGAACATAGCTGATCCTTCACTTCCCCCTGTCTGTTGATTTATTGGTGCAAGGTTGTGGAGCTTGATTTTTTGTATCCAAGTGAAGGAATTCATCGGCGATGGGAAAGTGGTTACAGGATAACATCAATGGCTGCCACTGCTGATCAAGCTGCTTTTATACTAAGCATACCAAAACGTAAAACGATAGATGAAACTCAAGAAACTCTGCGTACCTCTGCCTTCCCAAGCACCCATGTAAAGGTAGGTGCAAGCCCTTATTTGTCCCCACATAAAAGTAGTTCGATGGGTTGGGTGCTTGAGCATGCGTCCTTGTCAAGGGAGGTTTGTGTGCTTTAATTAGACTCCAACATGATTGTTGCTTGTTCATTTAATGACTCTGCTTGTTAAAAGTGATGGTTTAGATGATTGGCTCAGCAGTCTCTGCAATATTGAGTAGCTTCCATGTGGTAGCTTCTGCTTAAGGGAAAAGGAAAATGGAAATTAGAAAATAAAAACTGAAATAGAAACAAACAAGGGTGCTTCCATGCCTAAGATATTTCATAAATGAGTAATTGATTTAATGTGGTTCTAGTGTATATTCTCTCATATTTTTCTGCTTTATTTATCTGTTTGTTTTTCTCCTGTTGTGCAATAATGAATGCTCACTTATATATATCCTTTTTGCAGGAGAAATGGTCCAAAAATCTGTACATCGCTTCAATATGTTATGGAAGGACAGTGTGTTAGGTTGTGGAGGTGTGTAATTGGTGTGTCACCCCAAAGAAGGATTTTGAAGGCTGAGAGGGTTTATGCAGGCTTGATATGGGAATGGGCGGGTTAGATTTCTCATACGGCTTAAAGAAAATCGAGGCTCCTTATATAAAATCTTCTTCATAGATGAATGTAAAAATGAAAGGAAAAAGAAAATAGAATTAAGAGTTGGAAAGCAACGTACCCTTAACCAATCTGGTCTACTGGGGTAACAACGGTTTGTCAAAAACATATATATGGCAATTGCTGCCAAAGTTGTGTTTCATAACGGCCAATGTGCTTTTAAATTATTTTAAAATGGGAAACAAATCCCATACAATGCCTTTACATCACTGCATTTTCTTATTGAGAGAGAGATCAACCAATATTATTAAGGTGTTGGTAAATCAGCTACAACAACATTATTCATGTTGGGAGGAACATATTTCATTTAAACTGAACCAAAAAAAAAAAAAAAATTGCTCTCTTAATGAAGCCATTAGCAATAACATTACCTTGCCTAATAGTATTAGAGAAGTAAAAACTCTAGAAAGAGCTAGAAAAGTGTCCTGAATTGGATGACCAACAAAAAAAGAGCATGTCACAGTTTCTCAAAGAGTTTATAATATATCTGAGAGTTCCCTTCAAAAGAGAGGTTGAAGTCCAACTCAGGAACAAACCGAATTGCTCTTCTAGTTGCTAAGGCATCTATTGAGAAAGCACCCTACTGTCCAAAGATAGCCCTGAGGAATGCGCTAGGAACATTGTTGAGCCATCTTTCTCATAGTCTGTTCTTGATTCCGAGGAATTTGACTATAGTGTGCTCAATCTGTGTCTGTAACATATGCTAATTTCATTCAGCACAAATTTTAACCTGCCAGGACTTCTTTTCGGAGTCTTGGATATTTGGGAGAACTCTTGACTTTGTCTTTTTAATTGGTTAGGAATTGGTTGACATGCATGCACAGGATTAACCTAACCTTATAGAATAATTAGCAATTTGTAATTATTAAAACTAATTAATTATTTTCACAAAACAATAATTAATCTTGATAATTAAGAGCCTAATTTCTTTTGAGGTCACCTAAATTAGGGCTTTAACTGGGTTGAGTTGAGCCAAGTAGTAAATGACCAAACACGACTTAACGATGAAGAATAAAAGAATAAAAGGTTCAAGTTTTAAGTCAAGTTAAGCCTACAAACATTGCTCGAACTCAAACTTGTCACTTGAACTCTATTGGGCTCTTCTTGATTTATTAGCACAATTGAGTCCAAACTTAAAATTAAACCCAACACAAGCCTTTTAGGTTGTGTTAAGCTCTTGAGACGAGGTGGGACGAGCAACATAAATCATAGTACATCGGAAGCAAACAAAGTGCCCGTTTGTTTCAGCTTTTAGGGGCTGAAACGCCACGTTTTTGAAAAGTTCAGCTTATATTGCCGTTTGGTTCAACAAAAACGCAACTTTTACCCAAAAGTTGCGTTTTGGGCGAAGGTAGAAACGCGCATAACACTTATGGAGCGCTGGAGGTCCATAAACAAAAAGTCAGGAAACGTTTTGAAACTAGCCGTTGGGCTATTCCGAAAATTACCAAACTATCCACAGACTCTTCCTCAAAATCAAGATACAAACTCAATCACAATCAAGATACAAACTCAAAACACAATCTTAAAACTCATCAAATCAGAAAAAAAAAAAAAAAAAAAAACAACAATAACAACAAAACAAATCTGACCCATCTGAGTCGCAGGGGTAACGCGGACGAGCGGTGGTGACTCGGACGAGCGGCGATCTGCACTCTCTAGCCGGCAATCTGCACTCTCTAGGCGGACCGAGTTGACGGCATTCTGGACATTTCGTATGGCCGGAAGTAGCTGCGGTGTTACCGGCCGGGCAGTAAGGCAACACGTTCGAGTTCACCCATTGAGTCGCTGCGTTCGGATTGGAAGCCAGTGTCAGAATGTCGCCGTTGGCGGCTCCGATAACGATTCCGATTCCGGTGTTCGCGAGTGCCTTGATGATCGCACCATCGGCGCCGTAGATTCGAACCTTTCCGATCGTCGTCGATTTGGGGAGACTCGCGGTTGTCGCCGGTGGTGAGAGAGACAGAAAGAAAGAGAGAGAGAGAGAGAGAGCTTTTTTTTTTTGAGAAATCACGAGAGAGAGAGAGAGCTAGAGGTATGTTTGAGGAGAAACCAAAAATAAAATTGAAGACAGATAAGAAGTATACGTGTGGAGGAGAAAAAAAAGAAAAAGAAAAGAATAAAACGTATGGACCAAAAAAAAAGATGGAGTTAAAAGGAAATAAAATAAAAAATAAGTAATTAAAATTGATAAATTTTACAGTAATATTTTCACAATAAATTTTAAGAAGTAGGTTATGATTAACTAATATTGGTGGGAAAAAATAATTTTTTTAGAAAGAGAAAAACTTGGATTATTGGGGTATATTGGTATTGGTATGTATTTTATCATCTTTTTTTACATTTTTATGTAGTACAATTTAAACTTGGATTATTGGTGTATATTTTATCATCTTTTTATATTTTCATTTTGTGCTTCATGATGATGAAAATTATTTAGATTTAATTAATACTAATAAGAAGTCATTAATGGTAATAACAAATAATTATGACACTAAAAAAGAAAAATTACCCAAATATTATTAAAATAATACCAATAATATATTATTATTATTATTTTATAGTAAGTATATGAAGTAGTTGATTTAAGTATGAAATAAACTCACATATAAAAAAAAAAAAAAGTATGAAATAAACTTCCTTATATATACATTGTCCTTTTTGGTAATTTATTCCTTAAACTGCCACTTTTATAAGTGCTAGCCAAATACTCAGCTTTTTCAAAAAGCACTTTTTAACAGTTTTTACCAAATACTCAGCTTTTTAAGAATGCACTTTTTCATTATGCACTTTTTGAAAACTCAACTTTTTCATTATGCACTTTTACAAAAAGTTGAACCAAACTCACCCAAAGCCTCAATACAATTTAAGAAGGAACATAATTACCACTTTTACACTGTCTAGCAACAAAACCAAAACGACTATAGCACAAATATATTAGATTACATCAATGAGACACCCCGCTTATTACACAACTTTTATACACAGTCTAGCAACAAAACCAAAACAACTATAGCACAAATATATTAGATTACATCAATGAGAACCCCACTTATTACACATGGCTCTATTAACATTGATTTTGGGTCGCCAATCAAGATTATTATTATTATAGGGCAGCACTTTCTACCGTTAATCCTTTAGAGAGCCATGTCAAAACCCATAATACAATACACAAAAAAAGAAAAAAAAAAAAAATACACATACACCACACCAGAGAGAGAGAGAGAGAGAGAGAGAGAAAGAGAGAGAGAGAGAGAGAGAGAGAGAGAGAAAGAGAGAGAGAGATTTGCCTTCACAGGTGAAATCACTAAAAGTGAGTTAAACCGGTTGACATGAAGTCGATTAATTTCTTATTTGACCTATTTTAACACAAACCTATTTACATTAATAACTAAGTATTGTTTCTCAAAAAAAAAAAAAAAATAATAACTAAGTATTGTTTCTCAAAATAATAATAACAATAATAATAACAAAAACTAAGTATTAGCATCTGGGTTGCAAAAAAAAAAGGTTCTATTTTGCATCTCACACACCACTTTATTTATTTTACCAACTCATTTTACAGCTCACCCTACATCCCAATTTCTATTGTTACATACAACTTATTAAAAAAAGAGAAATGATTTGTCCACAATATTTTTACAATAAATTCTAAGTAGCAGGTTGTTACTTGTTGTTATTGTTGGGGCAAAAAAGTAATATTTTAGTGTTAGGTTCAAACTTGAACCAATAACAGCTAACCACCTGTGATTTGTTGTAAAATGTTATGGACGTACAATTTTTCTTAAAATAATATAAACTACACAATCAAATAATATAAAAAAATTGTTTCTCTCTTCCTCTTTGTCTCTTTTTCTAGTAAACCTACGCAATTCATCTTCCACCAAAAGTCAGCCACAAACACCAATTCTTCACAGCAGCCACCACCAGCACAACAATCAAAACTAAGTAACCAATCACTACAAGTACAACAATCAAAACCAACCACCACCACTGAAGAGGGTTAAAAGATGATGGTGACGGATCCATTTAAGTAAACATGATGGTATTAAGTTGACGGGTTGATAGTCGACGGATCAAAGGTGCACGGATACAGTGGGGGCGAATATAAGTGATATGTGTCATCCATTTGTTTTGATTAAGCTCCAAGGAATTCTAAATGGAATTAACTTGCGTCTCATGATTAACTTTAAAGAATCCCAATACGAGAAGAATTCTAACTAGCAATAAATTATGTAATATACGCTTGATAAGGAGGATCTTCCCTAGAAGGAAACGTTTTGATGCGCAAGAAATAGAGGCCGACTCTACTATAAAAGCCCATGAATTCTCAGAATACAAGGTACACATAATTCACTCAAATCTGGCACTCTAGGGTTGTAAAAAGCTCTAACTTGACCTTCGGAGGGTTTTTGACCAGCACCACACCGGTGCTCTCTTTAAGGTCTTCTTTTTTTGTGATTGTGCAGGTGTTGTTTCGAGTACATGAGGACCGTGTAACTAATTGGTGATTTTTTTATCATCAATTGGCGCCGTCTGTGGGGAATACGATGTTAAACTTGGAATAAGCCATACGTGCCGCTTCCTGGACAAAAAGGTGCATGGTACTTACTCATTCAATGGCAACAACCAACAATAATCAGGGCGATGAACTGCACGCTACGGCCTTGGAGAGACAAGTCCAGATGCTTGCGGCGGCAGTCAAACGCTTAACCAAATAGAATCATGACTTGGAGAAGCAGTTGTGGCAGAAGAATGTAGGCCTCGGTACACAGGAGGAAGACCAAGAAGGACAAGCACTGAAAGGAGGAACCAGGAAGGACCTGAGGGTAGCAACGCTCTGAGTAGATCGGAACAACAGGACACAAGCCGTCCATTTGTCACTGATACTCTCCCACCTTACATAGCCGCCGAGGTGCAGATTATGAGGGAGCGGATGGATGTGATGATGAATGCCCTCAGAGGTTGAGTATTCAGCGACCTTGATGACCTGGTCTATTGAATTGATTCGCCATTCACAGTGCTCATCAGTTTATGCCCCTTTCCCCAAAAATTTCGCATGCCTCAAATAGAGAGTTACGACGGGTCCAAAAACCCCTTGGACCACCTGGAGTCTTTCAAGACCATAATGCACCTTCAAAGGATACCAGACGTGATCATGTGCAGAGCTTTCCCCAATATGTTGAAAGGATCTGGTACAGCAAACTGACGCCCAACTCCATTAGCACTTTTAAAGAGTTAGGCGCTCAATTCGTGTCACACTTTATCGGGGGTCACAGGTATAAGAAATCCACCGTGTGTTTGATGAACATTAGGCAGTGAGAAGACGAGATGCTAAGAACGTACATAGCTTGCTTTAATAAAGAGGCTTTCTTGATAGACGAAGCAGACAACAAGATACTCGTGGCAGCGTTCACCAACGGTCTGCAGAAGGGTAAGTTCTTGTTTTCTTTGTATAAGAACAACCTAAAAACTATGTCAGAAGTACTTTACCGGGTGACCAAATACATGAACGAGGAAGACGCGTTATTGGCATGGGAAGAAAAGCCTAGGAAAAGGGAGAGACAGGAAGATACCCGACTGGATAGAGGGCAGAAGATGGTCAGGACTAGAGAATGACGGGAGGACAGACGTTCTAAACTACCAATAGGGAAGTTCACGAGTTTCACCCCTCTGACGGCTCTGATTAACCAAATGCTAATGCAGATAAAGGATGAAGGAGCCTTGACCTTTCCCAGCAAATTAAGGGGGGATCCTAATAAGAGGTCAAGGGACAAATATTGCCGTTTTCATCACGACCACGGCCACGATACAACTGACTGCTACGACCTAAAGCAACAGATTGAAGCTTTTATCAGACAAGGAAAGTTGCAAAGGTAAGTCAGCAAAGAGAGGATGAATCCGCCATAAGATCAAGCCCCCCGACGCTAGACCGAGCGTCCCAAACCGCCGATAGGAGACATAAGGATGATTGTTGGGGGCACCGCTACGACAGGGTCGTTTAAAAAAACCCGCAAAACATATTTACGGATGGTTTAGAGCGTCTAGCTGACGGGCTCTACACCAAAAATAGAGCGAATTGATATCCCGATTATTGGGTTTTCTGAAGAGGATGCACAACGCCTTCACCATCTGCATGACGACGCACTCGTCGTTAGCATACGAGCAGGAGACTAAAATATGCATTGAGTCTTGGTTGATAACGGAAACTCGGCTGATATCCTCTACTACCCCGCATTTCAGCAGATGGGGATTAGTAGAGAGCGGCTGGTTCCAACAAGCACTCCACTCGTCTGCTTTGGGGGGACAAGGGTCTACCTTTTTGGCATGGTCACATTGTCTGTGATTGTGGGAGATTACCCACAGTAGATCATGAAGGATATGGCTTTCTTTGTGGTCGATTGCTTATCTGCTTACAATACTATCCTTGGATGACCTACTCTAAATGCATGGAAGGCTGTAACTTCTACCTACCATTTGATGATCAAGTTCCCTATTGAGTATGGAATGGGAGAGTTGGACGGAGATCAAATTGCTGCGCGCGAATGCTACATAGCAATGATGGAAATAAATGATCACCTCCTAACTATGAATATAGAAGAACGATGGACAGTAGCAGAACCGATAGAAGAATTGGAAGAAGTACCCCTTGACAATTCTAAGTCTGAGTGAACCACAAGAATAGGTATTGTAGCTAGCCCAACGGTACAGCAAGCAATCGCAGTATTCTTAAGGAAGAATCAAGACGTATTTGCCTGGAGTCATGAAGACATGCCGGGAATTGACCCGTCGGTCTTAGTTCATAGGCTGAATGTGTCACCCTCGTTTTCCCTCGTCTGACAAAAAAAGCGAGTGTTTGCCCCGAAATGAGGCCGTGCTATAGCCGAGGAAGTTCAGAAGTTGTAGGAAGCAGATTTCATACGTGAAGTATACTATTCGGATTGGCTGGCAAACGTGGTGATGGTAAAGAAAGTCAATGAAAAGTGGCGAATGTGTGTAGATTTCACAGATCTAAATAAAGTCTACCCCAAGGTTAGTTACCCGCTTCCGTGTATCGACATCCTGGTGGACTCGACCGTAAGACATGAACTTTTGAGTTTCATGGATGCGTTTTTCGGTTGCAACCAGATAAAGTTGGATGAAGCTGACTAGGAGAAGACCTCATTTGTTACAAGTCAGGGACTCTTCTGCTACAAAGTAATGCCCTTCGGACTTAAGAATGCAGGAGCCACATATCAGAGATTGATGAACAAGATGTTCGTGCACCAGATTGGGAGAAATGTGCAAGTTTACGTAGATGACATGCTGGTGAAAAGCATCTAGGAGTTCGACCACTTGAGCGACCTACAGGAGACCTTCAACACTCTTCGGTCTTACAACATGAAACTGAATCCGGATAAGTGTGCGTTCGGTGTAACGACAACAAAATTCTTGGGATTTATGGTATCCTAAAGAGGTATCGAGGTTAACCTGGAGAAGGTAAAGGCGATAATGAAATTGGTTCCGCCAAAGATGGTAAAAAAAGTACAAAGCCTAAATGGCAAAATAGCAGACTTAAATAGGTTCATATCAAGGGCAATAGACAAATGCCTCCCTTTCTTCTGCACGCTAAGGAGATCGTTTGAATGGACGGAGGAATGCCAAAAGACATTTGAAGGTTTGAAGGCGTATCTATCTTCTTCGCCGTTACTTATCCCTTTCAAGCCGGGGGAAGAGTTGTTTCTATACTTAGCCGTCTCTCTAGCGGCAGTCAGTGCGGCTCTTGTTAGAGAAGAAGATAGGGTACATCGACCCGTATACTTTATAAGCCGAGCACTCAGAGGAGCAAAAGAAAAATACCCTCAGATGGAAAAGCTAGCATTCGCATTAGTGACCACGACACGAAAACTCAAGCCATACTTTCAAGCACACATAATAAATGTCCTAACGGATAAACCCTTACGAAAAGCGATGAGTAGCCTCGAAGCTGCGGGACGGATGGTATTATAGGCGGTCGAGCTGAGTGAGTTCGACATTCGGTGTCCTGACGGATAAACCCTTACGAAAAGTGATGAGTAGCCCTGAAGCTACGGGACGGATGGTATTATGGGCGGTCGAGCTGAGTGAGTTCGACATTCGGTACCAACCACGAATTGCTATGAAGAGATAGGTAGTAGTGGACTTTATCGCTAAGTTCACTCTCGTTGAAGACCAGGGGGCAAAGGAATCTCCCATATGGAGCATCCACACAGATGGATCTTCTAATAAGCATGTAGGAGGGGCCGGTGTGGTACCCCACACCTTAGAGGGAGATAAGATCGAGTGCATGATCCGTCTGGACATTTCCACCACTAATAATGAAGCGAAATACGAAGCCTTGATAGCAGGATTGGACCTTGCAATAGCTGCAGGAGCCAAGAATATGGTTGTATACTCTGATTTTCAAATCGTGACTAGTCAAGTTAATGGTAGTTACGAGTGTAAGAATGAAAGAATGAAGAGGTATTTCGAGGAAGTGAAGGGTCGAACAAGTAAACTCCAGATCAAGTTAGTTCAAATCCCAAGGGAAGAGAACCAAGATGCCGATCGATTTGCAAAAGCAGCTTCCGCAGAACCTATTATCGTCTCCGACCAGGTATTATCCTTCGTCCAACTCTCATCATTAATACAATATTAGCATGCAAGAAGTAAGCAATGAACACTGTTGGATGACCCCGATAGCCGCCTACCTAAAGGACGACAAGCTACCAGACGATAAGGAGGCTGCAAGAAAGTTGAAGGTTAAAGCGACCAGATTCATCTTGCTTAAAGACATTCTATACAAGAGGGGTTTCTCCTGACCCTACCTAAGGTGCCTAGCATTTGAAGAGTTAGACTACGTTATGAGGGAGGTCTATAATGGATTTTGCGAAAACCACTCTAGATCAAGATCTTTAGTTTATAAGCTACTCCGGGCAGGATATTACTGGCCAACAATGCAAAAGGATACCACGCATACGTTAAAGCCTGCAATAAGTGCCAGAGGTTTGACAATCTCATAAGGCAACCAACAAAAGAGCTCACCCCTATGACAGCCCCATGGCCGTTCGTGCAATGAGGGTTTGATATCATGGGACATTTCTCAACGACAGTAAGACATTTGAAGTTCCTAGTGGTCAGCATTGACTACTTCACCAGATGGGTGGAAGCTGAGGCTTTGGCCACTATCACAGAGAAGAATATCCGAAGTTTCGTATGGAGGAACATCATTTGCAGGTATGGTTTTCCCAAAGTGTTTGTCTCAGATAACGGAAAGCAATTTGACAATGATGCATTCTGAGATTTCTGTTCACAATTAGGGATCAGGAATCACTACTCATCACCCGCCCACTCATAGGCCAAAGGACAAGTTAAAGTCATGAACCGATCCTTACTCAAAATCATCAAGACTTGGCTCGAGGGGGCAAAAGGCATATGGCCGGATGAATTACCAAGTGTCTTATGGGCATACAGGACGGCCGCAAGGACACCAACAAGGGAGACACCGTTTTGACTGGCATATGGTAGCAAGACAGTCATTCCAACAAAAGTAGGGCTCACAAGTTACTGAACAGGGAACCATGAGGAGAGCAAGAATGATGAAGCCATGCGCTTGTAGCTTGATTTGGTGGACGAAGTCAGAGCAACAACCGAGCAAAGATTAGCACTGTACCAAAACTTCATGGCGAAACATTACAACTCTAAGGTGAGGCACAGGGACTTCCAGGTTGGAGATCTTGTCTTGAGGAAAGTAACCGGCACTACCAGAGATACCTTCCAAGGGATGCTAGGACCTAACTGGGAGGGATCGTACAAGATCACCTCATAGCATAGGAAGGAAACATACTACCTAGAGATGCTAGAAGGGAAAAAGTTGAATCATCCATGGAATATAGAGCACCTAAAAAGTACTACTAGTAGACGATAAACAAAGACAGTATCATACTCCTCATTTCCAGTTTATCTTTTTTAGTAGATAGTTGTAGTTTTTATTTTCTATAATACTCTTAAAACCCAAAGGACAATTTTCTTTTTTTGTGAACAATATTCTACTCATCCATCATAATAAGAGAAGTTTATTTAGAACATATTGAATGTTTTTTTGCTGAGATTCATCTACATAGTTCACAAAGTGGACGGATCATCCATTCAGGATGAAAATTACTAGTCCACAAAGTGAACGGATCATCCCATTCAAGATGAAAATTACTAGTCCACAAAGTGGACGGATCATCCATGAAAATTACTAGTCCACAAAGTGGATGGATCATCCCATTAAGGATGAAAATTACTAGTCCACAAAATGAACGGATCATTTCATAAAGGATGAAAATTATTGAGCCCACAAAATAAACAGATCATCCTACTACGGATGACATTTAGTAAAGCCCATAAAGTGGACGGTTTATCCTGTGAAGGATAAAACATAACAAGTCCTTGAATTGATAGCTTATAAAAATGGACAAAAGCTACAACTACAATTCTAAGAAAGTGGACCGCTCAACAGTCATTCACGTCATGTAAACGGATTAAATAATCAAACTTTGCGGTAAAACTGACGGGTTCATTAACTAAAAGACGAGTTTGAAATATTTAAATCGGTCATTCCCTGTATTGAATGGATGCAATAAATGTTTACAAAAAGTTTGTAAAAAGGCAACGGATAAAAGTAAACTGTCCTCCCATACATACAAAATTAAACAGAGATAAAAATATATATATGCTACTTCAAGGTGACGAGGTTGTCCTCCTTATCTTCAGGTACCAGGGCTGACGGTTGACGGGCAGCATCTTCAACAGACCTTGTAGGGTTATCCTTTTGAGCTTCATTGTCATCAAGATCCTCACCAAAAAGCTCATCCGTTCCTTCAGAATCGACGGGGCGAGCAGGGGTCTGGATGTCAGGGTCTATGGTAATGTGAGAAAGGTTCAAGTTAGGAAAAGAAGCTTTGACTTGATGGACACAATCATCAAAGCCGTCAGCAAAAGAGGTACCCAGCTCACTTAGAAGTGCGTTAGAATCATGGTACTCTCTAATGACGTCAGCTTTGACATGACGGAGGCTATCATTTTTCTCCGTCAAGACTTCTTTCATTGACTCCACCTGCTTCTCCAACTCACCTCGAACCTACTCAGATAATTTCAGTTTCTCCTCATGACGGAGTTTCCAGGCCTTTAGCTCCGCCAACTCCTCTTCCATTGCATTTGATTTTGCACGAATGCGCTCCACCATGTTCTCTTGGGTAAGGCAACGGTCCATAAATCCTTTAGCCATGAGTATACCCTACACCAATATCAAAGAATAAGTATGAATTAATAAAAATAGGCGAAAACCACATTTTCTTTCCTATATTTTCACCCGATTCCCATTTTGGTCCCTAACTTTTATTTCCACCACTTTTAGTCCCTATTTTGAAAAACGCGTTTCATTTGTGTCCCTGCCGTTACAGCATAAACGGAAAATGCACACGTGGCAAATAGAGTACACTATTAAGCTGACGTGGCCATTAAAGTAATAATAAAAAATGCCACGTCAGCATTTAAATTAAAAAAAAATTAATTTATTAATTTTAACTAAATAAAAAAAATTAAAAATAGAAATAAAAACAAAAAATCACACAAATTGAGATCTAAATGTGTCTTGAACAAGAACAACATGAACACAATCTCAGATCAAAGACACAAAGCCAGAAATTTAAAAAAAAAAAAACTGTGAAAAACCCATTTGTTCTGGAAAACACAAAAAACCCATTTTAAATCAAAGAACACAAACCCAAATTCGAACCCATTTTAAATCGAAGAACACAAACCCATTTTAAATCAAAGAACATCAAAAACTCCTCTAGATTCGAACCAAATCTCAGGCTAAGAGTAGCCATCCCCAACCCAGGTGAACTTGCCTCCACGACTTCTCTTCTTCGGCGATCCACTCATGCCCGTCCCTAATTTCCTATCTTTTCTCTCCTCTGATTTTCCATTGGGCTTTGTTGTAGCTCTTCCCTGGCTTCTTCATTCTCTCTCTCTCACTGACTCACTCACAAACCCAGAAATTAAAAACGTGGGTTGGATCGGTGAGACGATGGACTCCATCAAATCCCTTCAAATCCTACAGGTCCTCTCACAGGCCATCAGTCTTGGTTCGCTTCCAATTCTTCAATCTTTTTTTTTTTTTTTTTCATTTCATTGATTTCTGTTTGGAGGAATTCTATGTGTTTTTTGCTGTCTTTGGGTGATGATAAATTGTGAGTATGCATTAAAAATTGAAGCTTTATCGATTTCTTTTTTTTTTTGGGTTTTCTTTTAAGGCTTAAGAGAACAAAACCCAATTGTTTGTTAAGGCTGATGTGATTCTGTTTGGCTCATTTGAATTGGGATTTCCAAGTTTTATTTTCTAGGAAACAGAAGCAAACCCAAAACACAAACCCATAAATTAAAAAAAGTTGTTGTCGTCGACGACGATGGTGGAGTCTTCTTCGTCTCTGACGCTCTCTTCCATGCTTTCCTCTCCTTCTTCTCGTTTAGAAATGGTTCTCTTCCTCTTACTCTGATTGTTCATCAGCGATTCTCGATCTCTCTTGCTCCGATTGTTCATAAATGATTTTTTTTTATTTCTTTATTTTTTATTTCTGGGTTTGTGTCTTTGATCTGAGATTGTGTTCATGTTGTTCTTGTTCAAGCCACATTTAGATCCCAATTTGTGTGATTTTTTGTTTTTATTTCTGTTTTTAATTTTTTTATTTAGTTAAAATTAATAAATTAATTTTTTTTTTAATTTAGATGTTAACGTGGCATTTTTTATTATTATTTTAATGGCCACGTCAGCTTAACAGTATACTCAGTTTGTCACATGTGCATTTTCCATTTATGCTGTAACGGCAGGGACACAAACGAGACACGTTTTTCAAAATAGGGACTAAAAGTAGTGGAAATAAAAGTTAGGGACCAAAATGGAAATCGGGTGAAAATGTAGGGACGAAAATGTGGTTTTCGCCATAAAAATATGATGAAACATGTAGTGATGGGTACCAACCTAGGTAAGGCTAAACAGGGCCGTCTCCCCCATGGCTTCTGTAGCATGATTACCCAGATCCTCGTAGTCCTCCTCTTTGATGATGGAGGTCACTTGGTTAAGGGCATACTACGAATCTTCTCAAAGCAAGACGTGAGGTTTTTCCTTGAAGGGACTTGGATTGACCATCAGACCTTTGCCCTTACCTAGTCCAAGTTTGGAAGGCAACTTTAACCCGCCGGATCCTTGACCGGCAGGTAACCCCATCACCACCTTCTGTTTCTTGCTATGACAATCAAATTTTTCCGAAAGGGGTCTCTTAGTGGACGGATGAGATGAACCCGTCTTGGGGGGAAGGTCACCCTCTTGTTTTTTCTTAGCAGTAGCCTGCTACTTAATGATTGCCTTTCTCCTGGCATCTTCCATTTTCGAGAAAAGAGGACAGGTAAAAATGACGGTAATCAATAATAAAAAACAAATAGAGGGCAAAGGACTTATGACGACGGATGCGATTTTCATACCGAGGGGCAGTGTTAGTGGGTTCAAGACCGTCATAGTACCAATGTAGAGTGTCCAATGTAATTAGCTTGATCCACGTTCTCTCCAACAACCTGGTGGTCGGGAAGATCTTCTCCAAAAAACCAAACTGTTCAATAGTAATTGGCGGACGGTCCCGAGTTGCAAAAGGTAACAGTTAGAGTGACTTCAATAAATTATACAACAAAGTTAAGGCAGACGAACACATACCGGACGGAGGCATTATGCCCTAGGTCTTATCGACAGGCATATATTCTTGGTTGTTAGGGTGACACATCCAATTGTCACCTTGAAGGAAAAAATATTACCTTTCCAGTTCCGGTTGGAGTTCGGGGTCTCGCATACTAACCTAAGCACTGGACTTTTCGGCACAAAACTGTATATACCCTTTGATTGGGCAATCTTAGATGGACGGTAACAATGAAAGAACTCCTCCACTGTTAACCACCGCACACTGTCAACCATCACACCATATAGGACTTCAACACCTAGAAAAACCCTCCAGGTGTTGGGTGAAATTTGGGTGACGGCCAAACCTAGGTATTGGAGAAAACGACGGTGTAGGGCACTTAAAGGGAATCGTAGGCCCGCTTTGAGCATCTGCTTGTAAACCCCTACGTCTTCAAGGCCTTTGTAATAGCATTTTTCGGACTTAAAGGGTAGATGGATGGGTATGTTATCAGGAATCTAGTACTTCTACTTAAGCGTATTGAAGTGGGGTTGCTTGATGGAAGAGACGAAGTCATTCACCGTCCACAAAAGGAGCATGATGAATTCCCTGGATCCATCAAGACCTATGACTGACTGGATGGGAGGGTCTCTGCCATCCAAGTCGTCATTTGAGCGATACTCTGACCCGTCCTCATTATGCCCCTCATCTTCCAAATTGGAAGGAAAGCTGGCTGACGGTTCCCTCTCCTCGTTAGAGTTGCCCGAGTCTGCTTAACTTGACGAGAACACCTCATCGTAGCCCGCTTTCTCGCGGACAAACGACTGACCAATTGATGCCTCACTAGACATTTGACACCTACAAATGACGAATAAAAAAAAAACCTAAGACTCTAGATTCCACATTGACGACGGACCAACATATACGATAAAGAAGAACAATTGAGAGAAAAGAAAATATTTACAGATTGACGGTATGATGAAAGTGACGGAAGAACGGCAAGAATGGTAATACTGATTTGTCAAGGCAACAGATCGGGTAGAGTGGACGGTCGCACTTTGATTAACCAAAATTTTTCCAAAACGTAGAAATGAAAGGAATGGACAGTATATATAGAGGGAACGGCACGGAAGGCGAAGGGACGCCTTGATCCTAAAAGACGGCCAATCAAGATTCGCCACGTGTCCTTGATGCATTTATAACTCTGTGGTGGCTTGTCAAATCGAAACACGCTTATCAAGAGTAGAAGCAAACCGTCATTCCATGGGTCCATGTAAAATAGTTGACGGATCCATAGAATGAGGGGGCAACTGAAGAGGATTAAAAGATGATGGTGACGGATCCATTTAAGTAAACATGACGGTGTTAAGTTGATGGGTTAATAGTCGACGGATCAAAGGTGCACAGATACAGTGGGGCGGATATAAGTGACACGTGTCATCCATCTGTTTTGATTAAGCCCTAAGGAATTCTAAATGGAATTAACTTGCATCTCATGATTAACTTGAAAGAATCCCAATACGAGAAGAATTCTAACTAGGAATAAATTCCGTAATATACCCTTGATAAGAAGGATCTTCCCTAGAAGAAAACGTCTTGATGCGTAAGAAACGGAGGCCGGCTCTACTATAAAAACCCATGAACCCTCAGAATACATGGTACGCATAATTCGCTCAACTCTAGCACTCTAGGGTTGTAAAAAGCTCTAACTTGACATTTAGAGGGTTTTTGGCTGATACCACACCGGTGCTCTCTGTTAAGGTCTTCTCTTTTTGTGATTGTGCAAGTGTTGTTTCGAGTACATTAGGACCGTATAACTAATTGGTGATTTTTTGTTATCATCAACCACCATAGTCAATACCCATCCCAAAATTTAACCCCATAGCAACCAAAAAAAAAAACCTCAACCACAGCAGCCATCACTCCCACAACACACCACCACCACCACCTGGAATCGATCACCACCACCACCACCATTAAAAATCACCAAAATCACAGAGAGGGAGAGAGACGAGACATAGAGACCCTACCAAATCCACAGCCGCTGCCAAACCCATCACCCATAGCCGCTTCACAACCCATAACAACCACCAAACAACCCATCACCGAAACCCACCTTCACCAAGACCTACCATCACCGAGACCCAACACTGACCCACCACCAAAACCCAACCATTGATTCAACTCCACCATCGAAACCCAACCCAGCAACCATTGAATCGCCACCCCTGAAATCCAGCCACCATCACACCCACCATTAGTGAATCCCACCATCACTGAGACCCACCACCAAAACTCACCCACTGATTCAACTCCACCACCGAAACCAACCTAACAACCACCGAATCTTCCACCCTAGAAACCCAACCACCACCGATTTGATCCAACCAAAATGTGTGAGACAAGAAAAGATAGATTAGGGAGAAATAAAGAGAATAGAGAGAAGATGGAGAAATGGAGAAGAGAGAAATAAAGAAAGCAGAGGGAGAGACGGAGAAGAGTGAAATAGAGAGAAGACAAAGAAGAGGGAGAGTCAGATGAGATTGAGAAGTGGGAGAGTTAATAAAATATCTGTTTTTAAGTTTATATCCTGTGAACAGTGAGGTTGCATGTATGCGACCTTAGAGAATTAGTAACAAGGTGTAAATACCTCCAGTTGTTAGACACTTAAAACCCACTCCATCTGAGGTTGTAAATTTAAAAAAATTTGCGACCTATGAACAGAAGGTTGCATGGGTAAATAACACTCTCCATTCTTTGAGGTTTGGAAAAATGACACTCACCTCCAAACTTAAAAAGAAAAAACATTTTCCCTCTTTGACATTCATTTAACAAAACTCTGTTACATTGATGTTAAAAATGTTGTGTACTAACCTACCCTTTAGTTAAGAACATATTTCCAAAATTGCCCTCAACTTATTCTTAAAAGTTTTAAAAAACCCAAAATTTCAGCAATCATCCATTCCCACTTCTTTGAAAACCTAGATTGATGTTAAGGACTTTTATTTACAAATTCATAGTAACAAATACACCTCAGCTAGTCCCCTACAACCTCCCATCCCATGGCCCAATAATGATTCCACAGTGAATACGACAAAAGTTGAATAACTAGGTAAATGTCGACAAAACCCTCAAAATTTCTTGTATTTTAGCATAGCTGAGCTATGGATTTTTGGAATTTATGTGTAGATATATTGTTATGTGCACAATGGTATAATATTCACAAAATGTTTTGTAAAGCTTTATTTTATTTTATTTTTTGAAAAAGCTCGCTTCTTGTTATTATTAATGGGTTTACTTCAAAGTTCAAAGACATTTTCGTTGATGGATTTTGTTTGAAAATGCTCGATTTGTTTGTTATACAATGTTTTGTGTTAGGATATATATGAATCATGTTATGAACATATGTCAATATTTTATGTAATTGGCTAATCCTTTGATAAAACGCACTTTACTTATAATTATGTAGATCTAGGATGTGTTTAATGCTTTAAGTTAAGAAACAAGGTTTCAAATTCAAGTGTTAAAACCATGCAAGTTTGTCCAAGAATCAAGTAAAGAAGTGCTGTTCATTAAAACTCGACAGCTAGTATCTATTGAGGCTTAAAAAGCTGTTTCAGCTTGAGACTCGACAGCTGCTCGATATAGATAGGCATTTGTTGTGATTTATGAAAAACAGATTTCAAGTTCTGATTTTCATTTAATCCATGAATGTATGTTTGGGCTTTCTTTTCTCACAACCCTAAACATATATAAGGATTATTTTAAGGGTCGTCACAGGGAGCACATTTGCACAAATGTGAAGCAAAGTATTGTTCATGTAAATTGTGACCAGAAACCTAGTTTGCCCTAGTTCATCTTGAAGAAGCTGTTGTGTTTGTACATCGTAGGGTTTTGTGACCAAGTAACTTCGTGATCTTCTTCATGTGATGAACGGAAGAACTTTGTAGTTAACATCCTTCTCAAGTTGGTGATCAAGCCGTGTACTAGGATCTGCGTATCTTTTGGTTAGTCACGTAGTGGGAGTTGTGCAATACAAGGAGAGATTGTCACTATAGGACAAGTCCAATTAGATATTGGGGTAATGGTTCAACTGTAGGTTGGTATAAGATACTGAAATCCCTTTACTTGTAACCGTTTGTTGTGATAATAGTGAATTCTCGAGAGTGGTGACCTTAAAATCACCCAGTGGGGTTTTTGCCTCGGAGGTTTTCCCCATTTGTAAACAAATCACCATGTCAACTTTATTTTCCACTGCATTATATTTTAGTTAGTGATTTTTTTGTGCTGCCACATACATTGTATGTTAATTTGATTAATTAATAAACTTGGGTAATTAATCACTTAATTCATCACAAGGGGTCAATATATTCTTGGCCTATCACTTTGGATATTTACTCATGCTCTATTATCTTATTTCTTCTTCATTTTTTTTTTGAAGATTTTATATTCGTTGAATGTCCTAAACCAAAATTTTGAAATTAATATAACTAAATTAGTATTTGAGAAGTAGTTCTAGTATTTAGAAAAAGTCCAAACTATTTCCCTTGTGTCTATAATGCTTGAAAGGTAATTTACAATTCAATAAGTGGATGCTTCTTGTCAATAATTTAGACAAAGAGACAATATTTGGCAGTAAAGAGGTAAATGTAAAAATGAGCTGTAAAGTAGAAGCCAATAGCCATTGACACCTGACTTGCATGAAGAAAAATAATTGATTTGAACTTCTAGAGTTTCTCTTGTACTTTGAATAATTAAAACTAGTTTAATAAATCTATAAATAAATATCTTGTGTGATGAAAATGTGGTCTAACAAAATAAATTGCAATGAAATAAAAATAGCAACACAACAACACTTTGATAAACACACACACACACACACACACACATGCACCTATGTAAATTTTATCCAATTTACCCATGTTAAAAGTTTTTTATATTGATAACTGACTCTGAAAATTTCAAACTCATTTTTAAACAATAAAAGCTTGAAAGCTTTGACAAATTGTTTTATTTCATAAAATTTTGATCCAAAGTGTTGGAGAGAGGTGCGATTAAAAATTCTAAGAGAATCATCAAACTTTAAAAAATCAATTGGAAAGGTGCTAAAAGAGACTAAAAAATCCACTTAAGCAACATATTTTATAATATGCTCTTTTCATTTTTTATTTTATTTTGTGTGAATGATATTTTCACTAACCATGGTTAAACTTTGGTAAAGATAATTTTTTAAAAATTGGAATATTCCGTTACTAATATTAACAGAAGGGGGGGAGGGGGGGGTGTTATTTTTTTCAAATCTCAAGGGAAGGGAGTGTTTTTTACTTTCAAGTTTGGAGGTGAGTGTCATTTTTTCAAACCTTAAGGGAGGGGAGTGTAATTTGCTCAGGTTGCATATATGTAACTTATTACTGTTCATAGGTTGTAAATTATTATTATTATTATTATTTTTTTAAATCTTGTGGTTATGTATGAAGAGAAAAAGAGTGTGAGAGGAAAAATAGAGAGAATAGTACTTTTAATTATTTTATTAGGTAGTTTATATTATTTTATTGAGTTGTATTTAAAAATAAAAACTGGGATATATAATAAGTTGTAAAATGAATTGATAAAATAATATTTGAGAATGTAAAATAAGTTTTTTTTTTTTTTTTTTTTTTTTGGGGTTTACAAACCCTGATGGAGCATGGTTTTAAGGGTCAAGTAGGTAAAATAGTGATGGGGATGCTAGTGCTCTTAACTAATAAAAAATTGTGTTGAATTTACGGACCATTTCAAATAGGAGTAATTGTTAGCGACGGCCGATGGGCTTCATTTACACTATAGTCTATACAACATATTTTTAGAAGAAATATGTGAGACTATTGCGTACACTTGGCGCAATGGTTATTTTATAAGTATAAGTATTTGTGGAGTGTGGAGAGTTACGGTCGGAGTTCAAATCTTTAGGAGGGAGTTTTACACACATATACATATATATTTTTTTGAGGTTCATACATACGTGTGTATATATATATATATATATATATATATATATATATTTAGATTAGGTAAGAGGAGTTGTAAAAAAAAAAAAAAAAAAAAAAAAAAAAAAGAAATATGTGAGGGGATGGGGGTAGTTGAGTCATTGCAAATATAGTAACAGTTAGGCATAGATTTAAAACCCTAAACCCTTCTCTCCCATGACTCCATAAGTCCAGACTGCGCCTCTCTCTCTCTCTCTCTCTCTACCGTATATAACTCTGGAGCTACACTCACTACTCAGTCTCTCTGCTTAATCACTGAACCATGAGACCACCGAGAGGCGGAGGCCGTGGACGCGGTGGCGGTGGTTTTAGAGGTGGCCGAGACGGAGGTCGCGGCGGCGGTTTTAGAGGTGGCCGTTTTGGTGGTCGTGGTGGAGGCGGTGGCTTTCGTGACGAGGGCCCACCTTCCGAAGTCGTAGGTCTGTTTGGTTTCATGGTTACGGTTTGTGTTTTGTTGAAATAATGAAGCTTTAGGAGTAAATAACGTAATGGGGTTTTTTTTTTTTTTTTTTTGGGTGTGTGTGTGTGCGCGTGCAGAGGTTTCGTCATTCGTTCATGCATGTGAGGGTGATGCAGTGACAAAGCTCACAAATGAGAAGATACCCTTTTTCAATGCTCCAATATATCTGCACAACAAGACCCAGATTGGCAAAGTTGATGAAATCTTTGGCCCCATCAACGAATCTGTCAGTTCTGTTCTTCTTCTCTTCATTTGGGGAAGTGGCTTTTTTTCTTTTTTTTTGTGTTTGTTTTTGACACGTGGTATGGTTTTGACAGTTATTTTCAATTAAGATGATGGAAGGCATTGTGGCAACTTCATATGCTGCCGGGGATAAATTCTACATCGACCCCGCTAAGCTTTTGCCTCTTTCAAGATTTCTCACACAGCCTAAGTATGTTCTTATACTTGCCCTCTCTCTTTTATGGAAATTGCATATATTGGTTGTCTGAGACTGACAGCGGATGACTATGGTGTTTTTCATAGCTTGGATTTGTTGGTTATTAGAAAAAAAAAACTTCTTGTGTAAGAAATGTACTACTTTTTTCTTAGAGATATGAATTAAGTCTTACATAAGAATGTCCACAAGCCTATTGTCCAATTCAGAATATCATTGATAGTTTATGTGTGTGTGTGTGTGTGTACTGAAGAAACTTAGTATATGATCCCACTAGAAGTGCAAAAATGAAAGATTGATCTCACATTAAAAAGTATAAAACACTCAAAGTGAGCATTTTTTGTTTTATGTTTTTTAAAATCTTGTTTTTTTAGGGGGTGGGGGTTGGGTGGCCATGAAGGCTTTGCAATTTGAAACCAGGCTTTGTACTGAGCATATGTGAAAAAGGGATAAGTCTATTTTGATTTTTTACATATGAAACCTTAGAAGGAAGATGCTAGGGCCTGGGCTTTAATGTAAGCTTGTAGGAAGAAACTAGTCAATGTTCAGAGGGTTATGTCTGGTCAGTTGATTTGATGAAATGCTATATTAGATTTTCCAATTAAAACAAAACTAGCCTAAGTGCCACAGTTTCATTAAATGAGTCTATCATTTATACACCTTATTTACATACATACATACATGTGTGTGTGTGTGTGTGTGTGTATATAGTATCATTTTATATACTTTCTGAGTTTCAAGCAATAGATAGAAGATATGCCTCTGGAGTTGCTCTTTTAAAAGCTTGACTACTACTTCTTGTTTTGCCAGTGATGGTGGTTTGTTTGGCATGTAAATGCTTAAACAATCAGCTTGGTGACAGTTTTACTTATTGTTATATCTTGGGATTTGCCCGCAAAGGGACTCATTTTTGCATCTAGTTTTGAAAGATTAAATAAGTGATAGGATTTTTCTGGTTATTATGTATGCTTTATAGAATTGTTTGTTCCATGACACCTTCATGACATCCTACTATCCGTACCATGGGCTTCACACCTTCATACTATTTACCTTCATAACATCCTACTGCATTTTCCATGAAAGTTATTGATGGTAAGTAACATGTCATTAAGAGGAACTTACATTGATATTAAAATAATATTGGGCTTGGAAGCTGCCAATGAGCTCTAGCTAAAATGTCACCTCCTTCCCTTGTAAGATTAGGCTGGAGAATGAAGTCATGGGTTCAACGTGTAACTTTCCAATAAACAAACAACATTTGGCTTGGAAGTTGGGATAGACATGATTGACAATATTAAATCATTTCTCAGATAGTTAACCTACAGCTTCTCGTGATTTTAGCATGTATTAATGACATTATTTTGTTTATCCTCCACCTCAACCTCAATGTTCTCTCTCTCCTCCATTTAGCTTAGCATAGCAAACGAGGGTTTAGTGTTAAATGCTTTATTATCCTATTTTTTAACCTTTGAAATATCTATCAATTGTAGCAATACTCTTTACACTAAACATATTCAGGAAGAAAAAATTTACAGATCTTTGCTGGGCCACTGGGGTGTTGATAATGCTTAGTGTGTATTTCAATTGTTGTCTGATGTGTCACTAGTGTTGGAACTGTACCTTTGTCCAATTGGGGATATATGCATGGCACAGGCATTTTGTATGCTTTTGCTGGTTAGGATACACTATAGCACAGTTATTAATTCTTGATTTGCTGCAACAAGTGCTTGTATTCAGTCCTGCAACTTGATTCTTAATATTATCTTTATTAAGATGTCAATTGATTATCATATCATATATGAATTGCTCACCACTTTGAATGCCTCCCCAACTACTGGATGAATGGAGAGTTATATTAAATCGCTTGAATGTATGCTCATGCTTTTGAACACAATTGGTGATGTCTGTTTTGAGTTGCATGGTTCTCGTGAGTTCTTGTTAATTTTGTGCATGTTGTTGAGATCTGACAATAGTGGCTTGATATTTTAGGGGACAGGCACAAGCTGGTGGTAGAGGTGGTCGTGGAGGCAGAGGTGGTGGTAGAGGAGGTGGTGGTCGTGGAGGAGGAGGTTTCCGTGGAAGGGGTGCTCCAAGGGGTGGCAGAGGCCCTCCTAGAGGTGGTAGCCGTGGTGGTGGCTTCAGGGGCAGAGGAAGATTTTAGAACACCAATGTGTAATATTGTTAGTGCTCTTCTCGACTGCGTTGTCATTTTAAGAAGCATTGGGCAAAAAAGAATCAAAATTTGAAATGCTGATTTTAGCTTTGGCTTTTGGATGTTATTGGAATATTTGTAGCCCTTTTTCTAATTGCACTTGGTACCTAGAAGCAATTTAGTTCAAAAATATTATAATTGTGATTTAGTCAATATTCCTTAGATTTGATTAGTGGTCCAAGTTTGGCATGCATTTGTTGCAATTCATTATTGTTCAGAATATCTTCATTGTGTGGCATAAGATTTAACTCTGCTATATCCGTGCTCCTTGGAAATTATAATATGCATTCATTTAGTGATGAACCACCCTTTTTTTTTGGAGAGAAACCTATGTTTATTTTGAGTGTGTCTTAATAGTTAATAGGACTTTAATGGTTTTCTTTGGACTCGCTCTACCAATGCTCTTGTTCCCCCCCCCCCCCCCCCAAAAAAAAACCATTTGGTACACTCCATTCTTTTTTATTGTTCTAGTATTAACGGAGAAGCTGTTAAGAATTATTCGGAATGAGAAATGGTATGTTTACAATATTTTCACAACATTTTTACAACAAATCTTAAGTGACAAGTTGTTACTGGTTGTTATTGTTGGGGCGAAAAAGTAATTTATGTGTTTGATTCAAATTTGAACCAATAACAACTCATTACTTGTGTTAGGTTGTAACGTAACATCTCTCATTGGGAATAGTCATTAGAAAAATTATAAGTCATTGTGCCTGGTATTGCCTCAAATTTAGGATTTATTGCTTTAAAATGAGAGAGTTGCTGAAAGTGTTCAACAAGAGTTTTACTCTGACAAGTCTGTCAGCCTAAGCTGACATTAAAATGAAGAACGAAAAACTTATACAACTAGTTAAAAAACAAAAAACTCTGAGCTCTGTAATGTTATTGAATGCATGTAAACAACGGAGCCCTTTGTAAAATCACACGCTCAAGAGGAATACCGAAAGGCTCTCAACAAGAATATGGTTGAGAATCATTGGAGCCTTTATTTGAAAGTAAAACAATTAATTCAGGCTCCCCAACCCCTAAGGACAGTAGCCCTTGCAACCCGATTAACTCCAAGGGTAAAGGCTCCCATACGTAGATCACAATTGTGGGTCTTGCACATCTCCTTTACATCTCTGAAACCTCTTGTCATGTAAGTTTTCAGCTCATTGTTCACTTTCTCCTCGTCCCACATGAATCCTTGGATGTTCTGCAATTAATAAATCCACCCAATAAATATAACTACATTAACCAACCCAACATCTTTGTCAATGGCAGATTTATGTTTGACTAAAATAAAGGAGAAAAATGTGTTTTTGTTAATTCATGGTTGTACACTCCACAAATTGCTGCGTCTGTATGCTCCTTTCTTTAACAATGAACATGCATATAATGGAAAAAATAACTAAATAATAGCAGGTGACAACCTGTAAGGAAACTGCCCAGGACTAATAAATTGTAAAACAGGAAAATAAAAGTACTACCTGAACCCACTCAAAGTAACTAACAGTAACACCTCCTGAGTTTGCATATATGTCTGGAAGGATAACAACGCCTTTCTTTGACAATATCTGCAAGGTATTGCTATGAATTACAAGGTTTTCCTTTTCATTGTTCTTGTAGTTTTAAATTTCATAAACTGCACTGACCTCATCAGCCTCTGGGTCAGTTGGATGGTTAGCTGCTTCAATAATGAATTTGGCTTTAATTTCATTTGCATTGTCCCTTCAATCATTTACCAAAATTTAGGCGATGATCATCATTAATATCCAACCAAAAAAGCTAATAGTAATTATAAAAGGCAAAGTAATGAGTGAAGGTTGAACTTTCTGCATCCTGGATGAAAAGTCATTAAGCCGAGTAGAAATGGAAATTATAAGGATGCTGAAAATTTTGGGTAGATATATGTCGAGGGAAATCTTTTTCTCTTTCTCCAATTTAAACAATGTTACACTTTAGTTCAAAATCAATTAGAAACAAGATCTTCTGTGAAACATAGATATGGGTAGGAAAATAACCTGTTGATAACACCTCCAAGAGCAGCTGGAATGAGAATGTCACAGTCTTCAATCAATATTGTATTGGGATCAATTGGATCAGCACCCTTGAAACCTTTGACTCCTCGGTTTTCTTTGGCATGGTTGAGTAGGCTTGGGATATCAAGTCCTTTGCTGTTCTTTATGGCTCCAGTGATGTCACTTACAGCAACAATCTTCCCACCATTCTCACTGATCAGTTGGGCAGCCCAAGATCCCACATTTCCAAAACCCTAAGAGGAAATACATGATGATGGCTTAGGTGATAACAAACAATTGTGAAAGAATTGATAAATTTTTTTGTCACATCAAGCTTCCCTCCCTTTTACCATATGCCCCACCTTCCGTGGTTTATTTTATTTATGATACATTCTCTTGTAATATGAACAACCTAGATGGTACTTGGTATTTGTTTTTATCTTTTATTCTTAAGCTATACACACTACCTCGCCTTCCACCTAGAACTTGCAGGAAGGAGGAGGTGCTAGTTGAGTACTTAGAGCTCATTTGCAGCACTTTGTTAGTTATTACTATAAAAAGTTTTTACAACTTGATTATTGTTGTTGTTGTTGTGAACCTTGTTCATGAATTACTACAATGCACAACAAAAGTTCAATTTCATATGTGAGCATCACTCCACAGCATAAATGGTAAAGGATAGTAGTATGGTATGGAAGCTGCACCTGTATGACAAATCGTTGTCCAGAGATGCTCTTCCCATGCTCATTGAGAAGTGCCTCTGTTGCAAAGAGCACCCCTCGTCCAGTAGCTGCATCTCTGCCTAGAGATCCACCAAGGTCCTAATTTAGACCAAAAGGGTAATAATAAGGAAAAGGCCTTAGGACATTTAAATCATGTACTGAACCTAAAGTTTATAGAAACGGAATAAATCACAGTGATTTCACATAATTATCCTTGCACTTGGGAGCTATTATGGTACATAAAATTATTTTTGCAGTGCATGTGTTATATAAAACCTTAGAAGGTAATATTTAAGAATGGATTGAAAAACCATAACCAGAAAAACTCCAAAATCTCCACTTGAACAGAAGAAACTTGTGTTCATGTCATCAGGCAAGTTAGAGGTCTATAAGAATATAGCCACAATTGGGTGCAGAGTTGGATTTCTCTCTCTCTCTCTCTCTGTATATATATATATATATATATATACTTACAACGGGTTTTCCTGTCACTACTGCTGGTGAGTAGCCATGGAATTTTGAGTACTCATCTAGTATCCATGCCATAGTCTGTTTAACCCCAAAGCAGGTGGAAGTGCCACAATCAGTCAAAATTCATTTCAATGTGAGGCCTAACGCACAATTATTCCACTTGTTAAAAATAAAAAGAACAGATTTAATGAATTTTTGCATGACCTGTGGACCTGTTCCCATATCAGGTGCTGGAACATCCGTGTGAATTCCAATAAGATCATGTATCTTTTGGGTGAAAACTCTAGTAAGTCTTTCCAGCTCAGAGATGCTTAATTCCCCTGGATTACATCCTATTCCCCCTTTTGCCCCGCCATATGGGATGTTAGCTACTGCTGTCTTCCAAGTCATCAATTGTGCTAAAGCATTTACTTCATCAGGGTCAACCTGTATCATCCATAGAATTATTCAAATTGAAATCCAAAATAGGAAAATAAGTAGCAAGAAGTATCATCAACTCCCGGTCAGAAGTGGACTGAAATTTGAACAATTGATTTAAGTCCTCTGTGGATTTTTTTTGACATTTCTACTTAATGCTGCATATTGGGAAAACTTAAAATGAGGAAAAGAAACAAGAAGTTGTTGTCACCTTATTGAATATATATATTTTGACTCCTTAATTACTAATCATGATAAGAATACATAAAAACTGACTTTTGTTTAATCAAAATAATGACATTCCTGTGAAAAGAAACTCCTTACAATTCTAGTTTCAAAAGATTTTAAACATCAGAATGTAAATAACCTCTGGGTGGTATCTGATGCCTCCCTTCATGGGGCCTCTAGCATTATCATGCTGAACCCTGAACCCAACAAAAGATGCCAAAGTGCCATCGTCTTTGGGTATGGTACACTCAACCTGCAATTTTTGCTCAAAGGCAGTGAAAGAATCTGAGTCAAACAAACTAAATTAAATGTTATACATGTGGGAAAACTGAGCAAGTGATTAACATTTAATCTAATCAAATCAGCTACATGGTCATCCAAACATGACAAGAGGATATAATAAACTCCCACCAGTTAAAGAAGAATCTAAAATAAATGATTTATCAAATTAAGAACACTTTCCTGCTTGATTAGTGTAGCAGTACTTAAAGATAAGAACAGTATGTATGCGGACTTGATTAGTTTATTTATGATTGTAGGGTCTATTTGTTGGCTTCCTGAACTAAGAAACTATAATTAAATAAAAAGGTTATAAAGTCTTGGAGATTTAAGCATTTAATGCCTCCTAGCTTCTAAAATCAGCATAAAGGATGCAGCTGAAATAACTAACTGAACGTTTCTAAATCCTATCCCCACTTGACATATGTACTTAATTGAAAAAAAAGAAAAAGAAAAAAATAAAAGGAAGTTCGAATTCTAAGTGAAAGAAAAGAAGTGAATACTGGAGTTAATCTTGACATCTAATTAAGAAAAGATATTAAGTGGTTGAATGAGCAAACCATCTGGGTTGTTGACACTAAAATCACACTATAAATGAAAATGAAAATTTTCTTGAATACTCTTGATCCTTTTCGTATGTTTTCTAACGACATAGCAACTACATTTTGAAAAATATGTAACATCAGAGGAAAACTGTATTGGGAGAATATATAGAGAGATTCAGTCACCTTGATTTCTCTAAAAGGAATTAGTAAGCTTTTTTCAAGCTTGGAGTCCAAACCCAAAAGCCGAGCTGCCAGCTTAAAGTTTCTGTTGGTTGCAACTAATGCATTCATGGTTGTCTGAAAACTCTGTAGAGCGAAACACAGAAGTCAGGTCTCTGTCTTGTAAGTGCAAATAAGGAAGATAGATCAATTTTAATTTACATTTTGCTCTAGAACAAGAGATATTTATATATCAATTACTCCAAGCCAATATAAGACAATAATTAATAATATCTTAATAGATGTATGTGGGAAAGATAAGATCAAGAGCTTGCTCACTTAAAAATTATCATTAATGTGGAACATCCACACGCTGCAGAATAAAATAAGAGAAACAAGGAAAACATAATTCTCTAAGGAAATATATGAAACATGTGCTGTGGCCTCCTACTAGTCAACATTGGCAATTGTTTGCATTTACAAGACTACTGTTTGACAAAGATATTTGTTTGTTTTTTTTCTTGGTTTGTTTGAAGCTCACTTTTTTTTTCTCTGAACAGATACCAAAGACATTTTATCAAAGTATCCTACAATCCTGGTGGAAAAGAAGCAAGCAAAAAAGCCTCAAATGTCTTGTCATCCAAAATTGATATATTTGTAAAACCGTTGTAGCCATATATTTAATCTAAAAGTAATGTTTCAGGTTCTGTATATTTCCTTAAGGACAACCATATAGATTGTGACAGACCATTCCAATCAATTATCTACTACAAGAATTACATTTTAATAACCGTTAGAAAATTAAACAGATGTGTAATGTCAAAAGGAAGATCTAAGAAGACACTGTTTGAAGAGGTCTAGGAAATTGACCATAGGATTTCACATTGATCAATTTGTTCCCTGCAGGCAAGTACCACATGCACCGTTTCTAGAATCTTAACAATATTAAATACATGTAGCAGGTAATATGAAAATATAGTATATATTTTAATCAATCTAACCCAATGTTAGTGATTAAGTTTATGAAGTTATGCGAAAGCTCACAAAGCAGAAGAATTACTTGTATTATTCAAAACATTTGTGCTAAAAAAAAAAAAAAACGTTTTGCTGACTCGATTTCTATCTTGCAAATGGATATATACATTTGTGGCACAAGGGAAACGTGAGTATTTCAATTTTCAAGTCTTGATCTCAAGGAATGTGATCCTACTTCCGGGTCAGGTATGATTAATATGCATGTAATTGCAGTCTTTTTTCTAGATATCCAACTAGTGGCGTAATATAATTTTATATACTGGAAACCTGATCTGTACTTTTTTTTTTCCTTTCTTTCTTCCTTTTTTGCTATCTACAAGTGATTGGAAGGACATAAAATGAACTTTTCTGATTGCAGTCTTTTAATTAATATGTTAAGGATCTATAGCTAATCCCAAAAATCTTGATCTCAAAACTTTGTTGTTGTTGTTGTTGTATACTTGACTATCATAGGTTATAAAAATAAAGGGACATCCAAACTATATATATATACACACACACACTATATATTACATTCGTTAATTTCCCAAAAGGGGTGATTTCCCTTTTACAATGGAATCGAAGGAAAAAAAAAACATAATAAAGAAAATAAGGATGACCAAAGATTAAGTAGTCATTTATTCCAATAATTTTTTAAATCATGAGTTGGTAATTGGCTTTTTGCAAAAGGATCAGTCCCACTTAAAAATATATAAATATATATTATTTAGCACAATTAAATTAAAAGGTATTCTTTACATAGGAAAGGAGGTGGCATGTATGAAACGTATATGTACAGGCTAGCAGATGCAAATTTTAAAAATTGAACAGAATAAAGAAGGTGAAAAGGGAATGTATTAAGAAGATTTTACAATTAGTAGGTATGCAATAAAATACTAGCAATTAAATTATAATAATTATAAAAAATTAAAAAAAAAAAAAAACACGAGAAGAAGAAGTAATCTTTCGTCAAACAAATTGGGGGAATACGTAATGAATTAACTAGAACTAAAATTCTAATAGATTATTTAGTACAACTATCTAAAACTGGAATTCGTAGGTTAACCAGGCAAAACCTTTGAACCACGTTAGTTTTGGGCTTTGACTCTTACAAGAGTGGCTTGGATTTCAAGGTTCTTATGGGCCGAGGTATCAGGTAACTTCATTCCAAGCGAAAATTCTCTGGACTTGGGTCAATTAGCGATCACTAAGTGCTCAATTTGGCCCAGCCCAGCTCCATTTTTTTCACTCTATTTTTTTTTTAATCTCTAAAAAATGTATTGCGCTTGAAGTGATTTTAACCTTTCTTTGATATTTATGCCCTCCTTTCATTTGAGCATAAAAGAAAAGAAAAATATATCTATACCCTTATGCTTTAGGCATTTGAGTTACAATCTTTTTCTGATAAAAAAATGAGGAGTTTTTTTTTTTTTTTTTAAAAGGGAAGTTCAACATACATTTGAAATATTTATAGATAATGCTAGTCTGACCCAAATCCTAATCCATAAACATACCTAGTTAGAATTAGGGTAGGTATTGAGTTTAAAATCATATGAAGGAAATTAAAAAGTAATGATATTAAATTACTCATCACCTTTCTCTCAAAAAAAAAAAAAAACCCATTACCTAAACTAAATATCATGTAGTATTCGTGAGCAGTAATTCTAATTTTTCATCCTTTAAAAAAGAATTTAGAGGTGGAACTAGTCTACTAGAAATGTCAGAGTGCAACAGAGAAAATGGGGGGGCCACAATGTTGTTGCTAATTTCAAACCCAAAAGCTTGAATCCAAAAAAAACTAAATTATTACATGTTCCTTAGATGTAAAGTCAAGGATCGATGAAACAAAAGTGTCCCCGAAAGGTCACAAACCTTTGGGACTCTGGCCCTTGGTAATTGAGAAGGGCCAAGCACAAGTCTCCCCACAAAGGTCACCAAAGGGCGCCGCTCTGGTAAAGCTTCAAAAAGTGTTTATGAAGCTCAAAGACATGAAAAATTTAAATAAAAATGGACCTATATGCATTAACAAAAGCAAACGCAAAGAGACAACATGATCACCAAGACTCGATTGTAAAAAAAAAAAAAAAAACACATATAGAATAAGACATGAGAGAGGATTGTTACAAAAGTTTCGTACCTAGATAGAACTTCAATACAAATTTGGCAGCAACTGATGAATGTGATGGTGGGCTTGAAGCAAGCAAGCACAAGGTACAAGTTAATATAGCACCGAATCTAGGAATCTATATATGTAAGTATAGAAGTAGACGAGGAATCAGAATCGAATTCCTGAGGAATCCAAGAGAGCTCCAGACCAAAACCCTGTTAAATATAAATCCGGAATCTTGCAGGTATTATAAAGAGCAACAGTGGATGATGGAATACCTCAACGTCACACTCCAACATGTCGAGTTTCTCAAAAGAATATGATACCCTTTACCACACAGCATCAAACTCATCTTCCATTAATTAGCATTGTCACTTGTCACATTTTTTGGAGCAATGGCAAGAGTTGTTTAACAATGTTGTTCTAGTAATGTTGTTTAAATGTTATGAAAATACGTGTAGGTGAAAAAATATTATAAAAATACGTGTTGTATTGTTTAAATAACAAAAATTGTTGTTCAAATAACGTTACTAAACAGGCTCTACGTGTCTTTTACCAAAAACAATAACTCGTTGGTTTGAATTAAGAAATCAGCATCTTCAAAATAAATTAGGAATAAGATTGATTGCTATAACATCTCTCACACCCCACACAAAAAGTGAGAGTTTTGTGTATTTATTGATACGACTTGTCGCACACTTGCATACTCTCAATCGGTCAAGGCAGAGAAAAGAGAGAATAATCAAACGTGGAAATGCGAACCAGAAACCACTAGCAACACAAATGGGTATACAACTACGTGCAATCCAACGCGATTCCCATACAAAACTATAACATCATTTGGAAAAGATGATGAAAGGCCAATGTGTTAATTATTATAAGTCTCTGCTATTAAATCTTATCTTTTAGTCGTTGCTCTGATTCTCAAAAATAAAATAAGTCATTGCTTTTAAATTTGAATCTCATTAACCTCTGCACACCCATAGTACGGTGGTCACTCCACAAAGGTCGAGATTTAAGTATCTAGGAGAAAGTTTCACACACATATACATTTAGATTATGTTAGAGTAGAAATTCGATATTGTACCAAAAAATTTGAATCTTATTATTAATATTATGGTGGATATTTCATATCTGTAGGGCTACAATTTGAATGCCTACTTGCGTGTTTCGCTTGCTCACCCCATATCCATGTATGTTTGTTGGAACAAAAGAGAGATATGTTTCATTTATAACAAAATTTAGGTAGTACCAAGATTTAAGATGTACAATTATGAGGTGTTATATAAGTTTCACAATCAAATTTAAAGGGATGGCAATCAATATTTTCTGATGTTTTAAACGAAAAAATTTAAAGTTTGAATTTAGATACTTATAAAAAAAATAAAAAATAAAAAATAAAACTTTTTTCTTTATTTGTGATTAGTTTATAAATTGTGTCATAAAATTGTAATATCATTATATACCATTGATAGTATTTTTTTTAACAGACCAATTTTATTGGAGTAAATGTACAGCACCTAAAAATCTAATAAATCTAGTTTTGTCCTTTAGTTATCATTGGGTTATTCTTTCTCTTAAAAAAAAAAAAGAGTTATCATTGTGTTATTCAAATCTTTGCTTTTTAGCTTTTTCTAAGGTTTTGTCAGCCAAAAAGATTACACTAATGGGATGAAAGCTCAACTTCAAGCAACTTTTTAAAAATGAGATCGCACTCTCCTTTGCTCACCTGACCACAATTATTGAACAATTTCTGGCTGAAATCGTGTAAGCATTTGCCTTTACTCACAGGTAGGCGATGTGCTTATCCTAATGGTCACACTTATTATAAGTTATAACCACCGGTGGATGTCATCCAGCGTGTGTATTATTAGTTATTTTATAATACTAATATGTATTATATTGTTTGAAAAATTATTTTTGATTATATTATATGTCATTAAAATAATGAAAAAAATTGTAATACATTATATATATATATATATATATTTATATATATATATATATATAAGTATCCATAGTTAATTAGACACTAAAAATGCTACTGCATGTCCATTGATTTTTTATATATATATATATATATATATATATTTATATCAAGTGTATATGTATATTTGGTTCTTACATCTGACGTTTTCAATATAAAAATTCTTATTATTATTATTTTTTTAGGAGTATTTTTTTTAAAGAAAACGTATGAACTTTTGAAGGTTGAACATTTAAGATTTAAGGTTTATAATTTTTAATTTGCAAAACTAAATATACGTGTCAAGAGATTAAAAATATAACGACAATTGAATAGAGAAATATAAATTATATTATTTAATATCTTAAGTTTAATTTTATATACATGTGAGTAACTCAATCACTTACGAAGATTAAGCACTTTCCAAATATATAAATAAACAGGAATAACACATACAAAAACTCAATATCTTCCCTCAACATAACTTTTAGAAATCCCAAATGTCGTTGAAGCATTGTATCAAGCTTTGACAGCGTTATTGAGAGATTTAGATCATATGCACCTAAAACTAAAGCCAATTTCATACTCTTCTTGATGACACTGATTCTCTCTCTCTCTCTCTCTCTCTCTCCTTTTCTTTTGGCCCTTCAATATTTGGTGAAATTGGAATATATAAAATAACATGCATTATAACATGAAAAACTAATGAAATTGAAAACTAAATGAAATATATATATATATATATATATATGGGGGGGGGGGGGAGGGAACGAGGACCCAAAGCAGTTAATGAAATGGGCAAGGGAAATTCCGAAGAGGTGAACTTCGTGAAGTGTCTTTAGAAAGAGCTTATATAACTTATAAAGAGGTTGAACTATTACAGTTGATAAGAGCGTCGAAGACTCCCACCTAACCATGGAGGGACAAGAATCAGGGGTGAAGGGAGCATAGCGCAACCCGAGGGAGGGAAAAAACAACTTTGCATTGAACAAGAGAGGGAAGAAGAAGGAAGGACAAAGCAATCATCCCCTCCACATTAAATGTACTGCAACCATTTAGCTGGCCGCATTAATGGAGAAATGACCATTAATAGTGCCCACACAACTCATACCTTGATATAAAACTTACTAGTAAGGCCTTGATGAGACAAGTATCAAGGAAGTGTGGTCAGAACACTCCAAATGTAGTAGCGCCTAGATGTATTGTGGCCAACTATATAAAGCCAAGAAACACCTGGATTCTAGAGGGGGGAAAAAAGGAAAAGAGAGAATACAATTGTAACAACATTCTCGGACTGAACCAAACCTAAGGATAGACACTTAGCTATTTCAAGGTTCTTACCTATTCAATATATTCGTATTATCCCATAATCTAGTCTAATTTCCATTAATCATCATAAAATGGGTACTTAGAGGATGATCTTTCATCCCACTTCTAAAAATTCATTGTGTGAGTAAAAAGTAATACGATAAAATGACCGTAGTTACGCTTTTTGCCAGCTACTATATATATATATATATTTGAATATCTTTATTTTACACAATACTAGATAGGAGATAGTAATGTTTATGGATGACACTAGAGAAAAGATTGAAGGCATTTCTATTAAAGGGCTTTTTTCTTCTTCTTCTTTTTTTACCATCACACATGTGATTTACTTCATACTAATTATGTCAAAATTATATCAATGCACCAATCTCATACTCTGTTTAGAAACAAAGTAAATCTCAACATTTACCTTACTTCTTTCTCAAAAAAAAAAAAAACTTTACTAGAAGAAAATGAAAGATTGAAAAGAAAATGACAGTTCTCATTAAAGCGAAAATAATATGAACTTTTTAAAAAATGTATTAGATCAGAAAATAATGCAAGGCCAAAGAATCACGTTTCAAATTAATCATGTGAACATGTATAATATATTGATCTGGGAAAGGAAAACAAATGGATAGACTACTAATAACAATATCAAAATGGCGTGGGATAGGATTTAATAAATGAAGCATCCATTAAAGTAAAAGCTAGAATATTCGCAGAGTTAGAGCTTGCATTGCATGCCTACCAATTCTATAATCTTCTATTTCTAAATAGTAAATACAGCTCCACCGGTCCCAAATATTATTCGAATCTATGCAGCAAAGTACATAGGAGAAGGGGCTTAGCTTAAAAAATAAAAAGAAAGAAAAGATGAATTGAGAAGGGAAGACCGTACTAATAATTAGGCAGCCTTTGGTACAGGTTACTGGTTTTGGATTTTAAATTATGGCATAGTGAAATTTGGCCAACGAATTTTGGTGGAATGTATTATCTTAAGGAAAATGCTAGTATTACAACTTTTACCACAATTTACTCATGTGATAAGTTGTGAGCGGTGGAGTTATGGACCCAACACTTTTACTCCAACCCTTAACTTGACACGTGAGCAAGTTGTGGCAAGAACTGTGATAAAAGTTGTGGTATTGATAACGCCTTAAAACGTATACTTGTTATATATTTATGTGGGCGTTATCTCCTCATTATTATGCTTAATTTGTATAAATAAGCCATGATTTGCATTAGTCCCTATTTGTTATCTTTACATAATTTCTTAAAAAAGATGTCAATTACTGTGTGTAATTTTCCACTTTCATGAAATCATGTGAGAAAGATGAGTTTATAAGAATTTATGAGAGAATGGAGGCCAAACTAGAATTAAAGTGGAGCTAAAGAACCATACTTAAATCTCTAAGGAGGTGTAGCTGGAGTGCTTCTATTATCTACCATGATTGGAAGCTTCAAATAAGAAAAGAAATCAAAGAGGTAGAATCTGAAAAGGAAAAATCTGATCTGAGCACTGATCAGTATTTTGAGCGTATCTCTCTCCTCAAAAATCCAATTGACACAAAGCTAGATGGGTTAGAACTGTGACTTAAATATCTACAACTTTCCAGTTTTGAATTTTTCGAAATTCTCAAGTTTTGAAGGCCGAAATTAACTCACAAGTTACTGCTGTAAACCTGGACGGAAATTAAAATAGTAAAAGTTTTATTTTCTTTGGACACTTTTACGTTAGGGTTTTGAAGGGAGGCGGTGAGAATGAATTTTGGGTAGAGAAAACCTTGTATTTTTATTTCTCTAATGGCAGCCTAAACTCTTTGCTAGGGCTAGAGGTTATGTTTCTTCTATACGGTATGAATATTCAATGTAATTCTCTCTAAGATTTTAGACAATAACATATTTGATTGTTCAATTAGATTTCTTTTGATGTATTAGTTCTTCCATACTTTCAATAAGTTCAATCATGTTTTTCTTATTGTTTAGATGAATTTCTAATAGTTTCAAATAGAAATCACGTTTTAAAGTGAATGGGTTTTTTCTGAAAACTATTCTAACCACATTATTAATTGAGGTTATCATACGTTCTTAAATTATCTCAGTTCAACCGAATCATAAGTATTTAATTGTATAAGAACAATCAATTATGAAATATATAATTTCTTAGATCACAAAGAATTTCATATCAATATAGAGAAATATCTCGATGCCCTGGTGTTTACATTATTGATTTTAATCGGCTTTTATTATTATTCTTGTTAACAATCACCAAGCAAAAGTACTTTTCTTCTTCACCCAAATTGTTTTTTAATTATATTGTATTTAAATTTACCCTGCTCCTTATTGTTTGACCTCGGTACTTCAAGAATTATATTGCTACGATCTCTTGCACTTGGGAGTGAGCAAGCAATTTTGGCGTCGTTGCCGAGGAGCTGCTGCGTGTTCAGAGGCAATTTTTTTTTTTTTTTTTGGGAGCAAAGCATAGCTGGTAGAAAATTTTCTATTGGTAACTTCGTTCTAGTTTTTGCCTTATTTTATTTTTGTTTTTATTTTTCAGTTTGTTTTTATTTGATTTGATTTGATTGGGTATTTATTGTTGCATGAGCATTTGGGTTAGAAACAAGAGAGGCAGATTAGAAATTTTTGAAACATACTTTGGTAATCTTTTTGACACACCTTCACCTTCTTCATCAATCATGGGTGATGAAACACATAATAATCATGAGGAGAATAGAAGAACTATGTATGAATTGTTGCATCCCACACAAAATTTTGTTCCTTCAAGCATCATGTTTCCACCTAATGCACCACATGTAGAATTGAAACAAGGTTTATTAGCAATACTTCTTGACTTTGGGGGACAAGAAAATGAAAATTCTTATGTCCATGTTAGAGCTTTTGAAGAGATAATTAGTAGTTTCTATGCACAAAATGTTATTGAGACTGCTAAGTTATGTTTCTTTCCTTTTTCACTTAAGGATAAGGCAATAAATTGGCTTTACACCTTGAAACCTAGGTCTATAGGTAGTTGGGGGGAGATGTCCCAAGAGTTTTTTAAGAAACATTTTCCTCCCCACAAAGTCCAGAAAGTAAAATAAGAATAGCTAGTTTTGTCTAAGGAGAAAATGAGACCTTATTCCAAGCTTGGGAAAGGTACAAAGATCTTTTCAATTTCTACCCAACTCATGAGTAAGAAGATTGGAGGTTGGTTAGCTATTTTTATAAAGGACTTACACATAGGGACTGACAGTTTGTCCAACTCTCATGTGGAGAGGACTTTTTACAAAAAGAACTTGAAGATGCAATGGATTATCTTGATGAGATAACTGAAAACTCTAACATATGGACTGGACCTAGCCCCATGGACTCCACTAATAGAACTAGAACTAACACTACCACTTCTAGTGGAAGTGTTTTCAAGTTGAGGGAAGATGATAACATGAGTGCAAAAATCAGCATGTTAACTAAAGAAATTGAGACACTCAAAATGAAAGAAAGTAAGAGTGTTAGTGCTACCTTTAGAGAGGACTCAATGGAGGTGTGTAAAATCTGTCATGAGATAAATCATGCTACAAATGAATGTGCATCACTTTCATCATTTTAAAATGTGCCAGAAGAACAAGTACATGCATTTAATTCATATTGGCCAAACAATTCTTCATATTCTAACAATTATAATCCAAATATGTGAAACCATTCCTATTTGAGTTATAAGAGTGGCAATGTGTTGAATCCTCCTGCTCCAAGGAATTTTAATTCACCACATGCACCATCATCATCATCTGGAACTCCCTTGGATGGAGGATGCACTTAGTACTTTCATTCAAAGGCAAGGTGAGCAAAATCAAAAGTTTGAATCCATGCTCACTAGGCTAGATGAAGAGGTAAGAGAGACCAAGAGTCATATAACTAGGCTTACAAATTCATTGAGTGGGATAGAGGGAGGGAAGCTTCCTTCCCAAACTCAACCCAATCCTATTAATCAAAATCTAAAAATTAGCACTAAGGATAAACATGAGGAAGTAAAAGCTGTGACCATTTTGAGGAGTGGTAGAAAGATTGATAAAAGTTCTCCTTTAGTAACTAAGAAATCTAAGGAGACCCCACTTTAAAAAAAGAAGGATAAAACTGAGTCACTTGGATTTGATGACATTGAACAATGCCCAATCCCTCCACCATTTCCACAAGCCTTAAAATTACCTAAGAAATTGGACACCGCATCTGAGATATTAGAGCATTTGCATCAAGTTAAGATAAATTTGCCATTATTGCATGTTATCAAGCAAGTGCTTGCATATGCCAAGGTAATTAAGGACCTATGCACCATCAAGAGAAAGCATCATGTGAAGAAGACCGTATTCCTAACAGAACAGGTAAGTGCAGTTATTCAACATAAAACCCCACCAAAGTATAAGGATCCAGGTTGTCCTATGATCTCTTGTATTATTGGAGATTACGTCATGGAGTATGCATCGCTAGATCTTGGGGCAAGTGTTAATTTGATCCCTTTCAATGTATATCAAAAACTTGAACTTGGTGAGTTGAAACCTACTTCAATAACTTTACAGTTGGCTGATTGCTTTGTAAGGGAACCGAGAGGGATTGTTGAGGATGTGGTGGTGAAAATTGAACAATTTTATTATCCAGTTGATTTTATTGTTCTAGATTACCAACATGTTTTACATCCTTGTGTTCATACCCCTATTATTTTGGGTAGACCTTTTCTTGCCACAACTAATGCTTTAATTAATTGCAGAAATGGAAGGATGCAACTCACTTTTGGTTCCATGACTTTGGAGCTAAACATATTTCATGTGGCTAAACAACCACATGAGGATGATGATTGTGCTTATGTGAACCTTATTGGGGCGGTGGTTCAAGAAGAGTTTAATAAGAATTGTTTTTCTGATCCTCTTGAAACTATTCTTAATAATTCTGTTGGTTTTTATGATTTAGAATGTGATATTCATGTATCTGAAAATTTTTCTTTGTTGGATTCCTCACAAGTTCTGGAAGAACAAGAGATGATGGCAATTAATAAAGGATGCAAGCCTTGCTTTGAGGAGCTACTAGAAAATGAAAAAAAGCTCGTGCATTCAAATGAAGAGACACCACAGTTGGTGCATAAGCCGCTGCCCAATGGTCTTAAATATGCATATTTAGGCCTAGGTAAGTTAAAAACTAGGTGGGATGACCCTTTCATTGTAAGGGAAGTATTTAACCATGGAGTTGTCGTAGTTGAGGACCCTAGGGATGGTAGAATTTTGAAAGTAAATGGACAAAGGTTAAAACCATTCTTAGGGGGAGTTATACTAGAGAAGGAGACTATGTGACTGGAGATCCCTACCTATTGGGATGCTGCGTGAACTTTGAAAATTTCCTTATGAAGTTGTACCATATTTGTCTTAATTTTCTTTTCTTTTTGTTTTTTTTTTCTTTTTGCCTTCTGTTTTTGTTTTTGTTTTTTGTTTTGTTATATTTTTTTCTAAGCTAACATTTGTAATTGTGAAAGAATAAAAAAAAAAAAAACCATTTAAATGCTTAAGATAACTTCTTTCCTTTATACTTGAATTTATTTTGGTTTTGATACATTGAGGACAATGTAATATTTTAGTTGGGGGGAGAGGTCTACACATTTTGCTGCACCTTGCATGATTTTTTTTTTCTTTCTTTTTAGTTGCAATTTTCAATTCTCTAAAAATAAAAAAAAAATAAAAAAAAAACCTTGAATTTGAATGCAAAAGAGTTATAAGCTTTATTTTTATATCATGTGATGGAATAAATAATGCTGAGTTGGTTATATTATTTGCTATATTAAAACTCTTTCATGAAGAGTACAATTGGAAACTTTTGAGCACTATAGCCAGGTTAGTGAACGGTTGGATGTTGGATATGCATGGATCATGAACAAGCTAGGTAAAAGCTGAAACTCAACCCATATGGAGAGTTCTTGAACCTTACTTTACTTTGTGAGAGTATATCTTTGTTTGAACTCTTAAATTTCTCTCATATGCTTCAATTTTCGTAAAAAATCTCTTTATTTTTTGGTTGACTACTGGACATATTATGGGGAGATATACCATGATCCTGCTTATTTTTGTCCTTAGGCATGCTGGTTTATGTGAAATTTTAGGAGATGAAAGCCTAAGACTATCAATTTTTTGTCACCAGCTAAACAAATATTTAGCTTACTTTTACATTAACCATTGTCACCATCATTTGAGCCATGAGAAATACTTCTACAATACCACAAAACATTTTTACGGGTATTCTAATGGGAATTCAGGTTTTGAGCAATTGATATATTTAGATACCACCATTGTCTCTCTTTTTTCAAAAAAAAAAAAAAAAAAAACAAAAAGAAGAAAAAAATAAAAGAGAAAAGAAACATCAAAAAAAAAAAAAAGAGAGAGAGAGAGAGAAAAAGAAAAAGAAAGAGGAGACATACATAATCAATCAATAAATCATTAGTGTCTTACACATCTTTCATGTATTTCAGAAGGGTTATATGGTTGAGTAAAGGTTATTTTGATTTAAGTTGGTTTTCATCACTATGAGTTGAGTTTGGCTTGAATTTTTTGCATTTGATTCATATACCTCATATTTCAAAAAGAGCAGTTTGCCTTCATAAGATTATACTACCGCTGAGTTTAAAGTCCGACTTGATCTTAAAGGTGCATGGTTGGTATGTGTTTGGGATAAAAATTAGGGATGAGAATGGTATTAACCTCATGCTTCCAGGAATTCAACATCCTTTCCAAGAGATCTTTTTCCATTGTTTTAACGGCTACTTTTGTATACATATGTGATATTCTTAAAACTTCTTCTTTCCTTTTTGTTCACATGTGATTTGGAGAGAGAAACCATTGCTTCTATGTGTGTTCTTTCAGAGTGTTGATGACTTAAGAGAGGTTTTGGAGTAAAGGCTCTAATTTAGATTATTCTTGGTCAATGCATGTTTGGAAAAGCCGGTTTGATTGGATGGGCTATGCATATACACATTCCAAAAGTAAAGCCAGTGAAAACTCTTTAATATGATGAATGGTATCCCAACTCAAAATTAAAAGTTCATTTGGATGATATAATGATAAAGCAGACTAACATTTGCTGCAGGAATTTTCAGGAAACCTTTGACTTTTGTGGGTAGAGTCACTGCAAACCCTCACAAGAGTAAACTCGTCCACTAAGGTGACCAAGGGGTTTAATGACTTGCTGCACATGGGAAGTGCAGTCGTGTAGCCTACGAAAGTGGCCTGTATTTTAGTTTTAATTTTTCACTTTTAGTAGACATGGGTGCTTTGTGGATTGTTAGGGACTAGAAAGATTTAAGTTGGGGGGGTGTAATAACGCCTTAAAATATAAACTTGTTATATATATGTGTGTGTGTGTGTGTGTGTGTGTGTGTGTGTGTGTGTGGGCGTTATCTCCTTATTACTATGCTTAATTTGTATAATTAAGCCATGATTTGCATTAGTGCCCATTATTTATCTTTATATAATTTCTTGAATAAGATGTCATTTATTGTGTGTAATTTTCTACTTTTAGGAAATCATGTGAGAAAGATGAGTTTACAGGAATTTGTGAGAGAGTGGAAGCCAAACTAGAATTAAAGTGGAGCTAAAGGACCATGCTTAAATGTCTACGGAGGTGCAGTTGGAGTGCTTGGATCATCTACCATGATTGGAAACTTCCAATAAGGAAAGAAATCAAAGAGGCAGAATCTGAAAAGGAAAAATCTGATCTAAGCACTGATTAGTATTTTGGGCATATCTCTCTCTTCAAAAATCCAATTGACAACAGGCTAATGGGTTGGAACTGTGACTTAAATATCTACAACTTTTTAGTTTTGAGTTTTTCAAAATTCTCAGGTTTTGAAGGCCGAAATTAACTCATAAATTACTGCTGTAAACCTGGACGGAAATTAAAATAGTAAAAGTTGTTTTTTCTTTGGACATTTTTACGTTAGGGTTTTGAAGGGAGGCGGTGAGAATGAATTTTGGGTAGAGAAAACCTTGTATTTTTCTTTCTCTAATGGCAGCCTAAACTCTTTTCTAGGGCTAGGGGTTATGTTTTTTCTATACGGTATGAATGTTCAATGTGATTCTCTCTAAGATTTTAGACAATAACATATTCGATTGTTCAATTAGATTTCTTTTGATGTATTAGTTCTTCCATACTTTTAATAAGTTCAATCATGTTTTTCTTATTGTTTAGATGAATATCTAATAGTTTCAAATAGAAATCACGTTTTAAAGTGAATGGATTTTTTTGAAAACTATTCTAACCGCATTATTAATTAAGGTTATCATGCGTTCTTGAATTGTCTCAGTTCAACCCAATCATAAGTATTTAATTGTATAAGAAAAATCAATTATGAAATATATAATTTCATAGATCACAAAGAATTTCATATCGATATAAAGAAACACCCCGATGCTCTGGTATTTGCATTATTGATTTTAATCGACTTTTATTATTATTCTTGTTAACAATCACTAAGCAAAAGTACTTTTCTTCTTCACCCAAATTGTTATTTAATTATATTGTCTTTGAATTTACCTTGTTCCTTGTGGTATGACCTCGGTACTCTGAGAATTATATTGCTACGATCTCCTACTCTAGGGAGTGAGCAAGCAGGTCCTAGCATTACTCTTATTTTAAAATTCTTATACAATACTTGGATAGAAAGAAGAAGAAGGGAAGAGAAAGATGAGGAGGGAAATGCTTGTATTTAGGGCTGTGCATAAATTTGATCTGGTTAAGTTAGAGGATTTTTGTGGTTGAGAAATCCCCAACTCATCACATACAAACAAACCATCTCAACCGAGTCCACATGGGTTGGGTTAGGTTGGGTTGGGTCAATGGATTGTTTTATATTTTGTAAAAAATTGGAATTTTATAAATTATTTAAACACTTTTTTTTTTCAACAAAACTATTACAATTCACATAAGATGTCAAAATTATAGTCCAAAATTTTAACTTCATCAAAACCAGTTTTCAAAATACCAAAATAAATCAAATTAAAATTTGAAATAAGAGTAACAAACTAAATTTATATGATGGGTCAGATTGGGTTAGATGAGATGAAAAAAAGTATCAAACCGAATCTAACCCAACCAAAGGGTCAATATAAAATTCCAATCTAATCCTCAACTCACAAAAAACAAACTTAAAGAATTGGATTGGGTAGGATGGGGTCAGTTTTGTTCTGTTGATGGGTTGAATCAATGCAAACCCCTAATCATATTTCCTTCACATTTCCTTGGTTTGGTGCACATGAGATAAAAGAGATTGGGTTGATGTGGAAGGATGCTTTATTTGTGGAGCACACATTTTCGTTTTCAATCCCAAATGGGCTAAACAAAGGGGGAAGGGAGAGGGACTTGGAGGTTATTTTAACCTTAATATTATAAAATCAATATAATTTACCCTTAATATGTTATCACAAGTAACAAAAGTATTTAATTTTTCCAATTATATAGGGAAATTATTTGATATTTTTGGTGCACAATGATGCGATGCTTCATTTTCTCACATTTATAGTGAATTCTATTATGAATTTAATTAGTAAGATCTATTATAAATATAAGAGAAGAGAACACTACATCACCGTGCTCTGAAAGTACAAAGGTAAAAACATATAGGTATTTCTCTTTCAATTCTTTTTGAAAAACAAACAAACAAGGAAAGGAAATAGTTTTTCTTTATGCTTTTTATTTTATTTTTTTTGCTATTTTACTTTCCCATTTTTTTCCTAAGGATTAGCCAGACATGGTGTTAGTATAAAGTAACTATTCTGGTGAAATTGTATTTAATTATGATACTAAAGGCATATTTGGTAGTGTTGGAGCATTTTAATATTAAATAATTAAAATGAATAAATGTTATAACATAAATGTAAAGATGTGGGAGTGAATATGGAAGATGAGGAGTTAGTGAAAATATTTAATCCCATATTGAAAATGAGAGAACTATTTTATTCTTTATAATTGTGGTGATTAATGGGCTAACATGAATTGTCTCAGATATTGGGCTAGATACGGGCACAAGGGGGAGGTGAAGGGTGGAGGTAGGACTATCTGTTTGGGTCTTTTCATTCTTCAGAAACTCCTTATCTTACCATTAATTGTGTAACTCTAGTCCATCAGATTAATATTTAGCAATTAATCTTGTAACACCCACCACATCAAAATAATAGACCTAATTAATCAGATTAATTTGGTTAATAATTTTGTGAGACACATTGAGCCTATAAATAGACTCATACAGGCCCAATCCGTGTTATAGCAATATATCCAAATAAAAAATAGGGAGGTTCTTGGCAAGGAAGAGTGTTCTTTCTGGTGGAGCTTTGGGCTTGACCACTTTGTGTAGAGATTGTTCTAACCATACTACACTTGTTGAGCTGTTATATCCTGGGGAGATAAGTCAGAGAAGGTCTGCACTGGTTACAAAGTTTAGCCAACCAATGGCTTGAATCTCCTTAAAGAGAGCAAGTGTCGTGCCTCAGTCTAAATAGTATTGTGTAATTTTTCTTCTTTAAATTAATAATATTCAGAAGAATTATTCAGTTTCTCATTGTGTTATTTCCATTATCATTGTGTTTGCACCAACAATTTTAAGGAGATTCAACACATGGAGCTTACACAAGAGAAACCAAATGAGCTTGTTGGAGATCTCAACAATCCATTTCGCTTTAAGGAAGCCCACTTCAAGATGTGGAAAGGAAATGTCCTCTTTTACTTGAGTCTTCTCAAAGTCGCCTACATCCTCATTGACAAGAATCCATCAAAAGTGTCTACTAATGAGATGAGTGAGGAAGAATTTAGTCTCCACCAATAAAAAATAGATAAGTATACAAAAGATAAATATAATTGTCGTTCTTATCTTTTGAATTGTCTTGTCGATAATTTCTATGATTATAATAATACAACATATAATTCTGCTAAGAAAATTTGGAAGCTTTACAAAGTAAGTATGATACCGAGGAGGTTGGTGCAAAGAAGTATGTTGCTAGTAGATTTTTCCGTTACCAAATGGTGAATGGAAAATCGGTGATGGATCAAGCACAAGACTTCCAAATGATTGTGGCAGAATTGAGATCCGAAGGCATAAAGATTGGAGACAATTTGGTGGTAGCTGGCATAATTGATAAACTACCACAATCTTAGAGGGAGTTCCAAAAGACTTTGCGGCACAAACAAAAGGAGACATCCTTGGAGACTTTGATCACACGCATCCGTGTGGAGAAGGAGGCTAGAGGACAAGATGCACTCATGACACAAGAGAGCAATGGTAATTCCACCACAAAGATAAACCTTATTTCAGCCAATAATAATATGCCCAAAAATCATTTGCCTAGAAATGATCAATTAAAGCCTAAAATAAGAGTTTTCAAAAATAATAATAGACCTCAAGGAAGGGAAAACCCAAATAAAAATTACAATAAGAACCAAGGACCCTATTCACAAGATTAATTTAATAGATCCTTTTTTGTTTATTGCAAGAGTGGGCATATTGCTCGATTTTGCAAATTTTGGAAACGTGAATCTATCCCGTAGGCTAACGTAACCGAAGAGCCTTTAGTGGTTATGATTACAGACATCAATATGGTGCAATATGTTGAAGGGTGGTGGCCAAATTCTGGTGCTAATAAGCACGTCTGCTATGACAAAAAATGGTTCAAATTGTAAACTCCTTTTGAAGAAGAAAAAACTGTTATGCTTGGTGGCTCTAGCAAAACCAAGGTACTTGGGAGTGGTGAGGTTGAATTGAAATTCACTTCTGAACGCGTGTTAACATTGAAAGATGTTCTTTACACTCTGTCCTTGGGGAAGAATTTGATGTCAAGTTTTTTGCTTAACAAGGCTGGCTTCAAGCAAACTATGCAATATAATAATTATTTAATCACTAAAAAGGGATTATTTGTGGGCAAGGGTTATGCTTGTGATGGAATGTTTAGATTGAATGTTAAGAATAATAAAGTATCTACTAGTTCAGCTTATATGCTTTCTTCTATTAATTTTTGGCATGCTCATTTGTGTCATATAAATAGTAGATATGTGGGAATCATGAGTAGTTTAGAATTAATTCCAAAACTGTCAAAAGATTTTGGAAAATGTGAAACTTGTAGTCAAGCTAAGATTACAAAAAGACCTTATAAAAGTGTTGTAAGAAATACTGAATTGCTTGAGTTAATTCACTCCGATTTATGTGAATTTGAGGGAATTTTAACTCGTTGAGGAAATAGATATATTATCACTTTTATTGACGATTTCTCAAAATAAACAACTATTTATTTCTTGAAAAATAAAAGTGATGCTTTTGAAAAATTTCAAGATTTTTTAAAAGAAGTTGAAAATCAATTCAGTAGAAAACTAAAAAGAATAAGAAGTGATAGAGGCTGTGAGTATGAATCAAGTACATTCAACTCATTTGTTCAGTCTTTGAGAATTATTCATGAAACTATTGCACCATATTCACCTGCTTCTAATGGTGTGGCTGAAAGAAAAAATAGAACTTTAATTGAGTTAAAAAATGCCATTTTAATTGAATTTGGTGCACATTTACATTTTTGGGTGAAGCTATTTTAACTGCATGTCATGTTTTGAATATGGTACCACATAAAAAGTCACACACCACACATTTTGAGATGTGAAAAGGACATAAGTCAAATTTGAGATATTTGAGAGTATGGGGCTGTCTTGCTTATGTAAGGTTTACTGACCCTAAAATGCCTAAATTAGGTATAAGAGTTACTATCTGTCCTTTTCGTGGTTATGCGATTAATAGTGCAGCCTATAGATTTTTTTATCTTGAAAACAAAATAATTTTTGCATTTGGTGATGCAATTTTTCATCAAGAAAAATTTCCTTTTAAATTAAAAAATAGTGGGGTTGAAGAAAATATTTTGTCACAACCTAGTTCTTCTACTTCACATCTACAAAATCAAGAAAATTTTGAAATGGAACTTAGAAGAAGTAAAAGAGCTAGAGTTGAAAGGGATTTTGGTCCTGATTATTATGTTTTTAACATTGAGAAAAATCTCCAAAATTTAAAAGAGGCTTTAACATTACTTGATGCTATATTTTGGAAAGAGGCTGTAAATGATGAGATAAAATCTCTGATTTCTAATAGAACTTGGAAATTAGTAGATTTTTCCACCGGGTTGGAAGACCATAGGTTGTAAATGGGTTCTTAAAAAAAAGTTGAAACCAAATGGATCAATAGATAAGTTTAAAACTAGACTTGTTGCAAAAGACTTTAAACAAAAAGCTGATCTTGATTTCTTTGATACATTTTCTTTGGTAATAAGAATTACATCTATTAGATTGTTAATTGCTATTGCTGCAATTTTTTATTTGAAAGTTTATCAAATGAATGTACAAACTACTTTTCTAAATGGGGACTTAGAGGAAGAGATTTATATGGATCAACTCGAAGGCTTTGTAGAGCCTGGACAAGAAAGCAAGGTATGTAAGCCAACTAAATCCCTATATGCTTAAAACAAGCACCTAAGTAGTGGCATGCAAAATTTGATTCCTGCATGATTGAGAATTGTTATAAATCAAATAAATGTGATAAATGTATTTATTCTAAATCATGGAATAATTTACATGTTATTATTAGCCTTTATGTGGATGATATGTTGATTTTTGGGTCAAATATGCATGTTATAAATAAGACAAAAAATACGCTTAAAAGCCATTTTGATATGAAAGATCTTGGTGAGGCTAATTTTATTTTGGGCATGAAGATTACAAAAGCATGTGATAGAATATATCTTGATCAATCACATTATGTTGAGAAAATATTGAGAAACTATAATTTTCATGATCACAAAAGTGTAACTACTCCTTTTGATTCTAGTGTTCATTTATTTCCTGTGAATAATGATGATTAGATTTTAATCAAAAGGATTATGCTATTATCATTGGTAGTTTGCGTTATGCTACTGATTATACTAGACTTGACATTGGATATGCTGTAGGAGTGCATAGCAGATTTACTAGCAAGCCTAGTAGAGATCATTGGCTAGCTATTTAATTCGTACAAAAAACTATGACTTATTTTATAAAAAGTACTATACTGTGATTGAAGCTTTTAGTGATGCCGATTGGAATACTTTGTCAGGTGATTCGATCTCTACCACTAGTTATATTTTTACCTTAGGTAGTGGTGCTATTTGTTGGAAATCTAAAAAGCAAACAATAATTGCTAATTCAACAATAGAAGTTGAATTAATAGCATTTGGTTCAGCTAGTGAAGAGGCAAATTAGCTAAGAGATTTTTTATATGAAATTCCACTTTGGGAAAAGCCAATTCCATCCATATTAATTCATTGTGATAGCACTGCCGTAATTGGTAGAGTTAAAAACTGTTACTACAATGGTAAATCCAGTCCTATAAAAAGAAAGCACAGTACCAGGCGATCTTATTTGAGTAGTGACATCATAACTGTAGATTATATTAAATCTAATGATAATTTTGCAGATCCATTTACCAAGGCTTTGGCAAAAGATAGGGTCTGGAATACATCGAGAGGGATGAGACTAAAGTCCATAGAATCATGAGCCATATATGAGGATACCCAACCCAAGGACCAAGGATCCTGAGAATTAAGTTCAATGTGAAAAACAAATCATACGATGTCGTAAGAAATGCACTATTTATTTTTTTAATTATTTATTTTGTAAATAATTTTTTAAATTGTTCATCCCTATGATATAAATGCATTTATCCTGTAATGTGGAGAGGTTGAGTAAAAACTCTTAATGAAATTTGTAGCTCGCATGAGTGGGGTGTTAGAATTACAGGAGCACCCTTGACAAAATTTCACCTATGTGAGTGTGGGAGTGGGGCCGCTCCCTATGAGATTTGGACTTAATCTCAAATACACTCATGAAACTGGGATCAACACATGATCGTAAAGTGCTAGCTATAAAAGCTCATGTCAACACCTGGGTTGTTATGTGTAAGCAGTGACGCTTAATTTCTCTAAAACAGTCCTAGTTTAAATCGGAGACCACTACGATTCTGGAGTTGAGATCGCTGTTTTACTACGTGAAGGTTCAATGTAGAGCACACCTTCATGATGCATAGTGACTCATCTTTGCTTGGTAATCTATCTTTAACTAAAAAATTAAATATTAAAATGAGTGGGGAATTGTTGGAGCGTTCTAATATTAAACAATTAAAATGAATAAATGTTACAACATAAATGTAAAGATGTGGGAGTGAATATGGAAATGAGGAGTTAGTGAAAATTTTTAATTCCATATTGAAAAGGAGAGAAACTATTTTATTCTTTTTAATTGTGGTGATTAACGCGCTAACATGAATTGTCTCAAATATTGGGCGCAAGGGGGAGGTGAAGGGTGGAGGTATCAAAAATGGAAATGAATTAGACTCCATTTTTACTATAGAAAATAAAGAGCCATTAACCCATTTAATGGACTATCCGTTTGGGCCTTTTCATTCTTCAGAAACTCCTTATCTCACCATTCAAAAGTATTATTCAGTTTCACGTTGTGTTATTTCCATTATCATTGTGTTTGCACCAACAGGTAGATTGTAATAAACACCGTAATGTAATTTTTTTATAGGTTGTAATGTAATAGTTATTTCTATGGTTTAGTTATTTTGTAATTTGGTTTTGTTTTTATTATAGGTAATAATCATTCATTATGATTAGGTAATTTCTAAAATGAGGAATAATTATTCCTCTCTAAAAAGATTGTAATAACTATTGCTAAGTATGTGTAATAATTTTTAAAATTAATATATTTTCGAATATACAAACTTTTCATATGCATATAACAACTATAAACATAAAAAAAAATTATTAAAAAAAACCTCTCTCTCGAAATTTAAAAAATATTATTTTTTCAGAATATAATTGTATAAGAAAGATATTTCCTAAATATAGATATTTAGTTTTATTTTATTCAAATATTATAACTTATAACTAAACTTATGAATAAGTTTAGTTAATTTATTATAAAAACTTTTATTCCCAATAATAAAGATTAACATTCTTGTCGCAATCTTCATTTAGTGTACCAAACATGTCTTAATAAATACATTTTTTACCACAAAATAGTACTCCTTCCGACCCAATGCAATCTCCATTTAATATCACATGTGTCTTAATAAATACATATTTTTACCATTCTTGCCCTAATCTCCATTTAGGGTTGTCATACTTCATATTTATATGTTTCTCTTGAAATAAATATATAACTTTACATGCATATAGCCCTGTTCCAAATATACGTCTAATGTAATTACTATATTATTTAAATACAATTACATAAATACAATGAAAATGAATATATATAGGGGTAAATTGGCTTTTGCCCTTATTTTTTAAAATATCTAACACAATGTCTCTGTTTTGAAACTATTAAGCACCGAATTCCTATTATGAAACTCAGTTTTTAGAAAATCGAGTTTCCCATAGAACTCGATTTTATGATTATCGAGTTCTAGGTAAGTTTTTGCAATGCTGGAGGAGCACCTGTGGCTTTCTCCAATTTAAAAAATCCAGCTGGAACTTGATTTTACTAAAATCGAGTTCTAGGGAAAAACTTACCTAAAACTCGATAATCAAAAAATCAAGTTACATTGAAACTCAATTTTTAGAAAATCAAGTTTCAAAACAGGGAGAATTTGCTGGATATTTTTTTAAAAATAAGGGCAAAAGCCCTTTTTCCCATATATATGTATATATAAAACTCAATTGCAAGGCTCAATGACAACAGAAAGATTTCCAAACATAATAAATACAAAAGTGTTGCGCCCATACCCATGGTAATTTAAACATAATCATCTTCATTTTCTTCCTCATTTCCTCCAACTCCTAAAAAAATTAATCCCATTAATTTCTATCACAACCAACATTGTTGATTTCCCAGTGAGCCACAACAAATATCATCAGTTTTGCTGTGACCAATGATAATATCGTTGTGCTTCCTTGTAAATGTGTATCTAGCTCCCATTGATGGCAAGAATGAAAATTAGAAGGGTAAAATACAAATCAACATTTTTTATATTTGAGCTGATGCTAGTCAGGTCCAAGATACTTCAAAACTGACCAACTTGGTTTCTAATCATAGTAACAAATAAGTCAATTTTGAAAAATCTTAAGCCTAGCTAGCATTAGCCAAACCTCAAAGGTATTGAGTGTATTTTATCAAAATTAAAAAATTAGGATATAATTTTCATTCCACCTTAAAAAGAAGGGGGAAAAAAAAAGGAAATCAAAAAATCCAATACAAAGTAGAATTAACAAACAAGACAAGCAAAATAATAATAATAATAATAATTATCATGCCCAGAAATCTACAAAATACATTTTAAGTAGAGATACCAAAGATAGTCTTTATTCACTGTACTTGAATCCAGGGATGGATCCAGGATTTTGAGTTAGTGGGGACTAGAGTATAAGCATTAACAAACTATCAACAAAGACATTTCATCAGAATAAGCATCAACAAAGACATTACATCAGAATAAGCATCAACAAAGACAAATAAGCATTGTTTCGTAATACATTACAATTCAAATCACCTACTGACAAACACGAATCCAGGATTTCAAATAAGCATCTATTTAATATTAACAAATTATCAACAAAGATAAATACACAAATCATTGTTTCATAATACATTACAATCTAGTTGTCTACTAACAAAAACAAAGACACAAAACTCCATTGTTTCTTACTACATTAAAACATTTGCATCAACTCATGCAAAAAATTTGTCTATTTTAGCATAATAACCTAATTTTTTAATTTTATGTACTCACTTTTCAAAATATCTCACACCAAATTATTTATTTTACACTACATTTCATCAAAATATTATTTCCTTATCAATTTTTTATTTTTTATTTTTCATTTGCATAGCTATAATAATTGTGTAAATTTGTCCAATCAACCCTAAAATACACCCACATCAGTCTACGTATTATTTTATAATGATACATTTATGTTATAGTAATTTTTGGGGTTTATTGGACAAATTTGAGGCCTTATGCTGTTTTACAACTTATGCAAATGCTATTACAATGAAATTAATGTAAAATTGTAGGGGAAAGGCTCAAAATTTTTGAAAGAGGAGGGCCCATATATAAAATTGTAAAAAAATACCTACACATACATACATATATATATTATTTCTTCTTAAGACTAGGGGGCCCCCGATCCCCACCTCGTTCCATCCTTGCTTGAATTCGTTTTGGATTTTAAATTGAAATTTTGTGGTAAACTACAAGTATAATATGATTTATATTGTCAGATTGAGTTGGTAATTAAATTTATAAAGAGATTTTAAAGGTAAGAAATGACAAAAAAATTCACAATAAAAGTGTTGTTATTTTATAAATAATTATTTGGGTAAAATATAGTTAATGCCCTTGAAGTTTGGACTAATACTAACCAGTTTCAAGATTTTTCAAAACCAACCAAGTTCAAGACTTTTCAAAACTAACCAACTTGGTCCCTAAACTTTACTTGGTCCCTAAACCGAACTAATTTTTCTTCTCTTTCTCACAGTGATTAGGGACCAAGTTAGTCAGTTTTGAAAAGTCTTGAACCTCACTGACATTAACCCAGACTTTAGAGGTATTAACTATATTTTACCCTATTTATTTTTATACTTGAATCCAAATACAAATAAGAGAAAATACTCTTCTCTCTCCCTTTTCACCCCTCTCATGCTCATTCTTCCTAAAATCATTCTTACCAAACAAAGTTCTTAAAATTTAAGGCTATAAGTCATAGAAATTTAAAATTATTGTTATTATTGACTTTTATATCATGGGAGTCAATTTTGTACAGTTTCAAGATTTATATATATATATATATATATATATAAACATATAATTTAAAATACACATATTTATAAGCCCAAGCATTAGACTAAGTGTGCATTTGGGAAGCGCAAAACGTGCTTCCCAAATGCAAGTTTTGCATTTCAGTGGTTTTTTTTTTTTTTTTTTTTTTTTTAAGCAAAAAATTTTGACTTTTCCCGTAAACAGTGCACAGAGAGCACTTTTCACAGACTTATAAATTTTACTTTTCAGCAACTTTTTCATTAAAAATGGGTCCTACGGTACTATTCACACATTAAAAAATTATTTTGCTACAGTAATTTTCAGTTTCAGTTTTCAGCCCAATTCAAATGGACCCTAAGTTAAAGAAACCAATATATTAACTTAAAAAACATGTTTTATAATTATTTTTATTATACAAACCAAAACACTCAAAAAATATTTGATAATTTTATTTTGTACATTTTAGAAGAATGTTGATATTGATTTAATAGTTGCTACGATAAATATTTATGATGATGCCAAAAATCACTAGTAAGCCACACGGCCCTCACGTGCTCCCGATGAAGTACTTGTACAACACAAAAGCTGAAGACCTTAAGAGGAGTACTGGTGTGGTACTGGCCAAATACCCTCCGACGGTCAAGTTAGAAAAATCTCTTGTTCACAACTCTAGAATACCAGAGCTGGGATGAATAATGCGTACCTTACCCTGTGAGAGCCTTGGTGCATTTATAGTAGTGTAGGGCCGAAATTCATTCCTTGGTCAGGAAGTTCTTTCCTTCTAGGAGAGTAACTCGTGGATTTTGCGTATCTCCTTGAGTTCTTTTCCTTATAGAAGTCTTCTTAATTAGGGTTAGGCGTAAAGCGCAAGAATTCTCCTTACACACGCATGCTTGGAAGTCAAGCAAGACTGCGGACAGGAGTTCAACTGACTTCTTTAGCTTATTCTCGTCAGCCTAATGCTTCGCTTGTATCTAAAGTCGTCGGCCTATAGATTGAGGTCGTCCGCTACATAGTCGTTAGTTTTAGGGTCGTCAGCTTCAGGGCCGTCAGCTTTGAGATGCAGCCTCCCATTATTGTAAGCAGTCCAATCGGTACCATGGGACTCGACATCTTAGTCTTATCTACAAAATTATCCTTATTAGCTGCCCTCTACTCCATAGCCTCATCAGCCTTTACTGACAGGTTATGGAGTACATACTATTAAGAAAGTCATGGCTTCTCAGGCCTGCCCCCATTAAATGCTTGGACACGTGGCCTGAACTAATAGGCCTCGATTCTGGACGAGCGTGTCGCTTTGTCTTTCGTGCCCTTTTTCCCTATATATATCTCACCCCTTCTCTCATTTTAAACTTTCCAACATTTGCTGATTTTGTGAGAGGGAGAGCGTCACCTCCAAAACTCCTGTTCGTCTACTTGCCAGCTCCGTCACCTTTGTTGCTGTAGGATCGTCACTTCATTCAAGGAACCATCCATCGGTGAGCTCTTCTTCCTTTTATTCTCTTTACTTTCATCTTCTTACCTTGTAGTCTCTATAGTGAGGTCATCATCTTAGGTTCTTAGAATAAATCTGTCGTTTGTAGGTAGTCAGATGTCTAGAGAAGCGACGAGTGAACAATCGTCGATTCGCGAGGGAGCGGGTTACGACGAGGTTTTTCCATCGAGTCGTAAGCCCGAGGAGAGCTTCTCTTGGTCATCAAAAAGGGAAACATCAGCCCATTCTTCTGACGAGGAAGTAGAGAGTTATGAGGAAGGTGAGGTGAGCGGTGGCAACAAATCTAGTGAAGAGGATGGGGAGAGATCGGGTGGCGGGGATAAAGATGAGGGTGACAAGGAAACCTTAAAGAGCACCTTGGGAGCCTCTTGGGACAATTGTCCCTTTATTTTTCCTTCAAACTAGACCGTCAATGAATTCTTGTCGACACTGTCGGTCAACATCTTTAATAATCTACATGCCCATTATTAAATTCCGGACGATATCCCAATCCATCTACTTGAGGAGGGTGAAAGATGTTATTCAGGGTAGACCGCGGATGTTGGCATATGCGATGCTATGTTTGCAGCAGGATTGAGGCTGCCACTGACAGCGTTGCATCGTCAGTTGGCTAATTTCTTGGGAATATCCGTCAGCCAGATTGCTCCTAATGCTTGGCGGACATTCATTGGTGTCAAGATATTGTGAGGTCGTCTAAGTGGTGGGAACCGTCAATTAACCTTAGTCGAATTCTTCTAGTGCTATCGTCTCTAGCATATCTCCTCGTCCTAAGGGATATATCATTTCGCGGTAAGGAAGAAGGAATTAAAGTTGGTATCTGACATGCCCAACTCGAATAGGAAGTGGAAAGGCAGATATTTTTTTGTAGAGGGGACGAACTGGGTATGCCGTCAGGATGAGTGGAAGTCGATGCCTCATGGTTTTGACAATTCCTGGGCATATGACAGGGATTCAGGTTGATCCCGTTTGCTTCTCTACTCAACTTATTCTTCTTTTTGATTTCTAACTTCGTTAGTTTTCCTTTTCAGCAAACGTTCGTCCACGTATTACCGCGGAGCAAGAGGATTTCATTCGTCTGGTAACGGCCATCTCGTTGGACGATCGTAAGTGTCGAGACTTGATCACACTTGACACCTTACACTTATACTGTGGTGGTCCAGAGCCCACGCCCGAGGCTTGCAAACTAAATGCTTATTCCCATCGTTGTGAGTATTTTCCAATTTTTCATAATCTCTATTGCATCGTTTTTTTTTAAGATCTTCACTTTCCGTCTCTTGTAGAAATGGAGGCAGCTAAACTAAGAATTCGTCCTACTACTGCTGCCAAGAAGAAGGAAGAGGAGGAGAAAGGAAAAGGGGAATTGACACCTTCGTCAGCCCCTAAGGCCGTCGGGATGGCAGGAACTAAGAGAAAAGTTGACGAGAAGGAAGCCCGTTCTGGGAAAAAGGTGGCCATTACCCCTGGGGTTAAACCCCTTAAAAAGCAATCGCCTCCAAAATCCTCCCATGGGCAGGCAAAGGCCTGATGACGGCATCCAGCACCGTCAGCCATGATCCCGTCCATCGCCTTCTTACTCATAAGGATTATGCTATGGAGGTGGCAGAATCCATTTTAAAAGACAAGGAGATAAATCTATGTAATGAGCAGGCGACAGATGAAATAGAGTCGTCAGGGTTGTTTGATCTTGCTCAGGTATACTTCCTTCCTCATGTTTTGACATTTAGATGAATTTTCAATGAACTAGCGCTGTTTTTGTGTCTTGTAGGCCATGGTTCGAATGAAGACCTTGCAAGATAGGTGCGCTGCAAAGGAGGGGGTGGTTACTCGTCTGCACACGCATATCAAGAACTTGATAGACGGGCAGTAGCAGTATAAGGAGGCTAGCAAAATTCTTGGCAAAGATGTGAAGGAGTTGAAGGAAAAATTGGAGGAGGAAAGTCGTCAGCGGAAATTGGAAGAAGAAGCTAAACTGACGGCAGAAAAGGAGTTGAAGAGACTTTTAAGTCAAGTGGAAACGGCCAGGGGTGACGCTCTGACAGAGTTTAAGGACTCTCAGTCCTTCATAGATGCCTGTGCCGTTTACTACGTTGACGGATTCGAGGATTGTCTGAAGTAGGTCAAATTTGCTTACCCTGACTTGGATTTGTTTGATCACCCTAGCTTAAGATACTTTTGCTCAATCCGAAAAAGACAGAGTTAAAAGAAAATGGAAAGAAAAAATGGTTGAAGAAAGGAAACATATTTTGTTTTTTGATTATCTTGAAAACTATTATGTTTCAAGAAATGATGTTCATACTAATTATTTAAATATTATAAGAAAATCTAATTTTGTTAAAACTGACAAAACCATTGTACGATCTAGTCATCCACCTCTAGAAACTGTTTTGATCACCTGCCAAAATGCTAATGAGAAAGTTGAAGTAAAGGATTCCCCTTTCAAAATTGCTGATGATAAAACCCTTGTTTCTGCCATTATTGAACAAAACAATTTTGCTAATGAATCTTTGCATATTATTGGTCAATAGCTTGACCGTATTGAAGAAAAAATTGTTGAAAAAACTACTATTTCAAAACCTGAGATTCCTTTGATTGATTTGAACAGTCAAAGTGAAAAAATTAATTTCAAAACTTCTCAGAGTAAAACTCTTGAAAAGGGTGCTTCTTAGAGTACAACTCTTGACAAAGTTGAAAAAATGCTTTCTGATTTAAAAATTAAAACCGAGCAGACTTCTGCTTCTAAAAGTACTGCTTGTGCTATTTCGAGAAAGGAGAAAGAACCTGTTTCTGAAGAAAATACAGATTCTGACTCATTATCTCCTGTTTCTTATGAAAATGCTTTTGATGATTTGGTCCTAGAAATTAAAAGATTTATAGGAAAATCCAATCCTGTGTCTTTTACAAATAACTGGTATCCAAAACCTACTCCTCCTGATATACAGTTTGAAGAAAGATCTTTTCAAACTCAATTCTCTGTTTTTGCTGATAAAATGTATGAATGGAATATTGATGGTTTTTCTGAACAAGAAATTATTAACAAACTTGCTCACATGTCTATGGTTGGTTTTGCATACATGAACAATCATAATGAACTTGATCATCCTGATGTTGTTAACTTGCTTGTTACTGGTTTTTCTGGTACTCTTCGAGGTTGGTGGGATAAACATCTCACAGAAGAATCCAGAGAGTCTATTAAACATTCTGTTAAAAAGAATAATGAAGGTATGCCTATTTTTGATGAACATATTGGTCGAGGTATTCCTGATAGTGTCGATACTTGGTCTATACTATTCTTAAACATTTTTTTGGTACCCCATCTAATATTTCATCTCGTATTTCTGATTATCTGAATAATTTGAGATGCCCTACTATGTCTGATTACAGATGGTACCAAGATGTGTTTATTTCTAGAGTCATGCTCAAGAATGACTCCAAGACGCCTTACTGGAAAGAGAGGTTTATTGATGGTCTGCCTTCTATCTTTACTCATAAGGTAAAATAAGAATTAATTGGTAAAAGTGATTCTATTGATTATGATAATTTAACTTATGGTGATATTTTTAGTACTATTAAAAAACTTGGTATTAACATGTGTAATGATGAAAAATTGTTAAAACAACAATTAAAAAATAAAAAGAAAGCTAAATATGAAATAGGTAATTTCTGTGAACAGTATGGTTTACCTTCTATTGCCCTTTCCAGACAAAAAAGGAAAAGTAAACATGATAAGGTTTACAAAAGCTATTCTCATAAAAAACATAAAAGATACATAACTAATTTTGTTAAACCCAATGATTACTATGCTAAAAAGAAACCTACTTTTTGAAAACATGATAAACAAAGATCAGGTAAAGGGGGAAGGACCAAGGCGCGGATGGCGAAAGCACAACTGATAGTAATAAATGAAAATAATTGTAATTGAAAGTAAGGTGGTAGAACCAACCAAGCAATTATATCAAAATATTAAAACAGAAGTGTTTATTAAAAGTAATTCAAAACACTTATAGCAGTAGTAGTAGTTACAGGATTTCAATGATCAACAGGGATAGTAGTACAATGCTTGAAGGCTAGTCATCAATCTAGTTACAAGCTTTGTAAATAATGAGAGTTTTTTGAGTGTCTAGGAGGTTCTAAGGAAAGTCCCAAAGAAAGCTCTTAGAAAAACTTCTGAGAAAACTTCTATTAGTAGCTGCTTCTTCCTTAATTTTTCTTTCGAGGAGAACACACAGAGCTTCCTTACTTAGATCATCAAAAGGAGAACTCTTTTTAATAGCTTTCGTGGAAGAAGTAGAGGGTGAATCAGTTCCCCTGACCTAAAGAGCAGGAGAAAGTTTCCTGGGCAAAGGTCTGGAAATATTATCAATAATATGTTGAACATATTCAAATTTATCCCACCACTTAACATACTAACATCTGGCAAGAACATCATCATTTTTCTCATACTACCACTTTAAAATCCAAGGGATTCTAAATTGTTTAACAAAATGGAGGAGAGAAGGAAACTTGGCATTATGATCATCTGTCTTGAAGGTTTTCTCAAAAGACTTGAAAGCATTTAATAGAGGATCAGGGAATATATCAGTAACAGGGCCAAACTGAGTCCACCATTGGTTGAACCAGAAAGGTAATTTAGTATTCACATCTGGACCAAGCAGTAATGTAATCATAGTAGGAGTATGGAACAGAGTATCCTGGTAATCTCCTTGAAAAAGCAGGGGTCGGGCCCCATTCTTCTTCAGAAATAAAGTTCTTTAGGTAAACACTGTGGTAAATAATTTTGGATTTATTTGTTTGATCAAAAATAGTTTTAATCAGAACAGATTTTTCCTGACGTAAGATATCAGAATAATATTCCAGCTTCTTATCATTATGCTCAGGGACCCAATGGAATCTTGGAGGGAAGTAAGATTTTTCAATTTGAAGAGGGTTCCTAATTGCAGATCTCTTTGGTTTAATAAAAAACAGGTTTGTGAAATATTGTTTTTTTGACATACTGGGTAGTATTGGCTTTTCTGGGGTAAATAGTTTTGACTGGTTGGTGAACAGTGGTTACAGCATAGGGATCATAAGCAGAGGCCAAAATGGATGAATAATTTGGCTTAGGGATTGTTCCTAAGGGAGTAAAGCGGTTAACAATTTTAGTAGGAGAGACAGGTTCTTTTTTGACAATATGTTTTTGTGGTTCAACAGGGTTTTTGTCTTTAGATTTTCTACTTGCCATTGGGATACTGCAAGAATTCACGAGTAAAGAAATTAAGGATACTATTTTGAGAACCTTTAATATATTCAATAGTAAAATAAAAAACACTTAAAATAGCTTGCCATCTAGCAAAAATTTGTTTTGAAGCAATATTTTCAACATCCTTTTCAGTAACATATTTGGCACTTTTACAATCAATTCTTAATAGAAACTTTTGATTTAGTAAATCACTTTGAAATTTTGAAATACATAGTACTATAGATAAAATTTCTTTCTTTATAGTACTATAGTTTCATTGTGCAGCGTTCCAGACTCCTGAGTATATATATATCTCACCAATATGAGTACGCGTTGACTTACTCGTACGTCCTGCTATGTCGTCACAAGCCCACTACCAAACTTGAGGAGCTTGGATATAAGCCCCACCTCCGATATCCTATATCCAAATGTTTTGCATTGTAGTGGTTATTGCCTTTACACTCAAATCTTCACCATGCTTTTCTTGTGGGGGCAAGAAGAAGTGGTATACAACATGACGGCATAGTCATGAGTCGTGACGCGTGACAAATAACAGTCACATTCATATGCTTGTTAGATCACACTTAATGTTTAAATAAGGAACACTGATTATTTTCACACACAAAGATACAACGGACTTGGGAGTATTGATCATTAACTGGGGTCCATATTGTGACTTCACTACCAAATATTTTGAATAAGTAGTGCTAATTATTTAGCATCATGAGGAACATGCTGGAATCTCTCACCTCCACCGAAACTAGCAACAATTGTTGAATCTCAGGAATTCGATCTTAATTCTATAATCAATCATACAACAGATACCCTATAGTGGTCATTGAAATAATATTTCCTAAAACATTTGAGACTGGGTGCTTTTTTTGGGAAGAAAGGTGGTGATGAAGCCAATGGGAATTGTGGCTCAAAAAGATTGGATTCCACTACATCCTTGTCACTTCAAAGGTGCTTGAGAGATACAAGAAAAACAAGATAAAAAGAAACCCATATATGTCTCCATTGATAGCATTAATACCTATCCAAAAAATTTCACAATATTTTGTGCAATAATTTGATTGAAAAATTCTTACTGGTTTTCATTTGAACTCACTATTAACATTACTTTTTTATCTACCACTTAATTTATCACATAAGCAAATATGAAAAAATTGATCATTTTTTTTTTGTCTATAGACTTTCTCTTTCATCAATATCACCCCGAGAAGCTTCTTGCTTGCAAGTTGGAACATCCTGTGTACATTGTTACTCACTTTATGTACAGCTTAAAAGTTTCCTTTGGTTTGATACTTATATACCGATTTTTTAGACAATTGTTGCACCATATGTCATGCAATGAAAGGGTGATTGTAATGAATTGAACCGAATATTATGTACCAGAATGGTGGAAGAACATTAATATTCATGAGGCATAAACTTAAAACTAGGTGCATGGAAGCCATGTCTAATCTGCATGGCAGTAAAAGCTAGGCACAAGACTTTTTACAAATCTGGCAATCCTAATTTTTTATTTTTTGGGAACAGACTTCTTGGAGTCTTAATTTGGAGTCTCTTGTTTTTTTCTTTGTTTTTTGCATTAATTATTTGCCTTATCTCCGAATAAGTGAGTATATGTAATTCATAGCCCCTACAAAAAATACGCCAAGAAAAATAAAAGAAATTGATAGATATTTTACACTTTTTAGTTCTCATTATTTGGAGTCAGAACTCAGAACTTGGCCACTTAAACAAGTTGCTCGAATAAAGTGACTTGAAGTTATCCAAAAAAATATTGCTTTCTTTTTTCTTTTCTTTTTTTTCACTTGCTTCTCCTTTTTAGGATTAATAAAAAATTTGTTTCGATTTCTTTTTCTCTTTTTTTTTCCCCTTTTTTTTCCTTTCACAATAATTAATATTAATATCCAAATAGAATAATATATTGGATGGACAACTTTTTTTTATTTTTATTTTGAGAATCTTGGATGGACAACTTTAAAACTTCACTACAAGGAGAAATTTAATCCCAATAGCATTTAATAATATAAATAATGTGGGGGCCAAAGTGGAGTGAGAAACTTTAGTAATGTAACGGCACTATAGAGTAAAGAGAATCGTTGATGGAATTCCATCTCAGAAATCAGAATCTACAACACCTCCTCCATTACGGGCATAGGATATATTCCCTTCTATTTGGAGAAGCACTTCGAATTTATTTTATCAAAGAAGCACTTGCAACCTTTTTGTCTTCTGGCTAAAGTCTAAACTACTCCGGAAATTAAACCATGATTTCATCTTTTCTTTCAACTCTTTTCTTTTTAGTGGGTATGGTATTGTTACTGGTAATACCGTAATAGAATTGCATGTTTACTTACACATGGTAGTAATTTCGTCACATCTATTACTGACACATATCATATTATACCGTAATCTTATGAGAAAATCAAATAAAATAGTGTTTACGTCAAGTTTATATAGTAAATTCCATCACGTTACATGTTTTTCTTTTTTTCTTTTTTGGGGGCCAAATGATAACAAGATCGCCCTCAATAAATTTATCACATTTGTTACTCATATCATATTGAACATTAATTTAATGTTAGGTATCGTAGACGTAGTCCTAAAAAACATAGACATCATAGAAGGCCGATGTGTGAATTTTTGTATATAGCCCTTTCTGTCCTTCTGGGTATCAGGCCGCTGTTAAGAATTCGACTAGTTTAAAGCCCAAGTGAGGTTCAAATTCATTGTGCACTGTGACAAGCCCAAAGGATGAAACTCTAGGCCTCGTAATAATGGGGCCCAGCGCATTCAAAAAAGGCCATCTGACTCGGCCTTCTAGTTCTAGAATCTCAAGTCAAACAATCTTTGCCAACTATGAATAAAGTCAACAATCATCCTGGCAAATGCAAGAGGTACGACCCACATCCTTTTATTTAATTTATTTTTTCTAATTCTAGAAACACTAGAATATATCTACTAGTTGAGTTATAATGTTTTTAACAAATCCATAAGAAATTAACCACAACATAGTCCATGCACAAAATTTCCAAATTTATATTTTAAAAAAATCAGAAATATTTCTCAAATTAATAGTGAGATTTTAATTTTTTTTTCAATTAAAATTATAATTTTGTTAAAAAGACTATAAAATGAGAACCTATATATCTCCATATTATAATCGCAAAAGACTCCAATGGACATTTGGAGTCTACAAAATTTAAAATATATTTTTTGAGAATCATGAAAATTTTAACATTAAGTTAATTGTGATTGGTTAAACAAATGTTGATGGGGTTGATTGTTTTTTCACTTCAAGTTTGGAGTAGAGTATCATTTCTCCGAGTGTAATTACCAAAACAAAAAAAAAAACTACTTTTGCTAAAACCTAAAAAATTTAGGCCAAACATTAATCATAACTTTTCCAATGTCACTTCTCGCTGGTAGTTGACAGATTGCTCAAGAAGTTGATTACACTACTTGGCTCGCGAGTGGTGTAACCCGCGATTGTCGCATGAGAAGCACATGTTGAAAGTTAAAGTGTCAAGTGTCAAGCTGTGTTTCGCGAGTCACTTCGCGACTCAGGCCAAGTAGCGAGTGACTCGTGAAATTCTCTATCTGGAGGATTTTAAGTGTGACATTTCCTCTTTTTTACCCTACTATATATACCCTTATTACCCACAAAATTGTAAGGAGACTATTCAGAATAAAACCCTAAAGAGGTTTCTACAATACACTCACCATTTTAGAGAGAGCTACTCATCTTTAAGTGAGAATTCTTATGTAGTCTCTTCTCCTTTCCCTCACTCATTTTTATACCTTGAGTGGAGATTTGTACTCAAATACAACACACACCTATTCAGAGTATAGAAAGTATTTTGAAGCTTGGGAGCATTTGGGATTTGCCAAAAGAAGTAGACGAGACTTGATGGATGCAATTGGGTGGTATTGCGGGATTCGGATAACTAGTGAAGACAAGACTTTGAGAAATTCATTAGTAGCTGGAGCTTAAAGGGATCAAGTACATTAGGTAGATTAGGCGTAGAGGATCTTTTTGATATTCGTGTACTTCAATTTATTCACTAGTGGATCAATTTTGATTTAGAGGGTTGCGGAGAGGTTTTTTGCTGAATTCTTTGGTTTCCTCTTTAATAACACATCGTCGTGTTATCTTGTATCTGCATCTCTCTTTCCTTACTCTTTAAGTTTTATATTTGTTAATTGCTTACTTGTGGTTATGGCTTAGAGAGTAGTTTTGGTTATTGCGCATCTTTTACTCTTGTTCCGCACTTACATGAGTTAGAGTTACATGAGTTAGAGTAAAAGCAATTAAGTCGTAATTTTAAAATTGGGGGTCTAAACAAGCTATATTGTTTCACACTATTTGGGCTTTCATACACACACATACACACACACACACACACACACACACAATCAAAAAAAAATTTCAAATATTCATTTATTATTTTGTTGAACTAGCACCAATTACATTCACTATCACATTAGTTTATAAATTTTTTGTTATAAATTCATAATACTTTTAATATTTTTCAAAAAAATAAATATATTATTGTTCAATTTAAGTATCCCCAATTTACAAAGTGACATTTTTGTTCAATAAGAAGATATAGAAATAATACATCAATGAATATGGTAAAACAAACTTTGTCTTTTATTTTATAGCATCTTGAAATAAAGTGTACTTTGAATGGGCACAATAAGATACAGAGGGGCCAAAATTGCAAAATAATGTTTTTTTTTTTTTTTAGTTTATTTAAAGTTATTTTGCCAAACAAGTTCTTTTAAAACTGCTTAGAACTCAACTTTTGGAAAGTCTAGTTACAAACAAGGCTATTTCCCTAGAGAAGTTTCATAAGAACCCTATCTGGCAAATAGTTTTTTTTTTTTTTAAAAGCATTATTTAGCAAAAATGACTTACAGAGGAATTGGCATTCAATTTTATACTCAATTTTAGAATATGTTTTAAGTGGCTAAATGTGGCAGAAACTTCTTTTTTTTTTTTTTTGACACCAAATATGGCAGAAACTTATTCACATGTTTAAGTCAACTTACAGCACACCATTCTAATAAATTGTGAAATTGAGTGCAATTCTATTAGATTCCGTGTGCAGCAGTGCAGGTGGCCCTCATCTTCCAGGTACTTTCCTATGCAGGTCTGCGCAGATGGAGCCACGTGCAAATAGCAGCAAGAGATGGGTTTTATAGAAAAAAAAAAAAAAAGATGATAAAATATCACTGTAAAAAGCTTTGGGGGGGGGGGGGGAAAGCATGGAAAGGACATTCTTTGTTCATTAGGTATCCCGACAATTTATAGCGGGATGACCACTTGCCCACCAATTTTATTAAAAAATTAATTGATGAAAAAAACTGTTGAGGTTTCTCAAAATTAAAAAAAGAAAAAAGAGAAAATGAAATGTTGACCCATGTTCTCAATCTTATTAAAAGTTACAAACACATACTTCCATTGCGTTAACCAAAAGGCTTTTGGGAGGGCTTTCAGTCAAACTTGCAGTTTCATGAATCTGTAACATCACTGTTCAAACTCCTCCATTTACCTTATGGCTCTTCTTCTATCAGCATCTTCTTCTTCCAAGAGATGGAAATACGATGTATTTCTCAGTTTCAGAGGCAAAGACACCTGTAAAAAATTTACTGATCATTTATATGCAGGCTTGAAACAAAAAGGCATATCCACTTTCAAGGATGATGAAAAACTCAAGCAGGGGACATCTATTGCCCCAGAACTTTTGAAAGCGATAGAAGAATCGAGGATTGCTATCGTTATTCTATCAAGAGACTATGCTTCTTCGAGTTGGTGCTTAACTGAACTAACAAAGATTGTTGAATGCATGGAAAAGACGGGATTGGTTGTTTTACCTGTTTTTCACTATATAAATCCTAGTGATGTGTGGAATCATAAAGGGACTTTTGGAGAAGCATTTGCTAAACATGAAGAGAGTTTCAAGGATAACATAGGAAATGTACAGATGTGGAAGGTTGCTCTGAGTATGAATTTCTTTGGAATAATGTTATTTATGGTCAATTTATTTTTTACTCTTTTAGAATTTATTTATGGTTTCGTTAACAAGTGTCCTTATGACAATTATTAACAAACTATTTAAAAAAAGTTTTAATACAACTTTTATAGAAAATTGAAAAAGTCATTAATTTTTTCCCTTTTCCATAAAAACTTTCTTAAAATGGTTCACTAACAAATGTCTAACATTTATTACCATTTCCCTTTATTTATTATTACTTACTTTTTTTCTTTTTTTTACTTGGTCATAAGAGAGTATTTAACTATTTGTAGAATAACCTAGATTAACCCTATTCTAATCCTAGTAGAACTAGATTCTAGTCATGCAAGTATGTACTTTACACAGACCTTGCAAATAAATTTGGGGCCTGATAGCTCTAAAATTTCCCCCATAATCCATCTAATAATGAATTTCTAAATATAATTAGACACTCTCAATGTGGCTAAACAAAGCTAAGATTATGTTTATATTGAATGTTTTGTCTTTAAATGTGGCTAGCTCTACATAATCAAAATTATTGCTTTGCTATTTTCTTTGCAGCCATGAATCAATAGTTATCCAAAAAATCATTGGAAGGATATTTAGTGAATTGAATCACAAGCTCCCATGTGTTTTTGAGGACCTTGTTGGGATGGACTCCTTTGTGGAGGAAATTTTGGATTCATACTTGAGTGAAGGGTTGGGTGGTGTTCGCTTTGTTGGGATATGTGGGATGGGTGGAATAGGCAAAACAACCCTTGCACAAGAAATTTATAGAAGAATTCATGATAATTTTGAAGCTAGTAGCTTTATTGCTAATGTTAGAGAAGAAACTAAAAATCAAGGTCTAGTTTCTTTACAAAAACAACTTCTTTCTAAGATCCTCATGGAAAGTGAAATAAATATATGGAATGTCTATGAGGGAATTAATGTTATAAGGAAGACAATATCTAATAAAAATGTTTTTATTGTTCTTGATGATGTGGATGGAGAAGAACAATTAGGAGCATTGGCAGGGAAGCATGATTGGTTTGGTCTAGGGAGTAGGATCACTATAACAAGTAGAGATAGCCATTTATTGAGAAGATGTGGTGTGGATGATATATATACAGCTAAGGTGTTGAACAACAATGATGCTTTGCAACTTTTTAGTTGGAGAGCTTTCCATAAACCTTATCCTAAAGAAAATTATGTGAACTTGTCCAAGAACTTTGTGAATTATGCTAATGGCCTTCCTTTAGCTCTTAAAGTTTTAGGTTCTTCGTTGTTTGCTAAAAGAACAAATGAATGGAAAAGTGCCCTAGATAAACTAAAAGAAGAGCCTAATAGAAATATTTTGGATATACTTCAAATAAGTTTTGATGGGCTAACAAATATGCAGAAAGGATTGTTTTTAGATATTGCATGTTTTTTCAATGGAGAGAACAAAGATTGCATAAGAGATATTCTAGAAAGTTTTTGTTATTATCCAGACTACAATATTGGTGTTCTTATGGACAAATCTCTCATAACCATTGATGACCAAGGAATTTTATGGATGAATGGATTGCTACAAGATATGGGCCAAGAAATCATTCGCCGCGAATCTCCTAAAGAGCCTAGTAGACATAGTAGGTTGTGGATTTATGAGGATGTCATTCATGTATTGAAGAATAATAGTGTAAGTTGTCTAGTATAAACCTAAACCTAAAGAAGTATATATGTTATTATAAAATTTTCTTAGAATTTACCAATTATTCTAATTTCTTTTTTTTTTCTTTTTTTGTTTATTAGGGAACAGAGGTAGTTGAAGGCATAATGCTAAACATACCTATTCAAAAAGTAGAACACTTGAGTGCTGAAGCCTTCTTAAAGATAAAAAATTTGAGATTACTCAAAATTGGTATTGAGAAACTTCCAGAAGACTTCATAAATGGTACTGTGCAACTTCCAAAATACCTCAATAGAGGTAAGGTGCAACTTCCACAAGGTCTCAATTATATTTCTAATGAGTTACGCCTTCTTGAATGGTATGGATATCATTTAAAATGCATACCAACCAATTTCCAACTAAACAAACTTGTTGAATTAAGAATGCATTGTAGTGGCATCAAACAACTATGGAAAGGAAATATGGTAAGATTTTTAGTTTTGCAAATGTGTGTTTTATTCATTTTCACTAAGCCTTAACTTTATCCAATTATTATTGGTTTATAACAGAATTTAGATGAGTTAAAACTCATTGACTTAAGTGACTCTCAAAACTTAATTGAGATCCCAAACCTTAGTGGAGCCCTAAAGCTTAAGCAATTGATTCTTCGACATTGTACAAGACTATATAAGATTCACGCATCACTTGGAGATCTCAAACAACTTATTTGATTGGATCTTAATGGTTGCAAATGTCTCGAAAGCCTTCCTCACAAGATCAGCTTGGAAGCACTTGAAATTTTCGATCTTGGTGGTTGTTCAAATTTGAAGAAGTTTCCAGAAATTATTGGAAATATGTCACGTTTGTCAGAACTTTGTTTGAGTGAGACTACGATAAATGAACTACCATTCTCAGTGGAGTATTTTAATAGCCTTATAAAATTGGACTTAAGAGACTGCATAAACTTTTTAAGTCTTTCAAATGGCTGTTGTTGTTTGACATCACCAAAAATTCTCACTTTATCTGGATACTCAAAACTTAATGAATTGCCAGAGAATTTGGGGAATATTGAAGGTCTAGAGGAACTAGATGTGAGTGGAACTGCTATAACAGCGTTACCTTTATTTGCTGTTCGCTTAAAAAACCTCAAAGTATTATCTCTCTGTGGATGTGTATCTAAATCATTCAATAAGCTCCTAAGTTTTCCTTTAATGCAAGGAAGAAGACCTGATCTCATGGGCATGTTAGAGTGTTCTTTACCAGGCTTGTGGTCTTTGACGAAACTGGATTTAAGTTATTGCAATATTCGAAGAATTCCTAATGTTCTTGGGTGTTTGTCTTCTTTAAAAAAATTATATCTAATGGGAAACAATTTTGTTTGCCTTCTAGAAAGGATCATTCAACTATCTAATCTGAAAGACATTTTTTTGGGCGGTTGCACTCAACTTCAAATGTTGCCCAAGCTTCCTTTAAGTATTCAATATATTGATGCAAGAGGGTGTACCTCGCTAGAATCATTATCATTAAGTCTAGAATATGAATTTCAGCCGAATATATATCTTCACAATTGCGTCAAATTGCTTAATAATCAAGGCTATGGTGAATTGTTGTTAACAATTCTAAGACATTATATCAATCAGGTCTCTCTCTCTCTCTCTCTCTCTCTCTCTCTCATTTGAAGTTCTAAACATCATGATTTGTTTGTTTATTTTAGGGACGCTATCGGGAGAAACATTATACATATTTCACAATTCCTGGAAGTGAAATTCCGAAATGGTACAAGCACCAAAATGTGGGGGCTTCAGTGAATCTACAAGTGTTATCACACTTACTATTAAGTAACAAATTTAAGGGAATCGCTGTGTGCGCTATTTATATATTCTGCCAACATCATCCATTTCACCAACTTCATATTGAAAATTTTAGATATATGATAAGTACGCATAAGGTTTGTTGTTTCGTCAAAGCTAACGGACATCAATCTACCCAAGTGATCCTTCCTTTATCGGAGGAATTTGGTAAGATTGAATCGTATCACCTTTGGCTAGAATATATTCCCTCTAGACACTTGGGAAGCAACTGGAAAGAAAATTTGAATCGAGTGGATGCTAATGGATTCTTCACCCAAATTGAGGTTACATTTGAATCAAAAGGTCCAGGCTTGGAGGTCACGAAATACAGAGCCCATGTGGTATACGAGCAAGACATAGAAGATCTCAAACAGACTATGGCTGGGGCTGGGTCTAGCAGTTGCATCATCACTCCTTATTATGGGGATGAATCTGATCATGAACCAGAACCACCACACCCAAAGTGGGAATTTATGCACATAAGGTAACTCTAATTGTTTGGAAACTTTACTGTTTTTTTTTTTCTTTGATGTTTTTGTAAGTCACCTCTTTCTCTTTGATTGGGCAAAATTTGGTAAATAGTATATTTTCAGAAAAAAAATTTTGGTGAATAGTATGCGGCTGAAAGTATTTAGTAATTTGGACTGTTTTTGAAAATCGAGTTTGTGAAACTCAAGTTCCACCCCAAAATCGAGTTTCTCAAACCCGATTTAGACCTGACGTGAATTAAAAAAAAAAGTGGAACTCGAGTTTAGTAAACTCGAGTTCCATGCTTTTAAAAAAAATAAATCAGGTGGAACTCGAGTTCCAATTTTTTTTTCTTTTTCTTTTTAAAAATTCACGTCCGATCTAAATCGAGTTTGAGAAACTCGATTTTTGGGTGGAACTCAAGTTTCACAAACTTGATTTTCAAAAAATAGTCCAACTTACTAAATACTTTTAGCCGCATACTATTCACCAAATTTTTTTATGAAAAAATGTTGTTGAGCAAATTTTGCCCTTTGATTGTGTCTACTGGTCATCATTTTTGTTCAATTAATTATGCTGGAGGGTGAAATTAGCACTTTTGTTGCTCTATCTGTAGTATTTACTACAATTGGACCCTTTTTACTGGAGAGGTCGTCTTCTTTTTATGACCTAGGCATGTTTTTTTTTTTTCTTCGACACATTAACCCTTTCGAAATTTGAAAATGGAGTCAATGATTTTTTTCAGTTGTATTCTTGATGATTTCTGAGGCTATGAAGAATTTTGCTGATTTTGTTCAGTGTGGCTGATTAGAAAGCTATGGAAATTAGCCTTTTGTGTTGAGTTTGCCCTAAATTGGGCCTTTAAAACATTTAAATTTTGGAACATTTAAATTTAAATTCTGGGTTTCTTGAAAGTTTAAATTTTAATTTTAAGAAGGGGCTTTCTGATTCTAGGTGCTTCAAGTTCACTTTGGAAGGGAGTTTGGCTCTTAATAAATAGAATTATAATCATAATACAAACTCATTACTGCTTGAAATATATTAATAAAATCAAAATAAGGCTAGACTACTAGAAGATACATAAGCCTCGATTTCTAGCAAAGAAGATTCAGTTGCTAAAAATTGGCCAACCTTGATAGTGCAGAAGTGTGGGCTGCTCTTCTAACAGCCCACACCTTGATCTAGTGTGGCCTCTTTATCTGATAAATGGTGTCTAATTCGTCTGTTGATGTTTGGAAATAGTAAAAGAAAGATATAAAACTATAATTATGAGCAAGACCTAGTAGAACTAGAAGCTCTAATGACGAATTTCACCTTGAGAGTCTAAGAAAACCCCTTGATCCATATATAAAGATGAGGGAAAACAAGCTCTAGAATAACGTTTCCAGTACTTGCATAGTTTCCTTCATTACTTCTGTGCTCTTCCTTTTGTTATAGATTTATATAAAAGATATCATTATTTCTTCTTTTCTTTGTGATTTGGTGAGATCTGAATTTTCCATGGATACATTTAACTCATTAGCATTCTCTCATTTTTCTTTAAAAAATAATTTTTATGCAATTTGTGTTTGCTCTGTTCAATTTTCCTATCAATTAAATTTTCTGAAGTTGAGTCCTGTCCTACATGATATCTTACTTATTTTATTATTTTACTTTAGATCCATGAACTTCTTTTAAGGACATCACAATTTGATTTTATATCATGTGGGAATTGCTTTGTGCATTATTTTTGTATTCTGCCTACATTATCCACTTGACCAACTTCCTTGTACTGAAGATTTAGGATATATGAAATATACGCATGAGCTTCAATGTTTCATTAAAGCCAGTGGATATGAATCCGGTGAAGTGGATCTTCTTTATCCAAGGAACTTGGTAAAGATTAAATCGTATCATATTTAGCTGGAATATTATCCCTTAACATTCTTCAGAGAGGATTGGTTTGAAAAATTGAATTGAGTCAAAGCTAATGAATTCCGTCAGATTGAGGGTACATTACAAACCTTCGGCCCAGGTTTGGAGGTTACAAAATGTGGTGCCCATTTGGTATTCAAGCAAGTCATTGAAGATCTCAAACAAACTAAGGTTGGGTGTAGCTACTGTGTAATCATTCCTAATGAGGATGAATTTGATGATTCAGGAAAAGACACCAACATTAAGCAAAGGCATGATGACTAAGATGAGGATGGGGCTGGATCTAGTGCAGAAGGTACCTTTAATGATGTACAACCACACCCAAAGTGGATAGAGTACCATATATAATTGAAAATTGGTTTGGGAATTTATGCACACAGCAAGAAGGTGACTCTTATAGTGAAGAGAGGAATCCTAGTGAAAGTGGAAACTTTGATGAATCTACACAGCTGGTAAACCTTTTTTCTTTGGTTTTTTTAAGGCACCTCTTTCTCCCTCTTACGGATCTTACAGCACTTGCTGGGGGCTCTGGGGGTTTGCAAGTGACTTCGATTCCAGTAAAGGTGATAAAATTATTTGCGAAGTTTTCTTGTTGACTAAAATACAATTAATGCAACTTGGTCGCTTATGTTTAAAGAGCTGATTTACCTTTTTTTAAATCATTTAAAATTAGGACAACTATTTAAAACTTAAAGCACCCTTCTTTTTCTCTTTTTTAATTTTGACCCCATACCACACCACCCATTGTTTGGTTGATTAGAAACCTGTGAAAATTATACTTTTAGTTAGTTGGATTTGGTGTTGAGTTTGCCATGGAATTAGACCTGAAACATTTGAGTTAGGTTCTTTCTAAGTTCTGACTTATTTTTCTGGGCCCAATATAAGAAACTTACAATATGTCATTATTATTATTATTATCTTTTTATATAGATAATCAAAGTAATATTATTAATGAAAAGTGAAAGGAAAAATACAAGTTGTTCATGATGATGAATACAGGAAAACATAAACAAACAACAGAGAAAAAGAAATCAAGAGGCTATTCTAAGAGAAAACATAAACTCAGAAAAAGAAGAACACTCTGTAAAACCCCAGCATTGAGACCAATCAAAAATACTATGCTAGCATAGAACTTTTAACTCTTCCAACATCTTTTTAGTGTCATCAAAGGAGCGAAGATTTCATTCCAACTATACAATCCACATCAAACAACCTGGAATCAAATTCCAAATATCTAAATATGATTCCCAAGCCAATGATGCCAACAAAATAACAACCCCACCACAGAGCCTAGCATGACCCTGAATACCAAAAACCTGAAGCATATAAACCCATAAAGAGGGTACAATAGGACAATGAAAAAGTAAATGGTCCACAAATTCTCCATTACAACGGTACATACAACACCAATTTTCCAAAAAGCGACCCCTAAGCATGAGATTATCCAAAGTAAGAATCTGACCATAAGCGGCTGTACATCTGTTTTCATTTAAACAAATTTATTTAAGGATGATATTTTGTCTAGAACTCCTGATGTGTTTTGTATATGTCTAATAAGTTAGCTCTGTTGATTCATAGAGTAAAGCTATAATTTTGATTCCTTTCTTTAGAACTATAATATTGTTTTTTTGCAAGTCACCATCTTTCTCCTTCTAAAGGATCTTGTTTGTTTGTAGCTATATATTTATTTTTTCTTTTTAAATTCATGGGCATATGCTTGCAATTCTTTCTTCTTTTAAGCTGTGACAAGGGCCATTTAAGATCAGTAATTTGTGTTTCTTATTTCTGCAAGTTGCCCCAACTGATTGTGTGCTCGTCAATTTTGTTGGAGAGTAAAATCCGCACTTTGTTGCTCTCTTTTTATGGAATTTATTTTAATTTTCTATAGGAGAATGCAATAGATGCATGCAATCCCAGTATTGTTGTACCACTCAACTGGAAAGAAGAAACTTGCAAAAATCTCCAATCTTATTGCTCTCGTTGAGTATTATTAATTTCTTTCTGTAAAGTAATTGTAGTTTTTGAATTATCGGCTATTAGTCAAATATCTGTAATCGTGTTATTTCTTATCAGAATCATCTTTATTGAGGATTAAATTGCTAAATTGGCCAAGCTTGACAGTGCAGAAGTGTGGGTTAGTCTTGTAAGTTCTAACATGCTGATATGTCAAGTTTACACAAACAATAAGACATTGCTTGGCCTCTTTATCTGATAATTGGGATCTCATTCATCAATTGATGATTGATAATAGCCAAAGAAAAATGCAAAACTGAAATTATGAGGCAAGACCTAGTAGAACTAGAAGCTTTGACTAGGAAGTTCACCTTGAGGACAGAAACAAACCCTTGATGCCATTCTTAAAGACAATGGAAAACTAGTTGTAGAATTAACCTCCACTACTTGCACAGCTGCTTTCTTTAGTCTTCGTTTATAGAATAATATAAAAGATCTCATTTATTTCTTCTTTTCTTTGTGATCTGGTAAGATATAAATTTTCCACAGATAACTTTGACTCGCATTTCTTTTAATGTTTATCTTATTTATTTATTTCCTGTGAATCAATTTTTCCAAAGTTGAATATTGTCCTACATGACCTGTCAAATTATTGTTTGATATCCTATGGCTATCAGTTTATTTAACGGTTCTGTCTGAATCAATATGTATTTAAATGCTAGATCAATCTATAAGCATGATGTTTATCATTAGATGAAATTCATTCCTAGGAACACCTTTTTGTTTGTTAATTCTGTTATTTGTTTCTGCTAGTATCTCCACTCTCCAAAGAGGGCTGATGGTGTAGAAGTTATTGCTGTCACTGTAGGGAAAGTCATTGGATCCATAAGAGGTCTCAATTGTAAGCGACTGGTCAGGATAGGTGGTGCAGAAGCATGGTCAGGGTAGGTGGTGCAAAAGCACGGACTCCGTCTTGTATACAAAGAAGATGCACAACAGATTTGGCAAATTCAATCCACTGTAAGGCTTCACTTTATGATAATTGGGACATCATTCGTGAAGATGTACTAGAATAATATTTTAGACCATTAAAATCATTCTCAAATCAACCATTCTCCATATATAAGTGTTCTCCCTCAAGGTAAATTCTCAGCCATCAAAGTACTGCCCCTTCTCTGTCTGTCCAGCTACTTACATATTTCAGTAAATGGAAAGGACTAGCTCTATGTGCTTTACTTTCATTTCATGAGCATCTGATCATAAGTGAATCTTGATTAAGACTTACCCACCACGTTAGCGGTCATTTGGATAGTAAGAAAGGTAGCCTAGAATCTTCCCTAGTCTATTGCATCACTAAAGGGAACTTCACGTGGTTAGATATGGAGGGATATATTTGGCTTTTACAACATTCTTGTGGATCATTCTCAGTTTTTTTATGTTTCAGTGCAGCCACATTGAGGTTTCAACTGTAAGCGACTTCCCAGGTTTGATGGCGCAGAAGTGTGGGTAAGGTTTATTATACCTTCAAGAGGAGGAAGAGTTTACGTAAACAATCATTAAATGCTCTAAAGAGACTTATCACAATGTGGATCTCATCCATCAATCAGTAGCAAGTGATATTCCAAATGATAATCAAGAGTGAATCTCTCCTACGACGACCTATACTCTGGAAGGTTGAGAAGACCCATTTATCCAGAGCAGATCAGTAGAAATAGCATTTATTTTAATTTTTGAGGACCAACACCCTGATATTCAACTCCACCAAAATGATTTACTGGTAATAAATGTGTGTATTTCCTTTGAAAGTACCATCTCTCTCTCTCTCTCTCTCTCTCTCTCTCTCTCTCATTGGACATCATGCTTCTATTCAACAGGACTATGATTGAAGCTTTGTATATAATTCTTTTCAAATTCTAGAGTGGTTCAACCAATGTAGTGATGAGCTACCACAAGCTTTTGCCTCAAGAAACTTGCAGCATCATGTACTACTCTGTCCATACCTGGTGTAAACAATTTCATCAGCATGCCATTAATCCAGCTACAAAATATTTTTTCCATCCCCCACAGATCTGATAAACTGTCTTGTTCACTCTCTAAGCTTGAGGAGTTTCCTCCAGCCCCAATTGAATTTTTGATAAATTCTAATTATCCAAAAGGATCTATCTCTTAGCAGATTTTCTTTTATTTATGCCAACAAAATTGAGCCAGCTTGAGGAAAAAGATTTCATGTATAGGTCATAATTGTTGACTTGTTACGGTCCTTAACTCTTTTGAGTCTCACATATACTGAATTCCAAGCTACTTAGTACATGAGTTATCACTTCCAGTGCAAAGGGATTTTCTAAATTGCGGCTCAATTAGCTTAATGACTTTCTTAGGTAGTATGAAGATTTAGATCAGTATACCTGTATGCTATAAAGCACTAAGGATAGCAAAAGCAGCCTCCCAGCATGAGGACAGTTTCTTAGTTTCCCAGGGATTGATTAATGCATCTCGTACCTTGTTTCATTATTTTGATTTCATATATATGTCAATTTTATTTAACAAAATGTAGTGGTTCTAGGTTAGTCAATATGCATTTGAGTTTGGATGTAAGTCCATTTTCAGACCCATTTTTGTCCATTAACTTGTTTCTTTTTGATGGTTTTCCAAGAGGGAGGGACCGAAGATGTGGCCGTTGTTGGTGTTACTAGCAAGGTCATTGAATTTTGAATGGACGAAGTATACTCCTAATCAATATATATATATATATAACACTAGCATCTATGTACACGCGTTGCGCATGCCTAGAAGCTCTTCTTTTTTTCTTTTTCTTTTTTTTATATATAAAAAATCATACATACTAATTTGGGGTTGATTATCCAATTACCAAAATTCCTAAGGGACTGATGAAATGTAGTATGAAAAATTTATTTCATTCACAAACATATAAATCTTATAACACTCCTAGGAATTAGTATATATGGTTTTTTTTTAGAGTAGAGGCTAGTATTTATTAAACAAACTAATAACATGCCACTAAAAAAGACTATTCTTTTCCACCATGCCAAACCTCATCTCACATAAAATAGGGAACTTAAGGATATTCGATTTTAAGTGTATGAGTTGAAGTAAACAAGTGATATTTTTTTAAATTGTTGCAAAATACAAAACCATGAATCACAAAAGAAAAAGAAAAATAGTAAAAAGGAAAACCAAACAAACAAAAAACGTAATGACGAGGGCAAAAGAAAAATGAAGCTGAAGAGCAGACTCTTTTCCCATAAGATTTGATATAGAGCATGGCTCTCCAATTTTTGTAAAGAATGTACTGGAAGAGGGTGGTTGCTCCTAGTTACTGAGGGCCCTCCTAGAGCATACTCTTTTTCCAAATTTTGTATTTCTGTCCAGCTGTTGTTTTGCACATATTTCAAAAATTAACCGGAGCACCTTAGGGCACACAATAGTATATCATTTTTGAAGAAAATTTTATCGGGAATTGAAAAAGTTTTACACATTTTTTCAATTCCCCATAAAACGTTTCCAAAAATTAACCAAACCCATATATATATATATATATATATATATATATATAGTTTTATTACACAATAAAGATTAAGAGATGGCATAAGATAATTGTATAGTATTGATGAGGATACTTGCAACTTCTTTTTTAAAAATGAAAAATAAAAAAGCAATCCAAAATATCAGTTATCATTTTCTTTTTTCGATAATATATATTTGAAGTTTATTGTTACATACCTTCTTTTCTAGTTAGTGTAACTCTGTCACAAAATGGCTCTAATAAAAAATCTGCATGACTTTTGTGTTTTTTTTTTTTTCTTTCCAAAAAAAAAAAAAAACAAATTTAGTGCAACCAAAATTTAATGATGACTATCAAAATTTAGGGGTTCCCTTAGTTTTTATTTTTATTTTTTAATTTTTTTTTTCAATTGGAGGTGTTTTATTCATATGAAAAAAGAATAAAAAATGGCTAAAGTTTAGGGAATAAAAGAATGAACGTGAAGGGGGAAAAAAGTCTAAATTTTAGGAGTTCTCTTTTTGAATTCAAAATGATAATAGTTGTATCGAAACGGCACATGGATATAGACTGGTATCAAAATATTTTGTTCCAATGAAGAAACCAAAATAGGCTCCGAAACAGCATTTAGAACATTACTTAGCACTCAACAGGAGGGGATAAGGGCGATGAGACAAGTATTCAAGAGAAGAATCACTCGCCATTGAAGTGGAGGGCCAGGATTGAAACAGTGAGATTGTAAGAAGGGAAAATCCCCAATGTAAAGGGACAGATCCTGAAAAAATATATATATATATATATTTTTTTAGAGAGAGAATATAGTGAACCAGAGTCTAATCTTGTATCTTATTACGTGTAAAGGCTCCTTGACAGTTTTGAGGAAGCGGAAATAAACCAAAACTTATCTTATTATCAGTTTTTATTCCATATGATGTTTGTTATCCATCCTTCATGAGAAATTATTTTTTCAAGTTCAACTGTTGGTTTAAAAACTCACTTAAATAAATTAATTATTATGGACTTCGGTCTAGCCCAACAACCTACTTGGGCTTTTCGGATTTTGGGCCATACAAGTACCATGTAACACCTATCAAAAAAAAAAAAAAAAAAGTACCATGTAACAATTAAGTGGATAGAATAGTATCTTAAAAGGGCTATCATATGGTCATACAGATATAATTAAAAAAAACAAACAAACAAACAAACATCTGTCACTCATATAGTGCATAGAAAAACATATGCCCCCACAAGTAGGTTAATAAAACCGTTTTAAAAACATTGTCTCCTCTAAAAGTAAAAGCTTTTATAAAAGTAATTTCAAAATATTTTTAAGCTATCTATATAATTAGTTTATGAAATTTAATATTAAAATTTTTAAGTAAAAGTAAATCATGTCGAAACTATGACATTAATACATATTTTAAGAGAAAAATATCCAAAATCCAAAAGTTATTGTCCAATCATCCACTCCAAATGTTAAAACTTTAGATTATGCATCAATTAGAAAGATTAAAAGATTTGAAAGTAATAAGGAAATAAATACTTGCTTATAACATTATCCTACTTGAGATCACATATTTCTAGTTGTTAAGACTGCCAAACAAAACCTTAAAACAATATGAAAATTCAATTTTTGAGTGATTATTTAAAAGCATTCAAGTCAAATCACACAAAATGGCATAAGGGCCAAATTTTGCTCAACCAAATCCAAAATTCTCTTACATGAACTCATGCATTCATTGTGCAAAATGCATTTTTCCCTACAATAATTGTGAAAATATACATAAGCACTGTTGTTGTGCATTTCAATTTTTTATTCTTTTTTATTTTTTTATTTTTTTACGTTTTCTAAGGATGAAGAAAGAAAATGAATGGTGGTTGCAGTGCGTAAAGAGAGAGAAACAATATAAAATAAATATTTGATATTTTAATGAAATAGAGTTTAAAATAAATAATCTGATATGAGTATTTTGAAAAGTAGGAAAGTAAAATAGAAAAAATTAGGTTCTTACAGTAAAATAAACATAAAATTTTGCACGAGTTGATGAAAATGCATATAGAAAAAGAGGTCATTAAAAAAATTTAGCATAGAATCATAAATGATTTTAGTGTGCATTTGGGTACTGAAATAACATTTTTTTCAGCCCCTTCCCTTTTTTTTTTTTTTCCTTCATTAATGAAGTTTTCACTGTTCATTGGCATAATTTCATCATTTAAAAAATTATTTTGCTACAGTATTTTTTAGTTTTCAGTTTTCAGTTTCAGCTATATCCAAATGGACCCTTAGTACTATAACATGAAAATGAAGTTTTCAAAGCATAATTTCATCATTTAAGTAGTGAGCTTAATTTTTTTTTTTTTAAAAATATTTTGACATTAGGATTTAATTGAGTTTCAGATTATTTTGAATAACATTATATGGCAAAATTCTACGAAATTCACTTCTTCTCTTTTTGGGTGTGTGTGGCTATGGTCCTATTAGGCTATTACTAGTAATATGATCATACATGGTAGTAATTATGTCACGTCTATTACTAATTCACGTCACATTAAACAGTAATTTTGTGAGAAAGTTAAGTAATATAACATTTACATCAAATCTAATACTAATAGTTTTCGCCATATTACACGATAACACATGTTTCTTTTATTCTTTTATTTTATTTTATTATTATTTTGGACAAACACTTACAAAATCACACATGGAAATATAGTTCACATTCATTACCCATATTATATTGAACCCTAACTTAACGTTAGGGAGCGTACTCCTAAAGCATTGATAGCACCATAGAATGTGTGGATTTTTCGTGTATGGTCCCTTCTGTCCTTTTGGGCATCAACCCGTTGTTAAAGAATTTGACTTAAGAGTTAACAGAAGTCACTGACTAGTGACTCGTCCAAAGCCCAAGTGAATTTCAAATTCATTGTGCACTGTGACGAGCCCAAAGGATGAAAATTCTAGGCCTTGCAATAATGGGCCCAACTCATTCATAAAAGCCCATCTGACTTGGCCTTCTAGCTCTAGAACTTTAGGTCAAACAATCTTAGCCAACTATGAATAAGTCAACAATCATCATGCACGTGCAAAGAGTAGGTCCCACAACCAATTGACCACCACAACACATCCATGCACAAAATTTCTAAATTTAACAAAAAAAAAATTATAAAAAAAAATTCAGAATTATACTTCTATTTTAAATTAATAGTGAGATTTAAAATTTTTTTTCAATTAAAATTATATTGTTGCTAAAACTATAACGTGAAAATTCCATTTATCTCTATTATAAAATGGAGGAAAATGATTCTGAAAATAAAATTAATAATCATAATGGAGGAATTTGGTAAAATGATCAATTTCTCAATAGCTCTTCCATATTGTTATTCTTTTTAACTTGTCCCTATCTGTTCCTCCTCCTCTAGATAAACAAAAACAGTGGACTAAATTGTACATTCTCCTCCTCTAGATAAACCAGTAGACTAAATTGTACATTACTTAATGTGCTGCCGTTGTATCAGTACCTTTTTCTTTTCAGGTCAACTCCCCAACAAAAATTAGTACACTATATTCACTCAAATTTAAAATACATAGATATATTTATAGAGGATTAACTTGAAAGGAAATTAAAATCTGATTAATTTGTTAAACACCAAATATATACTTTAGCTATTTTTTCAGTATTGACTACTCCTCTCACTTTTTCTGATTTTTATTTTTAAACACAATCAGTGAGATGTTGGATCTCCTCCTTCACTAGAAAAAGTAACATTAAATTATAAAATTATTACCTATATATCTTAATTTAAATGTTTGAAAATTTGTTTGTATTTATTTAGATTTTATTCGTTGATTTCATCGCAGTGCAATATATGCCTTTGTGAAGTATTTAATTTTATGATTTGACACTGTTTCTAAAATGTTATGGGTTTGTAATAGTTCCTCCATAAAGTGGATTTTTCCTTTATCGAGAGTAATTAATATTCGTGAAGTATGGTGATAATTACCAAGTAACAATTAAGTCGATAAAGATGATATCTTAAAAGGGTTACGATACAAATAAGAAAAATATCTGACATTTATCACTCAAATAGTGTATAGACAAATATATGCCTTCATAGGTAAATTAGTAAAACCCTTTTAAAAACCTTGTCTCTTCTAAAAGTAAAAGCTAGTATAAAGTAATTTTTGAAATTTAATATTCAATTTTCAAGGTATAAGTAGATTATGGCAAAATCCTATGACATTAATATATTTTAGAAAAAAGATGTATAAATCCAAAAGTTATTGTACAATCATCTACCTACAAATGTTAAAATTTTAGTTAAAAAGATTCAAATATTTGAAACTATTAATTTTTTTTTTTTTTTTTACTTCCTTATAACACTATCTGATTTGAGACTACATTTTTTAGCCGTTAAGATTGTCAAACAAAAGATCATCATAAAAATTGAATTTTTGAGTGATTATCTAACAATGTATAAACCATATAGATAGAGAGAGAATTAGGAAATTTAGCATAGGATCGTAAATGATTTTAGCACTATAACAAAATATAGACTATAATTATTTTAAGTAAAAACTAATTTACAAAAATATTTATATTTGTTTACAGTAAAAAAGAGAGATTATTTTGATACAAATCTTATAGTAAATGAAACAATTAACATATGTTTGAATAATGTTGAAACTAACGGAAAAAGTTTTGTTCTGAATCGGTTTGTAATTATTTTTCTCCATTCCACCAAGTAGTGATTAAAGAAACTATTTATTTATAGTTTTAGACATGGTTTTTTTTTAATGAATCATGTAATTATTTTTTTTTCAATTATGATTCCTTCTCTGAAGCCGATCATCACTAGCTGACATTCGCTTAGCACCGTTGAATTATGTGGAAAGTGGCCTCCACGTTCTGCCTAAGGGCTGGTTTATTTGAATAGTTCCTACCCAACATAACATAAAGCTGGCATGTGTAACTTACAAGAAATTGACAAAGCAAAGTTTTGTAGTAGTTGGTGAAAATAACGTTGACATTGTAAACAACTATTGGCATACCGAGTACCTAGTCATAACAAATATACCTTTCAGAAACTTCCATCACCACTCAGTCTCACCCACAACGCGTTTTTTATATCCATCCCTCTCATATGCTTTACCATTTTTAAAAACCACAGCCTTCTCATTCTTTTCATTGTCTTTTGTTTTGCAAACCTCTCTGGTGAGAAAGCTAGGAAATTTTTTGTTAGAGAAGCTTCAACCCTTTCATTCATCTCTGTTTTCCTTCCTCTTGCTGATACCCAAAAAACCAACCGAAGAAAATGTGTCCTCTGAGGTTCATCTTGGTGTTTTTCTCTGCAATACTAGCAGGATATTTTGCATGGCGGACAGTTCGTTCTTCGCCCGAGACAGAAAGCATTTTTGAGGACTCTACAGCTGAAAATATATCAATGAAAGATGAACAAGAATTCAATCTGAGAAAGGTATGGTATTAACTTTCACGATTTCCCCCTTTTTTATTCTGTTTCCTTTTGTTTTGTTTCTTTCTCCTAACTTGGATGTTGTACCATTTCAGACAATTCATAATGGGTTCTGGGTATTCGTTGACATGGCCAGCGGGAGGTACTTATGGAGGAATCTGAGGGACATGAGGAACAATGAGAAAGTCAAGAGCTGCTAATATTTGATCATGGAAGTAATTACAAGTTTATCTGTGTAATCAATCTCTTTTTTCTTTTCTTTTTTTATTCTTTTTAAAGGGATCTGGATCTAGGTTGGGATAATGTGGATATAAAGTGTAGACTTCATACAATTCTGCAAATAGTAGTGTCAAATTTTATTTTCAAATGCACATATCTCTTTAGCTTTTGAAGAAAAAGGATAGAGCGAACAAATTGGTCAGACTAAATTTCAACCAAAAAAAAACCAGTAATACAATCAAAACAGGTATATATTGCTCCAAAATTAAAAGATCTGACGAATCCAAATTCTTGGTCTAACACGAATTTCAATGTCTAAATTGCAAATTTTGCAATTCTATTCATCAAACCTGTAGACACTATTGTTTTATATCCAACAGGTGAGTATATGTAGTATGTACAACAAGAGGAACATCATATATTAGCATATGCACAACTTCAATATAAAAAACAAAGACCTGTAATTTGTTACAGAAGATAAGATAGGAGTGGCAAGAATTACTTTAAATCGACCTGCAGCTTAATAGACATGTACAGAAGAGTAAGCAGTGCGCCCTGTGGAAGTGGTGCATACCTCGCAAGATTGGAGCCTACCCACATGGCTACCACCACTAGAGCAACTATACTGCTACTGGTTTTTCCACAAACCCAACTTGCGAATGAGAGGCACAATGTCAGCAAAACGCCACCCCTCCCACCCAATATCCATGCAATTACATAACCAATCTTATACCCAGCATCCAACTTCCTATCAAACAAAGCCATGAGGCTACTAAAGGTGAGAGACAATCTGGATCCAAATGTCTGCAGTAAAAATAAAGATAGAAAGGCAGATCTAAGCACTTCGGTGAAGGGACCTCTCTCTTCATCTGTATTCCCTTCTTCAACCGCCTCATCTACTTCATTGTTGGAGGAATTATCTTCCCTGACATTAAAACGTTCCCAATGTCTCTCATGTTGCATTTTCCACCTCAGTTCAGCCCACCTATACATCCTTACCCTGTCTTCATATTCAGGGCTTTGGTCCCATTTTCCTCTATATGGCCTGTCAGTATCTTCATGAAATTTGAGTTCTTGGTCATACTGAGTCCTTGTTGCTTCATTAGACAGCACCTTTAAGAGGATACATAAAGCAGAAAAATTGTCATAAGCTTTTAGAAGTATGAGCCGACAAAAGAGTTTCAGGAAAAGGAAAATGCACTATTTGAATGTGGAAGCAAATGTTTGACATTTCTATTACAGCCACGTTCATTAAAATCAGGAGTCAGTATTTTACCAATATTGAATGCGGAAGCAATTGGTTATGAAATTTCCAGTACAACTAAGAATTATCTCAGTCAATGTTTTCAATATTCCAGAAGCTATTTCGACTGAAAAACAGCATTAAGGTTTTCAATATTCGAACTTTGCTAAAACTGTTCACAACATCTCTTACAAATAAAATAGAATTGTTTATATCTTTTTCAATAGAATCACAAATCAACAATTTCCAGACACTCCATGAAACATTACCAACTACAGAGCAAGTCACAAATATCTCCTAACCTTAAGTAGTAAGATATGAAGTTCATGTGAACAGATAAAAAGAAGTTTCTAATTTTTCATTCATATATAAAGCAGTTGCTGTAAATCACAGATGATTAAGAATTCTCACTTCATATGCATGACGGATACTCTTGAATACCTCACCAGCTTTTGAATCCTTGCTAACATCAGGATGATACTGTAATCAAAACAGACAAATACATGTAAACAAATTTTTCATGCCTTTGTAATAGAGAATTAACAAAAACACTCATAAAATTTAGACTAAACTACATCCTCTAAGTTTGTGAACATTTTGATTTTACCCCCTTATATTTCAAATTTTGGATTTTTGTCCTTGAAATTATTTAGCATTCTAAATTTCGTCATTCCATCCATGTCTGTTTATGATGTGGCCGCAAATGCCACCTAAGCATGCTGTGTTTGTTAGTTGAACCAATCAAAACATGTCATGTCCATTTATATGGTAGTTCAGTTAAATAGCCAAAAGAAGCTATAAAAAATTAAAACAATTCTCCAAAATCCAAAAATTACATCTACTTAAAAAATAAAATAACATTTTTTCTAGCATTTCCTCAGCATCCAAATGAAGTGCCAACAACCCAATCTCCCAAAAGCACCAATTTGTTGTTCCACTCAAAGCAACTTTGACCATTGCCGGACTCCATCACTCAACATTGCCATTCAAATAGTGCTCTTTTACAACCATTTTGGGTGAAATCAAGGATTAGTGGGAAGTTGGCTGAGATGAGTTGTTTGGCTTTCATGGTGTAGTTTCATGGAGTTTGTGTGTGTGTTAATTCAGCTAATAGGCTGGCTGTGTGTGGTGGGGTTTGGTCATGGCATAACAGCAAATATTTAGATGAAGGCGACAGCTCATCCGGGTTGGGATCTGGGGAAAGCACAGTATCTAGATTTGGGGATAACCTTGGCTTGGAGGGCCATAGATGTGGGAGATGGAGATTTGGTGAGTGTGGAAATAGGATCACCAAGAAACGAACGCCACAGGCTAAAGAAAAAAGAAGGGTAAAGGAAAAGGAAAAGAGAAAAAAATAAATTGATTCTGTGAATTAAAAAATTTAGATACTAACAAGGTCAAATAGGGCATTTAATGGCCACATCATTGACAGACACAGACAGAAGGATGAAATTCAAAATGCTATACAATGTCAATGATGAAAATCCAAAATTTGAAACATATAGAGGGTGAAATTTGACTTGGTGAAAATTCCCAATGAAAGAAAATCCATTGGGAAAGAGCATTTCAGTTTAATTCTGCAATTTTGTAACAAAATCATATTGACTAAAAAAAATAAGAATGCATACAGTGATCTGGGAAGAAATTTTAGAAAAAATTGAAAACATGAAGTAAACAAAGTGGAAGGGCATTAGCCCAAAAAATAACATCCACGCAGTGTGCACAGTGCACAAAGGTATCCCTAACATCATTTGGACCACATGGAAGGCACAAGGCATGAAACTACACACTAACAAATATTTTCACATCAATCTATGATGCATTGTGAAAGTTACAATGCATTAACCATGGTCCATATACAATGAACACCGAAGGCATGCAGTCTTGATGATATGGATGAACATTCGGCAACAGAAACTCCCTATATTCTGGAAAAGCAGTGATCCAGCCATCGAAAACTAATTTGTTGTTGCTTCGAAATTTATCCACCCAAGATTTTTTTATTGAGTCAGTGTGTGAAGTTCAATTGAAACAAAACTTGTATTATATTTTAAAGGTCTTAGAAGTATTCTAGGGTTGAAAGAATTTTAATTTATTATTATTATTTTTTAACATGTTATGGTCAGTTTTGTATTTAGGGGCAAAGCTGTAACTTCAGAAACTCATGCATATAAGGGGTAGTTTGGTAATTTAGTTGAGACTAGAATTATCTAGGAGATTCTAAGTTTCTTAGGTTTGGTTTCTTTGAGTCCAGGTTGTCTTTTATTTCCTTATTAGGAGGTTAAGATTTAGAGTGTATGTAAGCCTGTTATTGTACTTGAATAAGATGGATTTGATTAATAATTTTTTTTTATTTGATAATTAACAGAATTGTATTAATCAAAAATCTAGGTACGCCGGGGGTGTACATGGATAACAGTACATCAAACTCTTAAATTACAATGATAAAGTATTTCTAAAAAATTAGAACAAGGAAAAAGATTAAAGGACGAACTCCACTCTAGCAAGGTGTGGAAAAGGAGAGATTTAAGTTCCGAAATAGATCGTTCCTTCCCCTCAAGACATCTTGAGTTTCATTCTCGCCAAATACACCATAGGATAGAATGTGGTACAGCCCTCCATAAATCAATGCTCCGATGTCCACCGAAGGAACCTTGCCAACTCGAAAGTAAATCAGTTACACTTTGCGGCATAACCCATAGAAGACTATATAGAGTCCACACCATAAACCGTAACTCATAAACAATAGAACAATGAAGAAGAAGATGATTCACCAATTTCCCACTCATTTTACACATATAGCACTACAACATCGACACCCTTATGCCATAAGTTCTCATGAGTCAAAATCTTACCTAATGCGGCAGTCCATGAGGAGAAAGCAACCCTAGGAGGGATTTTTGAACTCCGCACAAGTTTCCAAGGGAAAAGAGTGTCAAGAGTAGAGGAAAGGGAGAAATAGTACTCACTCACTTTAAACCTCTTATCCCTTGCCCGTTTCCAACAAAGTTTGTCCTGGCCTTCACCATTAAGAGGCATAGAATTGATAAGATCCAAAAAAGTGTAAAAATGTTCCGATTCCCAATCTTTGGCATCCCTAGAAAATTGAAGATCCTAGTGGAGCTTATATATGAATAGATTTAGGAAATCTTTCTTTGCTTGCTTGGGGTGAGTTTGGCCTATCAAAGGGAGGTAGACTAACTATGATAAAGAGTACTCTTTCTAGATTGCCAACATATTTTCTCTCATTATTTCCAATTCCCTTATCTATCGCTGCTCGCATTGTGAAGTTGCAAATGGATTTTTTATGGGGGCAGTTTCGGGGATAAATTTAAATTCAACCTTATCAAGTGGAAGCAGGTTTATAATCTGATTCAAGTTGGCAGACCAGGGGTGAGGCATCTAGCTTTGTTTAATAAGTCTTTAGTGGTAAATGGCTTTGGCAGTGAATGGGGCAATTGGTGTACAAAATCTGTCATAGGTACTCAAGGTGTGTGTGTGTGCGCTTATATATATATATATATATATATATATATTGATAAGTAATAAGTTTATTGATATCAAAAAGGGAACACCCTAGTGCACAGGGAGAGTGCACAGGGAGTGTACAAGGGGGTCAAACAATCAAGAACAAAATGAGGCTAGGAAAATTTGCTGGTTTTATTAAAAATGAGGGTCGTTCTGGCACCAAGGTTCATTTCTGGTACGATTGGTGGTGCGGGGAGAGAGCTCTTTAAGAAGCTTTTCCTAGACTATATATGCTGGCTCAGAATAAGGATGCTGCTGTAGCAGATTTTCTGAGTAGGAGAAATGGACCAGATTCAGCGGGATGAGAATTTCTATAGGGTTTTGAATGATTGGGAGTTGGGCATGTTGGCAGATTTCTTCCAGCTGATCCACTAAACCAAAATAACAAGGGATGTCATGCCAACAAAAGGTAAGCCTTTTGAAGTTAAATTGTATTACAAAGTGTTGAATGTAGGGGCAGCAACTCTGTTTTCATGGAAGCATATATGGAAAGTGAAAGTCCTACCAAAGTGGCTTTCTTTGCTTGGACTGCAGCCTTGGGAAAGATTCTTACTATCGATAATTTACGAAGACGGAGGGTGCTAATTGTGAATTAGTGCCGTATGTGCAAGCAAGATGGGAGTCTTGTGACCATTTATTGTTACATTGTCAAATGGCTAGAGAGTTATGGTCATTCCATTGTGTTTGTTTGAAGGGCAGTGAGTTATGCCTAAAAGGGTGGTAGATATGCTGGCATGTTGGAAAGGGCAGCATGCTAGGAATGGTATCAGAGTTGTTACAATTGCTAGGACATTCAAAGGCTCGGAACACTCTACGGTGGATATGAAGCTCATGTTTTTATGTACTTTGTTTGGTTGGATGACTTCCTTTCATGGTAATTCAGCCTCCAGCTTATTGAACTTCATAGACAGTTGTACTTTTCTTGTTCCTTGATGCACCAATGGCATCTATCAATATATACTGTGTTGTTTCTTTTTTTCTTCTAATTAATAAAGTTTTACTTTTTTTAATAGGTAATAAAACTTCATTGAAAAATAAATAAATCGTATAAGGAACCAAAGGAAACAAAGCACACACGCAGTGTACTAAGGAACCAACAAAATATCAAAGCTATATTGCATAGAAAGTACAACTAACAATCAAATTAGCTAAAGAATTAAAAGTAAAAACACCCGAAGCATTTGTTTGGATGGCCCTAATGATAATGGTCAGCGGCCTTCTTTTTGGGAAGAGTTATCTCAGGTGCGTACCAAGTGGCCCATGGCTTGGTGTCTGGTAGGTGATTTCAATATTATCAGATACCCAAGTGAAAGGCTTGGCCGCAAGTCTTTCAGTCCTGCTATGTTCGCATTCTCGGATTTTATTGAGAATAATTCTTTAGTTAATTTACTCTTGGAGGGGGCCACCTTCACTTCGTTTAGGGATTCTGGTCTCCCCTCTATGTCAAGAATTGGCATGGCTTTGGTTTCTCTTGACTGGGAGGAGCACTTTCTCAATGTTTCCCAACGTGTGCTTCCGTGCGTTCTTTTTGATCATTGCCCTTTTTTGGTGGAAGCTGGTATTGTTCGGCATGGTCGGAGTGCCTTTAAATTTGAAAATATGTGGTTGAAAGGTGACGATTTTGTTGATAGAGTAAAGCAATGGTGGGAGGGGTACAGATTTGTGGGCTCTCCAAGCTACATTTTGGCTCAAAAATTGAAGGCTCTGAAAGCAGATTTAAAAAAATGGAATAGGAAGGTTTTTGGTGATTTGGCTTTTAGAAAGAAGAACTTGATGTCTGAGCTGATGGGTTTAGATACGAGGGAGGAGTTGGTGGGTCTTTCAGACGAGGATAAATTCGTCGCCTTCAAATCAAAGGAGACATAGATCTGTTGGCTTCTCTTGAGGAGACTTCCTGGAGGCAAAAGTCTCGGGTCTTGTATGTGAAGGAGGGTGTTCTTTCATAGATTAGCAAACTCCTATAGGAATGCTAATCAAATTAAAAGGATTGAGGTGGATGGTGTTCTTTATGAGGATGAGTCTAATGTCCGCTCTCAATTAGTTCTTTTCTATCAAGGTTTGTTTAAGGAAACTGAAGTGGGGCGTCCTACCATGGATGGGTTAGATTTTGCTTCTATTGAAGAGGGTGAGTGGTTATCGTTAGAGAAGGAGTTCACTAAGGAGGAAGTCATCCAGGTATTAGGGGAGATGGAGGGGGATAAAGCCCCTGGTCCTGATGGTTTCACCATGGCCTTTTTTCAAAAATGTTGGAGTGTGGTAGAAAAGGATGTCATGGATTTTTTCGCTTATTTTCATCTGCACTCTAAGTTTGAACAGTCTATGAATGCTTCGTTTCTCACCTTAATTCCTAAGAAGTGTAATGCCGTCAACATCAAGGATTTTCGTCCCATCAGCTTGGTGAGTTGTGTTTATAAGCTGCTGTCCAAGGTGTTGACTAATAGGTTGAGGGTGGTTTTGGATAAGCTCATTTCTGAGACTCAAAATGTTTTTGTGGGCGGAAGGCAAATTCTGGATTCAGTGCTTATTGCAAATGAATCCCTGGATAGCAGGTTGAAGAGCAGAAGTCCAGGGGTGGTTTGCAAGCTTGATATTGAAAAAAGCTTATGACCATGTGAATTGGGAGGCATTGTTCTATTTGTTGGACCGTATGGGTTTTGGGCTGAAATGGAGGGGATGGATTAAGGCTTGTGTTACATCTGTCTGTTTTTTTGTCCTAGTAAATGGGTCACCTGAAGGTTTCTTTGGAAGCTCGCGTGGGTTGAGACAAGGGGATCCTTTATCCCCGCTTTTGTTTCTCTTGATAATGGAGGTTCTAAGTAGACTTTTGAAGAAGACAGAGGAGTGTAATCTTATTCAAGGATTTCATGTGGGAGCTGTAAATGCTGTTGGTGTGCATATCTCCCATCTGTTATTTGCCGATGACTCTGTCTTATTTTGTGATGCCTCTAGGGAACAGTTGTTGTCTATAAAGTTGGTGTTGTCTTGTTTTCAGGCTTTTACGGGGTTGAAGGTCCATATTGGGAAAAGTGAGATCATTCCCGTTGGGGAGGTGAATAATATTGATGCTTTGGCCAATATTCTTCAATGTAGAGTGGGTAGGTTGCCTATGAAATATTTAGGGATGCCGTTGGGATCTTCCTTTAAGACAGCTGCTATTTGGAATCCTATTTTGGAGAAAATGGAGAAGAAGCTTTTTGGGTGGAAGCGCCTCTATTTATCTAAGGGTGATAGGCTCATGTTACTAAAGAGTACTCTTTCAAGTCTTCCTACGTACTTTTGATCCCTTTTTAATATTCCTAAAGCTGTGGCGGCTAGACTGGAAAGTATTCAGAGGAATTTTCTATGGGGGTCTTCTGAGGGGAGTTTCAAGTATCCGTTAGTGGCTTGGGATAAGGTATGTTCCCCCGTTGAGAAGGGTGGCTTGGGGATAAGAAGTGTGATATCTTTTAACCAAGCTCTTTTAGACAAATGGCTGTGGAGGTTTGGCCATGAAGTTACCCATCTCTGGTGGAGAGTTATCTCCACAAAATATGGTGAGGAGCAAGGGGGATGGTGCACTAAAGTCTGCAGGAGATCTCATGGTTGTGGCCTCTGGAGAAGTATTAATGAAGGGTGGGAGAGTTTTTTTAAGCACTTATCATTTGTAGTGGGTGATGGTTCTCGTATCCGCTTTTGGCATGATAGATGAATTGGTGAGAATACTGTTAAAGAACGCTATCCTGAGCTCTTTGTGTGTTCAGCAGTTAAGGATGCTTGTATCTCGAAGGTTTTGTGGATTCTAGAAAGGGGTTCTGTCAGAGTGTGGAATTTAAGGTTTTATAGAGCATTTGAAGATTGGGAGTTGGCTGCTTCTTATTCTCTTCTTCAACTTATCCAACCTTGTATTCCTCAGGGTGATAGGAGAGATACTCTTTGCTGGCGGCTAAAAGGGGATGGTAAGTTCAATACCCGGTCTTACTACCATGCGATTTGAGGTGTCTCGAATTCATTGTTTCCTTGGAAGAGTGTTTGGAAACCAAAGATTCCTAAGCGTGTAGCGTTTTTTTTGTGGACTGCAGCACATGGTCGGATCCTCACTTTGGATAATCTAATGCTTAAGGGCCGCCCTTTGGCTAATTGGTGTTGTATGTGTTGTTGTGATGGAGAGTCAGTTGACCACCTTCTTCTTCATTGTCCTATTGCTCTTTCCCTATGGGCTGTCATGCTTCAGACTTTTGGCATTCATTGGGTTATGCCGGGTTCGTTGACGGGTCTACTATCTAGTTGGCATCAGTGGCTTGGAAAGCATAATTCGAATATTTGGAATTTGGTTCCAGGGTGCATAATGTGGAGCGTGTGGTTGGACCGAAATCGTTGATCTTTTGAAGATAAAGAGAAGACGGTGGAGGAGTTAAAGACTTTATGCCAACGCACTTTATTAGAGTGGTCTCGTTGTTGGGGTTTTACTGAGTGTTCTTCTCTCTCTGAGTTTATGTCTTCCCTTAGCCTAGTTTCCTGACTCCTCCCCTGTTTCTGTGTTTTGTGTTCTTGTTTATTTCGTTGTTCATCATCATGAACAGCTTGTACTTCAATGTTATTTTTTCCTATCTAATATAAGTTTTCGGTTTATCTATAAAATATATATATATATATATAAATAAATAAAATTATTTAATTAATAAAGGCCTACTTATTTATCCAAAAAAAAAAAGAATTGTAATGGCTCAAAATTAAATAGACTAGAGTTTCATAAGATAGACATAGGGAAAATATACAATTTCTTGAAGCATGCAAATTACTAGAAAATTATGAACAGTTGTTTGTTTAGGAATTATAGGGTGATTTGAATCTAGGAAGTATAAACACTTCATTTGAGATGCTGAACCCATGTTGTATCTGTGTCGGACACTTGACACGCCTATGAAACTTTTGCATGAGTGTCTCAGCCATGTCCTTTTTATAATAAAAAATAAAAATAAAGAACACGGCCGAGACATAAGAACAAGAGGAATCAAATACCTTTTCAAAAAACAAAGAGAGCATTCATGCTCTGAATAGTAATATCACATTTGAAAATGAATAAATATCCTTATTCTTGGTTTGTATTCTAATTTCTAAACATCCTTTAATGGTCATGGATTTGCTTTATTATCCATTAATATTCTTAGTCTGATATATATATATATATATATATATATATATTTAATATCATATGAAAAATAAATGCTTAATAATCTATAGAAAGTATAAATAAAAACATATTTAATAATTATTTAATAGACGTGTCTTGCCATATCCGTGTCCAATTTTTTCAAAAATTGCGATGTTGTACCTGTGTTCGTGCTTCTTAGGATTTGATGATTTATTTGGTGACTATTTAGTAGAAAAAGCAAATGGGGTTCAAGGATTTTAATAAGTAAGAAGAATAGATTAAACTTATGAGTTCAAGGTGACATAGATTTGAGAAGAAACCGAAATCAAACCTGCCCACAATCTAATTAAAGACCTGCAGCGTGGACAGTTACCAATGATCTCTAGCTTGACTGGCACCTCCTTCCCTTGCAAGTGCTAGGTGGAGGGTGAGGTTGTGGGTCCAAGACCCACAACATGTGTGTGTAATCTACCAATTAAAAAAACAGCAAGGACAGTACATGTAAACAGTCTCTTGAATAGTAAAAAATAGAGAAGAGAAAAGGAGAAAAAAAAACAAAGAAGGCCAACATGCCTTAATATTCAAAACAATCAATATTTTATTAGTCAACTCCATCTTGTTACGATAAAAGATCACACTTACCTATCAAAAAAAAAAAACATTACAATATCTCACTTATAAAGAAGATTCTAAGTATAGGGTTTAATTTGAAACTTCTACAAGTGTGGGGTTTAATTTGAAACCACTCCAAACTATATGGTTTAAAATGTAATTTACCCAAACTGTTTTTAACCCTATAATACTTATAACAACACCTTTAAAACCATATGAGTTATGCTTCAATTGGACCTCACACATAGACCCAATAAAATAAATCTTGAATCGATAGAACTCTGATCTGAAGTAGCAACAAATAGTGTTCTGTAACTGCATTACACAGCTTCATAACTGTTTATGAATTCAATATGTTTAACTTATACTTGACTGGGCGGCTGGGTGTGGGGATGTGTGGGTGGGGTATGTATATGTGTGTGTGAATGTACATGAAAAATAAGTACAAAATAATGAACAAAGAAATTGATGCAAGTGTTGTGACATGCATGAAAAGTATGTAAATAAGCAATGAGCAAAAGACATGAAATACTTGAAAAATATTTTAGAATTTAAATAAAGGTCAAATCTGTTCCAAGAATCCCACCATCACATGAGATACAGATGCCATGTCTTATGTACTCACATCCCAGATACAACATTGAGAGTGTCCTATAGAAGTATCAGCTAAAACTTTTCCTTAGACGTGCCTCAAATATCAATTCAGAGGAATGTTTTGTTTATTCATGCCTCAAATATCAATTTGATGCAAATTTAAGGGAAACTGCCTGAAGAAATAACCTTGTGCTTACAAATATTGCATCACACCCATGTTGTGATTGAGGGCCTCACATGTCATGGTTCATCCTGGCTCTAAGAATGCACCACATATACGAACAGTAATAAGTTGCATTCACCAAAAAGAAGGGAAGAAAAAACACAAGAGGGTGATGGGTGTTTAAAAACAAAGACATACCAAATGGCAGTGATAAAAAATAAAAGACTAAAAAAAAAAAGGAAGGAAAAAAAAAAAAAAAAAACACTATTTTTACCTTTGTAATTTAAAGGTCAAGCTAATATCTCCTTAACCTTCTAAGCATATATACCATTTTTTAATCATTGGATTCTGATTCACATTAGACATCATCGAATAATAAGCCACCGACTGGACCAGTTGGAGAACAACCGAGCTCGCTAATCATTTGATTTTTTATTAGAAAATATATTCATAACCAATTATATCAATTGACACCACACAAAGTGTCATAACCACAAACATCACAAAAGGTATTTCCTGATCAAAAAAGCAAATTCATCAAGCCTAGTAATTTTGAAATCATCCCCAAGATATAGCAATAAAATACCCATTTTGTGTACTAGCAAAAAGAGATTTATGTTTTCTTCCATGCTTGCCTCTCGAGCAAATTTGATTGAAATTCATCATACACTATGTTGGGGAGTTCATAAAGGAATGAAATGGAATAGATAAATTACAAAGGAATTTAACGGAATGTAAAGAAGATATGTGGTTTACAGTGGATATGTTCATTGAAATAGTTCAAAACTAGTGGAGTGATTATGAGTTATGACTATCATGGAATTCCTAATCACAAAGTTGAACTGAAACCTCCTAAAGAAGATTTGAAGGTTTGAAAGAAGTGCGAGTTTAGGGATCAAATAAAATGAGATTGCTTAATGATATATTGTAACGATCCAAGGAAAAACGCTAGCCACATCTGCGCTATACCCTGGGATGCACGGACGCAGTGCCAGAGGTGCTACACTCGTATCTGGCGTGGCGCGACGCGGCGACGCGAGAGGGACGCCGCTGCTCGCGTGTCGGTGCCACATCGGGCCTCGTTTGCCACGTGTTTACTTTTTTTTTTCAGCCGACTCACGCCGACGTGGCTTAAATCACGCCGACTCGACTTCGACTCGTGCCGATTCGCGCTGAATCGGCCAGAATCGAGTTATATCGGGTCGTATTGGCCAATGACCGAAACGGCCGAAACAGGCCAAAATCAGCCTTGAATCGTGCTGGAACAGCCGAAATCGACTCTGAATGAGACCCAAACACCCTAAATCTGTCATTCCTCAATTTTATTTTGAATATTTGTTGCTTCTTTTGTGTTTTCTTTTTGGTTTTGTGTTTTGTTTTGTGTTTCTTGCTTCCTTCTTTCTTTGTTTTGTGAATCAAGGCATAGTAATATATTTTTTAAGAATATTTTAATAGTAAAAATATATAGAAAATATAAATAAAAATATTTTTAATAATTTTTTAATTGCCGAGTCCCGCCGCACCCGCACCCGCACCCGCACCTACAACCGCACCCACACCCGAGTCCCGAAACGCACCCATGCTTCATAGGCTATACCTCAAAAGGACTATTCATAATTGAGGCTCCTTGTAGTTGTTAATAAAGCCTAATTCAACCCAATAGGTGCCCGACATGAGACACCCATACACATCACACAATCAATTAAATTGAGATATTACAATCTCCCCCGCTTAAATCCCTAACATCCTCATTAGGGCTACTTTGTGGGGTAGTGTCTCCAAGCCCACACAGGGTTACCAGGTAGGCTCTGATGCCATATGTAACAACCTAAGAAAAAGCGCTAACCACATATGCGCTGTACCTCAAAAGAACTAATCACAATTAAAACTCCTCGTTGTTAATAAAGCCTATCTCAGCCCAACATATGCACAATGTGGGACTCATCACACACTCACACACATCACACAATCAATCAGATTGGGGTATTACACATATCATGCTTAGATGAGAAAGAAGGAAGAAACAGATTAACTTCTGAAGATAGGGATCGAAGGGAGGATTTGAAATCTGAATTGGAGAGGCTGGCAACCTTGAAAGAAATTTCTTGGAGGCAGGAACCAGGGAGCTTTTTGGCTAAAGGAAGGAGATAGCAATGCCAGATTCTTCCACAGGTTGGCAAATTCCAACAGGCGATCCAATCATATTGGTCAATGAGGTGAATGGAACGGTTTATTAGGAGGATTCTGATCTGAGATAAGGAACTAGATGGTTAATCTTTACGAATTCCTTTACAAAAAAGACTGAGTTTTGGAGGCCAACAGAAAGATGGGTTGGCTTTTTTCTTTCATAGCTGAGGCAGATAAATTGGTGCTGGAACAGGATTTTGAAAAGGATGAGATAGTCAAAGCTCTTAAGGAGATGAGGGGAGATAAAGCCCCTAGAATGAATGGATATTACTATGGCATTAGCAAAACCCAACTGAGGTTCAGATGCATTATCGAAGCCTAAAGTTTGTCGGAAAGAAAAACAAAGGAGAAACCTCTTTAGGGTAGGGTGTGGACTTGAAAATGAAATAAGCAAAAGTCTAGTGTTCATGAAGCCAAAGGCGATATATTATTGATAAATTAGAAGAAGAAAAGGCCCTAAAAAAGAAAACAATTAATTTAGACAAATCCTCTAGGCATACATGAACAAAAAAGGAAATAGAAATAGTGGAGTAATATGATAAGGCTACCTAGGAGTCGGAATCGGGGATACCTTACGGGCGAGTAGGCGATAAGCCCGTTTGACGTCAGAGGAGGAGGCATTGGGACTGATGCCAAGCACGCTGTACAGCTCCTGCTCCGCCGCACGAGATGATGATGATGATGACACCACCACTGGACCCCACCTCCGGTACCGCTGCTGCTGCTGCTGCTGACTTCTACTTCTACTTATACTAGGAGAAGGTGCAATTGAATCAAAGAAGAAGAAGAAACCACTGCTACTACTACTACTGCCACTGCCAGTGTTGATGATGGCCGCCAATTTCATTTTTATTTTATCTACTGCTCTTCTTTCTTTTCTTTCTTTTTTTTTTTGTTTTTTTTTTTTTTGACTGATTGAATCTGATATTATTACTTGCTCTTCAATCGAGTGATGATGTGATTAGAGGGAAGCTGCTTTGCTTCCTTTGTTGGACGTGGGTTGGGTTCGTGTTAATGGACCTTTTTCTGCATTTTATTTATCAAAAATAGACGCATTTGTCAAAAATACGCGCAGCCCAATTTCTATATGGACTTTAGAGCATCATTAGTCGGTGTTGTAAAAAAAATATCATTTTAACACGTTAAAAGTCTACTTTATTATTTTATCACATTATTTTTTATTTATTAGACGTTTTATCATTTAATTCTATACATTAAAATAATATATTATATCTTCCTTATCATCACTATCAACAACAACGGCACATCCACCACTACCGCAACAATGGCCACCAACAGCAACAACACCGACCAGCCACCACCAGCACAAACCCAAATCCACCAATGCAACCTTAAAAAAAAAAGAAAAAAAAAAAAGAACACAACTAGAGAGATCGGCACAACCATAAATCTCAAACCCATCGGCACCGTCCCAAATCTCAAATCCACAGCACCATCCCAAAATCAACCAACCACCTCTCAAATTAGCCAACCCCGACTCAAATTAACCAAACACAACCCACTACAACCATCCAAAACCACCAAACACAACCCACAACAACCACCCTAAAAAACACCTCCACAACCACTGCAAAGAAAGAAGAGAGATCCAGCAGTGTGCGAGATGGTGGAGGGCGAGATCGGAGAGACCTAGACGACCTGGATGACGAGATGGTGGCGAGCGAGATCAGAGAAACCTGGACGGCAAGACAGCGGCAAGCAAGATCGAGCAGTGTTTGACAGAGGCAAGATTGAAATCAGCAGGCGGCACAACCAACTCCACCACCCAAACCCAAAACTCAACCAACAACCTGCCAAGAACCCCAACCCAACTGACCCATCTACTGTCTCAACCAATCATGACTCAGTCCATAGCTCTGCCGCTTGATAAAGAGAGAAGAAAGAAGATTTTTGGGTTTGATTTGAGGTGCAAAGAGAGAGAAAGACGTTTGAGGTTAAGGGAGGAGCTGGGAATCTGATTTGAAGAGGAAAGAACACCGGTTGGGAGAGAGAGACAGATGTGAGGAGAGAGAAAAAAATCAATTAAAGAAGTAAGAGGAGAGAGAAAAGTCGAATAAAAAATAATAAACCCAAATACAATTCTCGTCTGTACCGTGTCAAATTGCAATGGTACTGTTCAGTGTTACAAAAGTTTGACACATTTAACACATCTGATAATGCTCCGTTTTTGTGTTTGGTGTGCCAAATGTGCCAAAAATTTGGCATTTAGCACATCTGTTGTGGATGCTCTTATTAACGTATATCAAAAATAGGCGCAGCCCAAATAATAGTATACTATTTTTTGAAAAAAAATTTATTGGAAATTGAAAAAAATTTACAGATTTTTCAATTTTCTATAAAATTTTTCCAAAATAGATGCATTAATCGGACCCTTTCTATTTTACAATTTCTACATGATGTATGGCAAAATGGATTCTGACCCGTACACGTTTTTCATTATCACGTTTTATTTTGCCCAAACCAAATACACATTTTCATAAGAGCATTAGAGCATTCCCATCCGGCATTGTAAAATAATGTTATTTTGACACATCAAAAAGTTATTTTTTCTATTTTAACACACTATTTTACAATACACCATATGTCAGATGTTCTATTTTGTTACCACTTCATTTAAACATTCTTTCTTAATTCTTTTTAATTCTTATTTTATTCTTTCTTTATTATTTGTTCCTAACAATCATATTTTCAAATATTCAGCTTCTTCTAATAGTAACATTTTCAAATAATCATCTTATTTAAACGGTCATATTTTTTAAAAATCCATATTTTCTTAACAAGCATTTAAAAAAATATATATTATAATGGTCTTACTTCTGGAAATCCATTTTTCGTGACAACCATGTTTTTGGATTTTTTTTTCTTTAACGATCACATGAATTTTTTGAAGAGAATGACAGATGCAATGGAAACTCATATCCACTTTAATTGAACTAAACTATCAATCCATCAAAAACTATATACATAAAATATAAACTAAACTATGAACCTGTCACCTTCAAAAAAAAAATCAGAACTTGTCGCCTTCAAAATAAAAAATAAAAAATAAAAACTTTGAACCTGTCAAGACTCATATCAAAAGCCAAAAACATATTTATAAATGCAATCTAAAAGCCAACCTTTCAAGTTGAAGTTGTTTCATTGAACTAAACTACCAATGTAGTCCATAGAAAACTTACACACATAACTCATATCCAATAACATTAACTCACATAGAAAACCCATTGAATTCAACAAAGTTAAGCTTGCCATCTCCTTGAGGACAAATGGTACTTGAACTTAAAACAACAAAACAATTAGCCGGTACTTAAACTTAACACAATAAAACAACATAGCCAATGAGTTTTATTTGCAGCTTCATTAACAAAATGAAACAAATAAACCAAATCAAAAGTTTTAATGGCATCTTCATAAAGAAAAGGAGACAAATAAACAAAACCAATAGTTTTCACAACTCTCCTTGTAATTGTCATAAATGTTTAACGAGATTCATTTGGAGTTGAGAATGAACTTCTTGGCCCCTAATGCATTGATGAACTTGAATGAACTCCATTATTCATTTGTCGGCACATGTTACATTGGTGTACACGAAATTTCATCCATTTGTTCATAATATATGTCCACTACTTCAACTTCATCTCGCTCATCTTCAATAATCATGTTATGGAGAATTATACATGCTTTCATAATGTCTTGTAGTGTTTCATGATAGAAAAATCTTGCAGGTTCACGTACAATTGCAAATCATGCTTAAAGCACTCCAAATGCACGCTTTACATCCTTCTTATATGCCTTCTGAACTTTTGCAAATAATTTTCTTTTTCTCCTAGTGGAGCTAGGATTGTCTTCACAAATGTTGACCACTTTAGATATATGACATCGGCAAGATAGTATCCCATTGTGTAATCATGATCATTGATTGAGTAATTAATTGGTGGAAAACATCCTTATGCAAGCTTAGAAAATATATGAGACCGCTCCATTACATTAATATCATTATTTGACCTAGATAACCCAAAAAATGAGTGTCATATCCAAAGATCATATGAAACCACTGCTTCCAAAATAATAGTTAGCTTACGAATATGACCACAATACATCCCTTTCCATGCAGCTGGACAATTTTTCCATTTCCAATGCATGCAATCAATACTTCCTAACATGCCTAGAAATCCACGGTTTTGGCCATGGGCTAACAATCTAGCAATGTCTTCATTGTTTGGTGATCTCAAGTATTTCTTTGAGAAAATAGCAACCGCTGGTGTAACAAATTTTTTCAGACTCATCATTGCAGTGCTTTCTACTATTCTCACATATTCATCCATAAGATCATGAAAGTTCAATATGTGTATAAAATACCTATGAACGTTTAGACCCCTAAATTAAAAATTACTAATTCAAGCTTAATATCAAACAAAGTATGTGCGGAAAATGAACATAAGATTATAATAGAATTGATAAACAATCTAAACCAAATAAAATCACATCCACAGCATAAATTAAATGGCAAATATTAAAGGGAGAGATGCAAACACAAGGACAACATAATGATGTGTTATCGAAGAGGAAATCGAAGCCTTCGGCACAAAACCTCTCCGCCGCCCTCCAAGAGGTCAATAATCCACTAAAGAATGTAATTGGGATACATGAATAACAGAAAACCCTCCAAGCCTAATCTACCCAGTGTACCTAAGCCCTCCAAGCTTCTACTCCAACGAGATTGCACCGAACCTATTTCTTCTTTAGCTTACCGGATTCCGCTATAGCCTATAGCATCAACCAATATGAAATTGGTTCCTTCCTAACTGCTTCCCAAAGCACCAAACACCCTTCTCACAGATATAGGTATGGTGAAAAAAGGTTTTGGTAATGTACCTCTCAAGGATGTAACAATGAAGAGGAAGGGAGTAGTGGAAATTGAAGAGTCTCTATATGAAGATTGTGGATGAGTCAATCTTGTTTTTCTCTAAGGTTTCTCTCTCAAAATTCTCTCTCAAAATTTTCTCTGGAAGCCCTCTACATTTTGTGGGTATAAAGGGTATTTAGATTGGAAAGAGAAAGAAATGCGAAGAGTCAGTTTTTCCAAAACAGAGCTGTCTGGCAACTTGGCCTCGCGACTTGACTGAGTCACGAGTTCAAGCCGCGAGCAAACAGAATGGCCAGACTGGACTTTTTGCCCTGTAGTGCTCCAGCTGGCGTGATTTTTTATCTTCTCTGCATGCTTCACTGGTGTGCATCATCTGGTGGCTTGCAACCGCAAGATCCAGCCGCGAGTCCTTACTTCACTACACAGTCTTGAGCATTTCTTCACAGTTTTGAGCATTTCTTCACACTCTCTCACACACTACCCTTACATGAATCCCACCTAAATACAGGGTTTCTAAGTGCTGAATTACAAGCAAATTGGCATGGAATAAAGCCAACAAAATGGTTGATAAATTTCAACCTTAAAATCTCCCCCTTTGGCTATTCTGTGACAAATCCCCAAAACAAACTCTAGACTTAACATGTGAGTTGGGAATAGTTGAACAAAACTCACTCCCACCTAACTCAAGAATCTGTGTAGCTCTTGAATCATAAATACAAGTGTCTCTGGAAACATAACAACACAATATGATCATTGTATGCAAAAAAACTTGTAATGCATATGAGTCAAGCACAATGCAATCAAGCAAAATGGAGTAAAGTAATAAACCAAGGCTTGACCATACAGGCAATCACTATAAAATAGTGACCACAATGCTCATTCACTCTTAGAATGAACATCCGGACATACAAGCTAATAAGCTTAAATGCAAAGTATCATTTGCATGTTCAACACTCAACTAATGCACAATACATGAAGTATATGCATCTAGGAACAAGATTCTACTAGGGCACAAGAGTGGTGTACTTAAAGTAGAGCACAGCATAACATAAAGTACATAAGCTACAAAGCATACATACAAAAACATAAAGGCTGCATAAGCATGGTACAAACCATAAAAGCCTACAAAATATAGAAAACAAACCCTAAAAGCTTATAAAAGCAACATGGGTACAAACCAACAAAACATATATACTGAATAACAACTCAAATATATATGGCCACAAGTTTTAAAACATCCATGAGATTAAACCAGCAAAATAACCAAAATATTTAACAAAGAATGCAGCAAACCCATAATTAAAAACATTATCCAAAACACACCACTAGAAACTATAAATAACAAAAGCATAAATTGAATAGCTTAAAATGAGTTTTTGGCATGCTCCCCCTCAAACAGACACTCCCCTTCAAGAGCTACCCTTCAAAAATTCTCCCCCTTTTTGACCGAAATGGCCAAAGGGTCACTAATGAACGGAGAAGCTATCAAACTTTGCCGAGAGGAAGTTCATCTGATCTTGTATTGCAACCAGCTTGTCAGATTGTTCATTCTGGACATCTCTGAGTCCATCAATCCTTCTCTAGGATGATCTAGAATGCATCTGGAGGTACTGCTGATGAAGATGAAGCTCTGCTCCTCTTGCCACGGCCTCTTAAGCTTGAAGCTTGTCCTGCAGCCTCTGTCTCAGTGTCCATGGGTTCATCTTCAACTTGTTTACCTTCCTCTTCATCACTTGGGAGACAAACTTGTATCCTTGTGATGGTTAGTTTGTTGATGGCTAAGGGTATAGGCATGGGACTGATATCTTGAGGGATGGCAACACCTTTCAATCTGAAAAGCCTCGTAAGAAGGCTAGGAAAAATCAACTTGGCCCTAGAGGTTGTTATAGTCTAATCCACAATGGTGTCAAAGATGTGCAAGCTAATGTCTATGAAGGTGTTTTCCTTGAGCTTTATGAGAAATATAGCTCTGGCATTATTGATTGTGGTCAGTTTCCTAACTTGGTACAAATTGAACATCATGATGGTGGTTAGACACCTCATGTCAGCAAGGAAGGTAGTAGTGTTGAGGCATATCCCCTCTCTTGCTCCACCAATGCGAGATTGGATAGTTTCTATGGACAACATCCTATCCTTGAAGTTAGTGAAGTCATGGTCATCTAAACCTTCAAGACCTAGCGCCTTATCTATATCACCTGCATCTATAGTGAATTTCTTTCCTCTCATCCAACAGTTTAACTCATCTTCTCTCAGTACCACATTTGCATAAAATTCTCTGATAAGAGGCTCACACACTCCAGGCAAGTCACTCAGTAACTTATCCCAACCTTTGCCCTCAAAACAATTTGGAATGAATGTGTCCTTCAAATCCACCAAGTCTATAAATCTTTCCTGAATGATAGTTGCCTTTAAGTAGAAATCTCTATATCTCTCAAAGTGTTGAGGTGATCTAAACTTGATGCTGTCCAGTTTCAGCTTTTTATCACCCTTCTTGGCAGTGGTTTTCTTCTTGGTAGGAGTCATTTGCAAACATAGCAGAAAATGCCACAAAAACAGAGCACAATAGATGGAAATTCAACCATTAGTAATAGGTTAGTATAACAGAAAAGAACATAGAACTATACCACCATTCAGTCCATATTCAGTTGAGATTCAGACATTGAAAGAGATAGCTTAGATTAGAAAAGGATAGAACAACCTATCAACAATACTAATGCATAACACATTGTGATAGTGACCACAACAACTCAATCAAGAACACTCTAAGGCACATTCCTAAGCACAGACTTCAACATGCAATAATCAGCTGTATTGAAACAGTGTATACCACATTCATCCAGAAGAAAGCATATGGTTATGAGACATATCTTAATGAGTATAAGATGATGAAACCAACACAAAAACAGCTTACAAACTCAAACAGTGAAACTAAAACATGATAACGACCATATTTAGTATCCTAGAAACAAGATCAACCAAACCCAAACACCCAAACACAACAAACATGAACCCAACCCATATCTGAAATTACAGATATCACAGATCATAACAACAACTCACAGATTCAAGAAAATAAAGCTTAAAACATGAAATATGTAGTGAGAAAGAGAAAATCCATACCTTTTTCTTGACGATTTGAAGTTGAACAGATGCAAAAATGGAAGTTTTTCGATAGAGACACGGTGAGTTTGAGAGAGTTTCAGGTTAGGAGGATAATGAAAAGTCACAAAAGTTTGAGGGAAAACTAAAAAGGTTTAAAAATTGACCTTAAAATGCAAAACACACATTTTTCGCGACTGAGTCAAGTCGCGTGCAAGTCGCTAGAACACTTAAAGCAAAATTTTTGAAAAATTTTCAAGTGTTTTTCACCACTGGAAGTTCTACCCGCGAGGGAGTCGCGAAGCAAGCCGCGAAAATCTCTGTGTACCCTCGCAACTAGACCTTTCACCCACAAACAAGTTGCCACTATGAGCCGCGAAAAAAAAAACATAAAGACCCAAATTTTGAAAAACATTCTAAGTATTTTTCGCGACTGGGACATTTACCCACCAGTAAGTCGCGAGAAATCTCTATATGGGCTTGCGACTGGGGCATGTGATTGGACCAACCCGCGACTGAGTCGCCAAAACAGGGCAACACTATTTTTTTTTATTTTTAATTTTGTCACTTTTTGAAAGAACAAAATACTTTCGAAACACAACTTAAAACACTCAAAAATCTTTTTGTGTTTGATCAACAAAGATTGAGCATGTGAAAACACATTTAGTCAAGTACAATTACACAAATGAATATGACATTCATTAATCATAGGCTTGTGTGATGTGTGTGGATATCAACAATGAGATAGTCCTTAGTCTAATGTGAAGTTTCAATGATCAATTCAATCAAGACATACACAATTAGTACTAGATAATGTGACCCATCTCAATTATAGAAGTATGCATATATAACCTTCCACAAAACTTGATTGCATAAGATTGAAGCTTTTCATTTGGCTCCATATACATCATATCATTTGATCTTTTTGAATCAATACATCTCATTGTGAGATTGGTGCCAGAAATTTTGATATTTCAATTGATGAGATAGTCTTTGGCTTTTGGGCATCATACAATTTTTATAAAGGTCGCTTTCCCTTTTTTCTAGTCAAATACTAGTATGTGTGATAGATTTTAACAGCTTAATATCTCTTTTCAATTGGAGATTTATATTTGGTGAGCTCTTTTAAGCAAAAAAGTAATAAATAAAAAGAGTGGGAAGATACATAGGCACAAGTCTATGCATGTCTCAAGATCGACAAAACCATTCACTAATCATTCATGACAAGTTTGAAGATCTATTTACAACAGCCATATAGATATCAAAATTTCTCCCACAATTATATGAGTACATAGGGAACAAGTTATGCTTGTAGATGCACAAGGCCATTAGTACAAAGGTACAAGGTAAAACATATTTTAAGACAAAAACTCAACAAAGATGATCAAACTTTTAGTATTTTCTACTTTTATTGTGTTTTTAGATTTTTGACAAAAAAACAAGAAAAGATTGATCAAAAGCAATAATGTAAAACATTTAAAGCGAAAACAAACAAACAGCCAATTCTTTAACTAACACAAACAAAAAGCATATAATCAAGCATATTCACACAACATAGGAAGTATTAATGCATAGACATGTTATAATGCTTATGCATGAATACCTTTTTTTACCCACATATCACGTGCGTTTGGGGTGATATCCCCATAGGATTGGGTACGAGAGTTAGGACTTTCAAACCTTCTTGTGAAGCTTTCCAAGCATTTGGTGAATGCACTAATCATCTTCATCACGTCCATCATTCCAGGATCACCATTTCGATCTCTTGATGGCTCAACAGCCCAAGTTCTCTTATCATTTCTTGGTCCTCTTGACCTTTGATCACTAGCATTACTTAATGCTCTCAGCTTATGACAATTGGGTCAGGTGTATCCTTGAAGTCCGCAGTGATAACACACACGGTTCGTTCTAGGACCTCTTTGTGATCGTGGAAGAGATTTTGCTCTGGCTTCAGACCTGACCATAGATTGATTACGGGACTTGTTCAACACCCGCTGGTCAACCATATTCTTCTTATTCTTAACCTTTGCCTTCTCCACAGTAGGGGCAACTAAAGCCGGCTCTTTGGCCTTTACAAATTTCACTACTTTGGAGGTATTCACAGTTGAGCTACTTTCTCTGGTGTATCCTAATCCGGTTCTATCATAAAAGATTTTTGAGAGAAAAGGACATCATTGAGCTTCTTTGTGGATACACACTCTATTTTGGCATTTGCTTGAACCACCTCAAGCTCAAGGAATTTCACCTTGGTGTAAACTTAGGTTAGTTCGCCATTTAGTATCTCAATCTCACACTTGGCCTCCTTGTATCTCACTAGGAGACTTCGATAGTCCTCCTCTGTTTTCTTCATCTTCTTTACAGCCGCCTTGGTCACCCTTGCATACTCTCCCGACTTCTTAAGGAGTGAATTGTGGTTCTCTTGAAGACCAGTTGTATCTTCATCTTCTTCAACATCCTATTCTTCTACAATTCCCATGGATTCCTTATCATCATGCTCCCCAAGCTCTTGCACAAGCAAATTGAAGTCCTCCAAAGACTCAACATGAGCAATAATCATGAACGCTGAGAAATTCCCTTCTTCATCACAACTATCCTCTGAATCAGAGGTGGAAGAATCTGAGTCACTGAGAGTGGTGGCATAAGTCTTCCCCTTCGATCTCAAATAATTAGGACATTCCTTTTTGAAATGGTCATGCCCATTACATTCAAAACAAGTGACTCCTTGGGTAGATTGGAACTCCTTCCCGTTTCTCTTTTTGAAGTCTTTTTTCTCCTTTTTGGAACTTGTGAATATCCCTTTCCGGAACGTGTGCTTCTACCCTTTCATTTATCGTCTTAAGAGCAAGTGATTTGCTCTTTCTTTGATTTGGCAATGAAAGCTCATATGTTTGGAGAGAGCTAATCAGCTCTTGGGCTTTGATTTCATCAAAGTCCTTACTCTCCTCAATTGCAGTCACCTTTGCATGGAAGCTCTCCGGCAATGAACGAAGAATTTTTCGTACAACTTTCGAGTCCTCCATTTTTTCTCTCAAGTTAAACTTGCCGATGACCACTTCATTCAGCTTGCTATAGAAAGAGTCAAAGGACTCATCCTCACTCATTTTCAGCTCCACAAACCAAGTGGTCAGCATCTACAACTTGGTGTCTTTAACTCTCTTCGTTCCCTCGTACGTGGTCTCCAATATCTGCCATGCCTCCTTGGCAATGGTTATGTGAGATATCCTGTGGAACTCATCTGGAGATACACCACAAAAAATAGAATTAAGTGCTTTGTTATTTGCATTAGACGCCACGAGGGCTGCCTTATTCCATGTAGATTTGGCTGCCTTCGGCCTAGTCCAGCCGACATCAATGGCATCCCAAACAGATTCATCTTTTGAACATAAGAATGCTCTCATTCGTACCTTCGAAAAGGCATAATTGCTACCATCAAAATATGGTGGAGCATTCAAAGATTGAGACCGATCCATCTCAATACGGGGTCAAGGATCGCACTAAGGTGTTTAAACCACAAAGAGTGCACCTGCTCTGATACCAATTGAAAGTTCAATATGTGTATAAAACACCTATGAACGTTTGACTCCCAAATTACAAATTACCAATTCAAGCTTAATATCAAACAAAGTATGTGCGCAAAATGAACATAAGCTTATAACAAAATTGATAAACAATCTAAACCAAATAAAATCACATCCACAGCAGAACTTAAATGGCAAAGATTAAGGGGAGAGAGATGCAAACACAAGGACAACACAACGATGAGTTATCGAAGAGGAAACTGAAGTCCTCGGCGTAAAACCTCTCTGCCGCTCTCCAAATGGTCAATAATCCACTAAAGAACGTAGTTGGGATACATGAACAGCAGAAGATCCTCTAAGCCTAATCTACCCAGTATACCTAAGCTCTCCAAGCTCCAACTCCAACGAGGTTAAGCCAAACCTATTTCTTCTTTAGCTTATCGGATTCCGCTATAGCCCATAACATCAACCAATATGAAATTGGTCCCTTCCTAACTACTTCCCAAAGAACCAAACAGCCTTCTCAAAGATACGGGTATGGTGAGAAAATATTTTGGTAATGTACCTCTCAAGGATGTAACAATGGAGAGGAAGAGAGTAGAGGAATTTGAAGAGTCTCTATGTGAAGATTGTGGATAAGTCAATCTTGTTTTTCTCTAGGATTTCTCTCTCAAAATTCTCTCTAGAAGCCCTCTACATTTCGTGGGTATAAGGGGTATTTATACTAGAGAGAGAAAGGAATGCGAAGAGTCAATTTTTTCAAAACAGAGCTGTCTAGCGACTTGGCCTCTCGACTTGATTGAGTCGCAAGTTCAAGCTGTGAGCAAACAGAATGGTCAGACTGGACTTTTTGTTTTGTAGTGCTCAAGCTGGCGTGACTATTCATCTTCTCTGCATGCTTCACTCATGTGCATCATTTGGTGGCTTGCAAGCCGCGAGCCACCCGCGAGATCCAGTTGTGAGTCCCTACTTCACTGCACAGTCTTAAGCATTTCTTCACACTCTCTCACACACTACCCTTACATGAATCCCACCTAAATACAGGATTTCTAAGTGCTGAATTACAAGCAAATTGGCACGGAATAAAGCTAACAAAATGGTTGATAAATTTCAAACTTACAAATCAGTTGTTACTTCATAAGCAAGCATCCTAAGTGCAGCGGTCATCTTGTGAAAGGGAGATAGACCAAGTTTTTTGGCATTATTTCTTTTTTAGATAAAGTAAGTTTCTTAAGCTTCTACCTTAGATAGGATTCAGAGAAAAAGAGAACGTTTCATTCGAAATTTCCTTCAAAATACTTTGGGAGGATATATAGGTACTTCGACAAAGTAGTCATCATAAAGCCTTTTATGGCCTACCAAATGATTACAGTCGCTATACCGATGACGCTTACGTTGTGATGTCGAACCCGTGAGAAGTTATATAATTATCTCATTTTCATCTGAGTCATCATCAAGCAATTCATGAAAAAAAGAACGACCCATGGAGATAAACTCGAAGAAAACATTGGAAAGCAATTATCAATATAGATGCAAGAAACATAATATGAAATATAATCAATAAGTTTAAAAGAAGATTTGATCATTATGCACAGAATATAGAATTTTCTTTAAATAAAAACGTGGCCTAAGATGAGATCCTCTCCTATCTTCTTCTAACACTAAGAATTTTAAACAAATGGATACATTTTAGAAACAATTAGAAGAGCCCAACATTCAAGATAAGCATAGAAACTATAAAAAACTATAACCAAAAAATGTATATAGTATATAATCTATGTAGGTGTATACTTTGCAAATGTGCATATATGGAACAGAAACCTGCAACTAACAATAGATAAACAATAATAGCGTCCAAAAAGATAACTACGTTGTTCTCAATATATTAAGATCCACAAAGCCTTGGCTCTAATTGCTTAATAATTGATCTAGAAAAGACTTATCAAGACCTGGCTCAGCCTTTAGTGATATAAAAGTATCTTTAAGATTATCTCTTATCCAATGCTCACATAGATATATTCCATAATATTGATATAGAGCATCCATTCTCTCCACAATCACAATCTCGTGCATATGCTTCAAGTTTGGAACCCTCGAACTTGTTAGACTAGCACTTCCATTTTTCAATGCACACACCACTAATAATGATTTAATATTATTAAACCACACACCAATAATAATGATTCATTATTATTAAACCAAATAAGGCCAAAATTTCCTCATTTTACAAGTACTCAGAATAGTTATTAATAATAATTTAAGATTTATAACTAGAAAATACACAATTATAGGCAACACAAATTCTATAGTAATATAAAATCAAACATAGAAAATACATGGCATTTTATATAAGCTAAAATATTAGGATTACTTTTTTTTTTTTTTTTAGAAGGAAAAATATTAGGATTACTTAGATGGCAATGGTCTAATAGAATCTACAACAAAATCACATAATAATAGAGTCAAAACATTTTGCTAAAATCACAAAATACATATCAAGGCCTAAAATCAGCTACACCCAAAAAATGCCACAAAATACATATCGAGGCCTAAAATAAGTTACTACCAAAATAAGGTTGAAACAACACATCGCCAACATCATCTCAATCCAACGAATGACTTGATCTTTGTTTTGCAAGGATTTCCTTTTGGAATCCATCATAAAAAGTGCTTTGGTCTTCATTCATGACACTTGTGTCTAGCATCATAATTCTTTCTTTCTTTTTCAACTCTTGCAAGCGAACCTTTTCCACTTTGATACGTATTTTCTCTCTTTCATGTGCACAAGATTCTTCAAGAATTTTCATTTTCATTTTAAAATATTCCGTTGTGAAATCTTTTCCATCATCTTTTCTCTTTCGATTAGCCTTTTCAGCTTTTCTACCTATTGGCCTCTCGAAATCCATAGTGTCAACCCTCCCTCCTTGATCTATTGCATCTAGAGTTTGAGGCATTTTTTTTCTTGAATCTTCCTAGGCATAGTATGTGCCCACTTGGGAAAATCCTTCAACAATAGCCAACAATGTTCATATTGAAAAAAGTAACCGGGAATTCCTTTAAACAATTCCCTTGCTTTCTCAATCTAAAAAAAATTAAATAAATATAACATAATTAGTTTCTTCAAATAATTCATTTGTGTTGTAAATCTAAAAAAATTAAAAACCTTTGCAAAATTTATACCTTCATGTCAACAATGGTTCCACTTTCATTCTTTGCTTCAATTTTAACTAAGGACCCACAAAATTTAACTGTTTCCCTATTAATCACTTCCCATCGGCTTGCTAGGGATGAAATACTACGGGTAGAATTAGTCTCGGGGTCCTTGAAGTATTTTGCAACTTTGCCATAAAATGTTGTTTTATGTTGCTCATTACCATACACAGGATTGACACTGGTATTGAGCCATGCTGCTGCAAGCAGCTTGTCTTCCTCAAAACTGAAGTTGATACCATGTGTTGTTTTTTTCTTAGAAGTGGCAACTTCATTATTCAGTGGAGAATCTTGGACTAACATGGGACTATTTTCAAAAACACCAAAAAGTTGCTCTTCAGGATTAATATCCCCCGTAAGACATTAGTGTACAATTTATAATCTCTTAAGTCCATGCTCTAAATAGATATGTAGATAAAAATAATTTAGTTAGTCCAAAGAGAGCCCCCCAAAAAAAAAAAAAATCAAATGCATATCTGAATGCACAAAAACAAGAATTATTGCAAAAGATTTATTATCATTCTAAATTCTAAATGCTAGAATTAGATTGTTGGTACATATGGTTTTATTTTCAAGATTAAATTCCCAAATGTAAAAACATTTGTGAGAGATATGATTTTAGCCTAATGCTAGAAGTAATGAAACAAATAGATTACCATTCTAAATGCTAGAATTAGAATTTAGAATCTGTAGTGTCTCATAGTTTGCATCCAAGTAATTATTCGGTAATGCAAAAGAATTGAAAAAAAAAACACATAACACAACACATATGAAATAAGAAGATTGAGAGAATAGAAGTAGACACCAAAATACTAAGAGAATCACGGAGAAGACTGAGAACTTACTTGTATGTAGTAGAAGTAGAAAGAATTGATGAAACCTTTAGAGAAACGGCAAATCGATGAAACCTTCAAAGAATCGATGATACCGAGATTGAATCAGTGATACCTTCAACAAATCAACGACTCCAAAATACAAACCCAATAAGCTAAGATGCTAGACGAAACAGTATTGCTTTGCTCTGAGATGAACTAAACCTATTTGGTGTATGAGATATAACAAAGAGGAGAGAGCAAACAAAAGGGAAAAAAAACCACTAAATGAGATATTATAGATTAGTGATGATGGAGTTTGTGAGATAGTAGAGAGGAAATTGGTGGTGGCTCATGAGTCATGATTGGGAAGAGAATAAAGCAAAAGGGAAGAGGGGAGAACAAAAGAGTTTGGGAGAGTGGAGATAGAGAAGAAATGAATGTGTGGCTGAACGTGAAGATGAAGAGATATAATAAACACCAAATGCCATTTTCATCCATACCATGCCAAAGGTGAGAGTTTACTATAGCATGTCTCAAAGTATTTCGAAAGAGATTTCAAATGAGACATTTTCTTTTTCTTCGAATCCTATCTAAGGCAAAAGCTCATGAACCTTTCTTTATCCAAAAAAGAAATAATGCCAAAAAGCTTGGTTTATCTCCCCTTCAAAAGAGGACCGCTGCACTTAGGATGCTTGCTTATGGAGTAACAACTAATTTTATGGATGAATATGTGAGAATAGCATAAAGCACTACAATGATGAGTATGAAAAAATTTGTTACAGCAGTGGTCGCTATTTTCTCAAAGGAATACTTGAGGTCACTAAACAATGAAAACACCGCTAGATTGTTAGCCCATGACCAAAACCGTGGATTTCCAGGCATGTTGGGAAGTATTGATTGCATGCACTGGAAATGGATAAATTTTCCAGCTACATGGAAAGGGATGTATTGTGGTCATATTCGTGAGCCAATTATTATTTTGGAAGCAGTGGCTTCTTATGATCTTTGGATATGTCACTCATTTTTTGAGTTACCTGAGTCAAATAATGATATTAACGTGTTGGAGTGGTCTCATATATTTTTTGAGCTTGCACAAGGACATGCTCCTGCAGTTAATTACTTAATCAATGGTCATGATTACACAATGAGATACTATCTTGCCAATGACATATTTAAAGTGGTCCACATTTGTGAAGACAATCCCAGCTCCACTAGGAGAGAAAAGAAAATTATTTGTAAAAGTTCAGGAGGCATATAAAAAGGATGTAGAGCGTGCATTTGGAATGATTCAACATGATTTGCAATTGTATGTGGACCTGCACGGTTTTTCTATCATGAAACACTACAAGACACTATGAAAGTATGCATAATTCTCCATAACATGGTTATTGAAGACGAGTGAGATGAAGCTGAAGCAGTAGACTTTGATTGTGAACAAATTGATGAGATTTAGTGTACACCAATGTCACGTGAGCCGACAAATGAATTTATGGAGTTCATTCAAGTTCATCAATGCATTAGGGACCAAGAAGTTCATGCTGAACTCCAAATGAATCTCGTTGAACATTTATGGCAATTACAAGGCGAGTTGTGAAAACTTTTGGTTTTGTTTATGTGTCTCCTCTTCTTTATGAAGTTGCCATTAAAACTTTTGATATGGTTTATTTGTTTCATTTTGTTTATGAAGCTGCCATTAAAACTCATTGGCTATGTTGTTTTGTTGTGTTAAGTTTAAGTATCATTTGTCATCAAGGAAGTGGCAAACTTAACTTTGTAGAATTCAATGGATATTTTGTGTGAGTTAATGTTATTAGATATGAGTTATGTGTGTAAGTTTTCTATGGACTACATTGGTAGTTTAGTTCAATTGAAACAACTTCAACTTCACAGGTTGGCTTTTAGATTGCATTTAAAAATATGTTTTTGGCTTTTGATTTATGAGTCTTGACAGGTTCAATTTTTTTTTTTTTTTGCGAAAAACTCATTTTCATCCCTACATTTTCATGCAATTTCCACTTTGGTCCCTATCTTTTATTTTCACTGCTTTTAGTCCCTAAAATTTAAAAAAAAAAAAAAAAAAAAGCGATCTCGTTTTTGTCCCTATCGTCAATACCCTAACGTCAAAGTCCTATGAGGCAGACGGAACAACCTACTAGTTGATGTGGCACTGATGTGGTGATTAAAATATTATTTGGCATTTTTATATGTCACGTCAGTATTTTAATTTTTTAAAAAAACCATGTCAAAAAATTTAAACCAAAAAAGAAAATAAATTAAAAAACAAAACTTAAATCTAATTAAAAAAAGGTTTCAAAAAAAAAACTAATTAAAAAACTCTCCTCCTACAATTTGGTACTCCATCATCTCCTCCTTAACCTTCTCTACCTCTTCCTCTTCTCTTCATCCATGGTTCTTCCTTTATGGCCTCCACAACACTTCCTCCAAGAACCACCAATCCTTTGTCTTCAACCCCATCTCCAACCTCTGGTTCCGCCTCCTTTCCAACAGTTCCTTCTCCAACAACAACACTACTTCCGCCGCCGGCTTCCTCTTCACCACGGCACTCACCTTCTCCTTCTCCCTAGTCCTCTCTCGCCACATTTCCACCACTTCCCCTTTACACTACTCTCGCCTTAACCCTCTCCTCGGAGTCTTCTATTCTAGCCACAACCACAACCAACCCAGTTTCATTGTTGTCAGTAGTGTCAGATTCGTCGGCAACCTCATCGACATCGAGGATCGTTTAGCCGTCGAGATGCCTGGGACATCTGTCCTCCATTACCTTCCGATTTCCGAACTGGGCTTTCCTTCTCATCCTTATCTTCAGCATTATTCAAATGCAGATTCTACGTGTTCGGTATTAACTCTAGCTTTGTCTCGTCCTTTGATTTAGAATGCCACATTTGGAGTAATGATTTGTTCATGTGGGTTTCAGATTGCAGGAGTAGTTGGTTGGTTGGTTGGTTAGATTAGTGATTATTGGTTGGGTTTGTTATTGGTTTGGGCTTTGGATTGCAAGGTATTTTCTGGGTTTTGATGAGGCGATTGACCAAAAACGCTAAGGACAACAATGTTAGGCTAAGTTTTGGGTTGCTGCTGTTTTTTTTTTTTTTTTTTTTTTTTTTTTTTTTTTTAATGTGGGTTTGATGATTTTTCTGGGTTTATGGGTTTGATTTGTTGGAGGTTTCGGTGGAGGATGGTGTTTGGATGGAAAATGGGAACATCGCCGGTGTTAGGAAGAACACGAAGAACAACTTCAGTTCTTACGAAAATATAAAAATAAAAAAATTTAAGTTTTGTTTTTAAATTTATTTTCTTTTTTGGTATAAATTTTCTGACATGGCTTTTAAAAAAATTTAAATGCTGACGTGGCATATAAAAATGCCAAATAATATTTTTTAATAATATTTTAATTGCTACATCAGAGCCACGTTAGCTAGTAGATTGTTTCGGCTGCCACCTAAGACTTTGCCGTTAGGGCATTGAAGGTAGGGACAAAAATGAAATCACTTTTTTGATTTTAGGGACTAAAAGCGGTGAAAATAAATGATATGGATTAAAGTGAGAATCGCGTGAAAATGTAGGGACAAAAATAAGTTTTTCGCTTTTTTTTTTTTAAGTGACAGGTTCTAAGTTTTTTTTTTAAGGTGACAGGTTCATAGTTTATTTTATATTTTTTGTATATAGTTTTTGACGGATTGATAGTTTAGTTCAATTAAAGTAGATATGAGTTTCCCTTGTATCTATCATTCTCTTCAAAAAATTCATGTGATCTTCAAGGAAAAAAAAAGTCCCAACACATGGTTGTCATGAAAAATGGATTTCTAGAAGTATGACCATTAGAATAATTTTTTTTAAATGCTTGTTAGGAAAATATGGATTTCTACAAATATGACCGTTAGAATAAAGCGATTATTTGAAAATGTTATCGTTAGAATAAGGCGATTATTTGAAAATGTTATCGTTAGAATAAGACAAATATTTGAAAATATGACTGTTAGGAACAAATAATAAAGAAAGAATAAAATAAGAATTAAGAAAGAATATTGAAATGAAGTGGTAAAAAAATAGAACATCTGATATATGGTATGTCGACGCCCAACCTCGAGACAAATAATCGCCCTTAGGCCTTCGTTCAACCAATCGTTGTGGCGATGCTCCCGCTCGCACGGGGCCCGTTGGAGGCCCCTCTCGAATAATCGGTGTGGTTACCTTTGGTGGTATGGCGGGAATCTTCGGGTGCTCTCTCTCTCTCTCTCTCTCTCTCTCTTGGTGGAGGAGGGTAGGTGTCTACCTACCAAAGTTAATCTCATTTATATTAGAATTTTGATCACATACAAAATTATGGTAGCTATTTAACATATGAATATCTATTTTACTATAATAGTTTGTTAGTTCTTATTTGCTAAAGGCAATATTCACTCACTACAAACTTCTATAAGAATGATAATGAATATCATAATCTTCCAACAATAAGCAACTGAGTTTTGCTTAAACCTTGCCACAATATCTAAATTGTTGTAATGAATGATGTTATATGCTACAATTGAAAACTCTTCATCAAATACTTTCAACCATATACAATGAAAATTTTGTCATTTATGCTTTTTTCTTTATCATTCTACATGACTCTAGGTGCATTCTTTAGCTTAATTAGTTTTCAACTGAACACCCATTTTAGGTAAGAAAGAAGGAAAGAAAAAAGATAAATAAAGGCATGTATCATCAAATTTTCCATTAGATAAATTATAAGTTTCAAAGATTTAAACCTAGCAAATCAATGCTCTATAGGTAACAAATAAAACAGCTTATATTACCATTCTAACTTTCTAAACGTTACTACCATCTAAAACTCAAAAATGTGAAGAAAAGTTTTGGGATGTTAAAATTTAGTGAGAGTATTTTAGAAATTACATAATTAAATATTTTAAGAATCATAGTCTTTCATTATGATTTAATTGAGAGAATAAATATATGACATATTTGCTTTTTTCAACAATATTAAGGGAGAAATTACTTGATTTTAAAGTTTAAGGAGGAATTGTGAACTATCCCAAACATAAAGGATGAAATTTTTTTTAATCCTAAGTTTTTGTTTTTGTTTTTGTGTGTGTGTGTGTGTGTGTAAAACAATATGTTTTTACTTAAAATAGTGCATTAAAAAATACAAATATATATATATATATACACACACACATGAAAAATTCAACCCAAGAAAATTGCACGTGAGATAATGAATTTTGACTTAACAAAAACTGACTGATAAAAAAAAATTTAGAAACACAAAGAATGACAACATTTTTATAATACCTTTAGAACTTTGTTATATTTTACTATGACTTGTAAAAAATTGACACCTCAGCAATTGTGAAATTATTGTGATAACAACAAAATGTCTTGGCATTTTTATAAGAGAAATGTTATATTTACAATATTTTTATTACAAGTAAAAAAGAAGTAAGTTGTTATGGGTTGTTATTAGTGAGCAAAAAAATAATTTCATTGGTAAGTTTAAATTAGAATAACAGTTTATCACCTAAGATATGTTATGAAAATGTTGTGAATGTAGCACTTTTTTTTTCACAATATGTTTAATTTTTAGTTGTAATTGGTTTCAATATGATATTTTGTTATTTTATTTTGCCATATAAGTAATTAACATCTCAATAATTGTGAAATTTTGTTGTGTTAATATTTTATTATTATTATATAAGCAAGTTCAATGGACGATATTACCATCAACCAAAAAAAAAGGAGGAGGCAAGTGTAACCGTGGGAATTGAACAAACCAAAAGTACTGTAACACTATACTCATTGAATATTTTTATATACAGTCTAGTTTGGGTGACACATGTAAGGCACGTGCTACCTCTTGAGTGAGAAAATTAAGATATAATTTCTAATTGAAGAAGTATAAAAATATAGACATAAAAAAATTAATGTCATACAAAGTTAATTTCATTCGTATGAAAATTTTGATCACACACAAAAATTAGCATAGCTATTTAACTTTTGAATATCTATTTTACTATAATAGTTTCTTAGTATTTATTTGCTAAAGGTAATATATCCACTCACTAAAAACTTCTACAAATGATAATGAATATCATCATCTACAACAATAAGCAACTAAGTTTTGCTAAGAAAAGAAACAAGAAAAAAAAAGAAGATAACAAGAGGCATGTGTCATTGAATTTTCCATTAAATAAATTATAAGTTTCGAAGATTTAAACCTAGAAAATCAATGTTTTTTAGGTAACAAATAAAATACCTTATATCATCATTCCAACTTTCCAAGCATTACTACATTCTAAAACTCAAAATATGTGAAGAAAACTTTTGGGGTGGTTAAAATTTAGTGGGAGTATTTTAGACATTATACAATGAAATGTTTTAAGAATCATAAGCTTTCATTAGGGTTTAACTATGTAAATAACAATATGACATAGTTGCTCTTTTCCAAAATATTAAGGGAAAAATTGCTTGATTTTAAAATTTAAGAAGGAATTGTGAACTCCCAAACATAAACGATGAAAAATGTTTTTATCCTAAGTTTTAGTTTTAGTTTGTGTGTGTGTGCGTGTAAAACTACATGTTTTTACTTAAAATGGTGCCTAAGTAAAAAAAAGAAAAAAAAAAGTCAACACAAGAAAAATGTACGTGATACTTTGAATCTTGGCTTAACAAAAAAAAAAATTATAGAAACACAACATAATGACACAATATTTTTGTAATTTTGTTATATTTTATTTTGAATGGTAAAGAATTGACCCTTCATTAGTTTTGAAAATATTATGATGACAACAAAATATCTTAACATTTTTTAGAAATATTATGTCCACAATAGTTTTATAACAAATCATAAGTAATAGGTTGTTACAAGCTGTTACTGATAAGCGAAAAAATAATTTTATTTGTAAGTTTAAATTAATATTAATAATAATTTACCACTTATGATTTTTTATGAAAGTGCTATTAAAAATGTTGCGGATATTGTACTTCTTTTTTCACAATACCTTTATTTTTAGTTGTAGTTAGTTTCAATATTATATTTTATTATTTTTTTTAACTTATAAAAAACTAACACCTTAAAAATTATAAAAATACTGTGATAGTGTATATAAAAAATTAAAAAATTAAAAGCAAGTTCAACTGTGATATTTGAGTCTTTTGTCTAAATATTGCAAAAAACAAAGTTTTTTATGGTTATAGGCACTGTTCAAAGTTATTTAGGAAAGAAAGGAAAGAGAGTGAATTTCGGCAATAGTGTTGCCGAAATTCTAAAAAAGTAGGAGAGAGAAAGAGTAAAAGTAGGTGAGAGAAAATTTGGAATTTCGGTAACACTGTTACCAAAATTCTGCCTACCTAGCCCCGTGCCCGTGTACGAGTGACCGAAGGAAAAAAGGAAGAAAAAAATGGGGAATTTCGGTAACGCCGTTGCCGAAAATGGGGAAGAAAAAAAATGGAGAATTTCGGTAATGCCATTGCCGAAAATGGGGAAGAAAAAAAAAAAAAAAAAAAAAAGCTTTTTGGCAATGGCATTGCCGAAAATGGGGAAGGAAAATTTTTTTTTCATTTTTGGCAATCCCATTGCCGAAAATGGGATTGCCATGTAAAAAATTTTTTTTTTTTTTTTACATTTTCCCTCCATTTTCGGTAATGGGATTGCCAAAATATTTTTCTTAAAAAAAAAAAAAAAAAAAAAACTTTTTTCTCCATTTTCAGCAATGGCATTGCCAAAAAAACAATTTTTCTTTTTTAAGAAATAATATATTCACAACATTTTTACAACAAATCCTAAGTGGTAAATTGTTACAGGTTGTTATTGTTAGGGTAAAAATTTACCACCTAGGATTTGTTATAAAAATGTTGTGAAAATATTGTGGATATATTATTTCTTTTTTACCCTGAAAATAACAAGTTTTTTTTTTTAACAACCGAAAGTGTAGGGAAAATGTAAAAAAAAAATTTTTTTTTTTTTTTTACATGGCAATCCCATTTTCGGCAATGGGATTGCCAAAAATGAATTTTTTTTTTCCTTCCCCATTTTCGGCAATGCCATTGCCAAAAAGCTTTTTTTTTTTTTTTTCTTCCCCATTTTCGGCAATGGCATTACCGAAATTCCCCATTTTTTTTTTTCGGCTTCGTAATTCCCCTTTTTTTCTTCATTTTTTCCTTCGGTCACTCGCACACGGGTCGGGGGCTAGGCAGGCAGAATTTTGATAACAGCGTTACCAAAATTCCAAATTTTCTCTCACCTACTTTTACTCTTTCTCTCTCCTACTTTTCTTAGAATTTTGGCAACACTGTTGCCGAAATTCACTCTCTCTCCTCACTTCCCTAAATAACTTTGAACAATGCCTATAACCATAAAAAACTTTATTTTTTGCAATATTTAGACAAAAGACTCGTGATATTTACCCAAAAAAAGCAACCAGCGATAGACACAGTGTAGATAGAATAACCCAAAAATACTGTAGCTTTACTGCCGTAGCTTTGTCCCTCTTTTTATTCATAAGAAAAGAAGTGGTCAATCAGGACAGGGGTTAAATAATCCAAAGTAGAGAAATTAATTAAATATTGGAACTCAACGTGAACAACAAATGCTATAAATCCTTTGATTTCTTTTTTAATATCATACACTAATGCCTCATTACAATAATGCAAAATTCCTCATTAGACATGGTATTAGAAAAAGAGAAATGGTTTGATCACTGCACACTTTTGGTGCGATTGTCACTCTATAAGTATAAGTACTTGTGGAGGATAATAGTCCGAGTTCAAGTCTCTAAGAATTTATATCATGTATAAAAAAAATAAAATAGAGAAATGGTTTGACACAGCAACCATTAAGAATAGTTTCAAAACAAAGTAATATTATCCCTACTTAATTCTATCATTGCAATTTTTTATTTTTTTATATAGTTCTTTGGTGATTTTTATTGGATATTTTTTGTTCTTTAGCCTTGACAATCGTATAATTTTATCCGTTTAATGAATTTTTAGTTGTCCTTATATCGTGTTTAGGTTATGGTTGGAATAAAAATTCACTCAAATGGAATCCCTATATAGTCTTGATAATCTATACTATTTATAAGATGATTTTTCTCTTTAGATTGAATTTTTATGTGGTTTAAAAATACCTTTAGGCCCTAATTTATTAGGGACAAAACTTGGGGATTACCTGATAAAAATATATCTCTAACTTTATGTAAAATGTCTACAAAATAGGATACTCTCCTACTAATCATTGTCTTCAGAACAAACTTATCCAAAAATTAAATTAAAAAAAAAATCAAATAACTTTGATATTTCTCTCGAGACTACGTACACTAGATAAAAAAATAAAAATAAAAAAGAAGAAAAAAGCCTCATCACATGTAATGAGGTTAGGACACTTTCCTACCAATCAATATTTTCAAAACAAATTTATCCAATTTTAAAAAAATAATAATAATAATGACATCAGATCAGACCAAAAAAAAAGCCTCATGGCTAGTTTTCTATATAAAGAAATGGTACAATGTTTTTTCATCATAAATATTTTTTAAAGAACATTTTTTTGAGATACATTCAGATTCTCATGGCAAACACTAGTGTATTAATACGTGATTAATAAACTACATAATTAGTTTGTTTATTTATTTCTAGTTAGGGTGGCATGTGCAAGGCACATGTTACCTCTTGAATGAGAAAATTAAAATAATTTTTTTTATAAAATAAAAAATGTATATCGTACAAAGTTAATCTCATTCATATAAGAATTTTGATCACATACAAAATTATGGTAGCTATCTAACATATGAATATCTATTTTACTATAATAGTTTATTAGTACTTATTTGCTAAAGGCAATATCCACTCACTACAAATTTCTATAAGAATGATAATGAATATCATAATTTTCCAACAATAAGTAACTGAGTTTTGCTAAAACCTTGTCACAATATTTAAATGTTTGTAATGAATGATGTTATATGCTACAATTGAAAACTCTTCATCAAATACTTTCAACCATATACAATGAAAATTTTGTCATTTATGTTTTCTTCTTTGTTAGTCTATATGAGTCTAGGTGCATTCTTTAGCTTAATTAGTTTTTAACTGAACACCCATTTTAGGCAAGAAATAAATAAAGAAAAAAGATAACTAAAGGCATTTATTATCAAATTTTCCATTAGATAAATTATAAGTTTCAAAGATTTAAACCTAGAAAATCAATACTCTCTAGGTAACAAATAAAACAGCTTATATTACCATTCTAACTTTCTAAATATTACTATCATCTAAAACTCAAAATATGTGAATAAAAGTTTGGGATGTTAAATTTAGTGAGAGTATTTTAGACATTACATGGTTAAATGTTTTAAGGATCATAATCTTTCATTAGGATTTAATTGAGAGAATATAAATATATGACATATTTGCTTTTTTCAAAAATATTAAGGGAGAAATTACTTGATTTTAAAGTTTAAGGAAGAATTGTGAACTATCCTAAACATAAAGGATGAAATTTTTTTTAATCCTAATTTTTTGTTTTTGCTTTTGTGTGTGTGTGTGTGTAAAATAATATGTTTTTAGTTAAAATGGTGCATTAAAAAAGTACAAATATATATATATATATACACACACACATAGACACAAAAATTCAAATCCAAGAAAACTGCATGTGAAATAATAAATTTTGACTTAACAAAAATTGATTAATAAAAAAAAAAACTAGAAACACAAAGAATGATACAACATTTTTATAATACTTTTAAAACTTTGTTATATTTTACTGTGACTTGTAAAAAATTGACATCTCAGCAATTGTGAAATTATTGTGACAACAAGAAAATCTCGGCATTTTCATAAGAGAAATGTTATATCCACATCATTTTTATAACAAGTAAAAAAGAAGTAAGTTGTTATGGGTTGTTATTAGCGAGCACAAAAATAATTTCATTGGTATGTTTAAATTAGAATAACAGTTTATCATCTAAGATTTGTTATGAAAATGTTGTAAATATAGCATTTTTTTTACAATACTTTTGTTTTTAGTTGTGGTTGGTTCCAATATGATATTTTATTTTGCCATATAAAGAATTAACATTTCAATAATTGTGAAAATATTGTGACAATTTTTGTTAATATTTTTATTATTATTATTATTATTATTATTATTATTATTATCAAGTTCAATGGACGATATTACCATAACCCAAAAAACAAGAAGGAGACAAGTGTAACTGTGGGAATTGAACAAACCAAAAGTGCCATAGCACTATACTCATTGGATCTTTTTATATACAGTCTATTTTGGGTGGCACATGCAAGGCATGTGCTACCTCTTGAGTGAGAAAATTAAGATATAATTTCTATTTGAAGAAGTATAAAAATATATACATAAAAAATTCATGTCATACAAATTTAATTCCATTCGTATGAAAATTTTGATCACACACAAAAATGAGCATAGCTTTTTAACATTTGAATATCTATTTTACTATAATAGTTTCTTAGTATTTATTTGCTAAAGGTAATATATTCACTCACTAAAAACTTCTACAAAGGATAACGAATATCACCATCTACAACAATAAGCAACTAAGTTTTGCTAAAAAAAGAAACAAGAAAAAAAAAAAAAAAAAAAGGCATGTGTTATCGAATTTTCCATTAAATGAATTATAAATTTCGAAGATTTAAACTTAGAAAATCAATGTTCTTTAAGTAACAAATAAAATACCTTATATCATCATTCCAACTTTTTAAGCATTACTACATTCTAAAACTCAAAATACGTGGAGAAAACTTTTGAGGATGTTAAAATTTAGTGGGAGTATTTTAGACATTACACAATGAAATGTTTTAGGAATCATAAGCTTTCATTAGAGTTTAACTATGAAAATAACAATATGACATAGTTGCTTTTTTCCAAAATATTAAAGGAAAAATTGCTTGATTTTAAAGTTTAAGAAGGAATTGTGAACTCCCAAATATAAATGATGAAAAGTGTTTTTATCCTAAGTTTTAGTTTTAGTTTAGTTTTTTTGTGTGTCTGTGTGTGTAAAACTATGTGTTTTTACTTAAAATGGCACCTAAGTAAAAAAAAAAAAAAAAAAGTCAACCCAAGAAAAATGTACATGAAATTATGAATTTTGGCTTAACAAAATTGAATAAACAAAAAAAAAATTATAGAAACACAACATAATGACACAATATTTTCATAATATCCTTATAATTTTGTTATATTTTATTTTGAATGGTAAATAATTAACCCTTCATTAGTTGTGAAAATATTACGACTACAACAAGATATCTTAACATTTTCACAAGAGAAATGTTATGTCCACAATAATTTCATAACAAATCATAAGTAGTAGATTGTTACAAGTTGTTATTGATAGGCAAAAAAATAATTTTATTGGTAAGTTTAAATTAATACTAATAACAATTTATCATCTATGATTTTTTATAAAAGTATTGTGAAAAATATTGTGGATATAACACTTCTTTTTTCACAATATATTTCTTTTTAGTTGTAGTTAGTTTTAGTATTATATTTCAACTTATAAAAAATAAACATCTTAACAATTATATAAATACTGTGATAGTGTATATAAAAAAAATTAAAAAATTAAAAGCAAGTTCAACTGTGATATTTACCAAAAAAATAGCAGCCAGCGACAGCCACAGTGCAGGTAGAATAAACCAAAAATACTGTAGCTTTGCTGCTATTGCTTTGTCCCTCTTTTTATACATAAGAAAAAAATGGTCAATCGGGACAGGGGTTGAACGATCCAAAGTAGAGAAATTAATTAAATATTGAAACTCAATGTGAACAACAAATTCAATATATCCTTTGATTTTTTTTTTGTAATATCATACATTAATGCCTCGTAACAATAATGCAAAATTTCTCATTAGACATAGTATTAGAAAAAGAGAAATGATTTGATCATGCACAATTTAAGTGCGATGATCATTTTATAAGTATAAGTGCTTGTGAGAAATAATTGTCAGAGTTCAAGCCTTTAAGAATTTATATATTGTATAAAAAAAATAAAAAAGAGAAATGGTTTGACACAGCAACCATTAAGAATAGTTTCAAAACAAACAGACATGGAGTGACGTCCAACCCTCCAACGTAGTAATTACATCCGCTGTGGCAATTCATCACTTTGGCATGGCCCATTATTCACACTCTAATAAATAAGAACTACAAACGGATGAGCCAATATATATTAATTTATGATTGGTGAGATTCAACTAACTTTATAAATGAATATTTGAATTGTCTCGTTATGATTGATAATATATCAGTTTGTAAGCTTAATATATCTATTATATTTCCATTTTCACATGAAGTACTACTTTTTATTTTCCATTAAAATAGGTTGTGTTTCTAGAATTTTTTTTCAAAACAAAATGAAAAATACTATGTGGGAACCCGAGGACCTGAGGAACATTAAACAATTGAAATAAAATCCCGCTTAGGTGGGGGGCCGAGGACCCGAGGAGCTGTGAACAGTCATCGTAGGCATCCGCAGATATCCGTAAGCATTGAATGCTGAAGATAAGATCTCCTGACCGCAATAAATAAGGACGCGACAGCCTTACTCTCAGTATTAATGAGGAAGTGACCTGAACAGTGGAGAGGATCTCCAGATATTTTTACCATCATTATCCTCTGCAAAGAAGAGAACAGGTGGCGCCAAAGCAAAGAGGAAGAGGAACGAGATGGAGGGTGGTGATGATAAGAACAAAGGATATAAATAGGAGGAGAGATGAAAGAGAAGGGGAGAGAAAGAAAAAAGAGAAAAGATATAGCCAAGAGAACAGTGGGAGAAGAGTTGGAATTGGAAGAAATAGTGGTGATAAGAGTCCTCGGGGCCAGTATGTTTCTCTGTTGTTTGTTTCCATCTCTACAAAACTTTATTGTTTTGGGCCAAGATTCATAATGGGCCTCTGCTATTGGTAATTTGGACCTAGGACTATTAGGAATTCTTGGACCTTACAATTGGCGCCGTCTGTGGGGACAACAAAGTAGAGCGTGCTGTCTGGAGGACAAATGGTGAGTGCAAATCAAGATAGGGAGGAGTCATTAGGTTTGCAGAACGAAAATCGCCCGAGGAATGGTATGCCAAGTGTGGTAGCGGAATCACACCCTAGAGGACAAGCACGTAGGAGCCTGTCATCTACTGGAGACCGAACTTCTCGTGATGATGAAATGCGAAGAATGCAGTCAGAGATAGAACGTTTACGGAGAAAGTTGAAACGGAAGCGGAAGGCTAGGCCAAGTTCATCCTCTCAATCCATCGATAGTTCTGAGGCCAATAAGGAGGAAAGCGATGGCCGAGGATCTGAATCCTCCACGGATAAGTCATGCCCTAGTTTAAGTACATCTGGCCGGGTTAAGGGTAAGTGGAATAGGCATGTCGGGAGGTGGTCATATCAGGGTACGGGGAATGATGCTATGAGCAAAGCCTTGAGGCAAATTTCCAAATCCTCATTCGCGAAATGGATAAACAGGGCAAAGTTGCCCCATAGGTTTTCACAACCCACTTTTGCCATTTACAATGGCAGGACTGACCCCGTGGAACACGTAAGTCACTTTAACCAAAAGATGGTGGTTCACTCGCGCAATGAGGCGCTGATGTGTAAGGTATTCCCGTCCAGTTTGGGACCGGTGGCCATGAGGTGGTTTGACGCATTGAAAGAGGGATCATTAGGGTCTTTTGAGGAATTAACAAAGGCATTTGGCGCACGGTTTATGACATGTAGCAGAGTACCTAAGCCTTTAGATGCTCTTTTGTCAATGGCCATGAGAGAATGCAAGACCCTTAGGACGTATTCAGATAGGTATTGGGAGACATATAATGAGATCGATGGCGACGTGGAAGAAGTCGCGGTGAGGACATTCAAAGTGGGACTCCCGACTGAGCATGGCTTGAGAAAGTCCCTGGTGATGAAAACAGCGGTGAATATGCGCCAACTCATGGATCGTATCAATAAGTATAAACGGGTAGAGAAAGATCAGATGCAAAGTAAGGGTAAAGCAAGAGTATTTCCCGAGAAGAAGGATCCAAGGGGAGGGGGCTTCCAGGGTAACCAATCCAGGAGAGACTTCGTGGGTCATCCGCATGTACCTAGGACGCCAATGGTTAATGCCTTGTTCAAAGAACCGGTGTATCAAATATTGGAGAAGATACAGAACGAACCTTATTTCCGTTGGCCTAATAGGATGAATGGAGACTCGTCCCAGAGAAACCAAAACCTTCACTGTCATTACCACCAGGATAAAGGGCATACCACGGAACAGTGCAGGACGTTGCGTGATCATTTGAATCAACTGGCTAGAGCGGGAAAGATCAATCATTTCTTAGTACAGCCGGTAGGACAAGTGCAGCGTAATGGAGGGGCCCAAACAGATAATATTGTTCGTCCAGCCTTGGGAACAATCAATGCGATCTTGTCCAAGCCAATGGGAGAATGCGTATCCCCTTTCAGGGTCATGTTCGTGCAGAATAGTTTGGACGGTGGCGCCGAGTACTTGGATAACCACGTCAGTAAAAAGACGAAATTGGCCCCAATTCCCACCTTGGGATTCTCCGAGGAAGATAAAGAGGGAACCGTTCAGCCACATGAAGATGCCTTGGTAGTCACCGTTAGAATCGGTGGATTTGATGTCAAACGAGTCTTGGTGGATGAAGGGAGTGGGGCTGAGATTATGTATCCCGACCTGTTCAAGGGTTTGGGATTGAAAGCCGAGGACCTCAAGACATATGATTCTCCACTAGTTGGCTTTGATGGCAAAGTAGTAGTCCCACAAGGAACGATTAGTTTGCCCGTTCGGGTAGGAGACGAGGAGGTGCAGGTTAATTTTATAGTCGTCAAGTCCTATTCGCCTTTCACTGCAATATTGGCTAGACCCTGGCTTCACGCTATGGGCGCGGTGTCATCTACCTTGCACGTAAGGATTAAATACCCCACGGGTGGATGGGTAGGAGTATTGCTAGGCAATCAGTTAGTAGCAAGGTAGTGCCTCATAGCGGCAATTATGAAGACGTCAGGAAGTGGCAAGGAAGAGATGGCTCGGCGGACCTTGTAGCAATCAAAGAGCCTTGTCGGGGTAGTAAATCCTTCAGAAGATAAGGATTCTACCGAGGACCTTCAGGAAATCCTGATAGGAGAGGAAGGAAAGTATTTCCGCGTGGGATCCCAGTTACCCGACGCCGAGAAAGCCAAGCTGATGGAGTTCTTAAAAACCAATATTGATGTCTTCGCTTGGACAACCTACGAGGTTCCAGGAATTGATCCGGACTTCATTTGTCATCGTCTAAACATTGACCTTAGGGCCATCCCCCGAAAACAACCTCCTCGGCGGATGTCTTGTGAGCATGCCGAGGCTGTGAGGGAAGAAGTGAACCAACTAAAATCAGCGGGAGCCATTCAAGAAATTTTCTATCCGGAGTGGCTTGCTAATACGGTGGTGGTAAAAAAGAAAAACGGCAAGTGGCGAGTATGTGTGGATTTTACCGACCTGAACAAGGTATGTCCAAAGGACCCTTTCCCTATTCCTAGGATTGATCAGTTAGTCGATGCTACTGTAGGGCACTCGCGGATGAGTTTCTTGGATGCATTCCAGGGATATCACCAGATTCCTATGTCATTGTCCGACCAAGAAAAGACGGCCTTTCGGACCCCCAGCGGTAACTATCATTATCGGGTAATGCCTTTTGGTCTCAAGAATGCAGGATCTACTTACCAAAGGATGGTGACCCGAATGTTTGAGGGACAGTTGGGACGAAATATGGAAGCCTGTATCGATGACATGGTTATAAAGAGTAAGAGGGTAGAGGACCACTTGGGTGATCTGAGGGAAACTTTTGCAGTGTTGAGAAAGCATCAACTACGCCTCAATGCCTCTAAATGTTCTTTTGGTGTCAGTTCAGGAAAGTTCCTCGGGTATATGATTATGCATCGAGGGATTGAAGTTAACCCTGACCAGATCAAGGCCATTATGAGCTTGCATCCACCTCGGAATCCCAAAGAGGTCCAGAAGTTGACCGGGATGGCGGCAGCACTAAATAGGTTCATTTCTAGATCCGCGGATAGATGCAGGCCGTTTTATCAACTCTTGCACAAGTGGAAAGACTTTGAGTGGACGGATGACTGTGTCTGCGCCTTTGCCGACTTAACGCAATATCTTGTTAGCCTGCCAATATTGTCCCGACCCGAGAAAGGGGAGGTGTTATATGCCTACTTGGCAGTCACGGAGTACGCCGTCAGCTTAGTCTTGGTGCGCAATGCGGACGGAGCTCAAAAACCAGTGTATTATATTAGTAAGTCCTTGCAGCCAGCAGAGATGCATTACTTGCCCTTGGAGAAAGCGATTTTAGCTGTTGTGCATGCTACAAGAAAACAACCCCATTATTTTCAAGCTCATACCGTGATTGTGCTCACACAACTGCCGTTGCAAGCTCTTATGAGAAAGTCAGACTACACGGGTCGAGTCGCCAAGTGGGGAACAAGATTTAGGGCATATGACGTCAAGTATATGCCTCGCACTGCTATCAAGGGCCAAGTCCTTGCTGACTTCGTGGCCGAATTCACGGAGGCGGGTCTACAGCCGGGGAGAATGGTTCTAACAATTACGGCGGCAGAACCCAAACTAATTCCCCCGTGGGAAGTTTATACTGACGGAGCATCCAATCGAAAGGGTGCTGGTGTAGGTATTGTGCTGATCACCCCTGAAAAATTGGTTATGGAAAGATCATTAAGGATAGGGTTCGTAGCGACTAATAACGAGGCTGAGTACGAAGCCATCTTAGCCGGTGCCCAATTAGCCAAACACTTGGGAGCCGAGGTGGTGAAGTTCTTTTGTGACTCCCAGTTGATCATCGGGCACATCAAGGGAGATTTTGAGGCTCGGGATGAAAGAATGCAAAAATATCTTGAGAAGGTGAAGGCTGTGTTGTGCTTGTTTGAAACTGTTTCGGTCGAGCAAATCCTTCGAGGGCAGAATGCCCACGCCGATTCGCTGGCCATGTTGGCCACATCTTCTGGGTCCAAGTTTCCTCGGGTGGTCGTGGTGGAAGATATGATAACCTCCAGCCTAGCTGCTACCCCGGCTGTGGTAGTTCAACATGTTTGCGCGGGACCAAGCTGGATGGATCCCATTGTGACTTACTTGAAGCAAGGGGTGCTGCCCGAAGACAAAGTGGAGGCGGAAAAGGTGCGACGGGCTACTCCTCGATACTGGCTGTCCGAGGAACAGAAGTTGTATAAACGCTCATACTCGGGACCGTACCTTCTTTGTGTGCACCCGGAGGCCATTGAGTCCATCTTAGAAGAATTACATGAGGGCATGTGTGGGAGCCATACTGGAGGAAGATCCCTAGCTCACCGGGCTTTGACCTAGGGATACTGGTGGCCGAATATGCAGAAGACCTCCCAGGACTACGTAAAAAAATGTGACCAATGCCAGAGGTACGCCCCGAACATGCATCAACCAGGTGGGGTTTTGAACCCACTTTCCAGTCCATGGCCTTTCGCTCAGTGGGGTATGGATATCGTGGGCCTTTTCCTCGGGCGACCGGGAACCGAAGATGGCTCCTCGTCGGGACGGATTATTTTACCAAGTGGGTGGAGGCAAAGCCACTGGCCAATATCAGAGATGTTGACGCAAAAAAGTTTGTGTGGAAGAACATAGTGACCAGGTTTGGGATCCCACACACGTTGATGTCGGATAACAGACTTCAGTTCGACAACAAAGCATTCCGAAGATATTGTGGGACAATGGGTATCAGGAACGGGTATTCAACGCCGGCATACCCGCAAGGGAACGGTCAGGCAGAGGCTACTAACAAGGTCATTCTTGCCGGAATAAAGAAAAAATTGGACGATGCCAAAGGCAAGTGGGTGGAAGAATTGCATCATGTGCTGTGGACTTATCGCACCACACCTCGGAGGTCAACGGGGGAAACCCCTTTTTCGATGACTTATGGAATGGAGGCAGTTATCCCCTTGAAGTCCGTCCTGCCAATGTTAAAGTCAGAGCAGTACGATGAGAAACAGAACAACATTTTGTTGCGGGACAGCCTGGACACCATCCAAGAGAGGAGAGAAATAGCAAGTGTGAGGTTGGCCAGGTATTAATAGAAGCTTAAACAAACATACGATAAGGGAGTGAAGCCCAGACCCTTAGTGCCCGGAGATCTGGTATTAAAGAAAGTTGTCGGGACAGCAAGAAACCCAGCATGGGGAAAGCTAGGGCCAAATTGGGAGGGACCATACAGAATTACGTCCGTCGTCGGCATCGGGGCTTACCGCCTAGAAGATCTAGATGAGAAAATAGTACCTCGTCCATGGAATGTAAATAACTTACGGCGTTATTACTACTAGTAATGAAAAATGGGCCGTTTTTGTCAAAAAGGATGCATATTGTTTACTTTTTGTTCGTGTTTGTGCGATGGGTAACAAAATTATTTGAGTGTTAAACTGAACCTAGGACTTGCCTGGCTCCTCGGGTCACAAGCCTAGGGAAAATTAACATTGTGGCAAATTTATTTGAGTGTTAAACTGAACCTAGGACTTGCCTGGCTCCTCGGGTCACAAGCCTAGGGAAAATTAACATCGTGGCAAATTTATTTGAGTGTTAAACTGAACCTAGGACTTGCCTGGCTCCTCGGGTCACAAGCCTAGGGAAAATTAACATCGTGACAAAATTATTTGAGTGTTAAACTGAACCTAGGACTTGCCTGGCTCCTCGGGTCACAAGCCTAGGGAAAATTAACATCGTGGCAAATTTATTTGAGTGTTAAACTGAACCTAGGACTTGCTTGGCTCCTCGGGTCACAAGCCTAGGGAAAATTAACATCGTGACAAATTTATTTGAGTGTTAAACTGAACCTAGGACTTGCCTGGCTCCTCGAGTCACAAGCCTAGGGAAAATTAATATCGTGGCAAATTTATTTGAGTGTTAAACTGAACCTAGGACTTGCCTGGCTTCTCGGGTCACAAGCCTAGGGAAAATTAACATCGTGGCAAATTTATTTGAGTGTTAAACTGAACCTAGGACTTGCCTGGTTCCTCGAGTCACAAGCCTAGGGAAAATTAACATCGTGGCAAATTTATTTGAGTGTTAAACTGAACCTAGGACCGGCCTGGCTCCTCGGGTCACCAGCCTAGGGAAAATTAACATCGTGGAAAAATTCTTTAAGTGTTAAGCTGAACCTAGGACTTGCTTGGCTCCTCGGGTCACAAGCCTAGGGAAAAGTTAACAACCCAACGGGGATCTTTAGGCCTTAAAGCCAAACCAAAAACCTACTTGGCTTCTCAGGCCTCAAATTTAAAGGAAATTAGAGCGACCACGGAATGGTCTAAGTAATATGTTAAATTTGGAGCAAACACAATTTAAGTTCAATAGTAATGGTGAAATCAAATTTTTAAGGATGATACGAGTCATCAACGTTATGAGCATCAACATTGCAAGTTATTTAAACAATGACTTGAACACAGAAAGAAATTTACGTGAACTAGATAAGGGCTGTAATAAAAGAAAAGATAGTGACATTCAAGGGCAGTTATAAGAATATGAAGCGAATAACAACTATAGATAAACGGAAATATTATTAAAGCTAAGTTTCTAAGTTCGTGGAGTACAACTGGTGCCAATCTGTGGCTTCTCCTTCGAAACAAAATTAAAGACAAAACGCCTGCCTTAGTACAAAATTCTACTAACACTTAGGACGAGCCCTTCAAATGGTGAACTATTGGTCGTTGTGTTCCCTTGCTTCCTTCTCTTTCAGCTTATCTTTTTTCTTCCTCTTTGTTAGTGCGACCTCGGCCTCCTCTTCCTCGTCCTCCACGGCAATCACGATGGACTGGGGCGGGGGGGCTTGATCTTTATTTTGGCCTTTCGGAGAGGTAGGCTGAGGATCTTGTTCTGAAGACAACGATGGAGGGGAACGAATGGGGCTAGGGTCCACAGGAGGCATGGGGGGAGGAGGCGCCAGTTGCAATGCAGGAGGATAAAGTACGCTGTTCGGGTCACGGAGCCCCAAATCAGCAGAAACTCCCGCTGCGTCTAAGGCATACCCCCAAACCTTCGAGCAAAAAGTTCGGGCAACACCCCGAAGTTGGGCTGTAAGGCTTTCTGCAGCTTTGTTCATCCCAGCGTCATAAGCAGCTTGTTCTGCCTCGGCTTTCTCTTGTTCCATAGCCTCCAACTTTTTTTGCACTTGCTTGAGCTCAACAACCGTCAACGCGAGGCGGTTTTGAGCGTTCTTCTGCGCTTCTAAGGCCACGACAGCTTGTCTCTCAAAGCCCTCGAGGGCAGATTCAGCATTTTTATGTGCTTTCTCTGCCTCGGAAAGCTTGCCCATAACGTCCTTCAGCTTCTGCTCGGCCTCGGATTGAGCCTTGACAGCAACCTCGGTGTTATGTTCAGCTTTTCGGGTCAAATCCAGATAGTGATCGACCCACTCTTCAGCCATAAAGGACGCTTGGACGGCCTATAAAGAGCACGAGTTAGAAATGAATGGGCAAATGGCAATTGTATAACAAGGGAATGACTGAGTAAGGGAGGAAGGGTGTGATACCTTTGCTAAGTCTTGCTTCAGTGACAAAAAAACCTCCCTCTTCCGGAGAGATCACAGCTCTGCCATATCCTCGGGAAGGCATAAAGCCTTCTCCAGACACTCGGCAACCAACCTTAAGCTCCCTTTCTGCGAGTCTCTGAGGTTAGCGTCGTCGAGGACAGGGCTACCTGAGCTCAGTGCGAAAGTGGGACGCCAGACAGAAGGTCTTTTTGGTTGATCAACCCCCATGTCCTTGGACGTCCCTGTGTGGGTTGATTTTTTGGAATGGCTTTTGCCCGATCGGGCCTCTTTGGCGGGAGGTTCGGTCACTTCCCCTTCCTCGGGCTCGGTGGGGTGTTTGCTGCCTTGTCCCTTTTTCCTCTTCTTCTCAGCACCATCAGTATGTACTGATTGAGAGATTGCGGGTGTGATGGACCGAGGAGGAACAGTGACCGCTTGGGTAGAACCCCCAGCATGGGATTGTAGTAGGGCGAGCAAGTCTGGTTCTTTTTCCTGATAGCCCATTGTGCCCAAAGATGACGGCACTGAAGTGCTGGGTGCGTCGGGTCGGTAGAAGACCTCGAAATCCTTGTCGTGTACCACGACCTGCCGAGGTGCAGGTGACTCCTCCCTAACTATCTCTTCGGTAGCAGCAGTAGATGCCCTGGGATGGATGAGTTGAGTTGTTAGGGATGCCGAGAGTTGGGCGTCTTGCACACCAGAGGGGGGAGGAGTGTCCAGCAAAAATCCCGACACGGCAACGTCTATTTTTACCAGACGAAGATCTCTGGCCCTAATGACATTCTTCGGGCTTTGGAAGCACTTTGTGGATGGCTTGTAGCCGAGGATCACATGAGCTGCTCTCAACTGTCCATCCGTGTGAAGAAAAATCTATGACCGGAGAAGGCGGTTCAAGTCCTCGAAGTTCACTAGGTGTTTGGCGGGTGTGGTGTGATACTCGTCTGTCATGAAGAGCAAGCTTGGTCAGTGAGAAAGCCAGTGGGAATATAAAAAAAAAGAAGAGAGGAAAAACCTAACGAGTTAATTTCTGCACTGTCGGGAGTACTACCTGGTTCCCCCTCTTTAATGGGGCAGTGCAACCCGTCGTGCCAATTCCCGGACACGATGAGAAAGTCTTCATCCATGCCCTTACTTGAATCGGGTAAACAGGAAATTAACCTAACTGAAGGGACCCTACATTTCATGTAGAATTTGGTTTTTTCCCCCTTTTGGCATCTATATATCCAATTGACATCGTGCCATGTCAAATTGGTTCCCATTTTTCGGTTTAAAGTATCTACACATCCTAAAATTCTAAGGACGTTACTAGAGCATTGATAGGGGGTCAATCTAAAGTTTAGTAGAAAATCTCGGGTCACTCTACCCATAGGAATTTCCATCCCACCCTCGATGAAAGCGATCATCAGGATTATTACCGACCCGGGGGGTCGGGATGATATTAACCACTCCCCCTCCTCACAATGTTTGATGTCAACATCATCGGGAATCCTATATTGGGCTTTAAATTTGGTTTTGGCCTCGTCAGTATCGACTAGCTTAGCATATCTACCCATCGAATCGTATGAGAAATAAAAATTAACAGCAATAAAATGAGCGACAAGGGCAAGCTAGTGAAAAAGCTAACACACCTCTTGAAAACTCTCAATTCGCCCCTCGGGAGTTCTTTTCTTCAGAATGTAAAAATGAACCTCAGTCAGCCTAAAGTCATGTATATATAGTGGTAAAAAAAGGGGGTGCGCGCGAATTTCCTGCCCAGTAAAAGTAAATCAGCACCGTACATTTTCCATCACACCGTAGAATGTGGGCAGACATGGAGCCGCCTGACACCATAAATGGCGAATGGCGGATACCGAAGCGTCAGGAACGTGCTTTAGTATTCGAAAAGACACCCCCACGTGGGAAGTTAACGGGAACGACATAGTCGGTTTAGATGAATTAAAACTTATCCTTTGATCTGGAATCAATAGTACAAGTTTTAAGGGGCTATTGTGGGAACTCGAGGACCCGAGGAACATTAAACAATTGAAATAAAATCCCGCTTAGGTGGGGGGCCGAGGACCCGAGGAGCTGTGAACAGTCATCGTAGGCATCCGCAGATATCCGTAAGCATTGAATGCTGAAGATAAGATCTCCTGACAGCAATAAATAAGGACGCGACAGCCTTACTCTCAGTATTAATGAGGAAGTGACTTGAACAGTGGAGAAGATCTCCAGATATTTTTACCATCATTATCCTCTGCAAAGAAGAGAACAGGTGGCGCCAAAGCAAAGAGGAAGAGGAACGAGATGGAGGGTGGTGATGATAAGAACAAAGGATATAAAATAGGAGGAGAGATGAAAGAAAAGGGGAGAGAAAGAAAAAAGAGAAAAGATATAGCCAAGAGAACAGTGGGAGAAGAGTTGGAATTGAAAGAAATAGTGGTGATAAGAGTCCTCGGGGCCAGTATGTTTCTCTGTTGTTTGTTTCCATCTCTACAAAACTTTATTGTTTTGGGCCAAGATTCATAATGGGCCTCTGCTATTGGTAATTTGGACCTAGGACTATTAGGAATTCTTGGACCTTACATACTAAGTCCGCAATATTTTTAAAATAAATTTTAAGTGACAGATTATTATTCGAGAGTGATGGCTAAAAATATGATACATAGGCCCAAATTGTAACAAATAAAAGCCCCACTCTAAAGATTTGTTATAAAAATATTATATAAATAAAATTTAAAAAAAAAGAAAAGAGGTTATAATTTAGAATTCTCTTTTTTTTCCATGCAACTGTTGGTAGAGGCCATGTCAGCCAAAGTTTGAGTTTGGGAGCCACGTGGGTGTTTGAAAGGAGGACCATTAAACTAGTTATTCAAACTAATAAAATAATATTATTTATGCAAACGTTGCTGAAATTTTTAATAATTAAAAATAAAAAAAACATTAGATGATGTCAAATATTTACAAATAGAGTACTGCTACCAAATGCTGAGTAATGCTACCTAATGCTTTTAAGGGTATTAATTAATAATTCATTTAAAAAAATTTTTACGAGAAAAAATAATTAATATTTTAATAATTTTTTTTATTTTTTATAAAATTATAATTTTTTTAAAATAAATTGTTTATTATTATTTTTTTTATATAAAATAATTTTTTATTTTAGTTTAATTTAAATATGCATGTATGTGAAACTTTTTATTATAAATTTAAATTTAAACCCGAACCCGAGCACATAATAGTTTAACTATTATTTTAAAGACACTTTTTGGCATAACCATTATAAATAATATCATTTTATTAGACCGAAGGGACCATCTCAGCTGTCCTTCTTGTCTGAAAGGAAAGCACGCGAAAAGCACGTCACATAAATAAAAAGAGCTTTTTTTTTTAATATATATATATTTTTTACCTCTTCTTCGCTCCGTCCAGACACTACTGTGAGTACGACTACACGATCTACAGGGGCAAGTAGTGTCCAGGTTCATTCCAAATCCAAAATGTATGCACCAACGAAAAACAAGGCTTCAAAACAGGACTACAATACTTTTTATGTCTACTAGCTAACAAACCCATAATTATTATTATTATGAAATTAATGCTTTCTTCCATTCCTTCTATTATTGGTTTCGTTCGGGTAACATAAAAATCACTTCACCTCTCTCTCTGTGTTGTGTTCTGTATTATCAAATATCATCAATCAATCAAGCAAATTAAGCAAGGTTTCAGGTTTGGAATCTTTCTCTTCCAGCTGGTATCATTTTCATCTGTCTGCTTCTTTCATTTGATGGGTCATGCCAAATTCTTTTAATGGAAAATGTACACTTTATTATTATTATTTTCATCAATTACAAGGCTTTTTTCTCTTCTTTCCGTGTGACAGGACAAATACTTTTTGAGGCTAGTATGATCATATATCTACCAAGCCCACATTGGACTGATTATTCTTTAGGATAAAAGGAACTTTTAATAAAAGGGCATTTTTCAGTTTTTGTGTGTGTTCCTTTTTATTATTGTTCAAATATATATATATATATATATATATATAAATCTTATTTGCATTTTTGTTGAATTTCATCAATCCAAATAAAAGATTAATAGTTACCCAGAAAGTTAAAAGTAAAACAATGGAATGGGAACACAACACCAACACCAACACCAACCCAATTCATATTTGCTTTGTCCTTTTTCTTAAAAATTTTATTAATTTTTATTATATAATATTCAAGTACACTTTTTCACAGTTGTATTGCTAATTTGCTATTAATGATTAAACGTTTGATTTTTGAGAAGGAACAGAAGGAAGTTTGTGATGTCTACTCTGAGCAATTCAACAAATATATTCTGGCAAGAATCTCCTGTTGGGAAGCTTGATAGGCAAAAGTTACTTAATCAAAAGGGGTGTGTTGTATGGATTACAGGACTCAGCGGATCAGGTTTACTTTTCAATTGAATTTCATTTTACTTCCAATCTTCGTAGGAAAGTACCATGGTGTCTGTATGTTCATAAGAAATTTGTGGTATTTAGTAGATATTATGTCTATACTCTATTTTTGCTACTTGGGCATTGAGTTTAAAACTTTAGTCTCTTATTGTTTTGCATATAAATTAAATTTCCAATCTGATATTAGGATTACATATGCTGTTGGTTGCTATTGAGCCTCTACGATTTTGCATTGCTTTTGGATTAATTTTATGACTTTTTCCAGATTAGATATGACTCTGCATCTTGCTTGGCTTGCATGTAGTTTCAATCAGAGAAGGTAGACCAGGGGGAGAATAAATTTTCTATGAAATTCAAACTGAATAATACGTGTAGATGGAGTGTTGCAATTAGGATTGAGGTGGTAGTATCAATCTGCAATAGACCCACGTGTTGTAAGCCAAAAGAAAAAAAAGGGGCAAAGCCTACCTTTTCATTACTCTTAAACTTTCCTTACTAATAAGAAAAGTATTCAATCTGCCATAGGATATATAACCTCAAATTAAATTGTAATTGAGTAGAGATTGAAAAAGGAAATACTTTATAAGATCGGGAATACTTGTAAAAGAGGGGGTTAAGAAAGAAGAGTGTCTCTCTACTGCTGTTGGAAGCATACTTTGCAGTTAAACTTGATTTCCACAAAGTTAGCATAGGTATGATTAGGATGCTGCCTTGGATGACTAGCTGTGAAAACAAGCATGGATAAGAAATTGATACACTTATTTGAGAAGGTGTAGGTAGCATCCAGTGAGGACACAAAATCTGTATAATGTTATTAGCAGGTCAGCATGCTTGTACAGTTCAACATCCATTTGTCCTTATAATGCGCATAAGTATGATATAAATGCTGCAATAGATGACTTAGTGTTGAAAGAAAATATGGCATAAGAAATCGATTTGCTTCTGTGTGAAGGTATGAGTTGCATATATTGAGGTCAAGATTTGGGACAGAGGCCAATTACTGCTCCTGTGAGAGTAGCAATGTTGCAGTGAGTAGCAATCTTATTGCAGTCAAAGGAGTTGGTGAAGAATGCAAAAATGAATATGATCAAAATCAGGCCGATGGCTTATTATTCTAGTGAGAATAAAGGTGTTAATTAGAACTGAATGTTCAGTGGTTTTACATACCAATCCATGTAGGTCTGATATGAGGCTAGGTCATTGATGTTACATGTCATTTAACTGGAACTGGACATTGACATTGTATCATTAATTTTCTGGCCTAACTGTGGTCAATAGTTTGGATAGCTGAATTTGTGATATTGTATTGTTGATGCTAAAACAACTGATTTTATAAAAACCTTGTTATAAATGAAGATGATATAGTAGTTGTAAGTGTGTTTTAGGCTTTGGAAGCTTACATTTGAGTCCTGGGATCAATCTTTTAATTTTAGGAGCTTGAATCATTCTAGCATCAATCTTTTAGTTTCATAATCATCAGTCATCCAAGATGAATAGGTTGGAAATTACTATACTGGACCAACTAAAAACCTGCAGTTTGGTTAATTTTAACTTTTAACTGCTTCTATTGTTATTTTGGTCCACAGCATGACATGGTCTCACTTTTGAACCAGGCCACCAATTACCAATGCCTCCGGTCTAGCTGGTCCATAGATGATAGCTATTGCTTTTACTGCCTAAATTTATGAATACAGATTGTAGAGAGGCATGGAACCGCTTATTTACCAACATAAAATTAGCTGAACTTCTGCTTTTATAATTGCATTTTGCATTTTGAGCTAGCTTTGGAAGAAGCAATATTTGGGTCTTTGAGTAATTGAAGAAATTCTACAGGAACAGTAGAAATGTATGCTAGGAATCTAATTTATTATGGTTGGATCAAATTCTTGAAACCCACATTGTCCTTTTCATCGGGGAGAGGTTTTATGCAGCAAGTCAATTATTAAGGTCACCAGGAGGCTAGGCTTAATGTCCTCTTTCCCTTGGCGACTGCTAACATTTTTACCATTGGCTTCTTCATTTTTTCTCGAGATATGTTTTTGTGTGAATTACTCACCAACAATGGAATTCATAAAACCATCAGAAATGTTGTCTACTTACTAGCCCGATAAGTATCATTACATTGCCAATTATTTTGAGAAGTGAACAAGTTATTAATATGATGTCTCCTTGATTTTCCTATGATATTGAAAGATTTGAGGCTATACTGGATGTAGTTGCTATGCTTTGCTGAATCCTTTTGTCCAAATTGTTCAGGAAAAAGCACACTGGCGTGCTCTCTAAGTAGAGAACTCCACTCCAGGGGAAAGCTGTCCTACATCCTTGATGGAGATAACCTTCGGCATGGACTAAACAAGAACCTTGGTTTCAAACCAGAAGATCGGACTGAAAATATACGCAGAGTTGGTGAGTATTTTCTATATACAACAAACTTTTTCTGGGGTTTGGGTTAGGTGAGCTGTAAGCTTGAAAGTCAATATTTTTATTAACAGATTCTGTACTTTTTAAGGCATATAATGGACATGTGAACTAATGTTCAATGTAGTCTTCCCTGGTATATGCTCAATTTCATTTCATTAATTTTTTTATGTATATTGTTGAAGGCTTGTATGACCAATAGAAACATAGAAACTGAAAGAAGTTGGATCTATATTTTTGTGGCTTTCTCATTAAATGTTGCTCCAGAGTTTGGGTTTATATTCCTAGTGATTCAATAATTTATATTGACTATTGGATCGTATGGAAGAGTTTCTTGACAGAACTAGATAATTTATAGGTTTTATTTCTGAAATAATTTTGACCTTATCCACCTGCTTCTATGGATCAATAATATGTACCAACATTAGTCACTACATGCTGTGTGTGTTGGAAAAACTGGGAAGAAAATTCTTGCCAGCTCTAATCTGATGAGGGCCCTAGCAGCTAGAATGTCATGTGTGAGTAAATATCAACCTTTATAGACTTTTAGCTTTAAATATGATAATTTCAGTAGATGAATGGAATAGCAAAACTTCTTGCTCCAATTCTGCAGTGTTAATGCAATAGGGATTAAAAATAAATAAATAATAACTGTAATGTTATATCTTAATGATAGAAATGAGCGTGTACTAAAGGTTTATTACTATTGGTAGGCTAGCCTTCGCTCAACTATATTAGTGCATAAGGTACGGTTGATAAACTATAATTTTATTATTTAATACAGGGGAAGTTGCAAAACTCTTTGCGGATGCTGGTTTGATCTGTATTGCCAGTCTCATATCACCGTATAGAAAAGATCGAGATGCTTGCCGGGCGATGTTGCCAGATGCCAATTTTATTGAGGCAAGGCTCCTTCTAATGGTTATTATTATTGTTACTTGGTTTCTGTTCTTTTAAATTGGAATTTAATTTTACTTGCATGTAAACAGGTTTTCATGAACATGCCTCTAGAATTATGTGAAGCAAGAGATACAAAAGGCCTTTACAAGCTTGCACGTTCTGGAAAGATCAAAGGTGTGCTTTGTGAAACATGCTTATCTTGCTGCTTTAATACATTAACACGGTTGTCCGCTTTCAAAACTCAATCCCCCCCCCCCCCCCCCCAAAAAAAAAAACCCCAAAACAAAAAAGGAGGAGTACACTGTCTGTTATGTGATTAATCTAAAAATTATGACATGGAAATTCATCCCAATAATTGCAACGATAAAAGGGAAGAAATTAAATTGCTATAGTGAATGTGGGTTCCAATTAGCCATTAGTAAAGTCTCTTGTAATTAAAAAAAGAAGAAGTCTCTCTTGTCATCAAATAAGGGGCTTGAGTTTGGATCCCACTTTCACCGAAAATCAGTTGGTGTCTTGTTCTAATGATAAAAAAAAAAAAAAAAAAAAAAAAAAAAAATCACCATGGTGTGGATGCTATAATTTTAAATTCTATCATATCTTAAAGGAAAAATTGAAAATGTAAAGAGTTTAAGTTATTTTGCAAAGGAAGCATTGTGTGACCTCTATTATAAGCTTTCTGTTCTATGCATTATGAGTTTGCAAGGAACTCAAGAATACATGAAGTGAAGCTTACAGTGTGAATAGAGCTCCCATACCAGAGTGCCTTGCTATGATCTAGGTCCCAATCCATTAAAGTTGTCTTATCAATTTAAGCATGTGATATGATTTCGTTTCACTTGAAGTCTTATTTACATCTTATGTATCAGCATCTTCTATTTTCATCATCTCATGACCTTATATGAGCATCCTTATCAGCTGACTTGAATCTTTGTTTGGTGATTCTGTAACTTGGTGTAATTGGAACTGACCCTCATAGTTCTCTTAAGCCACAGCACGTGGTAAGGGTTTTTAGCAAGTTATTCTGGTACCCTGGTTCAGAGTTATTTCATTTCTTATTGTGTCTTGCATTGAATCTGTTCTGCAGATGAAAGTCATCTTTATTTAACTAGCCATGAATAATATGGCTCTTCTAAATCACCAACCAGATGCTATTTCAATCCCTGATTTTTTGAAAATGACATAATCATGGTACTTTAGCATGAAGAGGGCACTGCAGGAGCACCTAAAATCTTTCTCATTAGAACTTATATCTTGTCTGGTGGGTCTTATGACCATACCATAATTTATCTTGTTGGTTATATGATTATGAAATCACAGTAGGTTCATTGTTTTTCCTCACTCTACTTACTTTTCAAAGAAGTGATCCTTAATCATTGAAAAGTAGTAATATAATATTACTTAATTTTATAAAACTTTCATTTCAAACTTTGTTGGTAGGGATGATGATGAATGTTGAATCTTCTTGTCCATTACCAATTGGTCCTTTTCATATGACCATATTATTTTGCAGGTTTTACTGGGATAGATGATCCTTATGAACCACCATTAAGCTGTGAGGTATGTCTTTATTTAGTGATGGAAACTAATTGTGGCCATGTCCTTATGAATGTTGAGCTTTATCAAATATGAAACATCATTAAATCACAGGCATGTTTCTTATTATGCAGTGATTTTGTCTTATGTGTATCAAACTGAATAATTTTACTCGCTTTCCAGATTGAAATACAACAGAAAGATGGGGTTTGCGCTGCACCAGGTGCCATGGCTGGGCAAGTAGTGTCTTACCTGGAGGAGAAAGGGTATCTTCAATGTCAGTGATAGACCACACTACAACTAATGTTCGCGTGATCTCTTGTGATTGATTACTCAAAGTATATAGGATGCCATTTCAAACACGTGGTAGGCTGCTTTAACACACCTTCAGGCTATGAATAGAGAATAGTGGGCTCAAAGTACTTATCTGAACATTTTGAAATGAAGAATATGTCTAGATTGGTAGGGTATGGAAAATTTGAGATCCATCCTGTTAACTTAGTGACATCTTGTCATAGCTTATTACCGACCATCATTTTTTGGGGAACCCATGGGAATCTTAGTTTCAGGTTATCCAAAAATGTGTCAACTGTATGTTAGAGATGGTTCTACTGAGTACACATAATTATGTATATCATATTTACCTCAATATAAAGTTCGCAAGTCTTTTAGCTTTCTGATATGGTTAGTGTAGTGTTCCTTGGTTGGTTTGCAATGAAAAAAAAAAAAACGTCAAAGCATAATGCAAGACAAAGCTTGTCCATCAGTTTTGCAATGTTATCTGCACTTGATTCCTCTGTTCCTCTCTAATTGGAAAAGTAAAGAGAACGAAATTGTTGTGTTGTTTTTTGAATCTTGTGCGTCACAATTTTTTTTTTTTTTTTTTTTTTTCTCACTAGCTTCAATGTTCCCAAGATTTTGGGGCCTTGAGGAACTAAGAAGAATATTTAAAACACAGGAGGTAATTCTAATCCACTATATGAAAGATGAAGACAATTTTATAATTTTTAATATAAAAGTTTCCAGAAATCAAAATTATTAAGCAGTTGAAATTCTTTAGTTAATAGTGAACATATCCCTGAGAAATGCTTCTTTAGATCATAACGATCCTGCAGCCTTGGGACATCTCAAATTTGAAAATTCTTCTGTGCTCCACTTCCATGTGTCTTTCTCTATATTTCTCAGTCGTGGTAGATTTTGAAGTCTCAGATCTGTTAAGTTCGGTAAGAATATTTTTCTAGTTCATTCCCACTCTTAAGAATCTCATTGGCATCACATTGGGTCACTCGTATTCAGCCCTTGATATTCCCTATGCCAAATTCAGATAGTCTTTTAATTGCATTATGATCTTTCTATTTTTAACTCAACCAAGTACATCAAGACTCATGGTAAAAATAAAATATAATGTGAGAACTCACCCATCTCTGAATTTCAAAGATGCGTGCCACCCCATCGGGATATTTGAGCTTAAGCCGGATAGTACTTTCCTATACTTTAAGGCTTCATTTGAGAGTTCATAAAAGAATGAAATGTAATGATCATAAGAAAATGGAAATGAATGGAATAGAATAGAATGTATTTAAGCAAGAGAAAAGAATGGAATGGAATGAAATTAAGTAACTTCGATTGGATATTTTAAAATAAAAGAATAGAAATGAATGATATGTGAATAATCTTGTTTGAGAGGAACATAGACGAAATGAAATGAATTCATTTTATGACAATATTACTATTAAACCTTTATTTTAAAATAAAGGGTTGAATATATAGGGGTATATTAGAAGTTTTAGTAAAAAGTTCATTAAATCTAATTTCATTTCTTCTAATTCCTTCCAATTTCAAGGGGAATAAAAATTTATGATTTTAAGAGAATAGAGAGGAATGAGTGATCCATTCTACCCATTAAATTCCCTCCCACTTAAACTCCCAAACAAGGGAAGAGAAAAATATTCTAAAAATATTTTTTTTATTCTTTTCTTTTCCATTCCCTCCTCCCAAACTAGGGCTAAGTGCATGGCAGAACGTAGGGGCCTCCAGATCCAAAATAGTAAATAAATAAAAAGGATGATGCATGCCACGACACAATTTGTGTTATTGTTCATATCCATATTTTGAATAGTGAATGAAGTTAAAATTTTGAAACTAGTTCAAGTTAACATTTTTTTTTATAAGTACCAGTTCAAGTGTAGAAAGAATGAAAGAACAAATAATTAAATATCTTATTCAAAATTGAACTTTGCTTCTTCTCTTTTTCATAGAATTAAATCATTGAATTTTAATTTGTAAATATTTACTTACTTCCTATTTGAACTTTCTAATTTATAAATAATTTGAACTTTCTAATCTATAAATAATTTCCCAACTTAAATTTTTTAATTTATATAACTATATTCTTGTTATTATATATATATATATATATATATATTTTTTTTTTTTCTAGTTGATGTGATCAACCTCCTATAATGAGGTACCACCTACACTAGTGGCTCGGCTCAGTAATTAGGATTTTGTTGTTGGGTAGGTCTTGAGTTTGGATATTTGAAGGCAACAACATTGACACTATTTCAACTTAGGGACTATTGTCTTCAACGACCTAAAATCATTGATACTTTGGGTAGGGTTGAGATTAATTTATGGCTCAACCCACTTGAGAGCTTATTTGTGATCCTATTTAAAGGTTAAACCCTTAAAACATTGATTTCTCAATTAAGGTTTTTTTGCCCTCTTATATTTTTTATATGAGGGGAATAATATTTATAACAAGGTTCAAGATTTATTATTCTGCATAACAAAAATGTATTAAGAGAGAATACAAGGATAACATGAGACAAGGAGCGGAAAATAATGTTGATTTTTTTTTTTTTTTAAAAAGCCCAATTGAAAGAAGAAAAAGTAATGTTATAGAAAATATTGCATTTTCTCTCACATATCTTTCCACTTGGGTCCTTCACCAAAAAAAAAAGAAAAAGAAAAAAAGAAGCAAAGAGAACATAAAAAAATTGGGTGTCTTCACTTCTCCTTAATGTTACTATTATTTTTACTAAGAAGGTAAATAGTTTGTTAACTTGTCACCATGAAAACTTGTTCTTTTTGGGGGAAAGAAAGAAAAGAAAAAGGAAAGAAGGAAACACCTTCTTAGTTAAAAAAGAAAAAAAGAAAAAGAAAAAGTAAAAGTAAAAGTAAAAAAAAAAAAAAAGAGGCAAAAATGCAAATATACACTCTACATCTTATAACTTCGATCATTTGTCATTCTTAGTCGACTAAATATAAAAATTGTCATTTTATTCTATTAACTTTGAAAAATTTTCATTAAGCAAATTAGCAAAGTAATCTCCAAAACTATATTTTATTTTTAAAATGTGAAAGACATCTAAGGGGTTAACAAAATTTTTTAAAGGGCAGTGAATGGAAAGACTAATGTAATGGTATATCAAAAATAAAAATGATAATTCTTAAATTTAATAAGCTAAAATAATATATATATATTTTTAGTAAGAATTTCAACTTATGATATTTGCTTCTGATAATAGCTTTTTATCATCATACAAAGACATCGATTGATTTTTGATGTAGGCGAGAATTAGACTTCAAATCTCTTGTTCAATTATTAGAGATGCTAACTGGAATCCACTAAAATAACAATTAATCAAAGTTAAAAGGATGTATAATGGAAAGAAAGAAAAGAAAAAGGAAAGAAGGAAACACCTTCTTAGGTAAAAAAAAGAAAAAAGAAGAGAGGCAAAAATGCAAAAATTCACTCTACATCTTATAACTTTGATAATTTGTCATTTTTAGGCGACTGAATATAAAAATTGTCATTTTATTCTATTAACCTTGAATAATTTTCATTAAATAAATTAGCAAAGTAATCTCCAAAACTATATTTTACTGTTTAAAATGTGAAAGACATCTAAGGGGTTAACAAAATTTTTCAAAGGGCAGTGAATGGAAAGACTAATGTAATGGAATATCAAAATTAAAAATGATAATTCTTAATATTAATAAGCTAAAATATATATATATATATATATATATATATTTTAAGAGTTTTAACTTATGACATTCGCTTCTGATGATAACTTTTTATCATCAATTAATTTTTGGTGTTGACGAGAATTAGACTCTAAATATTTTATTCAACTACCATAGATGCTAACTGAAATCCACTAAAATAATAATTAATTAAAGTTAAAAGGATGTACAATGGATTTTTCTCCCAAAAAAAAAAAAAAAAAAAAAAAACAAAACAAAACAAAAGGAAGGAAGGAAGGAAGGAAGGAAAGACGTGGGGTAAAAGATAAATAGGAAAAAAGCGGTGTGCTAAAAGTAATGGGGCGCGGGCTTGTTTGTCCAAATTGTGTACTAAAAGTAAAACACGCTTCTGGAAGCAAAAACAAAAGAAGAAAATTAATAAAATTGAAGTTGTTGTTGGCGATGGTGTTGAATGTGGCCGTGGTATTTTGGGTGGCAAAGGTATCAGCAGAGTTATGGCAATACATAGCGTGCAATCCAGAGAGATTGAGCAGCGACCGTGTTCTCCATCTCCTCTGTTGTCTCCCTTTACAATACTTTCTTCGCCTCTTCTCTTCTCTTTGATTTCAATTTTTTGCCTTTTGTTTTCTTTACCAATGCCTAATGTAAAACTTTTGAGGATATAATTAATATTTTCTGTGTTTCTTCCTGATCTCTGTTCTGTTCCTACTTGCTGCATACATTAACATCTCAATTCATTTTGTAATTTGCAATTTGTCTTTTTCTTCTATCTTTTCTGTGTTGTTAATGCTTTTGTCTACACCTCTTTACACTATCCTAAATGGCTGAACAGGTTTGGGTTTGGGTTTGGGTTTGGGTTTGGGTTATTCTAACACATAACCTATCTATATTCATATCTATTAGCAAAACCCAAAAAAAAAAAAAATAAGTACAGGAAAATGCTAAAGCCACGAAAGGGAAAGCACGCATTAGCCAATTAAAATGACATAAATGCAAAATTTTGGCCTATCAGCTCAAAAAATTATCAATACTTTTAGTTTGGGTAAAATTATGCATTTTTTGTCCACTTTTATAATAGTTGTCTAAATTTACAGGGTTGAAGTGGTATTTTATTTATTTCTCAGTTCATTTTTTCAATTGGGGTGTGTGAGTGATGAGTGTTTTAGAAGGAGTGATTATGTGAATAAAGAACGAAGATTTTATTGAAATACCTTTTAGAATTTAAAATAACGGGTATATTTTTGAAAAGTGTTTGAGTAAAAAAAAAAAAAAAAAAAAGTAGATTCTGATATTAAAATAAACAAAATTTTGCATCAATTTATGCAAATGCGAATACTTTAATAGAAAAAGAAAAACCAAACCCATAATCCTTAACGGTGAACCAAACACAAGCTAATTCATTGGTGAATTCATTATGCCTCAAATGATCTTCACTTTTTTGCACAACTCTTTCATCTCAGCCTTCCTTCTCAATTGCACTATCAAAGTGGGTAACAAATCACACTTTGAGCAATGGTAGAGCTTGTAGTTTGTGTCCACCTTTTTAGCACAAATTCCACAAAATGGGTTCTCAAATTCCACAAAATGGGTTCTCAGAGTGATCGATGCACGTAAGAATGGGGTACACTTGGGATCTACCCAGAATGGGCATACGTCACATTGGTAAGGCATGCCCTTGCCTTTTTTACCACAAACATCTCAAGTGTATACGATTGACCTTTGGAAGAGGGTCAATTGGTGGCCATGAATTTCAGCTTGAGTGACAAGTGGTAGCAATGCACATTTGATGTTAAGATTAAAATTGCAGGAGGAACAGTGGTAAACAAATTTTTTGCAAAGTAGATAGCAGCCACTGCATTTGCAAGACACCTCATCATATGGTGGTGTTTTGTGGAGAGTAATAGGGCTTTAACATGTATTGGATGCTGAAATTTGAGGTAGTTCTGCAAATGACTTGTGCAACAAAGTCACATTTTCTGCATCTGAATATTCAAGGCGACGCTACCTTTAGTTCAGGGGGTTCATTCCCTGAGATGGCCTAAATTTTATTTTATTTTTATATAATATATATTTTTTTAATTTTTTGTTTTGAATGACTTTTGACCTCCTAAAATATAATTTTGAACACCTTGACTCTAATCTATATATTACTAAAAGCTGAAGCATGGTATTTATTATTGCTACGTCTAGGTTGAACCACATCAATTGCTATGTCATTACCAATTTTTTTTTTTTTTTTTTTCTGAATTTGTCCTACAATTTAAAATTAGTTTTCTTAAATTCAAAAATACTAATAAAAAGAAAATAATTCACAACCCTTTGCATTCCATGGTTACAATTTTAGATGGCAACCCTTTGCATTCTACAATTACAATTTTAAATAGCAACCCTTTGTGTTCTATAGTTACAATCTCAAACGGCAACCCTTCAGCTTCTTAAACCCAGACTTTGGCTTCCTAACTCCTTCATCTCTTCCTCTCCTCACACTATGTTAATACTGTAAAATTGGATGATTCAGTTTAGGTACCTCTAAACCTCAGTTGCTCTTGACCTCTATTCTTGTGGCTGCCTGCATAATAGTTCAATGTAAGGATTAGATTAATAGTGTTGTTCTTTTTTATTGCTTCTTTTTTTCTTTTTTAATTTTGTTGCTACCTCTTTTGTGTTGTGGGTCATATATGAGTTTTTATGTATTTAAGTTGGGTATTTGTACTGATATATGATTGTTTGTTTCTATATTTAAAATTGATTTGGTTTTTTTTTTTTTTTAAATGTTTAAGATGGTGACATTAGTGGTTTATATTGTGTAATTTGTGTGATAGAGTTTTAGTAGTATTCGTGTGATAGAGTTTTGGTAGTTAGAAAATTGAATGATAGAGTTTTAATAGTATCCATGCTTGCTGAAATTCAATTGAATGATGTAATTCGTGCTTGCAGAAATTCAATTTGCTAAGGTATTTTAGTAGTTAGCAAATTGAATTATAGAGTTTAAAACTCAATACTATACTCAGAACATGATACTTCTCCTTTTTTCTTGGTCTCCTCATTTAAGTGAATCCCTCCTTCATCATTGAAAGAGATTTAAAACTCCTTCTATTAGCTTTGATTGTACACTTGGCTATATCATAAAACTATTTTTGATATAATCTTTTTATGGTAATTATCGTCATTTTTGTTGTTGTTGAATCACAATAAGATTATGCTAGGTCTAAATAATTATTCGTTGTTGCATTTTCATCATTATTACAAGTTTAAGATAGAGATTACCCTCATCAATAGCTGTTGCGTCTTCTTCATTGTCAAACTTGATCATCTTGACAAACCCTTTATTTATCTGTTTGTACTACATGTATTTATTTACTTATGGATTCTATTTGATTGTAAGATTTTTATGTCTTTTGATATAAATTAACTAGCTGATATGCTAGCCAAACCGCTTGCTTCTTCAGTTTTTTTAATCTTTTACTTTGCCTCCAACACTATCGTAATTGATTGTCTCTTTAATGGCATGTTCTGTCTCCATCACTATATATATATATATATATATATATATATATTGTTTTATAGGATCCAAGCAAGAAAGAGTTTAAGATGTTTGCTGTGTTATTCTCTCAAATTTTTTACAGCATGAACGACTTGCGGTATTGAAGTAATTATTGAATATTTGATATCAATAATTATTTGTTAATAGGTGTTTGACAACTTTAGAATATGAAAAGTTTTAGGTTAAATGGGCAACAATTTTAATTTTGTTAAATTTTGCTTTCTAAATTACTAATAGTGATTTATCATGTTAAATTGATAGTTTATTTGTATATTAATCAGCTACAATGTTGTAATGTTATTTATTTTTTCTTTCTAATTTTTGAGTTTTAATTCAAATAATTTTGAATAAGTCCTTTGAAATCAAATTCAATACAAAAGAAATTTTGTTAGGGACTCTGTAAGGCTAAGGAGAGCTTGAAGATAATATACATTTTGGCCTCATATAATATACTTATATTGTGAGCTTCAATTGCTACAAGTAGTATTGTAGTGACTTAGATATAAAACTCTAGATGTAACACAAATTGCTAAGGATAACGACATTCACTAATATTTGTCTTTTAATTTAAATGGTATTTTGCATAATTGCTTTGCATTCATTAGATTTCATTTTCAGTAATTTTTCTGTGCATTGTACGGGTTAGCAACTAGTTAATATTAAAATCTGATCTACTTGTTAGAGTTGAAGATTTCAGAAAACTTTTCTACAAAACCAGCTACTTTCAAGCCAAAATTGGAAGGTCAACTCCAATTTTGATGAAATTTCAAAATGTTGTTCCTGACAAAGAAAGCCTCATGTTGACTAGCCGATAATTCGTGCTATGCATAGGAACTTAAATTGATTATGAAATTATACAATTGTATAAAACTACTCTTATCTAATTTTGAATTTGTGTTACAATTTTCTTAAAATATTTGTGAATTGGAAAATTCATTGCTTAGGAATTGTTGAAACAAAACAAAATATATATGGCTACACAATAGAGAAATATAAGAAAAATATTAGTTATCTTCAAAAGAATTACCCATGGTATAGTTGTTGAAATCTACCAAACATGTTCAAATATTGCTAAAACAAATGCACAAAGTCAGATGTTAAAAATTTTAAAATGCCAAAAAAATCATTTAAAAAAATTAGAAGATTCTAAACCTAGAAATATTGAAACGATAGAAAAAATATATGACTATAGTCATTACACACAAAAGAGAAAATATAAGAGAAAGATGCCGTTGAAATATGCTAGATGGTTTCATATAATGCAAAAAATAAACCCAAAACTTCAGATGAAATTAAAAAATTAGAAAATTTGGCACTTACAAATTATTGAAACAAAATATAAACAAAAGAATATATGTAACTACACAGAGAAATATAAAAGAAAGATATTCTACCCTCAAAAGAATAATCAATTGCTATAATTGTTAAAATATACAAGAAAATTTCAAATGTTACAAGAAATTAACCAAAAAGTCAGTAGTTAAAACACAATAGAATTATTTAGATGAAACAATCTACTGATGGGTTGAACCAAGTGCCAAGTTTACCCTAGGATAATAGCTTGTTGTTGAGACTTGAGATCAAAATTATATATATAATGCTACTTCTTTTTCTTCGTCACCAATCAAGCAGTCACCACTGAGAGCCAGCTGTGCTAGTGCCAATAATTTCTCCACTAAGTGGTTAGTCTCCCAAAGTTCAAATATACCATGATCTTTTAGTATTCGAAGAGTTCAATTACTATATACACATAATTAAAAAAAAAAAAACTCTTTCAATCAGTTTAACAATATGATTTAGATTTTGATGTTGGTTTGTTTTTATCCTTTCAATCTTAGGGTTTCAAAAAAGTGGTTTTTGAAGTAGCATCCAGTTTTTAATTACATCTTTTGTAAAAAACCAGATTATATACATTCTCAGTTTGTATATATCCCCTACCAAAAAAAAAAAAAAAAAACGTTTGATATATATGTTAGGATGTATGCCCTTAAATCCTATTATATGATGCTATATATGACATTATGTATGACTTAATGTTATGATTAATAAAGTTGTTTTATTATTATCTAAAATAATGGTAACATTAATATTTGGACATTATCATATAATCCATGAGATGCATGGTATGTGATTTATGTGAAAAGTCATAGAAGATATAAATTATAAGTTCTTTGTAAACTCAGAATTATAGTTCGTAGTCGTTAATAAAATTGGGCATTTCATCTGTAAAGACTATAACATATCAACTAAGATGATTTGTCTTGATTATGGAAGTGGAAACTTCTAGTGTTTTTTAAACTCAACCAATATAAACTTAAAGATGGCCCTATTAATATCTATTTTTGCGAATAAGGTTATAATTAATTTGAGAAATGCCATGTTCATAACATTTTCATAACACTTTCACAAAAAATTTCAAATGACAAGTTGTTATTGGCTATTATTATTGAGTAAAAATGTAATTTTAGTGGCGGTTTCAAATTAAAATCTACTAACAACTCTCAAGTAGATATTTTGTAGAGTGGTTGAATTTGTACTTTTGACCAAATATATACTTTTGACCAAATGTGTGACTAGAGTGATTGAATTGGAACGTGCCTTTAATTTGTTATTTCTTGAGTGGGGACTGGGGACGTGGGTTAATCAGTTAGTGGATAGCAAATGTTAACACTAAAAGAGAATTAAACAATTAGATAGATGATGATTCTTCAAAAAAGAAAAATAAAAAGACCAAGGGTGTGGGACAGGAGACTGATTGGGTGAAGATAATAGCAAATGTTAATGCAAAAAAAATTTTCTTAATACGATTACAAAGACCAATAGTTATCAAAGTGAAGTTAAATTGTTAAATAAAATAATTGTAAGAGAGTATAGACATAAACTAACAAATAAAAACATTCTAAGCTTTAATAATTAAAATTCACTTAACAACAATAATTAACATGTTTATTATTTCCTCCAAAAAAAAAAAAAACGTGTTTATTATATTTAGAGATAATAGATAATTTTCAATATTTAATCTTATATGCAATAATTAGTATGTTTATTGTATTAGGAAAGAATATGCCTAAAGAACTAAAGAACTTATAGTTTATCTTTTATTTTCTTGCTAGTATGATGTACAAATTTGAATGAGGAAACTACATAGACCGCAAAATTTATCTCCTACCCAAGATACATCTTCTTGTTGACCTCTCTAGAAAAAAATTCTGGAGCCGCCACTGGGAATACTCTGCCTTCTGTACATTCATTACACCCATCACGCTGCATACCATAACCAGAAACCTTAAAATAGATCAGAGGATGCTCATCAATGAAGTGTTTGAGTGCCATTTCTATGTTTCCCTATCACACAAACACAACTAATTTGTTTGTACGACTTGAAACATGAAAGTGGTGGATGTTTTGTTTTCGTCTAATGGACTTAGTCTTGGCTATTTTGATTTTAAATAAACAATAAGTTTTATTCACAATCGTTGACATAACTTATTGTAGTTAGCGTATAACAAAAATGGTATCAATGACATAATAATGCGAAGAGTATTAAAATATTATGATCGATACTTACCCTGAAAATATATTATGATAGATACTTACCCTGAAAATCTATACAGAGACGTACGAGTACAACTTCAAACTTTCAACCTCTTTGGGCAATCAAGCTGACCAGAATGATGGATGCAATTCTTCCTAATCCTTTGAGTCCCACTCTTTGCCAATACTAGCCAGCGTTTTATATGCACTTACTCCAACAGAACCCTTCAGTCTTTCTCTGCACTAAAAAACAATCATCTTCAAATGAAATTGGGCACAAATATCTCAATGTAGTGAAAGAAATTGGAGGAGAAACGAAGCAAATTGTTCACAAATTCAAGTTGCAAAATAGTAACAAAATCTGATAGAATTTCACTTCTATAATATACAATACAAGCCACTGTTTTAAAAGAAAAAAAAAAACATATATCAAATAAAATAAAATAAAAAGCATAACAACAAGAAATACTCACGCGGGAACAAAAATTTGGTTTTGGCTACAAAACTTGGTTGGCCAAGATGCCTAGTTGTTTCTCTTAGATATAAAATGTATGATCAGTTTTGAGTGCGTGGATTTAGGTTAAGCAGATTTCAATTTAAAGCTCCTCTGTCAAATCCTTTGGTTATATTTTATAAAATATCTGGATATGCTTTGCTTGTGGAGTAGACGTATCTTCTTCTCTGAAGTTAAAAAATCACTCCTATTCCTCAAAAATATTAAAGTTAAAAATCTCTTGAACTTAATTTCAATTTTGTTACTCTAGTGACTTCCATTTTAATATATTTCCACAAGTCTGCGTGTAAGATTTCCAGCATCTAATGTTCGTACTGCAATATCTACAACTCCTTTCTTTTCTTTCCTTTTCAGACTTTCAATTCTAAAAAAGAGTAAAAGAGAGGAAAAATAATGAGTTGTATTATAGATACTACAATATAAAAAAAGTTTAATGACACAATTTTTTTTGACAAAGTTTGGCTACAAGTTTGGTTGTAGTCAATAGTTACAACTTCTACTAAAAAAATTAACATGATTACATATTTTGAAAATATAACCATTCGATGCAAGTTCTTTATGTTCTTAAATTGCATATCAAATTTTGGGTTAATCGGATGTTATTTACTATCAAATCTATAAACTTATTTTTTTATGTATAAAATACATAATAGGAATATTCAAGTTCTTTGATCTTTTTGAAAATTTGAAAGTATAAAGAATATAATAAGAATATGAAATCTAATGATGAATTTGTTAAATTTCACATCGTGGAGTTGTAGTCATTGGTTACAATCAAGTTCGTAGGCAAAACTATCTAAATAGCCTTAATTTTAAATTATGTAGCCAAACAACTGAATTTTCAAAACATTGACATCAAAAGTGTCAAGTTCCAGTCGAGTTCCAAAAGATCAGTAATATTTTCCGAAGAGAAATGATATATCCACAATATTTTCACAACATTTTTATAACAAATTCTAAGTTGCAGGTTGTTACTGGTTGTTATTGTTGGGGTAAAAAAATAATCTTAATTTTAGGTTCAAATTTGAACTAATAACAATTAACCAATTATGATTTGCTGTGATAATATTATAAAAATGTTGTAGATGTAGCATCTCTCTTTTCTGAAATAGTATGAAAAGAGTAGTTTGACTACATAATTTAGAAATTAAAGCTATTTAGTGTGTGTTTGAATACTGCTTATTTTGTTGAAAACTGAAAACTTATTGCTGAAAATAATAAAAAAATAATTTCTGGATTACTGTTCTGGTGCGGACACAAGATACAAGCTCCCAATTATACGCATATATGGGAGGAAGAGCAAAAAGGAGACGGCCTAACCTGTGGCCTTATGGATGAAGCTTGTTAGTTATTGAGCTTGAGATTAACCAAGCTCGAGCATTTAATAATTAGGGTTTCTTTGTGCATTTTATTGTTAGCTATTTAAGCACTTTTTCTGATTATTGTAAGACAGTTTTGGAGGATTAAAAAAAAAAAAAAACATATTTCTTTTACACTGATGCCGACTCTAGTTTTTGCCTAGTGCTAATTTCAAGCAACCCTTAGGTGCTAACTCCTAGGGTTTACTTTGTTATTTATTTGTTCCATTGAAATATTGTGGTTGTCTTAGTGCCCGTTTGTTTCAGATTTTAGGAGCTGAAACGCCACGTTTTTGAAAAGTTCAGCTTATGTTGCCGTTTGGTTCAACAAAAACGCAACTTTTACCCAAAAGTTGCGTTTTGGACGAAGGCATAAACGCGCATAACACTTATGGAGCGCTGGAGGTCCATAAACAAAAATCTAAGAAACGTTTTGAAACTAGCCGTTGGGCTCTTCCGAAAATTACCAAACTATCCACAGACTCTTTCTCAAAATCAAGATACAAACTCAATCACAATCAAGATACAAACTCAAAACACAATCTTAAAACTCATCAAATCAGAACAAAAAAAAAAAAAAAAAAAAAAAACAACAACAACAACAAAACAAATCTGACCCATCTGAGCCGCAGGGGTGACGCGGACGAGCGGTGGTGACGCGGACGAGCGGCGATCTGCACTCTCTAGCCGGCGATTTGCACTCTCTAGGCGGACTGAGTCGCCGCGTTCGGATCGGAAGCCAGTGTCGGAATGTCGCCGTTGGCAGCTCCGATAACGATTCCGATTCGCAAGTGTTCGCGAGTGCCTTGATTATCGCACCATCGGCGCCGTAGATTCGAACCATTCCGATCGCCGTCGATTTGGGGAGACTCGCGGTTGCCGCCGGTGGTGAGAGAGACAGAAAGAAAGAGAGAGAGAGAGAGAGAGAGCTTTTTTTTTTTTGTTGAGAAATCACAAGAGAGAGAGAGCTAGAGGGATGTCTGAGGAGAAACCAAAAATAAAATTGAAGACAGATAAGAAGTATACTTGTGGAGGAGAAAAAAAAGAAAAAGAAAAGAAAAAAACGTATGGACCAAAAAAAAAGATGGAGTTAAAAGGAAATAAAATAAAAAATAAGTAATTAAAATTGATAAATGTTACAGCAATATTTTCACAATAAATTTTAAGAAGTAGGTTATGATTAACTAATATTGGTGGGAAAAAATAATTTTTTTAGAAAGAGAACAACTTAGATTATTGGAGTATATTGGTATTGGTATGTATTTTATCATCTTTTTTTACATTTTTATGTAGTACAATTTAAACTTGGATTATTGGTGTATATTTTATCATCTTTTTATATTTTCATGTAGTACAATTTATTAAACTTGGATTATTGGTGTATATTTTATCATCTTTTTACATTTTCATTTTGTGCTTCATGATGATGAAAATTATTTAGATTTAATTATTATTGCCCAAACAAATAATTATGACACTAACAAAGAAAAATTGCCCAAACATTATTAAAATAATACCAATAATAATAATAATAATAATAATAATAATAATAATAATAATATTATTATTATTATTATTATTATTATTATGAAATAAACTCACATCCAAAAAAAAGAGTATGAAATAAACTCCCTTTTATATACGTTGTCCTTTTTGGTAATTTATCCCTCAAACTACCACTTTTACAAGTGCTAGCCAAACACTCAGCTTTTTCAAAAAGCACTTTTTAACAGCTTTTACCAAACAGTCAGCTTTTTAAAACTCAACTTTTTCATTATGCACTTTTTCAAAACTCAACTTTTTCATTATGCACTTTTTCAAAAAGCCCAACCAAACTCACCCTTAGTGGGTGAAACCAATCGGAATTGGGATTCAATTCTTCCTACAGCCTAACTTGCATATAATAGCTCTATCAATAGGTCTATAGGTGCTAGTCCTTTTGAGGTTGCGCATGGATATAAACCTAGGAAACCCTTAGATCTTTTGCCCATGTCCTCACATGTTAGGATTTCTGAATCTGTCAATGCATTTGCACGACATATTCATGATTTGCATAATAAGATTTACAAAAAAATTCAGGTAAGTAATTCTCAATATAAAATTCATGCTGACACTTATCAACGTCATGCAGAGTTTCAAGTAAGGGATTACGTCATGATTCGGATTCGACCTGAAGGGTTTCCCTCGGGACCGTTAAGAAATTGCAGGCTCGTAGTGTTGGACCATTCAATGTATTGAAACGAGTGGGCCCAAATGCATATGTCATTGACCTTCCTTATAATTATGGTATTAGCTTCTCCTTTAATATTGAGGATCTAGTTGCTTATAAAAGCCCCATAGCTATTCCTGATACCCCTTCTGATGAGCCTTTGCTTGATCCTATTGATGCCCCTATTCTTACCCCTTTACCCTTAAATCTGCTATATGCACATAAATAATCTATTGATACTATTTTAGATGAGCATATTGTTTCTACCAGGGATGAAGGAGTTTACCGTTTCCTAGTTCAGTGGCAAGAGCGACCAGATTCTGATTGTACATGGATTACTTGAGATGAGCTAAAAAGATTGGATTCTAACTTGCTAGAGTACTATCAAAGCTCTTCAGATTTCCACTCAACGAGGTTGAGTTCTTCTCACCTGAGGGGGAGTTGGTGTGGACACAAGGTACAAGTCCCAAATTATACGCATGTATGGGAGGAAGAGCAAAAAGAAGACGGCCCAACCTGTGGCCTTATGGATGGAGTTTGTTAGTTATTGGGTTTGAGATTAAGCAAGCCCGAGCATTTAATAATTAGGGTTTCTTTGTGCATTTTATTGATAGTTATTTAAGCACTTTTTCTGATTATTGTAAGATAGTTTTGGAGAATTATATTAAAAAAAAAAAAAAAAAAACGTGTTTCTTTTACATTGGTGCTAACTCAAGTTTTTGCTTGATGCTGACTCTAAGCAGCTCTTAGGTGCTGATTCCTAGGGTTTATTTTGTTGTTTATTTGTTCCATTGAAATGTTGTGGTTGTCCTACGTCATGTTCACCGCTGGATGTATTGTAGCTTTGCGTTAATGCACTGTTCATGTCTCATGAACAATGCAAGAGGAGCTAGTAAAAAAAAAAAAAAAAGAAGAAGAAGCCAAAAACGTGAAACGCTGGACGCAACATCAGTACCCAAATGCATACTTTGTCATTTTCTCGTTAACGGGAAGTTGCATTTTTGAGCCATTCAGCATTTGCACTTAAATCAGTTGATGATGCCGAAAATCGTCAGTAAGTCACACGGTCCTCAGGTGCTCCCAATGAAATACCTGCACAACACAAAAGCTGAAGACCTTAAGATGAGTATCGGTGTAGTACCGGCCAAATACCCTCCGTTGATCAAGTTAGAGAAATCTCTCATTCGCAACTCTAGAGTGCTAGAGTTGGGATGAATTATGTGTACCTTGCTTTGTGAGGGTATTGGGATATTTATAGTAGTGTAGGGCTAAAATTTATGCCTTAATAAAGAAGTTCTTTCCTTCTAGGAGAGTAACTCGTGGATCTTGCGTATCTCCCAGAGTTCTTTTCCTTATAGGAGTTTTATTGATTAAAGTTGAGCATGTACCACAAGAACTTTCCTTATACACGTATGCGTGGAGATTAAGGCTACGGACGGAGGTTTAGTCGAGTTCTTCAGCTTTATCCTCGTCGACCTACAGCTGACGACCTTTTAGGGTCGTCGGCTTATGGCTTTCATCTCAAGGTTGTCAGCTTATGGCCATCTTGCGGTACCAAGGATGATGTCGTTAGGTATGAGGTGGAGTTGAGGACATTACGAGAAGGTAGTCCCACGAGTGAAGTTGACGACCTTTCTATATCTGTCGCCTTTGGTTTCATCATGGGCTAATCGCACAATTATCCTTATCATCAGTTATGATAGCTATGTATTTTTTTTCTTGTTTGTTTGTTTTTTTTTCTTGTTTTGTTTTTGTTTTGGTCTGTTTATAATATAAATAAGCAAAAGAAGAATGTGGTGGCCGGTTTCTTTGGCTTGTAAGCCGGTCCCATAGTTTCATAATTAAAAAAAAAAAAAAAAAATCATTTGGTTCATTTTTCTGCTTTTTTTTCTTTTCCATTTTTTAACTTTATTCTATTCTCTCTTTGATTTTCTACCTTTTTCTTTTTCTATCTGTTTAGATTTCTTCTTCTTGGAGATGTAGGATAACTTACTTGGGGAGTGAAAGTCTTTTGAGATTAATCAAGGAAGATCATGCAACATGTATTGAACAGGTTTTGAATGCTAGCATTTACGTTTTTCTTCATCATGAGATTTGGACAATTACTGAGATATCATCTTAATCCAAAACCATAAGCTAATGAATTTATAAATATATGACTAGCAAGGATTGACATTCCTTATACCATGTTGCCGACCAAAGCAATTGTAGGGATTTAATGAAATTTGTTGATGAGTCTTAGGGTTGATGATAATGGAGTCTAGATTAGAGCATTGCCATCATGTGTTTCATAAAAAATGCCATTTTAACACACCAAAAGCCTACTTTATCATTTTAGCACATCATTTTACAATATACCATTTATCAGATGTTCTATTATTTGATTATAAACATTAAAATAATATATACACCATATGAAATAATATATTTAATATGGAACCAACAGAACTATGTACCATATGGAGGACAGCTGAAGAATCCGACCAATTTGAACAGGAGAACAGAGGAGTTTTTGCAAGATTTTAGGCAAGCCCAAGTGCACTTGACAGTGAGTCCAATGGAGCAACCAAGCGGTGAAGTCTGGCAACCACCTCTATCAATGGTATATAAGCTAAACTTTGATGTAGCAATATTTTCAGGAATGGAGAAATCTAGTATTGGAGCAATAATTCGAAATGAGAGGGGCGAAGTTATGGCTGGTATGTCTGCTATTGGGCCGATGGTTGAAACAAGTGAGGAAGCTGAACTTTTGGCATGTCGAAGAACTCTTGAATTTGCTGTGGATGCTGGGTTCACTAGAGTAGTGATTGAGGGAGATAATACCAATGTTATGCAAGCTATTTCTTCAGTAGTGGCTAACTATTCATTCCTAGGCAATGTGGTTGATGATATTCGCCATTTAATGTTTGGTTTACAGTGGGTTAAAACTAGTAAGGTTTGGAGGGGAGGGAATAAAGTCGTGCATATTCTTGCATAGCATGGTAGAAATTTAAAATCTGATTTGTATTAGTTGGAGAATTCTCCCCCACCTGCTATGGAAGCTTTGTATCAGGATTCATTATTATTATGATTAAATGAATGCAGTTTCGTTCTCAATATATATATATATATATATACACCATATTAAATAATATATTTACTCAAAACCAGCCCACACATACCTAGTGGCCGTCGCCACCAATAACCACCACTACAACCACTGCCACAACCAAGAGCTTCCTCTACCACCCAAAATACAACTCAAAACAAACACAACCAAATACCCAAAACAAATTCCAAATCTAAAAACCTCAACAAAAGAGAAAAAAAAAACTCATAATCTTTAACAAACACCGCCGGCCCCTTAAAGCTACAATCGCCGGCCCAAAACTCAATCAACCACTGCCACAAGCACGACACCACCACCGGCCCAAAATCCCAACCCAATTGATCAATCAATGACCCAAAACCCACACATCAGAACCCATCCCAAATCAAACAAACCCACAACTTAGGCAGCGACTTCAGGTGGGAGACATCAGCAACGAGATCGGCTTCAGGCAGCTTCAGGCGAGATCATTTTCAATGGCTTGAGTTGGATTTAGGCGAGATCGGCTTCAAGTGGCTTAAATATGAGAGAGGAAGAGAATGTGAGCGAGGAGGGAGCTGTGGAGGACAACTATGGCTCCAACGAGATTGGCGGCTTCAGCGAGATTGACAAGAGGGAAGAACTCAGATGCAGAGAGAAAAGAGCAAAATCAGATGAGAGAAAAGAACAAGGCGGTGAATCTGTGGCTGGAGGAGAAGACGAAAGAGATATTTTAATTGGGATGAGAGAGAAAGATGAATAAAAAATAAAAAAACATATGTGTTATATTGGTCTGTACCGTGCCAAATTTATAACGGTACTGTAGTATGTTCTAAATTTTTGACACTTTGAAACACCTCATGAGGCTTGAATAGTGGTGTTTGGTGTGTCAAATGCCAAATATTTGGCATTTGACACACTTGATGGTAGTGCTCTTAAAGAGTGATTGTAGGAAAACCGTACCTTGAGTTTTGTTGAATTTATGATGTGTTTTTTAAGTCCAAGATGAAGATCCAAGATCAATTGAAAAAAAAAATGTTTACGGATTCTCGACACCTTCTTGATCAATCTAGACAAGCTTGACTTCAAGCTTGATAGCAATCAATCACCCTAATTGGAGAGCCCATATAAAGGCTCATGTAGCATGACTTCTAATAATGTTGTAGAGGCAAAAACCTTAACCGACATATACAACTTGTGATTTCAAAAAACAAGAAAAATGAGATATTGATGCAACTTGTGTGTGCATAGGGTTCTATACCAAATGAAGTCTCTTTATTGTTGTACACGCAAACAATTAGATAGGATATTTATGTGGCATAACCATAAATATTAAAACATAATTTTTATTATATATAATAATATATGAAGTATATGATATCTGATATTGTGAGTTCTAATTAACTCAGAAAAAAAAAAAAAAATTGTAAATCTCTATCCTTGTATACGGGTTCGAACTTCACCACCTCTAAAAAGGGGGAAAATTACACTTTACCACCCTAAACTATACCTCAGATTACACTTTGCACCCTAAACTATTTGAATGCACAATTTGCACCCTAAACTATGATGCTTATTACACTTTGCACCCCACTGTTAGTTTTACTGTTATCTTTGACGGAACTTTGATGCACATGACAGGCACGTGTTTTGCTTAGGTGGAAAAAAGTTAAATGAAAAAAACACCCCTCTTCACAATCAATTAAAACAAAGTTTTTTTCCTTATATTTTTTTTCCAGCTCTCTCTCACAGTCACATGTACAGGTACAAGTAAAACTCTCTCTCCAATCTCCCCAAATCAAAACCCTGTAACCCTAAATTCCCAAATTAGAAATATCTTACTTGGCTTTTCGACCCTCTTGTGTTGTGAAAGTGGGAATTTTTAAGTTAAAGAGACAAAAGTGGTGGCTCCAGCCTTTTCCAAGCAAGTAAATGAAACAAAATAAAATAGTAGTAGAAGTGAATAGAAACGAAGCCGACGAAGGAATGGAGATAAAGATTAGTTCTATCCTGGGCACCACGCAATGGCTTAAAGACTGGACCTGCCTTCCTTTGCTAAACGATTTCGTGATATTGTCCACGTGAAAAAAAAAAAAAAAAAAAAAACCCGATTGTTGTACAAATAATTGGAGTTTCCCCCATCAATTAATTAATTAAGAAGTATACATTAGTGATATTAATTCCAAATCTACTCACTTTAAGGCATGCACTCCACTCAACATTCTGCCATTTTTATTTGGTGGGCAATGGTGGAGCTGAAGATATTTCTGATTTGAGGATTTAAGGTTACAGAGTTTTAATTTGGGGGGAGCTGTACCTGTACGTGTGAGAGAGAGCTGGAAAAAAATATAAGGAAAAAAACTTTGTTTTAATTGATTGTGAAGAGGGGTGTTTTTGTCATTTAACTTTTTTCCACCTAAGCAAAACACATGTGCGTGTCATGTGTCAAAGTTCTGTCAAAGATAACAGTAAAACTAACAGTGGGGTGCAAAGTGTAATAAGCATCATAGTTTAGGGTGTAAAATGTACATTCGAATAGTTTAAGGTGCAAAGTGTAACTGAAGTATAGTTTAGGATGAAAAAGTGTAATTTTCCCCTAAAAAGGAATTGACGTTTTAACTTGATAATAACATTGCATTAATTAAAATTTTATAATAGATATTTAAAAAAAAACTATAAAGAAAGAAAAAAAAATAATTGAGGGTAGGTGTGGTCGTTTTAGGTGAAGAGATGAGGACTGTGGCATCGCCGTGGACGAATACCTTCCTATTTTCCCGCATTAATGGCAGTAGAAATGCCCTTAATACTTCTCTGAATTTACAGTTTCGCCACTCGAATCCCAAGTCCAACTCTCCTTCAACTCCTCCTATCGCCATCGCCATGGCTGCTTCATCTCCTCTATCCACAACAAACCCTCAGCCTCAGCCTCAGGTTAATATTTTATTTCGTCGTTCATCATTTTCCTCAAAATAAATTCAATTATTCCGTTTGGTTGCCGAGAAAGTGAGGGAAACAACTTGTTACAATTGTCTAAAGTCTAAACTATCACTCCCTACTGAATTCTGCTTTCAAATTCTCAAAATTTTTGAATTTCCTGTCAACATCAGCTTCTAATGCAACTTAGGGTTTTATTTTCTGTCTTAATTGAATTCTTAAGAATATTTCAATGATATTAGTATTTTCATCTTGTAATTTGTATAATGAGTGATTGATGGATTATTTTGAAAATTAAATGGAAGAAAATTGTAACAATAATTGATTAATGAATAATTGAAGCTATGCAAATAGTAAGAACACTCCATGTGATTAAATCCAAGCTAATGGTAAAATAATGTTGTTGTCTTTCTTAATCAGACTGTGTCAGCTGGAGATGGTGGCAAAGATCACTCCAATGTGTTTCAACTCATTCAAGCACATCAGGTTTTTTTTTTTTTTTTTGTGTGCGTTTGTTTCCATTTTATATCTGTTTCTGAATTACGCGCTTAAGAGCTTGCTAATGCTTGAAACTTCTATGTAGGAGTGGAAAGATTGTGGATGGAAAAATGCATTTGGATTTTGTTGATTTTGAGTTGTTGTTGTTGTTATTACAGGAAAAAGCTGCTAGGCTTCCTCCAGTTGAGGAAATTCGAACAGTGCTTGATCACAGTGTGCGTGGAATGCTCTCTACATTATCTCAGGTTGTTGAAACACCTTTTTGATAAGTTCAGGGTTGTTATTTCGTTTTTGCGCTTGTTCTTAGTGTTGATTCTGATTGATGAAATTAGTATAGATATTCACTGAATCTTGGACAATTCTTTGAATGTAATACAGAATCTCATGACTTCTACATGAGTTAATCATCAATTTAAATCTGACATCTTATTTGGCAGTTCTTGTTTTAATGTTTTATTTGAGCTCTAGCTCAAATATCACCTCCTCCCCTTGTAAGAGAGTAAGATGGAGAATGAGATTATGAATTCAAGGCCCATCGGGTGCATGTGTTGTAACTAACTAATAAAATTTTTTTGTATTTCTCAATAATGGGATCACTTACAACATAACTTTGAGGGCTTCGTTTTACTGGAATGATGTAACAGATTTGTAGAGTTGTGATTATATGGGCTTCCTTCCTGATTGAATGAAAAATGACCAATTACAACAACAAAAAGTCTTGACCCCAAATGGCCAATTAATTATAACAAAAAGTAAAATATAATTCTAACATGCCCACATTTGTTATTAAATATGCTGTTCGTACACATTTGAGTTAGAAAAAATCAGATTGAGAAAAACGAAACAAGTTAATATTTAAGAATGAGTTTTTTCTCATATTAATTGGATTTATGTGTGTTGGAGCCTCAAGATACTTTTCTTGCAGCACAGAGGAGTCCATGACTCAATCTGTTAATCTGTAATAATGAGTTCTTCTCATTTTTAATAATAAAATTTATGTGGGTTGGAAAGCCTCAAGATACTTTGCTTGTTGCTCAGAGGAGTTCATGACTCAATCTTTTCTTAGCCCCCGCAACTTGAAATTAAAGTAGGTAGCTTGAATCTTGAGACCTTGGATGTCAATGTCACAGATGGATGCTGACATAAAAGCCAATTGGTCCCAACAAACAAAAGCCCATCCGAAATTTGAATTTGCTGTTGTAACTTTTTGGTATAATCAACTCTTATTTCATTTCTATGCCATGTATGGAGTTGTGTTCGTAGTCATTATTTTACTGAAATTACACTTATCCAGGAAATAATATTCTGGTAAAATAAAATTTACATTGCTTCATACGTAATGCAGGATTAATATTGGTCTTACATTAACAGTCACTATGTGGTTATGATGTTATAAACACCTTTGATATACTTTAAATGTTCATGGCATCTTCCTGTTGGTTGATATTTTATTGTGCTACTCACTTATATAAAAAGAAGATGTTTTATTGTGCTACTCATTGTTCTGCCAATTTTGTTGACCTTGGCTAATCTTTATTCTGAATTCCCTTTCTTGTGCAGAAGCATGAGGGCTATCCATCAGGGTCGATGGTTGATTTTGCCTGTGTTGCAGATGGATCTCCAATATTAGCAGTCAGCAGCCTGGCAGCTCATTCAAAAGTTTGCCCAGTTCCAATACTTATTTTTTTTGGTTTATATTAGACTGGAGAATTATACAGTTGATGACATTCCAGGATATAACCTTCATGTTCAATTGCGAAATATCTCTCTTTTGAGAAACTGAGAAACATGATACATAATATATAGGGTTAAAGAATGAGACTGTCTTAGTTGATTGATAATAGATAGTGAAGGAATCTTCTGAATGCTTCCCGTAAAGATAAATGCTTTGGTGGTTTGAATTGACTGGCCTGCTAATATTTGTTTTCACAAGTATTTGCAACTCAGCTCTGTTCAGATTTGGATTCTACCAATGCATGTCATATATGCTGGATTAGGTTAGAAAGCTAGGTTATGATTTATCATTCTTCACATATTATTCTGGTCCTGGTCCAGGTCCAGGTCCAGGTCCATGTCCATGTACATACAGCATATAAATATGCCTATGCTTATGTGTGTGTAACTGTGTTAACCATAGCCATGGTATTAACTTTACCATTATATAAGGCTTGCAAGTTGCAATCTCTTCTTTTTGATTTAGAAAGTTCAGTCTTCTCCGAGTCCCATATTGCTATTTTATGCAGGACTTAACAGTAAATCCCAAGTGCTCGTTGCTTGTTGCTAGAGATCCTGAGGACAGGACTGATTTAGTAATCACTCTGCATGGTGATGCTATTTCTGTAAGTTATAACCTTCTCAAGTGTTGCATTGTATCTTAATTGATTCTGTTTCTATTCTAGTCTGTTGTTTTGTGTTTATGTTTCTATTCCACTCTGCAAGGACTTCACATCTTTGTTTTTAACAATCATATAGGTTTCTGAAAATGATGTAGCTGCCATTCGTACTGCATATTTGGCAAGACATCCAAATGCATTTTGGGTAACTTTTGCACTCTTGTTCTCTAGCATTCTTCTCCCCTACCCCCCCACAACATCCTTTTAGTGTAAGTGGACTACTAAATCAATACTTTTGATTTGAAGGTTGACTTTGGTGACTTTCAATTTTTGCGCATTGTACCAAAAGTTGTACGGTATGTTTCAGGGGTTGCCACAGCTCAATTAGGATCAGGAGGTTGGTGAACCATAACAGTCTTTTATATTTCTTCTTTTGATCATAGTCCAATTCTTCTTCAAGTTCTTCTGTCCTTGAGAGGGACAGGGGGATTTGATGCCCTGCAGGTTACTTATGCTTTCTGCTAAATTGTTATACTATTTTTTTTTTTTTTTAAAAACCACCTTTCCTGTTCTCATTTAATGTATGTTTCTTTTGCTTTGACTTTCAGAGTTCAGTGGAGAGGAGTACAAATCTGCAAAAGTTGATCCAATAGCCCAGTTTTCTAAGCCTGTTGCTGTATGGAATTTAATGTTTTGTGATAAAATTTTCTTTTTCTTATCAAACTTCAGCCATTTGTATTCCTTAATTAAAACTCTATTTTTCCAGTCTCATATGAATAGAGATCATGCTGAAGATACAAAAGTCATTGTGCAACACTGGACATCAATTCCGGTAATCTGAAATATCACTCATACTTTGAACTGGGAAGCAGATGATTTTTTTTTCTTTCTTTTTGTTTCTAGATCAGTGTAGGATATCTTCTCATCATTTATACACTCAAGACTGCCCTGGCTGGTAAAAATTGAAGGTGATAAGGTCCAATAAATTGGGTGCCGTATGGTTACACCAGAATCAATTGAGTCTACCTGTGTGACCTGGGTGTATCATGTGCATTCTTCAATTGTCTGGATGTGTTTATGATGCCATTTTAAAGAATGAAACACACTTACATGCCCCCGCACCCATATGTGGGTAGGGGAGTAGAGATGAGTTTGATTCACTTCATAAAAGCTGGAATTTGATTTTTCGGCAGGTGGACTTTGCTTACATGCTGGATTTGGATAGCCTTGGTTTCAATGTTAAGGTATTCTTAATGTTTAACAATTTGTTTTTTGTAGCTGTTTATATTTTTGAAAACTCATTTTTTCTTTTGTTGAGCTAAAGGGGGCTTTACTTTAGTATTTGATCCTATTTCTTTTTTGGTCACTCACGTTAAATAAAAATTGACTTTTGGCTTACAAAGAAGTCGTTCATTTTCTGTTTTGAACTTTCTCTTGTTTCTTCTTTTAGGCTGGTTTTCAAGGGACAAATTTCAAGCTTCGAATTCCTTTCCCTAGGCGTGCTGAAGATAGAAAGTGAGACATTTTATTTGAGAACTCTTCACATGTGCTCTTCTGCTTTTGTTTCACTCTAATTATTTGAGTTTATGCTGCAAGGGTTCTAGCTAATTTGATACTGGACAGTGGTCATTAATAAAAATTGATACCAATTTATGGAATATCAAATGATATGCAACAATGGAAAAGTGTTGCTTTTGTACCCCACAAGAGCAAAGGGGCATAGCCTAGAAGGACCAACATACCACCACCACTCCTAAGTTGGAGAGGAGGCTAGTACATTACATGAACTCTTGAAACCAACTCAAAAGGACCAAAGAATATAAAGTGGCCGTACAGATATCCTCAAAGATACACCATTTTTATAGTAATAATATTTTATAATATATGTTGACAACAGATTTCCAAGTCTCCATAGAGTGTCATGTAAACTTTAGGTCGGAGAAACTTATTCTTCATATTCTGGGTTCCTTACTATTGTCCTCTGTTCACTTGGAAACATACACGGGTGTGGAAGGAGGTGTACCATCCCCTGCAATGTAATCATTGCTATATCCCTTGTGTTATTGCAATAAGAGAGGTCACTGCTTCTTGCAGTGTGCTTGTTGTTTCCCTTTAATTACAGAAATCCTTTTCTGAGTACTGTAGTATTTTGAATTTTCCCAAGCTGAAATTTGAAAAATTTTCGTCCTTTTCATTGAGAAATTTTGTTTTGACCATGCATATACTGTCTCTAGCAAAATATAATAGGTTAAAAAGATTGCCAATACAATATTTGGCTGCATTGTTTGAGTTGAATTAGTTTCTTTCAGCAAACTAATATCTTCTTGTATCTTTCTAGGGATGTGAAGACTCTTGTAGTTGAAATGCTTCAAGCTGCTAAGCCCCTAGCTGATTGATTCCAGAGTAGAAAATGACAGATTGGTGGACAAAGATATTTTTATTATGTTGGATCATGCACCACTTCACAATTGCCTTCTGTGTACATGGACAAATTTAAATCATGGAAAACATGTGAACAAAGATAACTCTGGTGGAAAGGTGACAATCAAATTGGTATACTTATAGCTTCTCTTATATGCTCTAGAAGCTTTACTTTTAGCAGCTGCTGTGGTTAAACAAGTCATGTAAATAACCAATAAAATCAAAACTGTTGGTATGAGATATTCTAAGAAAATACCATTAAATGTTTCATTTTCTTTTTATTTTTGTGTGGAATTGTATAAAGAATTCTGTCAAGTAATCCAGTTGTATTTGAAATATATATGAGACAATATCATAGTGTTTATATTTCCCTGCACTTGTTTCAAGGTCAATTGTTTTCATGAGCATGCATTTGCTGGGCCTGATGGATCTTTTATTTTTTATTTTTGAAGAGATGATGGATCAATTTTATACCTGGAAGAGAATATTAAATTTGGCCAACCTTCACCCTAGAAAGTGTGATCGAATATTACCTAGTATTAATGCTGTATCAGGTGTTTGCGTGTAAGCTAAAGGTGAGGTTTGATTTGATCATAGTTGTATGATGGCTTCCATGAATAATGTACGGATATCCTTGGCATCAATATAAAGGTCTTTTGTAATGTAATTATTACTACATTTCAAAGACTCATTTGTTATCAGCTGTGGTTATGGGGTTTAACCTACGTACTTGATTCATATTTTGATCCTATTGCTGTTTTTCCTGTGAAGTGGTGTAACTGTGTGAGTGAAAGTGAGTGTTGCGGTATCAAAAACTATCTTTTATGGCAAGAAATTCACTTAACCTTTTTTTTTTTTTTTTTTAATTCTCCTTTATTCTGTATTTAGTCGAAGAATTTTGGGGTGAAACTTTACTCCAAGTTGTAATTTGAAAATTTAAAATGTTGATCTCCTCAATTTGGGTTACCAATATGAAAATGTTAAGTATCTAAGGGTCCGTTTGGATAGAATTTATTGCTAAAAACTGAAAACATTGTAGCAAAATAATTTTTAAATGTGTGAATAGTATTGCAGAACTTATTTTTAATAAAAAATTGCTAAAAAAGTGTGCACACAGTATATGCACTGTGCACTTTGTCCCCCAGCAGCAGAAACGGAAAAAAAAAAAAAAAAAAAAAATGCAATTGCTGAAAACGCAGCCATAATATAAGTTGGATCCAAACACATTCTAAATCCCCGGTTTAAATTCTATGGGAAGAGATGCCATTTTTTTTCTAAATTTTTCTCACACTACTAGTCTCAAATAACCCATCGTTATGTCATGACGCAGAAGTTATTTAAAGAGCTGTTAGTGTCGTTACAATGATGATAGTGTTGGGTCAAGATGAGAATATTTTAAGCCCCAGATATGGTCTTTGTACGTAGCATTTCTCTGCAAATATAGGTCTCTGTTGCTTGTTTGTTGGAGAAAGACGTTGGCATGCTTATCATGTTACCGTTGTAATCATTAGTTAAATGAGCCCTAGATGGTGAATAACATTATTGCATTCTCGAAGCCCCCTGTTAGGCTGTTACCGAGAATTCTTAATCACAACTTTCATCTTTCTCCGTTCTTCCTAAATCCTTACAAATAGGCAAGGACACCATGTAATTTCCAAAGTGGTATCAAAGACTGGGGATAGAGCATCAGGATCAGCAACTTGAGCAAAAACGTTGGTTCCTTGGCAATTGGCTAGCAAGAACTAAATCTAATGGACTATTTTGGAGCTTTTCACTAGACTCAACACCGGCCATTCTTACGGAGATGAGGAAGCAATCTCTGAGGAAGCAATCTCTAATGCTTAACACAATAGACATGGGCAGTAGCGTCTCCAACTACGCAGGACTCCCACTGAAGATCAAGTTGCTCTTGCTTCCTTCCCTTGGAGGGTGAAACTCAAAAATGATCTTAGTTGCTCAAACAGGAGAAGGGAGTGCCCCTGTGGAAAGAGTTCAAGGAAGGGCTACATGTGTGTTATGGTTATCCAACACAGTTCTTGGACTGCTTTGAAGAACTCTTGAAACAACAAGAACATGGTTCGGTGAAAGATTATCAGGCATAATTTGAGAAGCTCTTGGCCAAGGCAAAGTTCTTTATCACAAGACCGACAAATTAGTTGTTTTGTCAAGGGCCTCAAAGATACATCAAAATGGATGTGCTTACTAGACGATGCCCCTCTCAATTCCTATTGGACTGGCATGACTCCGTGAATTGAAAAACCGTGATAATCCTCTGAATGTCCTAGCAATCTAGCACAAGATGGACCTGGAACTAAGGCTCCTCCGCTCATTAGTACTGAGCTTAGAGAATGCAGCAAGAAAGGATTGTGTTACAACTGCAATGACAAGTTGAGTCCAAGCCACACATCTAAGAAAGTATTCCTAATAAAGGCTTGCTGTGAAGATAACACTTATCGGTTGATGTGATCATGGAAGACAATACAAAAATCCAAGCAAGTCCTTGTCATTTGCCTGCTTGCTGTAAATGGAGCAGTTGCACCAGAGTCCATGATAATGCAATAAAGCATTAGCAATATCATCACCTTGTTTGATTGACTCATGTAGCGCACACAACTTCATGAGCTTTGAGCTTGCAATGGCTTAATGGCTTCACACTCATGTAGTTTATGATTGAAGTTTTACGGACTCAATATGTTTGGTTTAGAGATAATTCAAAACTCAATTATCATCACTCAAACCTCTAACCTTTAACCCATATGTTATATTTCTATATTTATTTTTCTTTTAACTTCATCAGACTTGTGTTTGGTTCTTATTCTTGGGGTGTAATTCTCACCTCTAAAACTCAAATTTTTGAGAAAGTGATGGAGCCCATACACTGTCATAGTTCAAAATGGGCATGGTCTTACCCGCATGAGTTTTCTCTCTCCCCATTCCAATTTTTGTCTCGCTCCATAATAGAAAACAGAGAGAACTTCTAAAGAATTAGAACTCTAATTTTCATTAAACAATCAATTGAATTGATACATCAGATGCGTATGTATTTATATACATCAGATCCCTCCATTTTGTAACTAACTACTCATTAACTAACTAATTAGAAGCTAACAGAAAACTAACAAAAATAACAAAACTCATTCACGTGGCTTGCACATGTTAACTTAAATACACATATGTACATAACCAAAGACTACATGTCGTTTCTTTCTTTCACTTAGCTACTGTCGTTTGCTACACTAACAGAATTGCTTGAACAAGTGCTTTGCTTCTTATCTGTGCTCTTTTCCTCCTTAGCTCCATTGGTTCCTTTAGTATCTTTACACCCCCCTTCAAGTGGAAAAGGGGCATGAATATTGACCATGTTCAACTTGGATACAAGAAAAGAGAACTGTTGAGCATTCAAGGCCTTGGTCAGCAGATCTGCAATTTGAGAATTGGTCCTAACATGTAACATTCTAACATACCCTTCCAAGACCTTATCTCTTACCAGGTGACAATCAATCTCTATATGCTTTGTTCTTTCATGGAAAACAGGGTTTGCAGCAATGTGAAGGGCTGCCTGACTATCACAGAACAAGAGAGCTGCTTGAGGATGTTTGATTTGAAAGTCATGAAGAATATACAAGAGCCAAATGACCTCACAGACTGCTACTGCCATTGATCTGTATTCAGACTCTGCTGAAGACCTTGAGACAGTTTGTTGCTTCTTTGACTTCCATGAAATTAAGGAATCACCAAGGAAGATGCAAAAACCAGTGACAGACTTCCTAGTGTCAGGGCATGAAGCCCAGTTTGCATCAGCAAATGCCTTCAAATGCAATTCTGATTTACTTGAGAAAAAGAGCCCTTGACCTGGTGAACTTTTTAGATATTGCAAAACCTTATGAGCTGCTTGCAAATGAGGCTCTCTAGGATGTGCCATGAACTGGCTGAGTCTATTGACAGCAAAGGTTATGTCAGGCCTGGTTATTGTTAAGTATAGCAACCTTCCTATCAATCTTCTATAGGAGCTTGGATCTTGCAATTCCTTTCCCTCATATTTACTAAGTTTGAGATTCTGATCCATAGGTACCTTGGCTGGTTTACAACCTAACATACCAGCATTATCCAACACCTTAAGTGTGTACTTTCTTTGGCATAAACTGATACCAGCAGTGGTTCTTGCAACTTCAAGACCTAAGAAGAACTTTAAATTACCCAAATCTTTTAGCTTGAACTGTTGATCCAGTAAAATCTTCAACTCATCAACTGCTTGCTTGTTATTACTAGCAATCAAAATATCATCAACATAAACTAATAGGGCAATAAAGGAAGTAGATGTTTTCTTGATGAAAAGAGAGTAATTAGCCTTGGACTGTGTAAATCCGAGAAGAACCAATGCAGAGGAAAACTTTGCAAACCACTGCTTTGAGGCTTGTTTTAGTCCATACAAAGACTTAGTAAGTTTGCATACTAGCCCCCCTTTGCTGTGGAAGCCTGGTGGAGGATCCATATAGACTTCTTCCTTCAATTCACCATGTAGGAAGGCATTATTTACATCAAGTTGACAAAGACACCAGCCTTGCACAGCAGCAACAGCAAGAAGACACTTGACAGTGACAAGCTTTGCAACCGGGGAGAATGTTTCAATATAATCAAGACCCTCTTTTTATGTGAATCCTTTAGCTACCAACCTAGCTTTATATCTCTACACAGTGCCATCAGATTTGTATTTCACTCTATAGACCCACTTACAACCAATTGTCTTTTTATGAAGTGGAAGAGTGGTGAGGGTCAAAGTGTGATTAGCTTCAAGGGCAGAAATCTCAGCTGCCATAGCCTCTCTCTACTTGGGATTTTTAACTGCTTGGTGATAGAATTGAGGTTCCTTAATAGATGAAATAGCATTGCAGAAATGCAAGTGGCTAGGAGACAATTTGTGGGAAGATATGTAAGAGGATAAAGGGAAAGCAGTACTAGAAGATACCTGATTGCATTTATAAGCTTGTAAATAAGTAGGTTTGTGGGAAGGTCTAGTTGATTTCCTAAGGGTTGGGATGGAAGCAGGAGGTGCTGTAGGAGCAGAATGGTCAAGAGAAACAGGGGACTGATCAGAATGGACAATATAAGATGAGTGAAAGATGGTAGTTTGTGGAACAAAAGCTCAAAAGGAGATTTATGATTTAACAAGGGCATAGGCAATCTGTTTAGGAGATAAGTGGCTGTCAAAATGCATTCTCCCCAATATGCTGAAGGCAGATTGGATTGAAATTTAAGAGATCGAGCAACATTCAAAAGATGTTGGTGCTTTCTCTCAACCACAGAATTTCGCTGAGGTGTGTAAGCACAACTCTTTTGATGCACAATGCCATGATCACTATAAAAGTTTGACAAAGAGAACTCATGAGCATTATCTGATCTGATTGCCTTAATGCCAATATTAAATTGAGTCAAAATCTTGTTATAAAATGAAATTAAAAGTTGTTTGACATCAGACTTAGCCTTCATGAAATATACCCAAGTAGACCTAGTGGCATCATCAACAATGGTAAGAAAGAACTTATAACCATCATAAGTGCAAACAGAATAGGGACCCCAAACATCTACATGAATCAAAGCAAATGGCTCATTACTCATATTATTGTTTGAGGGAAATGGCAGCCTCTTCTGCTTAGCTAAAGGACATATGGTACAAATGTCATTACATGTGGAAGAAAAAGAAGGCAAAACACCTTGCAAAGATGACAATTTATTGAAAGAAGGGTGTCCTAATCTAAAATGCCATAAAATGGACATATCTTTATTAGAGACAGATGCAGAAAGAGCAGATTTGGGAAATTTGTTGGTGGATAGGTAGTCTGACAGAGAAGGTGGAGTCCTAGAAGTGCTGTTCTGCAGCAAGTACAGACCATGTTGGACTTCACCCACTCCAATCGTCTTCCAACAAGAAAGGTCCTGAATAAAGCAAAATTGAGACAGAAACACAAGACAAGAAGGCAATTTTTGAGTGAGTTGGCTGACAGACACAAGATTAAAGGAAAAGGAAGGAACACAAAGAACATGTTCAAGGGTGAGTGAAGTGGATAGTTTGACAGTACCAATATGAGTAACATGAGCAGATTCACCATTTGGCAATTCAACAACACAATGGGATACAACATTATAAGATTGAAAAAGTGAAAGAGAACAAGCAATATGATCACTTGCACCTGTGTCAAGAACCCAAGTACTACCACCAAAAACATATTTATTCACAAGCTTAGCAGAGAAAATGGAGTGCTTGAGATTACCTGCCAAGGGAGTTGATTGAGAAGTAGAAGCCTGGTTGCAAGAAACACTGTTTGCCATAGCAATTGGACTATTGTGAGAATTAGACCCCCCAATCATGGCAAGTAGTTTTTGACATTGTTCCATTGTGAAAGGAAAAGGTTGTGAAGTTGATGTTGCAACACATTCTTGAACAGAATCAAGAGAAGAGACCTGGTTTGCCCTTGCCTTGGTCTTATATCCAGGAGGATATCCATGAATTTTGTAGCATCTCTCCACGGTATGACCAAGTAATCCACAATGGCTGCATGTAGGTCTCTCTTTTCCTTTCTTGAAAGTCTTGGAACCAAAACCAGAACCAGGAATTGTTTTGGCTGCAAGAGTTGTGGATTCAACAAAAGGACCATTGTTGCTATGTCCAACTGACCTCTGCCTTTCATCTTGAACCAACAATGAATACACTTTATCCACAGAAGGAGTAGGATCCATTAACAGAATTTGGCCTCTAATATGAGAGAATGAATCATTAAGACCCATTAGAAGCTGCATGATTGCTTCTCTGTGATGAAGATTGGAAATCTTTTCATTCACATGGCAAATACATTTTTCACAGGAACAAAGAGGCAATGGTTCATAGTTTTGTGTCTCATCCCATAAGATTGAAAGATTTGTGAAATAATCACTTACAGTGAGTTCACCTTGAGAAATGCTAGCAAGATCTTTTTGCAATTGGTAAACCCTAGGTCCATTACCTTGAGAAAACATATTTTGAAGCTTCTTCCAAACTTCAATGGCAGTTCTTCAATATACCATACTGGTTGCAATTTTGGGGGAAACACAGTTGATGATCCAAGAAACTACAATTTCATTGCATCGTGACCAGCTTTGAACAAGAAGAGGAACTTTCTCCATGGCAGAAGTCAGAGAGGCAGAACCATCAATTAACCAAAACTTATTCTTGATCCTAGGGCTCTCTCCATAGATTGTGCCCATGTGGGATAGTTTTCTCCTCCAATCAGCGGCTGAGACACAAGAATTGTACCAGGGCTTTCGGCGTGATGAAGGAAAAAGGGATGTGATTCATCAATAGTAATGCTCTGATCAGAGGGCGCCATTGATGTACCTTCAAGAAGAAAACCCTAGCTTTTGAAGAGGAAGAAGAAATTGAGAACAAAGAATTTAGGCAGAAGCAAGAAATGATTGCTCTGATACCATAATAGAAAACAGAGAGAACTTCTAAAGAATTAGAACTCTAATTTTCATTGAACAATCAATTGAATTGATACATCGGATGCGTATGTATTTATATACATCAGATCCCTCCATTTTGTAACTAACTACTCATTAACTAACTGATTAGAAGCTAACAGAAAACTAACAGAAATAACAAAACTCATTCACGTGGCTTGCACATGCTAACTTAAATACACATATGTACATAACCAAAGACTACATGTCGTTTCTTTCTTTCACTTAGCTACTGTCGTTTGCTGCACTAACAGAATTGCTTGAACAAGTGCTTTGCTTCTTATCTGTGCTCTTTTCCTCCTTAGCTCCATTGTTTCCTTTAGTATCTTTACACTCCACTCTCCTCTAAAATCCTTCAATCCTCTCTTCCTAATTTTCTCCCTCTCTCTCTCTCTCTCTTGGTTTTCTCTTTTATTTTGTTTGTCAACCTCCTGTAAATTTTTCGGGTTCACTAATGATGACAATTATTGATTTTAGGACTCCATTTTAGAAATATTTTTTCTATTCTGTGATTTGGATTTTATTTGACTATGGGTTGCCAATGCTTAGGTTTGCTGATTTTGGGTTTTATCTAACTATGGGTTTTGGACAAGTTTTGTGCCTATGAAACTGTTAGTATATATTGTTGGTTGTTATAATATGTGCATTGGGTTCGAGTTTTTATCCTTCTTCAAGTATGTTTAGGAAGAATTGGGCAGGTTCACCGCACACTTTGGTGCGATAGTCACTCCACAAGTATAAGGGCTAGTGGGGTGTGGAGGACAAGGGCCGGGGTTCAAGTTTCTAGGAGGGAGTTTCATACACATATACACTTAAATTAGACTAGAGTAGAATTTTATTTTGTAAAAAAAAAAAAAAAAAAAAAGAATTGGGCAGGTGTTACGTTTCGATTGGAGAGCTTCGGATGGGCAGGTGCTCTTCTTTGGTTGTAAAGGAAGAAATGTTTAAATGACTAAGAGCAGGAAGGTGAAAATGAAATGAAATGTAGTAGTGGTGAGTGAGTGTGGTTTGGGTCTGTGAAGTAAGACTAGAGTAATGAGAAGGAAGAAAGGGTGTGAAAGTCATTGGGAGAGTGTGTTGTGGTCTGACTTGATGGAGACAAGTCATGACCACGGGACATACACAATTGCAAAGATTTACAAGAATACCACAATATTTTAGTTTTCATAACTTGAAAACTCTAAAACTTGTTCTCAATTTTGATAACATTTACTCAATTTTTTGAGTCTTGAGTTATGGAAATTGAAAACAAAAATTGAACTAAACAAAGTTTCTTAAGATGAAGCCCAAAGATTTTGAGAATTGGGTGACGAAAACTAAGTTTTGAGTTAGAGTTTTGGCTAAACCAAACACCCATCTTTTTGGAATTTATAAAGTTAATTTTTATGACATTTTAGGTTGATGGTAAAAATATCACCCTTCAAGAAATTTGAAGATCTGAAAATTGAGTAAACTATAAATCATAATTTTTATCACTACTTATGTCGTTGTTGCTTCTATCAACTCCACCATTTTTACCCACACTTCCACTCCGATATCATACCATTACCTTACCAATACCACTACTTATGTCGTTGTTGCAACTAATACCATTCTAATTTTCTTAATTTTTAGATTTACTTATCAAAGTAATGGAAATATCAATAGTTGGAATTGAAATGCCGATCCATTTTTAAATTCCATTATTTGTAAAATCTTAAGAATCTTTCAAATTTTGTCTAAATAAAACTGTAAAGATTGGACGTAAGGAAACTGTCTTGAGGTTGATTTTGCTAGATGAGAAGTATTTTACTTTTTTTTTTTTTGATAAACTAGACTTCCATTAACAAAAAAAACTAAGAAACAAAAGTAGAACAATTAGTCTTGCAAATATCAGCAACAGCTGTAGGGAGGTTGGATTTATTACAAGAAGAGGACCTTCTAAGACTACCAGCCAGCTTAGCAGAAGCATGGGCTGCAACATTACAGTCTCTACTAGTCCAACAAAATTTACAACTCAAAAAACTCTAACTAATTTCAAAACTATTCTTGATTAAAGTGGAGAATCCAGAGATAGATCACTGCACTTGCTTCCCCTTTGAACCCCATAGGCACTAGAGAGTCGACACAAGTTTTTGTATCCCCTTCCTCAATAACTCATTCCCATTTTTTTCTTACGAGCAATTTGAAGAGCTCATAGAATAGTTGTTGCCTCAGCTTGAAAGGAGAGCACAACTCATGAAGTTTAGCCCATACCTAAATGACTTCTTTCATTATTATCTCTAGCTATTGTAGCCAAAGTGGAAAACTCGTGGAAGATTGCAGCATCTACATTGAACTTGTTCCAACCTTCTAGAGGGGGGAGGGGGGAACGCGGGGGGGGGTGGTTGGCAGTGCTTCACATCACCTTACACTTTGAATGGCTTTTCACTTATTATTGTTACATTGTAGAAGTAAATTCTAGGAACCTATTTTCAATGTTCCTGGCAGTAGCAATAATGTTACCTTGGCCGCCATTGTGTAGAATTTGATTTTTCAAGTTCTAAATAGCAGCCAAGGTGAAGGCCATATATAAGGACAGCTTGAGAGTTTCTTCTTTATTATGTTGTTGTTCATACATCCCATGTTTTAAAGGTTCTATCAACACATGATAATATCTTTGCATAAGTTTACTGGAGCATTATTTGATTTTAAACCCCAAACCATATTGCTCTAGCAATAGGGCACTTAAAGAATAGGTGAGTACATGTTTCCACAGCACTTTCACATGAAGGACAGAGATTATCATTAGACCCTAATTTTAACATCAGATTTTCTTTGGTTGGTAATGAATTTGAACCAATTCTCCAAAGCAGCATCTTTACTCTCTCATGTGCTTTTTATGTCATTGCAAATTTCTACTTTGATATAAATAATTCTTTAAAAAAAATGAAAGGCTTAATATATAAGATCATATGGTAATGGTTACGCTTGGTGGAATATTCCAACTTAGGTTGTCCCCCCTCCACCCATTTTTCTTTCATAAAAAAAAAATAAAAAGAAAAAAGAAAAAAAGAAGAAGGGATCATCTGGTGACTAGAAGAAGAACCATAGATTCCCAAGTCTCCATAGTGTGATTTGAAATATAGGAGAAGAATTATTATACATTTATACGAGTTGGGTTAGGTGAGGTGAGACGATGCCTTTTATTGCGGACTCCCAGTTCAATTCCAAACTTTTACTACGATTTTTATAAAAGGGAAATTTGGCAACTTTCCTCTTTAAAATATGATTTGTTTACAGAATTGGTTATTTCATTTTTAGTTGCACAAAAACCCATTAGTTTTTCTCTAGCAGATTCCTAGTTGTTCAATTCCAAAATTTTACTACGATTTTTATTAAAGGGAAATTTGGCAACTTTCCTCTTAAAAAAAAAAATGATTTTTTTACAGATTATTTTTGTAAGGTCACAATTTGCACATAAACCCAATAGTAAGAAGGAGATAGGCCCAAAAAGCTTGATACAATGAAATTTATAAAGAGTGGACTTGAAATCTAGGTTCTAATGATATTAGATAGCAAAAATGATGGGCTCGATCCTAAAATTGAACACAATGAATTGTATACGTAACAAAATCTATCCTCAGATGCAAGCTGAGGACGAATTGTATTAGTTTTTTCTCTTTCAAGGATAGGTTACAATTATGGATACGTGTACAGTGTTTCTCTCTGCTTTCTCCCATCCCCCTCTCTGAACGTCTTTCCTTGCCTTTTATATCATCTTTCTTCCTCTCCACGTATGATTCAAACTGTTCATTTAAATACTTGTCTCATCAACTCACCCCTGAAGTCTTTGGAGGCAGCTGTAAGGTTGAATTCTGATGCTCAGGCATCACTTCCCCATTAATGTGGTTAGAGAAGCAGTTGCGGAGCATTTAATGCAGTGACAACAGCTTTATCATAAATATTTCCCAATCCTTCTTCTTATCTTGTATATCCTCCTTGCCTGCCTTTACCCACAGGATCTTCTAGAATATTGCCTTTAGATGTTAGACAACCCTTTCCTATCTCAGCTCACCATAGCCGAGTATATATTCTTCCTCGAATCACCTCCTTAGATGATCTTAATCAGATACCACTTCCTTATCTATCTATAGCGTCTCATGGGTTGATATTCCTATATCCTCGGGCCATTCAATTTCCTCGGATTGGACTTTTAGCTCAACAAACATTCTTAGGCCAACTCAACACATACCATTGGGCCCATTGACCCTACAATAGCCCCTTGAGATTCTCATTCTCATTCCTGCCACCTCAGGAGGAAAAGAGGATCTCGACATCTGTCACCATCAACTTGCGTACACCACACCTCTTTGCTGATAGTGATGATGTCTTTTGAATTGCCCACTGCACGTTCTTGACATTTCGATATGTGGAAGGTCTCCGAATTAAACCCTGATGGCTCTTTGTCCCCTATGCTTAGCGTCACGATGCATATCCAACGGTTGAGGATTGCAGTTGGAACATAGGTGGGAACTTTTCGGCTTCATAATTCTTGCTGATATAAATATCAGCCATTCAATCCAACTTACTCATTCCAACATTCATACAACGTACCTGCCAACCTTTTTCAATCTACACGTGCCCCCACAATTACCAAGAATTAGTCCTAGGTGGATTTTTCCTTTCTAAAGTAAGTCTTCCCGAACTTCCTCTTTCATTATCCTTTTACATACTTCTCTCTTTCTTGTGTTTCTTTCTCCTTGGCTCAATTGTCCTTTCTATTTGTCACTACCTTTGACCTTCTCCTATAAATGGGTAGATTTACTTCCCCAGTAGATTTTGAAGAAAAGATAGAACAATTTAAGGCTAGATATGGAATTCCACTGGAGATATCCGTTACATATTGTATGAAAAGGGAGTGGCACGAAAAAGGGCGAACAGGAGAGGTAGTTATCCCTATGATAGCTTTTATTAAGGGAGGGATGAAATTTCCAATGGGGATGGTCACTAGGGACTATCTTAGGGCTTTTAGATTACCTTCCACCCAGTGTGCCCCAAATATGTTTAGTATTTTAAGTTTTATAGATGCATTAAATGAAAAAATGGTCTAGGGCTTACCCATTATGACGTAAACTGGATTTACAACCTCCACCACCTATAGGGGCAAGGATATTACTTGAAGTCTAGGTACCCCGAGGTTAGACTAATCCAATGCCTCCCTGACTCCAACAAGGGCATGAAAAATGACTTCTTGATTATATTAGGAGATTGGCATGACGGCGTTCCCTATCCAACAAAGGAAGGCGAACCAGGTAAAACTTTAGGTTTAAATAGCTTCACAGCTACATTTACTTTCTTCCTTTTTTTTTTATTCCAACATAAACAAAGATGTTTGCTCAATCGAACTGTACTTTTCTTGACGATTTTGCAAACCCACATGCAACTATTCGCCACTTCGATCTTGTTAACCACACCAAATTGGACGAAATACTAAGGGCCGAAGTGTTCGTGCATTCTGATAACCAACTCCTAGCAGCTCATTTGATCCTCGGCTACAAACCTATCTCTAAATCTTTCCAAGCACTGAAGTGCGTAATTAGAGCAAAGGATCCACGCTTACACTGGATAAGCATTGCTACCGAGAGCTTTCTTTTACCTAAAGGTGCCCCAATTCCTTAAGGCCCCCTCGTCACACAACCCATACAACTTATACTAGATGGTATTCCTCTCATCCCTCTTCTAACCCAACACACAACTGAGGAAGCGACATCTTCTCAACCCTTCGTAAAGGAAGAAGAAAATATTATTGAAGTTTCAAATTCCGAGGACAAGTTTGAAGTCTTCAACCAACCTTACTCCCCTGAGGATCAAATTAGTGACCTCGGCACATCCTTTTCAAGTCATCCGCAAGAAGACATTCATAACCCTGACACAATGGGAATTCAGCGCAAGCCCAAGCAAAGTCTTAAAGATGTATTGGAAGCTCAAGTAGGGAATCAAGAACCCCAGAAGGCAGCTCAAACCAAGCTCCCCCAAACAAAGGACAAAGGCCCAGAGAAATCTGCGCAACTCAAACTCCCTCCACCCCCACCTACCCAATCCCAACGTGTCGATCAAGTTGATCACAAGAGGAAGAGGGATCAGCGTAAGGGGAAAGATGTGACTGAGGGTGGGAAAGACCTCTTTCCTAAGGATGTAGAGCCCGTTAAGGGAGGAAAACAGGCTCGCACAATGCAGACGAGGTCAGTAAGACGAACCGAGACTCATGCCCCAATGTCTGCCCCAATTTGGGCTCCCCCCATGACCATGGATGATCATGCGGTTATCGCTGATGCCTCCATCAGGAATTCTGACGCAGGAACAACTGCCTGTGTAGCAAACGCTCTGGAGCAAGCTCTCCTATTACCCGAGGACATGAGTGAGCTCAGACATATGAGGGACCAAAATGTCTTTATGACATTAAAAAAGGAGCTCGCCCTAGTAGAAATCCCATTTAACCGGTATTTATCTCATGTTCTGTTACATTTAAATTTTTGTTTTAATTATACTTTTCTACTTTTCAGTACTGTTGTGTATAGGCTGTGCAATTTGCCCACAAGGCTGAAGAGATCGTCATCAACACCTACAAATCCTTTAAGGATAAGGTAATAAAGCGCAGCAACACCTAGAGGATCCTTGACCTAAAAGACAAAAAACTACAAAAGGTCACTACCCAATTGAATAAGGTAGAAATTGAGTGGAAGAGTGTTGACAAGACGTTAAAGACGACCGAGAAACAGGATGAGACCCAACGTCCCAAGTGTATGTAGGCACTACTGCGTTCATGTGTGGAATGAGAAACTTATCAGAGTTGGGATTGATGCCTCTTTTGCTCTTTGGAGGACTGAAAATGTTTATAACCCCGTATCCATCCGAGCCTCTGCCCCATCTACTACAAAGGCTAATGATGCCACCTAAAAAGCAAACATCGAAAAGGATAGCTCTTCTGAAGTCCCTCCCCTTCCTAGTCGTCAATCCGAGGAGGTTGAGCAGTCTGTAACCGCCATATAACCCACTGAAGGTACAACAGAAGGAGTGACCCATGAAACTGCTCTTCTTCCCAATGTCCCTAAAGAGTCCATCAAAGAGAAAGGAGATACCGAGACAATGGAAGTTGTCTTGGCTACAATTCCTTTCACTATTGAGGAGGATCCAAAGGGCAAAGGGGTTGCTTCTGATTCCTCAGACCCAATTTAGCCTCCAAAGGATCGTAAAGGCCATTTGAAGATAAAGCTAAAATCGTGATTCACCCTCGTCCTATCCTTCTTTTAATTTAGTTTTTTATTTTTTATTTTATCTGATGTAACCTGATGCTTTGTAAGCAAATCATCTTGATGTTTTGTAAACAAATTATCTTTCCCAAGTACTTCAAAGTAATAAAGCATCAAATTGTTTCCTTTACGTGCTTGACGCTTATACTCTTGCTTTGCAACACCCTTACCGTACCTAATGCTTGATTAATAAGGCAATAACATACGCCTAGATTTGTCAAATGCATAATTGATAACTCTCTTCAGATGAACTCGAAATTAATTAATCAATCAATGCTAGCAAATCCATCTTATGAATGAAAAGTCTATATGCCACAGTAGGATAATAACCCACCTCGTTTCACATATCAGTTAATAACTCTAAGGAAATAGTCAGGCAAGAACCAGACAACAAATATGTTTAATATAATTGCAAATGCTTTAAGTGATGCATATGAATTCCTATCTATTAATCATTATTTTGGGATTCTTCAAGATATGTGATCAAAATGATAAAATTGTGCCTAAATCAAAGTTAGATAAAGATTGACCCAAGAATAGATTGTCTGAGGGTCAAACATAATTAAGATTTCTAACCAATATTTAATAAAATATCAACATATACAAAAATAAACTGAAGTGTTAACTTCCCAAAGTAGATGATATGAGGACCAGACATAACTAAGATTCTGTTCAACATTTAATAAAATATCAATTTATACAAGACAAATGAACTGAAGTGTTAATTTTCCTTAGACAAATGAACTGAAGTGTTAATTTTCCTTAGACAAAGGAAGGATCCAGGCATGACCAAGTTTCAGTTTGATACTTAGACAAATGAACTGAAGTGTTAATTTTCCTTAAGTAGATAATCCGAGGACTAGACATAACTAAGGTTTTGTTCAACAGTTAATAAGATATCAATTTATACAAGGTATGTGGTCCGAAGAGCCAGGCATGACCAAATTTCAATTTGATACTTAGAAAAATGAACTAAAGTGTTAATTTCCTCAAAGTAGATAATCCAAGGACTAGACATAACTAAGGTTCTGTTTAACACTTAATAAGATATCAATTTATACAAGGTATGTGGTCCGAGGAGCCAAGCATGACCAAGTTTTAGTTTGATACTTAGAAAAATGAACTGAAGAGTTAATTTCCCCAAAGTAAATGATCCGAGGACCAGACATAACTAAAGTTCTGTTCAACACTTAATAAGATATCAATTTATACAAGGTATGTAGTCTGAGGAGCCAAGCATGATCAAGTTTTAGTTTGATATTTATAAACACAATAACCAACACAATGTGGTATCATCAGAAATAAAATGACAGAAATGCCTTTCATTAATAATAATACCTTCGTAAGTTATTTACATTCTAGAGACGTGGTACAACCTTTTTATCTAAATCTTCAAGATAATATACCCTTATGCTAGCTACCGAAGTAATATGACAAGGTCCTTCCTAGTTAGGTCCCAATTTTCCCCATGCTGACTTCTTAGCAGTACTTAAAATTTTTCTTAATACCAAATCTCTAGGTGCAAGCAGTCTTAGTTTCACATGGGAATCATATCCCTATTTGAGTTTGTGCTAATAATATGCTAGCTGAACCATGATATTTTCTTGCTGTTCTTCAATTAGGTCAAAGCTTTCTTCTAATAAACTGTCATTACTGCTTGGGATGAAAGAGCTCGTCCTCAATGTTAGAAAACCCGTTTCTAGAGGAATTACAGCCTTGGCTCCGTAAGTCATAGAGAAGGGTGTCTCTCCGGTAGATCTTCGAGGTGTAGTTCAATACGTCCACAAAACATGTGGCAACTCTTCCCTCCATCTCCCCTTAGCATCATCTAGTCTCTTCTTGAGCCCATTGACTATAACTTTATTGACTGCTTCGGCTTACCCATTCCCTTGCGGATAAGCTGGATTGAAATATCTATTCGTGATGCCTAGATCACAACAATATCTTCTGAAGGCTTTACTATCAAATTGCAGACCGTTGTTTGAAATAAGAGTGTGAGGGATTTCAAACTTGGTGACAATATTTTTTCAAACAAACTTCTTTGCATCCACATTCCTAATGTTTGACAATGGCTCAGCTTCAACCCATTTAGTGAAGTAATCTGTTCCAATAAGTAACCACCTCCTATTTCCTACTACTTTTGGGTAAGGGTCTACAATGTCCAAGTCCCATTGAGCAAATGGCCAAGGACTAGACAGAGGATTAAGGACACCCCTTGGTTGATGGATGTTGGGAGCAAACCTCTAGCATTGGTCACATTTCTTTGCATAATCCTGCGCCTATCTCTACATATTGGGCCACCAATATCCTTTTGTAAGAACTCTATGAGATAGAGACCTTCTTCTTGTGTGACTTCCACAAATCCCTTTGTGTAATTCTTTCAAAAGTAATTCTGTTGCCTCAGGGTGTATACACAACAGATATAGCTCTGAAAAAGAGCATTTATACTACTTCTGGTCCTGGGACAGCCAGAACTGAGGTGTTTTTCTACGTACCTTATCTACTTCAAATTTCTCATCAAATAAGATATCATCCTTAAGGAAGGACACTATAGGATCCATCTAGCTAGGTCCCACCCTAATTTGATGAACCTAGATGGCGTTACCACTAGCCCCAATGGGTTTACACAGATCTTCATTGAGGATGACCCTAGGTAGGCCCTGCGCTAAGTATGTCGCAAGTGTGGCCAAGGAGTCAGTATGGGTATTCCCACTCTTAGATATATGTAATAAGGTAAAGGATTGAAATTTAGATTGTAAATACTTGACCCAAGTTATTCTTACATTCTCGGATCTCTAGCCTCTAACTTTTCTTCTACCTGGCCTACCACTAACTGTGAATCCGAGAACATTTGCACTGTCTTTCCACCCATTTTCTGAATCATATCCATCCCTACCAGTAAAGCTTCATATTCTGCCTCATTGTTGGTGGCCGAGAACCCCAGTCTCAAGAATTTCTCAAAAGTAATTTCCTTAGGGGACACTAGAACTAGCCCCACACCAGATCCTCTTTGATTTGCTGCTTTGTCAACATACACTTTCCACATCGAAAGATCCTTGCACGAGATCATGCCAACTGATTTTTTATCCATGTCCAAACCTTTAGTACTCTCTTCTAATGAGGGCTCTGCGAACTCCGTTACCAAATCAGCAAGGACTTGGCCCTTTATGGAGGTACTAGGCATATACTTGATATCAAAAGCCCCCAAAATGATGCCTCACTTGGCTATCCTTCTCGTATAGTTAGCATTTCGAAGTATAGACTTAAGAGAAAGTTGAGTTAAAACAACAACTGTATGAGATTGAAAATAATGGGGAAGCTTACGCGTAGCATGTACCACTGCTAGGATCGTCTTTTCGAATGGCAAATAATACACCTCGACTTCATGCAAAGATTTACTCACATATTAAACTGGCCTCTACACATCATCATCAACCCGTACCAAAACCAGACTAACGACATGATTAACCACAGTAATATACGCGAACAGAATTTCATCCACTTCTGGTTGAGACATAATGGGTTGTCGTGAAAGATACTCCTTAAGTTGTTGAAAAGCTAAAGTACACTCCTTAATCCATTCAAGTCCTTTCCATTTATTCATCAATTGGAAGAAAGGTCGACATCTATCGGCAAACTGAGAAATAAACCGGTTTAGGGCAATAGTCATCCCTGTCAACCTCTGAACTTCTTTGGGATTCTGAGGTGGGTGCAAGTTATTAATTGCCTTGATTTGCCCCGGATTAACTTCAATTCCTCGATAAGTTACCATGTAACCTAGAAATTTGCCCGATCCCACACCAAAAGAACACTGTGAAGTATTAAGACGCAACTTGTATTTTCTTAGTGTTTGGAATGTATCATTTACCACCATGTCATCTACATACACTTCAATAGTCTTTCCCAGCTGTGATTCAAACATTCTGGTCATCATCCTTTGATAGGTAGCTCCTATATTCTTCAAACCAAGAGGCATTACCTTATAATGATAATTCGCCGTAGGAGTGACAAAGGTCATCTTCTCCTGATCCTTTAAAGCCAAAGGTATTTGGTGATAAACCTAAAAAGCGTCCAAAAAACTCATCCAAGGATGCTCAACAGTAGCATCCACCAATTGATCTATACGAGGCATTGGGAATGAATCTTTAGAACAAGCCTTGCTCATTCTGTGAAGCCCACACATACTCTCTATTTTCCATTCTTCTTTTTCATCACCACTGTATGGGCCAACCACTCAAGATAGAATACCTCCTTGATAGCCCCAGCCTTTTTGAGCTTAATTACCGTTTCTTTAATAGCCTCAGAATACTCCTTAGATGAGCGCTGAGGTGGTTGCTTCTTTGGCACTACAGCCGGGTTGACATTTAGATAATGGCAAATGAAACTCGGATCTACCCCAAGGGCTTCATAAGCATTCCATGCAAACACATCAATGTTCTTTTTCAAAAACTCTACCAGTTCTTCCTTTTCCTAGAGTGGCAATTGACCTCTTATCTGAAAGAATTTTTCAAGATCATCGCTTAAAACAACTTCCTCCAACTCTTCACACGTGGGATCGTCAATTACCATCATGGTCGTGGCAAGAGACATTAATTGCTATGAGCCCCCCTCAGTTAAGGCCGAGGACTCTAGCCTAGGCTGATGCAGAATTGTAGCGGTCATGCACTGTCTAGCCACAGCTTGACTCTCGATCAGTTCTTCGATTTGGTCCCCAGATGGAAACTCGACTTTGACATGTAGAGTTGAGGACACGACACCTAGGACATGCAACCAAGGTTTCGCCACAATGGCCGTGTAAGGAGAATAGGCATCTACCACTATGAAATCCATCTCCACCACTTCTGGTCCTGATTGCACAGGCAACCTAATTTGTCCCTTTGGTATGACAAGCTTCCCCTCAAAACTTATCAGTGGCGAATTATAAGCCGTAAGATCTTCGAGCATTAAGCTTAGCCCTTTAAACAAGTCAGGGTACATAATATCTGCACCACTACCCTAGTCAACCATCACCCATTTCACGTCATAGCCCCCTATCCTTAACGTAACCACCAAAGCATTGTCATGCGGTTGGATAGTCCCAATCTTGTCTTCCTCCATGAAGCCTAAAATTGGTGGGACATTCCCTTTAATCCGCTTCGGCTTAGAATTAGACTCCTCGGCAAGGGTTCATGTTACAAACATCACCTGGAAAGGACGAGAACCAATCCTTCCAAGGGCAGCAAAAATAACATTGATTGTACCCAAAGGAGGCCTTGAAGCATGGTTATCTTGATTTATCGAACTTGAATGATCTCTCTGCCTATTAAGCCGACATAAAAATTGCTTTAACCTTCTCTTCTTAACCAACTGCTCCAAATGATTTCACAGAGTCCTGCAATCCTCAATAGTATGACCCCTATCACGATGATAGTGGCAATGGAGGTTCTGATTACGCCTCATGGGGTCCCCAGCCATCTTGTTAGGCCATTTGAAATATGGTTCATTCTGGATTTTCTCCAACACCTAATGAACAGGCTCTCAAAACACAGTATTAACCACCTGAGGAGTGGTAGGACTAGATTGCCTAGCAAAATCTCTTCGAGGCCTGTTGTTGTGGTACTTGTCCGACCTGAAATCCCTCCTTTCTTGAGAGATAACCTTCGCCTTTCCTGTACCTTGCTGTTGATCTTCCTCCACCCGTTTGTACTCATCAATGCGATCTATGAGCCGACGTATACTCCTCACAGGCTTTTTTAGTCAAAGATTTCCTTAAGTCGTGCTCAGCAGGGAGGCCAACCTTGAAAGTCCTTATTGCTACATCGTCAAAATCTCCATTAATCTTATTGAACATCTCCCAGTATCTATCGGAGTATGTTTTCAAAGTTTTCTTTTCTCACATGGCCATAGATAGTAGCAAATCCAGAGGCCGATGAACTCTGCTACATGTAATGAAGCGAGACTCGAAAGCCCTAGTGAATTTCATGAAGGAATCAATAGAACCTACCCTCAAGCCATTAGACCACCTCATCGCAACAAGTCTTATGCTAGAAAGGAAGACTTTGCACATTAAAGTTTCATTTTTAGAGTATACTGTCATTCTCTGATTGAAATGGCTCACATGCTCCACAGAGTCCGTTCAACCATTATAAATGGTGAACATGGACTAGATGAATCGCCGAGGAAGCTTACCTTTTTCCATCCTACGTGTGAAGGGTGACTTGGAGATTTGATGTAACGCCCTACTCATAGCATTACTTCCTAAGCCCTTGGAAAAAGAATTTTTACCCCCACATACATGTAGATTGTCCTCTCTATAGGAGAAAGTCTCATCTGGGGGTGTTCTTGACCTAGGCTTGTAGTTGTCATCTCTAGTGTCCTCCGAAGAAGGATCAGAAAGGGAAGGAGTTTGCCTTCGTCTCTCGCGGTGTAACTTTTTCTTCAGGTGGTTAATCTCCTTCTGCATGGCCCTAGAATTTTTCTTGTGAGGAATTCTACTTCCACCTTGTAAAATGACTCCTACCTGTATGCGTTGTATGCACATTACCCTCTCAGTCCCTTTCTTGCTCAAGATGCAAGGAGTGATCCTCACGCTGGGACCCTATAGACTCCTCACGGTGTGGACCTGAGCCTGCCATAGTGCTACACCTCTTAAAACACAAGATTTCTCATAGACGGTGTCAATTGTAAGGTCATAATTTGCACATAAACCCAACAGTAAGAAGGGGATAGGCCCAAAAAGCCCAATGCAATGGAATTTATAGAGAGTGTGCTTGAAATCTAGGTTCTAATGATATTGGATAGCAAAAATAATGGGCTCGATCCTAATATCGCACATAATAAACTGTATACATTACAAAATCTATCCTCGGATGCAAGCCAAGGACGAATTGTATTAGCTTTTTCTCTTTCAAGGATAGGTTACAATTATGGATATGTGTACAATATTTCTCTTTGCTTTCTCCCATCCCCCTCCCTGAAAGTCTTTCCTTGATTTTTATATCATCTTCCTTCCTCTCCACGTATGATTTAGATTGCTTATTTAGATACTTATCCCATCAACCCACCATTGAAGTCTTTGGAGGTAGCTGTAAGGCTGAATTCTGATGCTCAGACATCACTTTTCTATTAATGTGGCCAGAGAAGCAGTTGCAGGGCATTTAATGCGGTGGAAACAGCTTTATCATAGATATTTCCCAACCCTTCTTCTTATCTTGTATATCCTCCTTGCCTACCCTTACCCACAAGATCTTCTAGAATATTGCCTTTAGATGTTAGACAACCCTTTCCTATCTTAGCTCACCATAGTCGAGGATATATTCTTCCTTGGATCACCTCCTTAGATGACTTTAATCAGATACCACTTCCTTATCTATCCGTAGCGCCTCATAGGTTGATATTCCTACATCCTCAGGCCATTTAGTGTCCTCGGATTGGACCTTTAGCCCAACAAACATTTTTTGGCCAACCCAACACATACCACTGGGCCCATTGACCCTACAATTTTCATTACAGACCCATTAGTTTCTCTTTCTTATGTGAGAAAGATAAAATTTTAAATGTCTTTTTCAAAAAATTAATATATATTCATTAATTTTTTATCAGAAAAAGTTTGGCTATAACTCCTACTAAAGAAAACATAATATGACTAGATATTTTGAAAATCTAACCGTTGAAACATGCATGTCAAATTTCATACCAATCAGATGTTATTTATTATTCAATCCATAAGCTTATTTTTTATGCATACTTTTATTTTACAAAAACTTGAGATTTAAATATTTAATTGATAATATAACTAATTATTTTTTATCTTTCGAAAATTTTACAAGCAAGGAGAATATAAGAAAAAAATGTAATTCAATGTGTAAGGATACAAATCAAGCCTGGACCCAAATGCGTGTTGGGGATAGGCCTAAAAGGCCTAAATAATAAAATTTGTAGAGAGTGGGCTTAAAACTTAGGTTGCTTTGGATGGTGGAAAGCAAAGACGTTGGATTAGTCCTACTGCATACAAAAAGATTCTGGTACAAAACAAGCTCTCCTTGGGTGTGATTCGAGGACTTTCTAGACTGGAATCTCTCATTCCTTTTAGGAAAAGCTTTTCAAAAAGGAAAAATCTCCCTTCCAATGTTCTCTCCCTCTCTATTTATATGCCTCCTTCTTGTGTTTCTATTCATGGAGTCATAAATGCAGATCCTTTTCCCATCCATTGTCCTTTTAAGATATTCTCCCAATGGCTATAAGGCTGATCACTGTCCTCTCAGATGTCACTTCTTCATTAATGTGGCCAGAGGAGTAGGTGTGAAGCCTTTAATGCGGTGGTAGCAACTTTCTTCGGAGTACTCCCCACTTATTCTCCCTTTTTGCATTCTACTGGAGTGTAATCTTGCTTGTTGAGCTTCACGGGTTCCTCTTTAGGCATCATGGTGTACCTTATGACCCTTGTTTCGGTGGGCCGAGGAGACCTTTCTTCTCGAACTATTCTCAATAGCCAATAACCCAACAGTGGGCTTATGGGCCCTCAAGTTCGGTACCCTTGTCTCCGCCCTGCAGCCCTTAGAGAAGTTGATGCTCTTGGATCAGGCCCAAGGCCCAAATACGTGTTTTGATACTTCTACCCCCACAATAGCCCCTCAAAAATATATTTGGCTCTTATTCGAGGAGGGAAATGAGTTTTTGACTTGCAAATATTATCTTCACGTGATCTCTCAAATGATTTCTCAAATGCTACATGTAAGAAATCCACCCGCTCCTTTTGGAAAGGCTCCTAACGCTTCGTAACCCTCAATGCCTGCATTAATTTCACTAAGTAATTCCCTGTCGTTCACGTTCAACGGTGAGATGTGGATCCAAAGTTTTGGTTTTCTTCCCAAAAATTCGAGCGGGACAACTTTCATAAATCGCCGCCCCTCAATCATTCAAAAATTTTAGGTAATAGAGAAATCTACCATTATTCCCAAAAAGCAAACATGTCTTGGAAGCATTCAGCCTTATTTTCTTTCAAGAAGATTTCAAAAGGACGTACACTTTTCTCCAGTAAGTTTTCCTTTCATCAAACCCTTTCTCCTCGGCTGTCAACGTTCACCCTTTTTCTTTCTATATCCCTACTCTTATTTTGACCCGATGGGTAGTTTCAAGTGTCTAGTAGATACAGTCTTCGGTATGGAAGGATTCCGAGCCAAATACCATATTCTTCCGGAAGTGGGTCTAGAATACTGCCCCCTAGAAGCCTAGCTAACTCTAGGAAGGAGGGGTAAGTTTTCATTCCTATAATCACATTCTTAGAGGGTGGGATGACACTTCCCATGAAAAACGTGACCAGCGAGTACCTCCGTAACCATAGGTTGTGTCCCGACCAGTATACACCCAATATGTTTAGGGTCTTAGGTTGCTTTGATGCTCTAAATGAGCAGATGGGCTTGCACCTCACATGGCGTGATGTCGTCCACTTGTATGAGTGCCACCGGTTGAAAGACGTAGGTTATTACCTCAAGTCGAGGTCCAACGTCGTTAGGCTTATATTCTGCCTTCCCAAGTCTAACAAAGGCATGAAGGATGACTACCTCATTGCCTCTAGGAGATGGTATGACGGTCCCCATTGCCCCATCAAAGAGGGAAAGCCAGGTGTGATTCCTTAGGATTTAGAATTTTCGGTTTAAAGTTTAGCCCCTTCTAGTTTCATCAAGTAGACTCATCGTCCTTTGATGCTTTCCTTGCTTAATCTATTGTTTGAATCTAACCATGTTTGGTTTCTCTATTGTCCCTCTTGTAGACAAACAGCATACATCGCCCCGCCTGAGCGAAGCTAGCATCTCGGACCTCAACAGAGTCTTGAGATCCGAAGTCTTTGTGAATGAAGACCTACAGGTAAGGGCCTCTCACTGGGGTATGACCCCTTGTCAAACTTTTACCAAGACGTCGGCAACGCCATCCTCATAGGTGACCGGAGACGCAGGAGGATAGATGTCTCCAAACCTAATTTTCTCGCCGCCTACGATCTTCCTGACGACCCGTCCATCATCCTCTACAGACGTACCGTTGAAGCCACCCCTTTTACAGTGAAACTTGAAACCCGAGTCGTCCGAGGAGAACTCGCGGCTTTACCCTCATCCCTCAACAAAGAGATTGATCGATTCCACTTGGAGAAGGCCGAGAGACCTTTGAAGGGTCCCATAGTTGAGATCTCGGACGAGGAGAACAACTCGGATCGGGGTTCCGGTATTAAAGGCCTTGTGATTTCTTAAGTAGACGATAGCTCCGAGGAAGACGAAGATATGTCGACCCTGAAATCGCTCTTCGCTAGGAGGGGTGCATAAGCTTCCAAGAGGGGCGCTCTTGGGTCTCAATCTAAGCTGCCACCTTCTCCCCTCCTCCCTCCGACTCCCTTGTCCTTCACTTAACCGTCCCAAAGAAGAGAAAAAATGAGAGCAAGAAAGTAGACAAGGAGTGGGAGAAAAATCACAAGCAGCAATAACAACAACAGCAAATTGCTAAGGGTGGGGCTAGTGCCTCGTCAATTGAGAGTGGGGAGAGTCGTGGGCTGGCTGAGGTGCACCGTAAGGAGTCCAGTTAGTCCCCTATGTTGGAGGTGGACGGGGCCCCGATACCTCTCCAAGCTAGCATAAGGGATTTTCGGAGAGGTCACGCCCTTCATCTGGCAAATGCCCTAGAGCAGCCTGTCCTTCTGCCAAGGGACATGGAGGACATGGAGAGGATGGGCTAGACGCGCCTTTTCCTTTCCCTGAAGAGGGACCTAGGTTTGGTATGTGCTACCCCATCCCTTTCAATTCGTTGTTATCATTTAAACCTTCACATGTTTCAATCTTCTGTGCGTTTGTTGAAACACTTCTTTGTAGGCCATCCAAGAGGTTTTTGCTTCTGAACAACTGTTGGGAACTACCAAAACCAGGCAAGGGCTGAGCAGGCGGCCAGAGTGGAGACTGAGAAGGCTTTGGGTCACGCCGAGGCTAAAAAGAGCGACCTGGCCACTAAGTTGACACATAAGCAAAATGAAAGGAAGAGCGCCGACGCTGGCCTAAAGGCTGTTGAGGCCCAGGTGGAAGGGCAACGTAAACTGCTACGCCAAAAGGACGAGGCACTGTCCAAAGCTGGGCAGGAGGTCTCGGACTTGAAAAGGGAGCTTGCCCAGGCCAAAGAAGCAGCTCACACCATAAGAAAGACCATGGAGGCCGCCACCAAAGCCGCGTACAATGAGGGGGTCGAGGCGATAAAGAACTGACTAGCCGAAAAGCTAGCAGAGTTATGCAGGGAATACTGCCAACAAGTTTGGGTGGAAACCCTAAACGTTGTGGGAGTTCTTGCTGACTCTGAGTGGAGAGGAGCAGAGAAGGTTTGGTATCCCGAGGATATCAGAGTGATCGAAGACCCTCCATCCACTTCAGTTGCTCCTGAGACTGCGGCCTTGATGCCGCCTCCCCCCATCCAAGAGCTAGTTCCTCCTCCCAAAGAAGTTGCTGCTTTTGATAAAAAGGAGGAGCAAGGTGATAAGGCCGAGAAGGGGTCGAGCGAGCCAGCTGACCAAGTTGTACCTCCACCCAAGGCGAAGGACAAAGAAAAACAAATCTAGGTCTTGTCCGAGGCTGAGCTGAAGCGAGCAGAAGTGGAGGGTCGGGCCAAAGAGCCCTCAGCAAAGTTGGGAAAAGACCCTCCACTGAAGATCAAGGAATGGGCCACCTTGGGCTCCCTCTTCGTGTAGTTTTCCCCCTTAGGAAGTTTATATTTAACATTTACTTTGTAATTTTCATTTTCAGCTTCAATGTAAACGCCCACAGTTTTAATAATAATTTTAAGGTTTCGCATCTAATTTCTTAATGTACTTCGTTCATTGCCATACATTCTGTCTTATTGTGCCATAAGCTGCATGTGTAGCTCAAATAACTCAACGCTTTTGAGCACGTAGGTCAGATCGCGAGAATGTTGAAGCTAAAAAGCAACGGACTAACGAGGGAGCAACCTTTTTTTTTTTTATGTAAAGAGTAGCTTAACATTAACACTTAAGTAAAAAAAACTTCCATGTTAAATTTTTCCCAAGCAGATGGTCTGAGGACCTGGCATAGCTAAGGTTGACATTAACACTTAAGTAAAAATGAGCTTCATGTTAAATTTTTCCAAAGCAGATAGTTCGAGGACCCAGTGTAGCTAAGGTTGACATTAACACGTAGTAAAAAAGACTTGCATGTTAAATTTTCCCCAAGCAGATGGTCTGAGGACCCGGCATAGCTAAGGTTGACATTAACACGTAGTAAAAAAGACTTGCATGTTAAATTTTTCCCAAGCAGATGGTTCGAGGACCCAGCATAGCTAAGATTGATATTAACATGTAGTAAAAAAGACTTGCATGTTAAATTTTTCCCAAGCAGATTGTCCGAGGACCCGGCATAGCTAAGATTGACATTAATACTTAAGTAAAAATAAGCTTCATGTTAAATTTTTCCAAAGCAGATGGTCCGAGGACCCGGTGTAACTAAGGTTGACATTAACACTTAAGTAAAAATGGTAAAAACATTGGTTTTTTGTCCGACATTGAAGATTATAGAATTAATAATCTACACAACACGATAACAGCTGAACAAACGGCAAGAATGCCTCTCATTAATAATAATACTTTTGCAGGTTCTTTATATTCAAGGGGCATTTCACGGCCTTTTCATCTAGGTCGGGGAGATAATACGCCCCTATGCCAGCCACCGAAGTTACACGGTAAGGCCCTTCCCAGTTTGGTCCTAATTTACCCCATGCTGGGTTCTTAGCGGTACCCACGACCTTCCTTAAGACTAGGTCACCAGGAGCAAGGGGTCTTGATTTCACGTGGGAGTCATAGCCTTGCTTAAGCTTCTGCTGGTAGCAAGCTAGCTGAACCATTGCATTTTTTCGTCTTTCTTCAACCAAGTCCAGCTCCTTTTGCTGTAAATCGTCATTATTGTCTGGGGTGAAGGAGTGCGTTCTCATCATCGGAAACCCCATTTCCAGTGGGATCATAGCTTCAGCCCCATAAGCCATGGAAAATGGTGTCTCTCTTGTAGATCTTCGTGGCGTGGTGCGATATGTCCATAAAACTTGTGATACCTCTTCCACCCATCTGTCTTTAGCATCGTTCAGCCTTTTCTTAAGCCTATTGACTATTGATTTATTGATAGCCTCAGCTTGGCCATTCCCTTACGGATAAGCCGGTGTAGAATATCTATTTGTGATGCCGAGGTCCCTACAGTACTCTCGGAAGGCCTTGCTGTCGAACTGCAGGCCATTGTCCAAGACAAGAGTGTGTGGGATCCCAAATCTGGTGACGATATTCTTGCAGTCAAATTTCTTTGCATCCATGTCTTTGATGTTTGAGAGGGGCTCTGCTTCAACCCACTTGGTGAAGTAGTCCGTTCCGACGAGCAACCATCTTTTATTCCCTACTGCCCTAGGGAAGGGTCCCACAATATCCAAGCCCCACTGAGCAAACGGCCAGGGACTAGTCAAAGGATTAAGGGCACCCTTAGGCTGGTGAATGTTGGGAGCAAACCTCTAACATTGATCGCACTTTCTAGCGTAATCTTGTGCTTCTCTCTGCATGTTCAGCCACCAAAATCCCTAGGTAAGGGCTCTATAGGCTAATGACCTTCCTCTCGTGTGACTACCACATATTCTTTCATGCAATTCTTCCAAGAGTAGCTTTGTTACTTCAGGATGTACACATAGCAGGTAAGGTCTAGAAAAAGAGCGTTTATACAGTTTCTCATCTTCGGATAACCAAAACTGCGGAGCCTTTCTACATATCTTGTAGGCTTCGGACTTTTCTTTCGACAAAACATCATTTTTGAGGAAGGATACTATCGGGTTTATCCAACTGGGGCCCATTCTGACCTGGTGAACCTGGATGGAATCATCGCTTGTACCAGTGGGCTTAATTAAGTCTTCAACGAGGATGATCCAGGGTAGGCTTTGAGCTGAGGAGGTTGCAAGCATGGCCAATGAGTTGGCATGGCTATTCCCATTCCTAGAGATATACGATACTACAAAAGATTCAAACTTGGACTGCAAGTGCTTGGCGTAGGCTAAATACCCTTGCATTCTTGGTTCCATAACATCCAACTTTCCTTCCACCTGGTCGACCATTAGCTGTGAGTCCGAGAACATCCATACCGCCTTTCTACCCATTTTTTGAACCATATCCATTCTCGCTAGTAAAGCTTCGTACTCTGCCTCATTATTTGTAGCCGAGAATGCCAATCTCAAGGATTTTTCTAAGACAATTCCCTCTAGGGATATTAGTACTACCCCCATGCCAGGCCCCTTCTGGTTCGTAGCGCCGTCGACATATACTTTCCACATCGGGGGCTCTTTGCATGAGACCAGGCCAATTGATTTTCCATCAATGTCCCACCCCTTAGGGCTCCCTTTTACTGAAGGCTCAACAAACTTCGCGGGTAGTGCCTTCACGGAGGTACGAGGCATGTATTTAATGTCAAAGGCTCCTAAGATAGTTCCCCATTTGACGATTCTGCTGGAGTAGTCAGCACTCCGCAACACGGACTTAAGGAGGAGTTGAGTTAACACGACGACAGTATAGGATTGGAAGTAGTGTGGGAGCTTGAGTGTAGCATGTAGCGTGTACCACAACTAGAATTGCTTTCTCCAAAGATAAATACAGTATCTCAACTTCCTGCAGAGACTTGCTCACATAATAGATTGGTTTCTGTATACCATCGTCATCTCGTATTAAAACCAGGCTGACGGCATGAACAGCCACGACTATATACATAAACAAGACTTCATCTAAGTCTAGGCGAGACATAATGGGTGGCTGAGAGAGATATTCCTTTAGCTGCTGAAAAGCTAAGGAACATTCTTTGGTCCATTCGAATCCTTTCCACTTGTTTAGCAGCTGGAAAAAGGGGCGGCATCTGTTCGCAGACCAAGAAATGAACCTATTGAAAGCGGCTGTCATCCCTGTCAGTCTTTGTATCTCCTTTGGATTCCGAGGAGATTGCAAATTACAAATTGCTGAGATTTGGGCGGGGTTGGCCTCAATCCCTCTATGAGTGAGCATGTAACCTAGAAATTTACCAGACCCCACACCAAAAGAGCACTTAGAGGCATTTAGACGTAACTTGTGCCTCCTTAATTTTGAAAAGTGTCGCTCAAATCGACCACGTGTATAGATATAGCCTTACTCTTTACAACCATGTCATCCACATACACTTCAACAGTTTTCCCTAATTGAGCTTCGAACATCCTCGTCATCATCCTTTGATAGGTAGCCCCAGCATTCTTCATGCCAAAAGGTATTACCTTGAAATGACAGTTGTCGGTAGGAGTGACAAAAGCTGTTTTCTCCTGATCCTCCAAAGCTAAGCGTATTTGATAGTACCCCTGAAAGGAATCTAGAAAGCTCATCCGAGAATGGCTGACAGTAGCGTCTACCAGCTGATCTATGCAAGGCATTGGGAAAGAGTCTTTGGGGTAGGCTCTGTTTAGGTCCATAAAATCCACACATACCTTCTATTTTTCACTTTTTTTCTTCACCACCATTGTGTGTGCTAACCATTTGGGGTAGAAGACTTCCTTGATAGCCTTAGCTCTCTTGAGTCTGATGACCTCCTCTTTAAAAGCGTCAGAATGTTCCTTAGAAGAGCGCCGAGGCGGTTGCCTCTTCAGCACTGCGGTCGGACTGACATTTAGGTGGTGACAGATGAAGCTCGGGTCAATCTCAAGTACCTCATAAGCATCCTATGCAAACACATCAAGGTTTGCTTTTAAGAACGCGACTAACCCCTCCCTTTCCTCGGCTGTCAATTGAGACCCTATCTGGAAGAACCTTTCGGGGTCACTATCTACAAGAACTCTATCTTACTCTTCACATGCGGGCTCTTCTGCCACTATCTCCTTAGCTGTGGCAGAAGGTGTTGATTGCTATGGGATTGAAGCAGTCGAGGCTGAGGGCTCTGGCTCTGGCCTGCGTAAAACTGCGCCTGTCAGGCACTGTCTTGCCGTGGACTGACTTCCGATAATTTCTTCAAGCTGACCGCCAAATGAGAATTTCACCTTAGCGTGAAGAGTCGAGGAGATAGCACCCAGAGCATGCAGCCATGGTCTCCCGACGATGGCCGTGTAGGGAGAGTAGGCGTTAACCAATATGAAATCCACTTCGACCACTACTGGGCCTAACTGCACAGGCAGCTTAATTTGCCCCTTCGGGGTGATGGCCTTCCCTTCAAAGCTTATGAGAGGAGAGTCATAGGTCGTAAGACCCTCTAGTTTCAAATTCAACCCCTTGAACATATCAGGATACATAATGTCTGCACCACTTCCTTAATCAACCATTACCCTCTTCACATCGTAGCCTCCTATTCTCAACATGATGACTAAGGCATCATCGTGTGGCTAGATGGTCCCCACTTTGTCCTCGTCCGATAATTCCAGAATCGGAGGTACGTTACCCTTCACCCTTTTCGGCTCGGAGCTAGAGTTCTCAGCGAGGGCTTGCGCCACGAACATCACCTTGGAAGGGCAAGAGCCGGTCCTCCCAAGAGCGGCGAGAATGACATTAATCATCCCCAAAGGGGGTCTTGGAATGCCGTTGCCCTGATTGGCTGGACCAGGATGCTCTGCCTGCCCATTAGGCCGATACAAGAATTGCTTCAACTTCCCCTCCTTCACCAACTGCTCCAAACAATTCCGTAAATTCCTACAGTTCACGGTTATGTGACATTTCTCTTGATGATATTAGCAATGGAGGTTCTGGTTATGCTTCGTAGGATCCCCTAACATCTTGCTAGGCCACTTGAAATATGGTTCATGACAAATTTTCTCAAACACTTGTTGTATGGGTTCACGGAACACGGTGTTGACCACCTGAGAAGGTGTCAGGCCAGGCTGCCCAACGAACTCTCTCCTCGGCCTGCTGCTGTTGTATTTGTCCGACCTGAAATCCCTCCTCTCTTGAGGGATAACCTTCGCCTTCCCCTTTCTTTGCAGGTGATATTCCTCAACCCGTTTGTACTAGACAATGCGATCCATAAGCCGACACACGCTCTTGATAGGCCTCTTGGTCAAAGACTTCCTCAGATCGTGCTCATTTGGAAGGCCGACCTTGAAGGTGCTTATGGCAACATCGTCGAAGTCCTTACCAATCTCGTTAAATCTCTCTTAATACTTGTCAGAGTACGTCTTGAGGGTCTCCCCCTCTCTCATGGCCATGGATAACAGTGAATCTAAAGGCCGAGGCACCCTGCTACAGGTGATGAAGCGTAAGCTAAATGCCCTGGTGAGCTCCATGAAGGAATCCACAGAACCTGCCTTCAAGCCGATGAACCATCTCATCGCGATAGGTCCCAGGCTGGAGAGGAAGATTTTGCACATCAAGGTCTCGTTCTTAGAGTGCACCGCCATTTTCTGACAGAAGTGGCTCACGTGTTCCATTGGGTCCGTCCGCCCATTGTAAATGGTGAAGGTTGGTTGGGTAAATCGCCTCGGAAGCCTTCCCCTCTTGATCCTATGAGTGAAGGGCGATTTGGAGATTTGGTGGAGCGCCTTACTCAAAGCATTGTTTGCCAAGCCCTTGGAAGAGGTCTTCTTATCCTTAGGGTTGCGATGGTAGTCGTCCTCGCAGGAGGAGGATTCACTGGGAGGAGTTCTTGACTTAGGACTGCCGCTGCTATTGAGAGAATCTGTTGAAGAAGAATCTGAAAGGGAGGGAGTACGCCGTCGTTTCTCCCAACGTAGCTTCTTTTTCAGATGGTCAATCTCCTTCTGCATGGCTTTGACACTCTTTTCGCGGGAGGTTCTGCTTCCAACCCGTGTATAACTCCTCCTACGAGTATGCTCTGTATGCAAGCTAGCTTCTCGATCTCTTCCCTGCTCTAGCTGCGAGAGGTAATCCTCGTGCTGGGATCCCATGGACTCTGCATGATGTGAACCTGAGCCTTCCATGATGCTGCACGTCCTTTAACTTAAGGTTCCCACAGACGGCGCCAATTGTAAGAACACAAATCAAGCTTGGACCCAAATGCGTGTCGGGGACAGGCCCAAGAGGCCTAAACAATAAAATTTGTAAAGAGTGAGCTTGAAATCTAGGTTGCTTTGGACGGTGGAAAGCAAAGACGTTGGATTAGAACTACCGCATACAAAAAGATTATGGTACAAAACAAGCTCTCCTCAGGTGTGATATGAGGACTTTCTAGAGTGGAATCTCTTATTCCTTTTAGGAAAAACTTTCCAAAAAGGAAAAATCTCCCTCCCAATGTTCTCTCCCTCTCTATTTATATGCCTCCTTGTGCTTTTATTCATGGAGTCATAAATGCAGATCCATTTCCCATCCATTGTTCCCTTGAGACCTTCTCCCAATGGCTATAAGGCTGATCACTGTCCTCTCAGATGTCACTTCTTCATTAATGCGGCCAGAGGGGTAGGTGTGAAGCCTTTAATTCGGTGGTAGCAACTTTCTGCGGAGTACTCCCCATTTGTTCTCCCTTTTTGCATTCTGCTGGAATGTAATCTTACTTGCTGAGCTTCACGGATTCCTCCTTAAGCATCATGGTGTTCCCTATGGCCTTTGTTTCGGTTGGCCGAGGAGACTTTTCTCCTCGGACCATTCTCAATAGCCAATAACCCAACGGTGGGCTTATGGGCCCTCAAGTTCGGTGTCCTTGTCTCCGCCCTGCAGTCATTGAAGAAGTTGATGCTCTCGGATCAGGCCTAAGGCCCAAATACGTGTTTTGATACTTCTGCCCCCACACAATGATAGATTAATCAAAATTCACATGTAATAAAAAGATATTAAGCAGAGTTGTAGCCTTAAGCTACAATTAAGTTTGTTGCCAAATTTTATCCATTTTTATTTTTGCCTCATCTTTAAATTTTGTTTTTTGTTTTTTTTTTTTTTAAATAAGGTCATTTTTAGTTTTTGTCACACTTTTAGCATAAAAGTAAAAATTACTAAAAACTATATATTTTTTATTATAAACATTATGCAAATAAGTGATTGAAATAAGTGCTGAAATGTTTGTACTTATTAGTTATTATCATTGAGTTGCATGTAGCAATAATGCAACACATTCCTCAATCCTGACAAAGTCTCTAAATTATTATCTTTTGTACTTTTTTTTTTTCCAAAAAGAAGTTGCGATTTCCATGAAAGAGAAGCCAAGTCGGCTTGAAATATACTGAGAAGATGTAGAGAAACATCTTTATCCACATTGAGAGACCTGCGACATGAGTACTATATCTAGCTAAGTTATGAGCTATTTTGTATTCTCATTGAGAAACGGATATGGTTATAGAGGTATATTTATAACGATTTGGATTTAGAGTAATAAAATAGGTATAAGATCTGAAAAATAGAAGTGTGTGTGTGTGTATATATATATATATATATATTAGTAAGACTATTTTTATTTATTTAGTGTATGTTTGGCAAAGATTATTTTTGACCACTTATTTTTGTTACTATTCATGGGTCTCACGGCACGTCTTGATACTATTCATGAGTCTCATTGTACTATTTCAACTAACTTTTACCTACTTTCAGCAAAAAGTTTTCAATTTTAGCAAAAGAAGCAAATTTTAAACAGACCCTTAGATTCAAAATAATTGTATTTACGTAGAAGTGTACAACCATCCAACTTGTTCGATGTAAATGTAAATGCAATTTTTCATAATAGAATTCTAATTATATCCTTTAAACCTCTAGACCCATTTATAAAAAGGTAAGATTTGGGTACAATACTTAAGTGTTGTTCTTCGAGTTCTTCTCTTAAAATTTTGCCGTGTGAATTTTTCCTCATGGGATTAAAGTATATTTTTTAGTTAAGTAGCCACATGACTTAATTTTAAGTGTGGAACCTAAGAAATAGCACATAAGGTATTGTACTTAAGTTTTGTCATTTATAAAACTATTAAAGAAGCAAAATGAGGTTTAGTAACATCAAGTGAGATCAGATTTGTAAAGTTACAAAAAATAAAAAATTTGGGACTTAAGCAAAATATTAACATTGAAATTTACAAGTTTTGTGGTGCTAAATTACTGACTAATAAGTGGTACTAAACTACTGACAACAAATACTTTTAATATCACAGTTGTAGGGTTAGAGAACCAACTTGTTCATAAATAGTTTGGGCTTGAGTTAATGAAAAGCTCATTCATATTTTTTTTCCCTAAATAAGCCAAGTTTGAGCCATAATTTTAATCTTATTTAATAAATGAGACAAGCCCAAGAAAAAAAAAAGTGCAAGAACATGTTTATGAACAATAGAGCTTGATATTAAATAGGATTAGCTTAAGTTGGTTTATGAGCTTGGTAACAAATTTAATATGAACTTAAAAAATAAACTCATATCTTACTAAGCTTTTAATTGATTGAGAGTTGGGACCCCAGCTTCAAATTAAATGAGGTTGATAACATGCTTAATATTGACGTGATAATGTACTTATATTGGATATTGAACTTAAAAATTAGATATGAAGCTTAATTTTAGCTTGATTAATGAATCAAGCCAAGCTAAACAAAAGCTTAAATAGTTAAACATAATTTATAGGTGCAGCTTTAGTTCAAACCAAATTAGGGTCTGTTTGGTGAGTAATCCCAAACTCACATTTTCACATTTTAAAGGGAGATTCTAGCATTTTACCCTCATCTTTAAAAAATTTGGCAATATGCCCCGGTTTTGAAACTATTTAGGTCCATGTCCCTGTTTTGAAACTCGATTGGTTTAAAATCGAGTCATGCCCGATTAAACTTAAAAAAAAAAAAAAAAATTGCATAGAACTCAAGTTCATGAAACTCGAGTTCCACTAAAAACGTTGTTATAGGTGTTACTGAATGCCACTATAGGTTTTGGGCTGATCAAACTTTAAAAAAAAATTGCATGGAAACGCCGTTGTAGGTTTTAGGCTGAACAAACTTAAAAAAAATTTGCATGGAACTCGAGTTTTACAAACTCGAGTTCCATTGAAAACGCCACTATAGGTTTTGAGCTGATCAAGCTTAAAAAAAAAAAAAAAAAAATTGCATGGAAATGCCACTATAAGTGTTACTGAACGCCGCTATAGGTCTGAAACTCAAGCTCCATAAACTCGAGTTCCATGCAATTTTTTTTATTTTATTTTATTTTTATTTTAAGTTTGATTGCCCCATACTCGATTTTCTACCGATCGAGTTCTTCATTGAAACTCGATTTTAATAAAATCAAGTTTCGAAACAGGAGCATAAGCCTAGATAGTTTAGAAACAAGAGCATATTGCCAAATATTTTGAAAAATAAGGGTAAAATGCTAGAATCTCCTATTTTAAAGAACATTACATATATTTTCACATATTTTTTTATTCACATGTATTTCAAAAAGTTACAAAAAATTATAAAAATTGTCTCAAATTACTCTACCAAACACCTCCAATATTTTACATTTGTTGTCCAGCCTTATCTTTAACATGCAGCACTTTTTTTGGTAAACATGAACGTGCAGTACTTAACAAGGCCCTGCTTGTTACAGCCCTAGATAATTGCATGCGCGAGGACACGGAAATGGGGAAGTGAGGTTAATTTGGAATTGGGTATCAGGGTAGTACGAGGAAGTGGCAGATCTCTTTATCATCATATTATTATTATCCGTTTTTGCCTTTGCAATGCCAAAATGCAATTATAATAAAACTATTTTTTTTTTATACAATCCTAATAAAACTATAATTAGAGATATTTGAGGGTGTAAATTATTAGATGCTTTTATTGGACCGCACGCCTTAGATAAAGACCTAACGTGTCGTCCAGTTCAGTCCTTCTCATCATCATCATCATGCCAACACTACCACTGTTCCATCACAGCCGACAGACGCTGTGACCGTGTGAGCATATCACATTGTATTGTGTCATTTGTGCGAGTTTGTCACCAACGTGTGGTGAAGACTTTTCTTGCAAGTTTTACCGCTTCATTTTATTTCCTTTTAGACAACGCTTTAACAATTATTAAGTATCACTTTTTAAATAAACTATCAACCAATTTCGCTGTAGCAGGAAGACATTTTATTTTATTTATTTTTGTTCATTTGTTAGCTAATCAACTTTGATTTATTTTTTATTCTCAAAAAAAAAAAAAAAACTTTGATTTTTTTTTTTTCCATCACATTTTCGGGATGCATGGCAAGAAACTTGCAGTTCAATTTGTAAGCGCATTTCTGGTACTTTTAATCTAAACATTGAGGTTCAAATCCCCCGCCCCTCAGCTATTGAAAAATAAAAATAAAAATAAAAAACTTTGAGAGATGCATAAGGAAAGTGCATTACAATAATAACAATAACAAAGAAGGCATGGTGTGAAGATGCACCTGCGTTAGAAATTCAAGAATAAAATCATTTCTGATTATATTCAGCCAAAAAAAAAAAAAAATCATTTCTGGTTATAAATAGGAATTTTCTTGTATACAAAAAGCGAGTGATATAAAGACAATTCTACCCCTTTCCTCCAGGCTACAAGCTCTATAATAACAATTAATAAAACAAACCTAAGTTTACACACCATTACCACCTCCAAAAGAATTCCCAAAAAAATTCCAAAGGTAAGAGCTTTGTTTCTTTAGCTTTTTCGTCTCACTCTCTCGCTCATTCTGAATCGCTTTCCATACTCCCCATGGCCTTCAATCCTCTTGGTCTCTGCATCACATACCCAGAAAACAACCCCTTAAACAAAAAGAGGAATGAGAGAGGAAGAAGAGGCTGGAAGTGTCAAACAAAAGACCATACAGATAACAGATAAAGATTTAAAACAAAAGACAAACCAACAAGTACCTTCTTAGAACTCTTCTTCTCTCTAACTTCATATCTCTCTTGGCACATGTCAGTCAGCCATGCCCCAGGACTCACCAACTGCCCACCCAAACAACCCCAAAACAAAAAGGTTAAATAATAATAATGATAACACCCCCACTATTTCAAAACAAAATCTAAACCAGAGAAAACCAAATCAAAATTCAACCCAAACCAATAAATCACACACAATAAAATCTCATTACATATATAATACATATATATATATATATATATATATATATTTCCTTGCAATTACTAAAAAAGGAAAAAGGAAAAAGACTTACAAGTAAGCTTCTTTGGATGAACTTAGCCCTCTTCTTAGGCCTCTGGGGAGGCTTACAACCTTTCATAGCCAGAAAATCCTCCTCTTTCTCTTTGCTTGACAAAGTTATATACAGCTTTGGCCAAATCAACCCTCTCTCATCCCCATTATGGTTATGATTATTATTAGTATTGCTATTGTTGTTCACATCCACCGATACTTTCCCATTCTCCTCCACAACCACTGACCCTCTTGTGCTATAATACCTCTCTTCCTTCTCCGGGGACGCAGATTTCCTGTAACCAAACAACCCCCACCCCAAAACCTTTTAATTAATTCCTCCTTTTCCCCGAAAGGTAATTCTTATTGAACTGTTTGTTTGGTAGCTGAGAAAGAGGAATTGGGGATAATTAAAAAAGAAAAAAGAAACCTTTGAAACCAAAACAACACAATTCACAACAAGGACCTCAGGATTTACGAGTTTTCCCTCGTTTCCTCAGCATCCATAGAAGAAAGCAAAGGATTCAGAAAATTTGCTGACCTGGTGAGGGGATTGAGTTGAAGATGAGAGGCATCTTTGTCGGAAGAAGCAAATCTAGAGGTGATTTTTCTTCGGATTCCAGCGTTGAATCTGGCTGAGATTTCAGGGTCTTTGACTCTCACGCATCTGACTCGCTTTCTGTTTCCCCACTGTAGGAAAAGTTCAGGCTCTGAAGGCTGCTTACAAGCTCTCTGATTCCTCTCCTCTGTCTCCATACCTGCCCTCAAAACACCACCATGAAAATGAAAATTTTGTCAACAGAGAAATCCCAAAAGCAAAAACACAGAAATATAGGACACGAAGAATTTTGGAGACCACCACTTGGGTTTTCTACAGAAACCCAAAAAAAGTAAAAATCAAAGAAGAAGAAGAAGAAAATTTTAGGTATTCTTCTGTTGAATCCAATGGAGCAGAAGTGGAGAGGAAGATGAAAACATGAGAGGGATTGTTCAGAAAACCAAATTGGCTTTCATGGATGCTCAAAAAGACCCATAAGAGGAAAATCAAAGACAAGAGATTGTGAAGTTGTAGAAGATTGACCTCTAACCTCAAGATCTAAGACAAACACCTAAGAAGTTTCGTTCCCACACTACCCTGCAATTCGAAGGCTTAATTAACTAACCCACAGAAAGAGAGAGAGTCTATGTTACAAAGAAGCTACAAATGAGGAAGAAGAAGTCTTACAAGTAGGTAAATTCATGGCAGAGAGAATCCAAGACACCACAAAAAGTAACAGATTTTATTGTGGGAAGCAAGATAATTTATCGAAAGAAAAGAAATCCCAGATCGTTTCTTATATAAGATTAAGATTATACTCAAATTCTGTCTCTCTCTTTCTCTCTACGTCGAATTACTTTTCTTCTCTCTGCCCTCTGAAAGGCTGTAGCTGTTATGGAATGGGTTGGGTTGGGTCCTCTGTTTCTGTTTCTCAGTCTTGGTTTCTCTGTTTGTGGATTCTCCGTCCACTCTTCCTCTCTCTCTCTCTCTCTCTCTGTTTTGTGTATTTATCCTTCCTATGCCAGTGATAAAAATAACTGAACCATTACCATAACCGTTGGATTGGGAATCTACGGTGGGATGTCTTTTTCTTTTTTAATTTTAAATTTTTGCATTTGGACAAGACAAGACAAGAAAGAATAATAATAATAAAAAAATAAAAAAAATATTGGGTGGGTTTTTTCAATATAGAATTGGGCCGGACATGGGCTCAGTCTTGAAGTCCATAACCCACTACTTATTCTGGTTCTGGAGGGATCTCTACCTCTGTCTCTCTGTGTAGTGTAGAGAGCCTGGAAAGCCCTAATAAACCGTTTCTCATTCAGAGTTAAGAGTTGAGACTCACACTTTGTTTGTGATTGTGAGCGTTGTGTGAAGTGAAAGCGGGGGAAAAATGTCGATTAGAATGCTGAATCCAAACGCGGAGGTGCTGAACAAATCGGCAGCACTCCATATGAACATCAACGCCGCCAAGGGCTTGCAGGATGTCCTCAAGTCCAACCTCGGCCCCAAAGGCACCATCAAAATGTCTCTCTTTCTTTCTCTCTTCTCTTCTCTTACACTCTTTCTCTCTGTGATTCTCTCTGTGACTCTCTCTGTGTGATTTTTGTTTTGCAGGCTTGTTGGAGGAGCTGGGGATATCAAGCTTACTAAAGATGGCAACACTCTTTTGAAAGAGATGGTCACTTCTCTCTCTCTGTGTCCCCTTAACCCTGCATCTTTCTCTTTCTCTTTCTCTTTTACAATGCACCATTTCTTCATTTTCTCTCTTTTTTAAATTAATGTCTATGAGATTTTTTACTTATTAGGGTTATTTTAAAAAAAAAAAAAAACTAAATTAATTGGTTTAGAGTTAAGTTTTAACAACTATTTCATTGGATGGAAAATATGGGATAAATCAGTTAGTAAGGCTCTGTTTCATGGTTTTAGAAAAGTTTTTTTTTTTTTTTTTTAATTTTCAAAATTTACACTCGGCTTGATTGATTGTTCGTTTTAGAAAGTGTTTTTACTATGTGATGGTTTTTTTTTTATATATAAATTTTAAAGTAATTTCTGTGCATTGGATCTCTATTATGGTCATAATGACGTTTGTTGTGTCATCCAAGGAAATGCACCAGTTTGTTTTTGTGGTGATTTTTATTTACTATAACATCTCGGTCTTTCAAAAGTGTGTGTGTGTTTTTCCAGTGTTGGCTTTCAGTGCCTATATATTTATTTATTTCTGTGTGTTCCTTCTCCCATAATAGAGGTACATGAAACTTACCAATAATAAAAAAAAAAAAAAAAATTATTGATGATAGAGAGAATGATGTTAGATCAGATAGAATGGCAGAAAACAATGTATGTGGCTGACTTAGATTGGTTGATGAGGATCCATAGAATCCACCCCATTTTGACTTAGTTGGGTTGAGATGAGTTGAGTTGGGTCAATTCAAGGACGATAAACTATTATAGACTTAGAATTATTTTAATGACTTTGTGTGATTGTAATTTGTTACTTCCTCATGAACATTCAGATGCTAGCTAATGGGTGTATCTTTCTAAATGGTGTTTCATTGCTTGGTATTTCATTAATGGTTGCAGCAAATTCAAAACCCAACAGCAATCATGATTGCAAGGACAGCTACAGCCCAAGATGACATCAGTGGTGATGGCACGACTTCCACTGTGATCTTTATTGGCGAGCTTATGAAACAATCAGAACGATATATTGATGAAGGTCAGTGGTGAATGAATTGATGCTGTGTTAAAATCTGGGAATCTATTGGAGCTCCCAAAATTTACTATAAATCCTGAAATAAATTAATTTATTAATTGAGAGACCTTTAACACTTGAACTTGTGCTAAAATCATCTTTGATCACATTCTGTAAATCTAATCAGGATTTTACTAGTTCAACTGTCTCTTTAGGTCTACATTGCCTCTTATCTCAACTGGAAATGAATTTGTGTTGCCAGGTTTTCCCAAATGACCCCCCCACCCCTTTTAAAAAGAAAAAAAAGAAAAAAAGAAAAAAAAGAGGGTGGTAACTTTGCTATTCTGTCTAGTTTTGTGGAAGGAGAAACATGTTTGGTGGTTGAGACTTATGGATCATTGCAATCTTAGAACTTAGTTGTGTTGTTCATCTAGTATACTCTCTGTGTACTTAGTGCTTTGTTCAATAAAATTTATTACTAATTTCTTATCAAAAAAATAAATATTTATGCTCATGAGACTTATTCTTGTTCCAGGAATGCATCCCCGTGTCTTGGTTGATGGTTTTGAGATTGCAAAAAGAGCAACTCTCCAATTTCTTGAAAAGTTTAAAACTGTTGTTGTTATGGGTAATGAGCCTGATAAAGAGATTCTGAAAATGGTAGCAAGGACAACACTCAGAACAAAGGTAACCTGTAATCTCTCTTTTATATTTTCCATTCAAAGCATGAGGTGGAATGGGATTAGGTTTTCATTCTGTATTTTGTTTATCAAAAAGTAGATAAAAGAGTTTTATTAAATAATTTACCTATGGTATTTAGATCAAATGGCACCTGCTGCCCATATAAATTAGGTGGAGGATAAGGTCATGGGGTTTTAGACTATATGGGTTCTCTTTTTGGTAAATGACCTAATGGGTTCATGAGTTGTATTATCCTATCCCCACAAAATCCATTATTTATGATTTGACTCTGACATTTTGCTCTGTCTGCAGTTGTATGAAGCACTTGCAGATCAATTGACGGATATAGTTGTTAATGCGGTGTGTTTTGTGCTCTGAAATTTATTTATGACCGCATGAGTTTTCATAAAGCTATTAAAGCTCCTTTTTTCCATCTAGTTAACTGGCTTATGCAGTTAGCAGTTTGTGGTAGACCTTTACATATTGTTGTGTAGTAAGCTGTGGTTTCTGTATGACAGGTGTTATGCATTCGCAAGCCTGAGGAAGCCATTGATTTGTTTATGGTGGAGATAATGCACATGCGGCATAAATTTGATGTAGACACTCGCTTGGTATGTTTATCTTTTATAACTTGGTTTGGAACCTTTTCTTCTTTCAAGAATATAATATAGATTAATTATGTGGAAAAAAAAAGTTGGGTTCTCAATTTGTGAATTTTTGTATTTTATCAACTCTAATACATATGCAGGATCTGTGGTTGTTTATGTGCAGGGCTTTCCTGTCATTTACTTTCAAATTTTTGCATAAAGCATTTGTATCTGGAGGCTGAATCTATGCCTCCTGTGTGATGACATTCATGGTTTAATGGAAACAATGCTTTCTGCCCTAGAATTGTTTACTTTTGATGGACAACAATGTATGCAATTTTATTAATATAGAAAAAAAAAACTCAAGAAAGTATTTTATGTGTATATATGTATTTTGGTGGTTGAACTCATTGCAAGTGATTAAATGGTTAATTCTCATATCTTTTCTCACTTCCAGTTGCTTGGAAGAAACATTGCAGACATGATTATGTTTCCATTTCACTTCTACCATTAAGTTCTGGATGGTTTCTTTGTATGGTGTAAGCTTAACAATGGATTGACCTATAAATGAGTTATCTATAATTGTCCCACAATTTCTCATTTAAACTATGTTCATTTTTAGGTTGAGGGTCTTGTCCTTGATCATGGCTCTAGGCATCCTGATATGAAGCGACGAGCGGAGAATTGTTACATCTTGACATGCAATGTCTCTTTGGAGTATGAGAAAAGGTAAATATTGAGAAGCATATATAACAAACAAAGGAAAGAAGATGACCTATGTTGAGGTTTTGAAGGATTTTAATTTTTATTATTTCAATTTTGTTATTTTCTAAGTTGATTTATATACATTTTATGTATGTAAAAATATATGTTTATGACTTTATGTACTTCCTCTGTTTTAGTTTGTTTGTCTTCTATTCCATTTTGGGAGATGTTAATAAATAAATTTCCTAACTTACCATTTATTTAAAAAGCCAACCCTCTCTTTTACTAGAGTTTTAATTAAGGAGGGTAGTTCTTGAAACTTGTACATTTTTATTTAAAAGACAATGCATTAAATGATGTTCCCTTAAAATGTTGGATTTTCTAAATAGGACCAACTATATGGGACGAAGAGAGTATATAAAAGTATGCATGCATTTTTGTATGTTTATAAATGGACATTCTTGCGTGTGTGTGTGTGTGTAATACTTAGTTACCCTTTGTATTTATTTATAAAAAAACAATTAGTCACCCTTTTTATTTATTTATCAAAAAACAAACATGAGTTGTATGATAGTTGATAATATGTGAGATAATGTGTGCTCTTGATTTTTTATGCCATTTTCTGAGCTACAAGCAATGGGTGTAAGTGATGAGCAGTGTCATTTGTCTTATGATTATTATATGTGCTGTATATCTTTTTCATGATGTTGTCTCATCTTGTCAACTGGGTTTTTTCTTTTGTTACGATACTTATTTTCCATACCTCTGTTATTCAGCCCATTAAAACCACAATTTATCCAGAAGATAAAAACCCAGTTCTGATAAATAAAAAAAGAGGTTTTATTATATATTTTAAGTCAATTTCATTATGAGTGGAAATGGGAGTCTTGTTTGTTTTCTTTTTCCTTCAAAATAATAGGCAAAATGGTAATTTACATCCTCTAACTTTGCCCAAAAATCATTTTAGTTTTTTAAGTTTGAAGTTGGTCATTTTACTTTGTACTTTAAGTTTAAAGTTGGTCATAGAAAATCTTTGTAGCCCTGTAGTCCTTAAAGGACTACAATGATTTATGGGCAAAGTTGGTGGGTGTAAATTGCATTTTTGCCAAAATAGTACAACTGTATAGAAACATTTATCCTGATCATATATATATATATATATATATATATATATATGCATATGCATTAGATCCAAGGTTAGCATTGTGTGATCTTATCAATATTGTTTGAGAACATAGTTTAATTAATACTTTTCCTCTCAGTGAAGTAAATGCAGGTTTTTTCTACTCAAATGCAGAGCAGAGAGAGGCAATGGTTGCAGCTGAAAGGCGACAGGTGGACGAAAGAGTTAATAAAATCATTGAACTGAAAAATAAGGTAGCTACTTCTAGTTGTGTCCTTGTTTAGATTGTAAGCATATTAGTGTAGACGTGCAGAATTTATGGTTTTTGATATATTGCTAATTCTTATGGTTGCGTGCAGGTTTGTTCTGGTAATGACAATAACTTTGTTGTCATTAATCAAAAGGGAATTGATCCCCCATCACTGGACCTTCTTGCAAGGGCAGGGGTAAGATGTGCACCATTGTTGTCTTGTTTCTCACTTATTGATATATAAACTTTGTGTTTAGCATTCTGGTCACTTATTGGATGATTACTGTTCAGTATATAATCATGCTGGAAACTTCTGTTTCACATGCCTGGTACAATATTTGTTTATGAGAATTACATGAGCAGCTGTATTGCATTGTAAATTTCTCATAAGCTTATTACTTATACTATAATTTGTTGCATTTTGCTTTAACTTGTTTCCAGTTTTCTAATTCACTGCTTTTCTAGATTATTGCCCTTCGGAGAGCAAAGAGGAGAAATATGGAACGATTGGTTTTAGCCTGTGGAGGAGAGGCCGTGAATTCTGTAGATGATTTAACTCCTGATTCCCTTGGTTGGGCTGGACTAGTCTATGAGCATATCCTAGGGGAAGAGAAGTATACCTTTGTTGAAAATGTGAAGAACCCTTATTCTTGTACAATCTTAATCAAAGGTACTTGAACCATTTTCATACCTTCACCTAACTTCTAAAAATTAGACATTATTGTCATTATTCAACCACTTGATCATAAGGCTATTGCAATAACTTTTTTTGGCAATGCTTTTATGGAATGTGTTATATTATGACCACGGGTAAACTCAGTTGTGATTTAATCCTTTTGCCATCATTGATGCTGCAGGGCCTAATGACCATACAATCGCCCAGATAAAAGATGCTGTTCGTGATGGTTTGAGGGCAGTCAAAAATACTATTGAAGATGAATCTGTTGTCTTAGTGAGTTTCCTCTATAGAAGTTTCTTGGAATTTGCATGAAGCTTTTGAACCTTCTGTCATACCAATTTAATAAATATTGTCATGATAATTTCCTCGATAATGTTTATAATCCTTGATGCAAATAACTCTTGCATGTGTAAATTACCCAAAAAAAATGGTATCATTCTACGGTTTGCAATGGTCTGATCCCTCTTGAAGTAAATGCTGAACAGTTAAAGAAATATGCATGCTGGTGTAGTTTACTTTTTTCTTTTTTTTAATAAAAAAAGTGATAGGTGAGAAAAGTTTGAAATTTGACAGATTAGTCTTCCATGATATAGTAGACCCCATTGGTATGATGGATGCTAGATTAGTGTGACCTAATTCCACTTCCTGTCTTAACAGTAACGAACCTGAAGTTGTTTAGACTAGCTTTTTTACAAAGCTTCTACCGTGAGTTTTATCTGAATGATTGCAACAAGGGGACTGATTTGTCTTTTTAGATGGGGAAACATACAGTGGGATTATAGGATTTTGTTTCCATGACTAAGGTTTGATTAAACACCTGATGGAAGGAATTTTCAGTTGTTCAGATGCACTTATCTGCCAATTGAATTCTTACTACAATTTGTTCGCTGGGAATATGAGTTGGCCAGGTTACAACAAGATTGAGTCTTTCTTGGTTAGACATGCTTAGTAGGAGTCCGTTCCTTCATGTTCTGCCACCCTGCACTGGAAACTTGCTGGTTATTCTTTGGATACTGTATTGGTGTTTCATATTCCCATCCTAGAGATATGAACAAGTAAATTGAGAGATCAAATCTTCAACAAAAAGGAAAAATAGAGAGATCAGGGGAAAGAAATAGGATGCATTAGCAACTAATACAATGGCTGAATTTTTTTTTTGTTTATTTATTGCTGAATAATACAAAGGCCAAATTAGTTGTTCATTAGCTCCTGTATGTACTTCTAACTTAAATTATTGTTTTGAATTTTACTATGATTGGCTGTTGTAAGACTAAACTTTAGACCATGCTCACATCTTTGCTAGTTGTAATAATGGCTTGCTTCACTGGTGTATATTTTGGATGATGAAGTATGCTTGTCTTGTGTTAAGGGTGCTGGAGCTTTTGAAGTTGCTGCCAGACAATATCTAATTAATGAAGTAAAGAAGACTGTTCAAGGGGTAACAAAATGTCTCCCAAAATTTTCCCAGCACATAATTTTTTTTATAAGCATTAGTTATCTCTCTGATCACTTTTGGTGTTTACAAACTTGATCAGCGTGCTCAACTTGGTGTTGAAGCTTTTGCCAATGCTCTTCTTGTGGTGCCCAAGACACTTGCTGAGAACTCTGGGCTTGACACTCAAGATGTGATCATTGCTCTTACGGTATACTTTCTTTAAAACTTATATCCATTTTTTTCCGTATTCTTTCTGTTACTAAAAATGGGGCAAAATGAGAAGAATAGACATGTTTGAACTTTGTTATGCCAACTGGATGATCAGGGAGCGCATGATCAAGGGAATGTTGTGGGATTAAACCAGCACACAGGAGAGCCTATTGACCCCCAAATGGAGGGAATTTTTGATAACTACTCTGTGAAGCGCCAGATCATAAACTCAGGGTAAGTTGGAAGTTGTACTTGAATTATAATACTTTTTAACTCTTTTGCCCGTTTTGTAATATTTTATTTAGTCTGCTTTTGGTATTAAGTTTGATCAAGGGAATTATCTAAAAATCCTTCAGTTGGATGAATTTGAATCTCTCTCTCTCTCTCTCTCTCTCTCTCTACACTTTTTCCCCCCTGAATAAGATAAATGCTGTCATGCTCCTAGTTTCATGTGCCATATTACGTTGTGAATGGTGGCTTTCTCCAGTACCATCATAAGAGCTCATGTTTCCAAGGAAACATATGGAGATTTTCTTTCCCAAGTTTTCTTTAAATTTCATTGTCAATTTCTGACCTTGCTTTTATGTTTTCTGCTTTTACATAAATGAGCAAATGTGATGCGCTACTCTTCTTGCAGGCCTATAATTGCATCCCAGTTGCTATTGGTGGATGAAGTAATTCGTGCTGGGCGAAATATGCGGAAACCAAATTAGCTCGTGATCTGCTTGAGGATGCATGTTTGTCGTGTGGCGGTTTTCTTCTATGAGTGAGATCTTGAACTAACTTTATGTAAAAGGGGTCTCGTGTTTTGAGGATCATTATCTAGGGAATCTTCATATACATCTGATGGGGAATTTTGTTTAGTGTGTATTTTGTTATAAATCTTTATTTCTCTAGTTTCACAGTTGTTAATGGGTGGCCTGTCATGAGGAATGTCTTGTGGGCATTTACATCTTTAGAACCTTTCATCTAAGTTGGCACTTTGGGGGAAAAAGTTAAAACGACATTCATGATTTCAACTTCATTGTGGCTGTTGATGCGAATATGTGAATTCATGTATAACCCATTAAAAATTGTCTCAGTTATTTGACATGGTAGTAATATAATATTCAAAACCTTTGTCAAAGGGATGAGATTATTTTAAAATTTGGTGGATAATACCAATTTGATTTATATGACAAATTAGAACGAGGGGATATCGGGTTTCTGCTGGTGCATGTGCTGAGCGTCATGGTAAAAAATGATCGTGGGAAGGCATTCATGATGAATGGATAGGGAAAGAAGAAGCAAAATTAAAATGGAACTCTTCCATATTTAATATACGGTGGTGACCATTTTTCTAAGGTCGGTACAAGGCTAAAGGCCGATTATTTGGGGGGCCTTTGGGAGAGTTGTTTAAGTTATATTGTTTGAGTATTTTTGATATATGTGTAGGTGAAAAATTGTGTGAAAATATGTGTAATGTTGTTTAAAATGTGTAGTTGTGTGTTTAAACTTACATGCCAAACACCTCCTTAGAGATTTAGCCTTAAATGGTCCAAACTCAGCATAGCTTAATGGGGGAAATTGGATGTCTAGTATGAACGGCAAAGAGAAGGCCTATTTTATTTTGAGCTTAAGAGCATTATCATCAGCTCTTCTATAGAAAAATGTGTATAATGTTATTTAAAATGTGTAGTTATGTGTTTAAACTTACATGCTAAACACCCCCTTAGGGATTTAGCCTTAAATGGTCCAAACGCAGCATAGCTTAATGGGGGAAATTGGATGAGTCTGGTATGAACGGCAAAGAGAAGGCTTTTTTATTTTGAGCTTAGAGCATTCTCATTAGCTCTTTTATAAAAAATATCATTTTGACACATCAAAAGTCTACTTTATTATTTTAGAACATCATTTTACAATATACCATTTATAAGATGTTTTTAATTTCATACATTAAAATAATATATACATCACATTAAAATATCATTTAAAAAAAATTCAAATAGTGATATATACTACATAGCGTCCCACCACCACTGCCCATAGCACACCACCACCACTACCCATAGTAGCCCACCCTTACAACCACCGCAATCCACCACCGCCAACAACCAAAACCAAAACCCAAAATCAACCAACCCACTACCACTAACCACCATAGCAAAAATCCAAAATCAACCCACACCCAAAATCAACCGACACCCGCCGCCATAACCCGCCAACATCAATCCATCACAACTTATGAAAATCAGCCCACCCATCGCCATAACCCACCAACATCAGCCCATTACAACCCATGAGTCTCAATCCACATCCACCAAAAAAAAAACCAAGGCAATCTAATCTGAGAGTGTGAGGTGGACGGCGATTTGCCCATCAGAAGCCACCCACCACCGATCTACCCATCCGAAGCCACCCATTGCTCAACCCACCCATCAAACCACAACCCCCCCCCCCCCCCCCCAAAAAAAAAAAAAAAAAAAAAACCATAGCTAGAGAGAGATTGGCTTGGAAGTGGTGCGACAGCGTGGAATTGATGCGTAGGCGTGGGCGTGAAAGAGAATTGATGGTGCGAGAAGAAAATATTAAGGGATGAGAGATAGGATCAGTGTTTAAGAAAAAAATGAGGAAGAGATTGACAGAGAGATAAGAGAGAAAAGAATAAAAAATTCATTAAAATTATACCACATCTTTCTGTACGCTTTCATATTTGAGAGTGTACTGTTGATGAATGTCAAATTTTTTGAGATTTAAAACACCTCATGAGAGATTTTTTTGGCGTTTGGTGTGCCAAACCTGATGGTAACAATCTATCCCAAGGCTTAGAAAATGTATTTTGCCAAGTGGGTTGGAAACGCTGGCAAAATCCATAACCCTATGTGCCACAAACATAGAAGAGTGTATACTGATTGCCTTAAACCTTGAGAAAGCATTTTGACTTCATTAAATGCAAACTAATAAGGTCCCTTAAATTTAGCAGTTTTTTAAGGGGTTGTTTATCATAAAAGGGCACTCGTAAAGTTGGTTTAATTAAACAGATTGCCCAAAATCAGTACAAAATCCTTTGGTGGGCTTGACAACAGGGCTGAATGTTTCATCATAATTCAGGCCTACTGTTGTAAATACCTCTTTGCCACCATCCTAGCCTTATACCTTGCAATTGAACCATCACTTGTTTTTTCAACTTATACACCTCATTTGCAAGTGACAAGCAATTTTAAATGTGGGAGGTTCTTTGAAAGTGAAATCAATTGTAGCTTGAAGCTTTGGCCTAGTGACCATGGGATGAGCATTAACAGTTGAAGAGGCAAGTTTAATGGGGAATTTGCAGATGAGGGTAACATCTAGACAGGTTGTGAAGAACGAGAGCAAGAGGAAAACCAAGAATCCAAATCAGAAAGGGAGGAATGAGAGGCAGTTTTGACAAGGGTAAATAGGTCTTAATTGAATCTAGCATAATCGGTTATGTAAATTTTCTGATTTGAAGGGTAGCATATGTAGCCTTTGTTAAGGGTGGATAGCCTAAGAAAATACATTCTGCAGACCTGGGTTGGAGGGTGTCTGCCTTGAATCCCTTGACAGGCAAAGTTCATCTTGTAGTAACAATCAATGGCAATGTGGCCAATTTTACCACAGATTTGACAGGTAGGTCGTTGGTTTGGGTTTCCAGTTGGCCTTGGTTGATTGGGATTCAAGCTTTGATTTGGATTGAAGCCACTATACTCATCAGAGCTTAAGCTTTGATTCTGATTTGGATTGTAACCACCATATCCACTGAAATTAGTTATACCACCAAGACCTCTATGTGGTCCTCCTCTTCCTTTACCTCGAAAGAAACCTTCAGATTGAGAATTGACAGCCTTAGCCAGGGTGTTTGACTCAAAAAATCATGATCCAAATTTCTTCTTATGGCTCTTTCTTCTGTATTTTTCTGTTTTTGAGCGAAGTATTCAATTCTTTAATGGAAAGAATGTCACTTCTAGTTATTAGGGCTGAATTGAAGGCATCAAATTCCGAAGACAGGCCATCACAAGTGCTAAATGAAGCAATTCCTCATCCATCTAAACACTAATTGCACTTAGCTTGTCATGAATCTGCTTAATTCTTTGAAAATACACATCAATCCTATTGTTCACTTTCTTGATAGCAATCAATTCATTTTGAAGGTTCATGATGTGAGACCTTGAAATGGAAGAGAATCTCTTTCAAAACCTTCCAAACGCTTTTTCCAAATTTCTTCCCCACACTAAGAATGAGAATCGAAGGTGATAAAGTGGAATTGATGAGTGTGAAAAGTGCTTGTTCACAACTCTTCCAATAAACAAACTCATGATAAACCTCTATAGTAGGATTACCAGAGGAGTCCTTAAGAAATTGATTAGGTGCAGTAATTGAATCATCAATGTCACCAATCATTGAATAGGTTTTTAGAATTATCTCCAACTGATGTTTCCACACCACGTTGTTGGTGTAGTCCAGTTTCAGTCATCATACTGGACATGCTGGAAGGTAGTAACAGAGACAAATTGATTGATGGATTTGCATCTATGGAAACTGTGGATGAAGAACTCGATGAACTAGAGGTTGAAGAAGATTTAGAATTTGTATTGGCCATGAAAAGCTCTGATACCATGAAAATTAAAATTGACTAATAGAGAAACTGATTTTTCTTTTTTTGAGAAGAAAGCTAAATTTCTATTGATTAGTGAAAATGAGATTTACAAATCTTGATAGCTAAATTTCTATTGATTAGTGAAAATGAGATTTACAAATCTTGATTAACTGAATAAAAACATTAGCATCAGATGTTCTAAAAAAAAAAAGCTATTTTGATATATCAAAAAGTTATTTTATTTATTTTAATACACCACTTTACAATACACCATACATTATATGTTTTTTTTTTTAATCATTTTATTTAAATATTCTTTATTTTTTTAAAAAATTCTTTTATGTTTTCTTTTTTGTTGTTCCCAAAGTTCAGTGAAGAGATTAAGGAGAGAGAATGTTTTAATATTATTTGAAAATGATAATTTTGTAGACAAGATTAAGGAGTCGAAACCAATGGTACTGATTAGTTTGATTACAGCAAGGGGGGAGGTAGCATCTCAAAGCTGACGACCATAAAGGCTGACGATCCTAGAGCTGACAACCCTAAAAAAGCTGAGTGATCCTGAAGCTGACAACCTCGACTTACAAGCCGACGACTTTAGAAACAAACGAAGCATCAAGCTTACGGGATAAGTTGAAGAGGCTAGTAAAAACTCTCATTCGCAGCATTACTTGACCTCCAAGCATGCGTAAGTAAGGAGAATTCTTGTGTTACATACTTAACCTTAAGAAGACTCCTATAGGGAAAAGAATTCAAGGAAATACGCAAAATCCACGAGTTAGTCTCCTAAAAGGAAAGAACTTCTTGACCAAGGCATGAATTTTGGCCCTCCATTACTATAAATACCCCAAGACTCTCACAAGGCAAGGTACGCATTCATCTCAGCTCTGGCATTTTAGAGTTTTGAATAAGAGATTTTTCTAACTTGACTGTCAGAGGGTATTTGGCTGGAACCACACCGGTACTTCTCTTAAGGTCTTCAGTTTTTGTATTGTGCAAGTACTTCATCGGGAGCACGTAAGGACCATGTGGCTTACTGACGATTTTCAACATCATTAATTAGCGCTGTCTTTGGGAAACGTTTAGTGACTTATCGTACTATCGCTTTCTAGACAAAAGTCGCATAGTACTCACCCGCTCAATGGCAACCACCAACAACGTTCAGGGGGACAAACTGCGCACGATGGCGCTTAAAAGGCAAGTCCAAACCTTGGCCGCTGTTGTGGAACACCTCACCAAACAAAATCAAGATTTGGAAGAACAACTATGCTAGAAGAATGTGGGAGCCAAAACCTAGGAGGAAGACCAAGAAGGAACTAGCGTGGAGAGAAGAAACCAAGAAAGGCCAGAAGGAAGCAATGCTCTAAGCAAGCCGGAACAACAGGACACAAATCGGCCGTCTGTTACCGATACCATCCCACCTCAAATAGCCGTCGAGATGCAGATGATGAAGGAGCAGATGGACTACATGATGAACACCCTTAAGGGGCGGGTATCCAGCGACCTTGATGACCTGGTCCAGTTAACTAACTCACCATTCACAGCTTCCGTCAGTACGTTCCCCCTTCCACAAAAATTTCGCATGCCGCAAGTAGAAAGCTACGATAGGTCCAAGGACCCCTTAGATCATTTGGAGTCCTTCAAGACCCTAATGCACCTTCAAGGAGTGCCAGACGCGATCATGTGCAGAGCCTTCCCCACAACGCTGAAGGGACCTGCAAGGATCTAGTTCAGTAGGCTGACACACAGCTCCATTGGTACCTTCAAGGAGTTAAGCGCTCAATTCACCTCGCACTTCATTAGAGGGCACAGGTACAAGAAATCCACTGCGTGCCTAATGAACATCAAGCAGCGAGAAGATGAGACACTGAGGTCATACATAGCTCGTTTTAACAAGGAGGCCCTATCGATTGACGAAGCAGACGACAGAATACTCGTAGCAGCATTTACTACTGGGGAGATTCATGAGCTTCACCCCGCTGACCGCCCCTATCGACCAAGTACTGATGCAAATCAAAGATGAAGGAGCCTTGATTTTTCTTGGCAAGCTAAAGGAAGATCCCAACAAAAGGTCGAGGGACAAATATTGGCGCTTTCACTGAGATCACGGCCACGACACAGCTGATTGTTATAACTTAAAGCAGCAAATTGAAGCTTTTATTAGACAAGGAAGGTTACAGAGGTTCGTCAGCAAGGAGAAAGCAGACCCCCCACAAGATTAAGCTCCTTAATGGGAGAATGAGCGCCCCAGGCAGCCCTTAGGAGATATAAGGATGATTATGGGGGGCACCACAGCTGCTGAGTGAACAAAGAAAGCCCAGAAGATATACCTGAGGATGGTTTAGAACATCCAGCTGACAGGTTCCGTACCTAAAATGACGCAGGTTGACAATCCCTTCATTGGATTTTCAGAAGAAAATGCACGACGTCTTCATCACCCTCATGATGACGTGCTCGTCGTCACCATACAGGCAGGAGACTACAACCTACATCGAGTTCTCATCGACAACGGCAGCTCGACAGACATCCTCTACTACCCCACATTCCAAGTGATGGAGATTGATAGGGAGTGGCTAGTTTTGACTAACGCCCCGCTCGTCGGCTTTGAAGGAGCGAGGGTACTCCCTCTTGGCATTGTCACTTTAGCGGTAACCATCGGAGACTACCCTTAGCAAATCACCAAGAATGTAGCATTCCTCGTAGTCGATTGCTCATCGGCCTACAACGCCATCATAAGACGCCCCGCCCTCAACTCATGGAAGGCTGTAACCTCAACCTACCATTTGATGATAAAATTCCCTATTGATTATGGAGTAGGGGAATTGAGAGGAAATCAGGTGGTCGCACGCGAATGTTATGTAGCTATGATGAAGATGGATGACCACCTCCAAGCCATGAGCATAGAAGAATGTCGAGTAATAACAGAGCCCGAAGAGAGACTCAAAGACGTACCTCTTGACGACTCACGACTAGAGTGGATAACCAAGATTGGCACCCTCATAGACCCGACGATATGTCAAGCGCTCTCAACCTTCCTTAAAGAAAATCAGGACGTGTTCGCTTGGAGCCATGAAGACATGGCAGGAATTGACCTGTCGATCATGGTGCACAAGTTGAATGTGTCGCCATCCTTCCGCTCGTCCACCAGAAGAAAAGAGTCTTCACCAAAGAAAGGGATCAGGCAGTGGTAGAAGAGGTTGGCAAACTACAAGAAGCAGGATTTATCAGGGAGGTCTATTACCTTGATTGGTTGGCAAACGTCATGATGGTCAAAAAGAGCAACGAAAAATGGAGGATGTATGTCGACTTCACGAACCTAAACAAAGCATGCTCTAAAGATAGCTCTCCTCTCCCACGAGTCAACCTCTTGGTGGACTCTACAGCTTAACACCAGCTATTGAGTTTCATGGACGCGTTTTTCAGATACAACCAAATCCAAATGGACGAAGCTAATCAAGAGAAGACTTCGTTCGTAACGAGCCAGGGCCTTTTTTGTTACAAAGTCATGTCCTTCGGTTTAAAAAACGCAGGTGCAACATATCAAAGGCTCATGAACAAAATGTTTAAACAACAGATCAGGAGAAACGTCCAAGTATACGTCAATGACATGCTAGTATAAAGCTGAAAGGAAGATCACCTGGGGGATCTTAAGGAAACCTTCGATACGCTTCGCTCCTACAGCATGAAGCTTAATCCAGGCAAGTGTGCCTTCGGAGTGACAACGGAAAAATTCTTAGGATACATGGTGTCCCAAAGAGGTATTGAAGCCAATCCGGACAAGATCCAGGCTATAATGGAAATGACGCCTCCAACAAATGTGAAGGAAGTGCAAAGCCTTAATGGCAAGGTCGTCGCACTTAACAGATTTGTATCTAGGGTAACGGATAAATGTCTACCATTCTTCCACACGCTGAAGAAGTCCTTTGAGTGGACGGCCAAATGTCAACAAGCGTTCAAGGACTTAAAGGCCTACCTATCTTCACCACTGCTGTTAACCCCCCTCCCCAACCAAGAAAAGAGTTGTTCCTCTATCTGGTCGTTTCTCTAGTCGCCATTAGTGCAGCCTTAGTCAGGGAAGACGACAAGGTGCAAAGGCCCGTATACTACACCAGCCGGTCACTACATGGCGCAGAAGGAAGGTACCCACCGATAGAAAAGCTAGCCTTTGCTTTAGTCACGGCAGCCCGCAAGCTCAAGTCGTACGTCTAAGCCCATACAGTAGTGGTACTGACTGACAAGCCCTTACGATAAGCGATGAGCAGCCCAAAAGCCGCAGGATGCATGGCCTTATGGGCAATAGAGTTAAGCGAGTTTGACATAAAATATCACCCACGCACCGCCATCAAGGGACAAGTGCTCGCTAACTTCATTACGAAGTTCACCAACGGAGAGGGCCAGGGGGCAGAGAATCCTCAATGGAGTGTGTTCATCGACGGATTGTCGAACAAAAAGGCTGGTGGAGTAGGGGTTGTACTTCAATCTCCAGAGGGCGACAAGATCAAATGCATGGTTCGACTTGATTTTCTTATGACTAACAACGAAATCGAATATAAATCCCTCATAGCAGGTTTAGATCTAGCCAATGCTGTAGGAGCCATAGACATGGTGATTTATTGCGACTTTCAAGTCGTCACTAATTATGTAAACGGTGACTATGAATGTAAGGGAGAAAGGATGAAAATGTACTTAGAGCAAACAAGAAGGAGGGTAAACGAGTTGCAGGCAAAAGTCGTTCAAATTCCAAGAGGAGAAAATGAGCAAGTCGACCGCCTTGCTAAAGCCTCATCGGTGGAATACATAACCACCCCCGGCAAGGTACTATGCTTTATTTAACTCGCACCACTAATAGACATCATTAGTGTGCAGGAGGTAAGATCCGAGAGTAATTGGACCGCTCCTTTAGTTTCTTATCTATAAGACGGCATCCTGCCTAAAAAAAAGGAAGCCGCACGGAAGCTGAAGGTTTAGGCGGCCCGATTTGTCTTGATAAGGGACGTCTTGCACAAAAGGAGTTTCTCTCGACCATACCTAAGATGCTTAAGGCCCGAAGAAGCGGATTATGTCATGAGAGAAGTACACGAAGGGATCTGTGGTAATCATTCAAGGTCACGGTCATTGGTTCATAAATTAATTCGGGTTGGATATTACTGGCCGACCATGCAGAAGGACGCCCAGACGTATGTCAAAACCTGCGACAAGTGCCAAAGGTTCAGCAACATTAGCAGGCAACCGACGGAAGAACTGACCCCAATAACAGCTCCGTGGCCTTTCGCCCAATGGAGATTAGACATTATGGGCTCATTCCCACTAGCAGTAAGGCAGCTGAAGTTCCTAATAGTCGGCATCGACTACTTTACCAAATGGGTAGAAGCTGAAGCCTTGGCCACAATCATTGAGAAGAACGTACAGAGCTTTGTTTGGAGGAATATCATTTGCAGATACGAAATTCCAAGGGTTTTGATCTCGGACAATGGTAAGCACTTCGACAATGACTCCTTCCGAGAATTCTGCTCACAGCTAGGAATCAAGACCCACTACTCCTCGCCTGCCCATCCCCAAGCCAACATACAAGTTGAAGTCATGAACTGGTCCTTGCTTCGAATAATCAAGACTCGGCTCGATGGGGCAAAAGATATATGGCCAAAAGAACCACCCAGCGTGCTATGGTTATACAAGACGACAGTTAGGACCCCTATAAGAGAAACTCTGTTCTAGCTAACATACGGGAGTGAAACAGTCATCCCAGCCGAAATTGGGCTCACAAGCTATAGGGTGGACAATCACGATGAGAAAAGGAATGACGAAGCCATGCGTCTACAGCTTGATCTATCTAATAAGGTTAGGACGACGGCCGAACAAAGGCTCGCATGATACCAAAACCTCATGGCCAAATATTACAACTCCCGAGTCAAACACTGAAACTTCAAAGTTAGAGACCTCGTCTTGAGGAAAGTGATGGGCACCACCAGAGACCCCACACAAGGAAAGCTCGGCCCAAACTGAGAAGGGCCTTACAAAATAACATCATGGCTAAGGAAGGGCACCTACCACTTAGAGACGCTGGACGGGCAGAAGCTACGCCATTCTTCGGGGAACGCCAAGCATCTCAGGAAGTACTACCAGTAGAAGATAGCATGAAGAACATTACTCCTCATTTTCAGTTTATTTCTTTTAATCATTTGTCTTTGTTTATTTTTGCCTACAAAACATTTTGAAGCCAAAATGGCTGAGGTTTATTCTTTTTAGGAATAGTTTACTACTTATGCATGCATTCATGATAATAAGAGGAGTTTATTAAAAAACAACTAGGGGTGTTCACCAAACCGCATAAACCGCACAAACCGCAAAAACCACACCAAAACCGCCCGCAAAATGACATAACCGCACCGCACCGCAAGTAATTTTACACCGCACCGCACATGTGTGCGGTGCGGTTTGCGGTTTTATAATAAGAAAACCGCACAAACCGCACCGCACTGCACCGTCTCTATATATTAATATTTTTTAATTATTTTTAATATTAAATATATTATTAATAGTTTAATAACCCTAGTTAAAAAAAAGTTTGATAATCCTAGCAAGTGTTGATTAGGAAAGCCAACCCAAAATAAAGAAAAACTAGCTTAATAGTTTAAAACTTAGACTAAAAAAAAGGAAAAAATTAGTTTTGGGTTGAGTAGAAAAAGCCCAAATTTTGAAAAATATACCAATTTCAAATCATTCAAACCGCATCTTATATACCGCACCGCATACGTGATCGCAAAAATGAGGTGTGGTGCGGTTATGGTTTTGGCTAAACTTTAAACCGCACCGCACCGCACCGCACTGCACTGCACATGTAACCGCAAAAATAAGGTGCGGTGCAGTTATGGTTTTAGCTAAACCGCACCGCAAAGTGCAGTGCTAAAAATGGCCCAAAACCGCACCGCACCGCACCGCGAACACCCCTAAAAACAACTATAAAATTTGTTGTGAAGACAAATCTACTGTCAAGTGGACGACTTTATTACTTAGTCCACAAAAAGGACGAGCCTACTACTAAGTCCACAAAGTAGACGACCTCATTACTTAGTCTACAAAGTGGATGAGTTTACTACTAAGTCCACGAAGTGGACGACCTCATTACTTAGTCCACAAAGTGGACGAGTCTACTACAAAGTCCACAAAGTGGACGACCTCATTACTTAGTCCACAAAGTGAACAAGTTTACTACTAAGTCTACAAAGTGGATGACCTCATTACTTAGTCCACAAAGTGGACGAGTCTACTACTAAATCCACAAAGTGGAAGACCTTATTACCTAGTCCACAAAGTGGACGAGTCTACTACTAAAGTCCACTATGTGGACGAATTTGACACCACCAACAAAGTGAGTGAGTTTGCCAAAACCACAAAGTTGACAGATTCAGTAAGTGGACGAATCCTTTACAAAGCCCGCCAAAAAAAAAAAAACCATAAAAAGGATGGGTACTTAACTATACAAAATATGACGCCATAAAAACACGTCAAAATATAAAGCAACATTGGGAGTAATGAATATAGATACTACAAAATCTAATTGTTTTTACAAATGCCCAAAACAATGGGCGTCAAGCTAAAGTAACAATTGGTGTAGAGGCATCTTCATCATTGGGATCTTCTGCACTGAAATTCGCTGACGGAGCTAAGGTGACGGACTTGTCTCCGGCAGGCTGAGCAAGGACGAAGCTGCCATCCCTTGAGTCCACCTTAAGCTGGGTAGTCTCGTCGATTTCCTCGAAAATAGAACCACCCGCTAGAGTTGACAGTACAGGCTCATCCATATTAATCCTGGACAAATCCAAGTCGGGGTAAGCAAATTTGACCTGCTTCAGACAATCCTCGAATCCATCAGCGTAGTAAACGGCACATGCATCTATGAAGGACTGAGAGTCCTTAAACTCCGTCACATCGTCACCCCTGGCCATTTCCACTTGACTTAAGAGACCCTTTAACTCCTTTTCTACCGTCAGCTTAGCCTCTTCTTCCAATTTCTGCTGACGACTTTCCTCCTCCAATTTTTCATTCAGTTCCTTCACCTCTTCACCAAGAATTTTGTTGGCCTCCTTATATTACTGCTAAGCATCTATTAGGTTCTTGATATGCATATGCAGACGGGTAACTACCCCCTCCCTTGCAATGCATCTATCTTGCAAGGTCTTCATTTGAACCATGGCCCGCAAGACACAAAAATGGCGTCAGTTCACTAAAAATTCATCTAAATGTCAAGACATGAGGAAGGAAGTATACCCGAGCAAGATCAAACAACCTGACAACCCTATTTCATCCTTCGCCTACTTATTACATAGATTTATCTCCTCGTCTTTCAAAATGGATTCTGTCACCTCCACAGCATAATCCTTATGAGTAAGAAGGTGACAGACGGGATCATGGCTGACGGTGCCGGATGTTGTCATCAGGCCCTTGCCTGCCTCATGAGAGGATTTTGGAGGCGATTGCTTTTTAGGGGGTTTACCCCCAGGGATAATGGCCACCTTTTTCCCAGAACGGGCTTCCTTCTCGTCAGCTTTTTTCTTAGTTCCTACCGTCCCGATGGCCTTAAGGGCTGACGAAGTGTCAATTCCCTTTTTCCTTTCTTCTCCTCCTCCTTCTTAGCAGTAGTAGCAGCACGAACTCTCAGTTTAGCTGCCTCCATTTCTACAAGAGACGGAGAGTGAAGTTCTTGAACAAAAAAAATGATACAAGAGAGATTACAAAAAATTGAGAAATACTCACGACGACGGGGAATAAGCGTTTAGTTTGCAGGCCTCTAGCGTCTGTTTCGGACTGCCACAATATAAGTGTAAGGTGTCAAGTGTGATCAGGTCTCGACACTTGCAATTGTCCAACGAGATGGTCGTCACCCAACGAATGAAATCCTCTTGCTCCGCACTAATACGTGGACGAACATTTGCTGAAAAGGAAAATAGACGAAGTTAGAAATCAAAAATAAGAATGAGTCGAGTAAAGAAGCAAACGGGATCAACTTGAGTCCCTGACATACACCCAAGTATTGTCAATACCATAAGGCATCGACTTCCACTCACCCTGACGGCATACCTAGTTCGTCCCCTCTACAAAAAAATATCTACCCTTCCATTTCCTATTCAAGTCAGGCATATCAGACACCAGCTTAATTCCTTCTTCCTTATCGTGAAATGATATATCCCTTGGGACGAGGAGATGTGCTGAAGACGATAGCACCAGAAGAATTCGTCTAAGGTTAACTGACGATTTCCACCACTTAGACGACTCCACAATATCTCGGCATCAATGAATGTCCGCCAAGCATTGGGAGCAATCTAGCTGATGGATATTCCCAAGAAATTAGCTAGCTGACGATGCAACGTCGTCAGTGGCAACCTCAACCCTGTTGCGAACATGGTATCGTACATGCCAACATCCGCGGTCCACCCTAAATAACATCTTTCACCCTCCTTAGGTATACGGATTGGGATGTTGTCCGAAATTTGATAACGGGCGCATAGGCTGTTAAAGACATTGACAAAAAGTGACGGCAAAAATTCATGGACGGTCTAGTTTGGGGGTAAAATAAAGGGACGATAGTCCTCAGGGGCTTCCGAGGTGCTCTCTAAAATTTTCTCGTTACCCTCATCCTTATCCCCGTCACTCGATCTCTCTTCGTCTTCTTCACCAAACTTGTTGCCACCACTCACCTCACCTTCCTCACAGCTCTCTACTTCCTCATCAAAAGAATGGGCTGACATGTCCCTTTCTGACGACCAGGAGAGGCCCTCCTCGGGCTCATGACCTGATGGGAAAATCTCGTCGTAACCCGCTCCCTCGCAGATCGACGATTGTTCACTCGTCGCTTCTCTAGACATCTGACTACTTACAAGTGATGGATTCATTCTAAGAACCTAAGACGATGACCTCACTATAGAGACTACAAGGTAGATAGATGAAATTAAAAAGGAAGAACAAAAGGAAGAAGAGTTTACCGATGGATAATTTCTCGAGCGAAGTGACTATCTTGCGAAGTTTACAGCAACAAGGGTGACGAGGATGGCAGGTAGACGAACAGGAGTTTAAGAAGTGACGATCTCTCTCTTAAAATCAACAAATGCTGGAAAGTTCAAAATGAGAGAAGGGAGGAGATATATATAGGCAAAAAGGGCACAAGAGACGAAGCGACACACTCGTCCAAAATCAAGGCCAATCAGCTCAAACCACATGTCCATGAATTTAATAGGGGCAACTTATGTTGTCACGATTTTCTTGACAATATGTACTCCATAACCCGTCTGGAAAGGCTGACGAGGCTATAGAGTAGGGGGCAGCTGATAAGGATAATTTTGTAGACAAGATTAAGGTGTCGAAACCAATGGTATCGATTACTTTGATTACAACATGGGGGGAGGCTGCATCTCAAAGCTGACGACTATAAAGGCTGACGATCCTGAAGCTGATGACCTCGACTTACAAGCCGACGACTTTAGAAACAAACAAAGCATCAGGCTGACGGGATAAGTTGAAAAGGCTAGTAAAAACTCCCATTTGCAACATTACTTGACCTCCAAGCATGCGTATGTAAGGAGAATTCTTACGCTACATGCTTAATCTTAAGAAGACTCCTATAAGGAAAAGAATTCAAGGAGATACGCAAAATCCACGAGTTAGTCTCCTAGAAGGAAAGAACTTCTTGACCAAGGCATAAATTTTGGCTCTACAATACTATAAATACCCCAAGACTCTCACAAGGCAAGGTACGCATTCATCCCAGCTCTAGCATTTTAAATTTGTGAATAAGAGATTTCTCTAACTTGACCGTCGGAGGGTATTTGGCCGATACCACACTGGTACTCCTCTTAAGGTCTTCAACTTTTGTATTGTGCAGGTACTTCATCGGGAGCACGTAAGGACCGTGTGGCTTACTAACAATTTTCAGCATCATCATTATTAATTAATCCAAGTCCCCAACAGTCAAGAAGAGTGAGAAAATTTTGAATAAAAAAATAACCAAATATTTATACAACATCCATTCGTACAATATTAGCATTGGCATCAGGTGTGCCAAATAATAAAAAATGCTAAATTGCATTTGGCACAAAAAACACTCATCATATATGCCAAAATCCTTTTCCTTATTTTTTCTCTTGCAAAATGCTACATTAAAATTTTACGACGAGCATTAGCATCAGCTGTTGCAAAAGTATGTCATTTTAACACTTTAGCACATCATTTTACAACACACTCTACATCATATGTTTTATTTTTATGATCTATTTATTTATTTATTTATTTATCTTTCTTCCTCTTTGTCAATGGTCTATCTTCTTTGAACATCTTTCGTCCCTCTTCCTCACCCTCTCTTTGATCCACCATCTCATACCCATTCACAATCAAAATTAAAAAACCCATTTCAAAACCAATCTTATCTCTAGCCAACCAAAAAATCATCTAAGAAATCAAATGCAAATGTTGTCATCTTTCTCCTCACTCCTCCACGTTCCCATTGCGCTGATCTCATCTCCACCACTAACCACAGGGATCTCAATCTCTACTAGCTGACCACGTCGATCTCCATGGCAAGGTCTGAGATACTGAGGAAAACATAATGATGAACATAAACTATGGACGCTCCCAAAAGTTTCCCCTTTTACGGGTTTGGGTCATTGCACATTGGGACCTTGGCGACATGATTCTGGTGTGCTTATGTAACTAGAGTGGGATGTGTGTGTGTGTGTGAGTCCCTTCTTCTTATTTTTATTTTAGGAGTCACCACCAACCCTTGATTTTGTATTAGGTGTAATTGGCCACCTAGATGTCTAATTTATTTTAAGTTAATTAATTAAACTAAATTTTAATAGTTTGTTAATTAAAGTAAACCAAAAGTCTTTGAACCAAAGATCTTGGACTTGGAAGTTTGATTATGTGTGGGAAAGGTGTTAGGCGCCTATCCGAATATAGTATCTCATTTTAATTTATTTCAATTGTTAATTTTTTATTAAAAAATAGAATACTTGGCATTTTGATTTCTTTTAAAGGTTTTTGCAAACAATACACACACACACACACACACACACACACACACACACACACACATACATGTGAGTAAATATTTACATATAGCTAACATGTGAATATTAACTCCAGCAAAATATATACAATCAAGGCATGTGAGATATATGTAAGTAGCATGTGAGAGAGAGCATACAAATATACTATACAATAACATGTGAGTATTTATATATTGAATAGTTCGCATGTGAATATACTCAACAAAGAAAAAGAGAGGGTTGGAAGAATAGCACCTTATTATCATCCCCAATTTTCTCTTTTTTAATTATACAAAAACATGATAAAAAGAAACTTATTAGTGCCAAGAAATTATAGGAACAATGTAAGCTTAGAAGGTGCTCAAAGACTCAAGAGAATGAGCTTGGAACACCAATCCACAAACTACAACTATTCCAGGAAAAGGCTAAGAAATAAAAATGTTACAACATTAGTTTTATTATTTTGGAAATGCCGATTTTTCTTAGAAAATATTATATTGTGAGATGTTGAGAATAACATTTTTTTTTACATGGTAAAAGTGTTTTATGAAAACTTTTTTTTTAAAGAGAGTTTTAACCTATGACGTTCGCTCCTAATAATAGTATTTTTATCGTCAGACCAAAACACCAATTGGTTTTTGGTATATGCAGGAATTGAATCCAAAAAAAAAAAAAAACATTTTTTTCTTGAAAACTTGTATTTTTTAAAGGAAGCAACCCTTTTTAAAAAAAAAAAAAAAAAAAACAATTTTGAAAATACTTTGGAGAACATGTCATAAAAAGCTTTGAAAACTTTTTTTTTTTTTTTGAAGTTTTGGATTTCTTCAAAAAAAAAAAATTAACCAAAAGAGTTTGGTTTATATTTTTTGAGAAAAGAGATTTTTGGGTTTTAAAAACAATTTTCGGAAAAAAAAAAGGACAGATTTTTGGTTTTAAAAAAAAGGTTTTGAAAACATTTTATGTTTTTATAAAGAAAACAGATTTGAAAACCTGTTTTTTTACAGTTTTGAAAAAAGTCTTTTTTTTTATTATTAAGAAAACAGATTTTATAAAACAGTTTTTTACATATAAAAAAATTTTAAAAAAAAAACAGATTTTTTTTTTTTGATTTAAAAGAAATTTCGGGTTCCCCCCTAAAAGAGATTTTTCATTTAAGAGCACCTTTTAAAAGAAGCGTTTTTTAAAGCACTTTGAAAAAACATCCTTGAAAAACGTAGAAAAGGTTTTGAGAACAAAAGACATTTTAAAAGGATCCTTTTTTGAAAAAAGGCTTTATCTTTAGAGAAAAGAGGTAGGGAAAGCTTTAGAAAAAGCATTTTCGTAGAATAGGATGAAGGGGAAATGTTTTACTCAAGCATGTTCAATTTATGGCACATTATTAATGATAAATGTAAAGGAACAAAAAATATATAAATAAAGTGCAAAAAATAAATGCAAGGAAAATAAAGAACTTGGAATTTAAATGACATAAAAGTAGAGAGCTTGGAATATTGTAAAAATTGATTAAAAAAGTTTTTTTTTTCCTTGTCTCTCTTAAATAGATTTTAATCTCTTTCAAGTCTTATGGATCCTTCAACATAAAGAAATGAAAGTTCTAAGCCATTGCAATTCTTATGTGACACACCCATATTGTGCTCTAAATGGAGGTTTAAAAACTATTTAATATAAAATTCAAAAAAAAAAACTATTTAATATTGGTATAAAATCTTTATTTGTGTGTGTGTGTGTGTGTGTGTGTGTAAGTGGATTAAATTAAAAGGGGAGAGGGAAGAAATTAAATGTGACGAAATAAAATAAAAGGGGATAGGGATTGCTTGAAAGGAAATGGGATGACATAAAATTAAGGGGATGCAGATTGCTTGAAAATAAATGGAATGACATAAATTCAATGCTTTATAATTAAAATCCCTAGATGCCTAAGTGAAATGAGATTTCTTCCCCCTAAGGGTACTTCTCATACATAGCCTAGGAGATAGTCCAATACTCATCTAAGGATACCAACACAATAATATAAACCAACAACAATAATATGAACATTGAAATAAGGAGACAGATATCCACACAACATGTACAAGAGCATAGTAAAAATAAAGCAACTATGAACAATTAAAATAAAAGAAGTGTTTTTATACACATGTATATGATGATTACAATATAGTAGAAGGGGTGGGATGGGTTTAGTTATTAAGGAACTAACCCCTCCCTGTAGCTTTACCTACAAAGATTACAACTAAGAAAAAGGATGAGTCTTTTTGGTGTAGGGTTCCCTAAAGAGAGAGCGGAGAGAGAGATTTTTTATAAAAAAAAAATTCTAAGGTTTTTTTTTTTTCATAATTTCCTCACTTTTTTTTTTCCCTCATTTTTCTTCCTATTTCTCTCCCCCCCCCCCCTATTTTTCTTCATAATTTTTCTCAAAAGGGGAGGGGGGTATTTATAGGGAAAGGTGGAAAATGATACACTAGTGCTAGCCGCCCATAGCAAGGGATGGCTAGCATTGGTGTATCTCGGTACAGCAATGTTAGCCTCTCACTTTTTGCTGCGTCATCAGCCCTTTTCATCCTTTTTTTTTTTTTTTTTTTGGTTTCAATCTTCACATAGTTGTTTGGAGGCATTTCCAAGCACTGTTTTCTTCGAATTTTATATGCACAGAAATCTCTGAATGTCTAGTTTCCAATGGTCCTAGCCTCATTCGATTTGGAGCTATGGTCGTCGAGATATTACACTTGGAACGAAGGTGATGCAAAATTGAAAAATTCATAAATTTCAATCCAAAATAGATATCGCCTAGCCCTTTTGGTAAAAATTAGCTAAGACCTTGTTCTTCAAGATGGTCTAGCCTGCTAATTCCAGTTCTTGCCCAATCGATATAGTTTATTGCGTGAAATCGGGTCAAAAACTGCTAGTTTTCCTAAAAAATACAATGAAGATTTTATTAGGGTTTTGGAATTTTTTTTTTTTAGATCTCATTCATTATAACTCTGATTTTGGCCCGTACACTATTGTTTCAAAGGGAAAAATATGCCCTACAAGAATGTCCAAATTGCAAAAAAAAAAGGATTTTTCAAATGCTGTCACTTTTGGATTCGCCATTCAAACATGATGTACCTTTTTTTGCTTTGAAATCCATGATTTTTCACTTTTAAAAAAAATATATTATTTGGTCTTTGTTTAGATGCGTGAATTGGAGCCGGACAAAATATGTTATCGACATGAACCTTTTACTTTTATTTCTAATTCTGTGAGCTATGAAATTGAATTCAAATTGGCTTAAAATATTAGTAAACAAGAAGAAGAAGACGAAAGTATCAATGGTGAGGAAAGATCTTCAACAGAGTTGGAGTTGAAGATGACAAGAAGACTACTTTTGCCAAGAGAAAAAGAAGAGGTTTGGGAGAGAAGAAAGAGGGGAGAGGTGAGAGAATTCTAAAACTGACAGAGAGAAGAAAGTGAAACACAATGTGAGGGAGAAAGGAGAAATGAATTGAATAAAAAAGTAATTTATTTTTTAACATTTGGTGTTTGTACCATTCCAAATTTGGAATGATACCGCTTAGAACATCTTATGTGAAGGGAGATATTTTTTGATGTTTGGTGTGTTAAATGCCAAATATTTGGCATTTGGCATACTTGATGCTAGCGCTCTAATAGAATGGTACCATAGCACGTTGTAAAATCAAATAATTTTTTTTTCTCTTTCTCTCTCCTCTCTCCTCACTTCTCACTCCTCCCCGTCTTATTTTACTTTTCTCTATTTGTTAATTTTTTTAATATAGCTGACTTTTATTATTATTATTTTAATGTTGTGTGATGTTTAAATAGAATATCTGATGTATAGTGTATTGTAAAACGAAGTAAGTTTTGGTGTGCCAAAATGGCATTTGGCATAGCACGCCTGATGCCAATGCTCTAGAAGGTTACTGTAACAAATGCCAAATAAATTTGGCATTTGACACATCTCATGAAGGTGATTTTTTGTGTTTGGTGTGATGCTAGTAAAAATTTTGTCTATGTCATATATATATATAGAACCAGAGTTTATTATATCAAGATCTTCTAAAATTCTTAGAGTACTCTCTCATATAGAGTTCCTTAAACCCTGACCTTTCCTTTTATATTTAAAGGTCCAAATTATGTCAAATCAGAATTCCACTAACAAATCCATTTATATAATAATAGAAAACCCACTTTGACATTAACGTTTACACATAGTAGGCTAGCTTTTTGAAAGAAAATAGAGAACTCATTGTGTTCTTTCTTTCTATCTTACTACATAATTACCTCTGATATTGGGCTAATTTTGGTCTTAGTTTATCATCATGTTACTGGATCTGAACTTTTCCCTTTTGAAAAAAAAAGGAAAAAAAACCACCTCACCCATGGCCGCATCATCCATTTCCAACCACCTCATCACTGCCTTAACTCATATTCATTTTCTTCTTAAAATCCTGTTGCATTCCCAAATCATTCTTTCTCCTTTGCACGGTTAGTGAAAGATCCAAAATTTGAGCCCAAATTGCTCCATATGGTGATGCAAAGGTTTGACAAGTGTTTTGGATGACTGAGGAGCGATGGAATCTTGGCCGGAGAGACTTTTGGTATTTTCTCTCTCTAGAAACGTTAGCATTAACATCAATGTTAACAATTAATTGGGTTTGTTGTTTTTAAAAACTATTATTTCACCACAGCGTGCCCTTGGTGCGGTGGTCATTCCACAAGTATAAATGCTTGTGAGGTGTGGGGGGTAAGAGTCGGGGTTCAAGTCTCCAAGAGAGAGTTTCACACACATATACACTTAGATTAGGTTAGCGTAAAAATTCTATCTTGTATATATAAAAATAAAAAAAATAAAAACTATTATTTCAATAAGTTGTTAGTGAAATGCTGACTTGGCATAATTTGGATCCTTAGATTAGAAAAAGAAAGTCGAGATTTAAGGAATTTTAGGTGGTATAGTATCTTAGGAAATTTAAAGGATCTCGAACTCTATGTAGTAGAGTACCTTAGAAATATGTGTATAGTGCCTATGATTGTTTTTAGGTTTTTTTTATTCTCAAAAAAAAAAAAAAGTGTACAATGGCGTTACACAGTGTTAAGTTAACAAATTTTGTTATGTGAAACGATGCGTTTGGCATTAATGAAGAAACACACCGTTTCTTTATTGTCCATTTCACATTGTTAGCTCAACTAATAAAGTTTCTAAAGGTTAAATAAGAGATCTGGGGTTCAATCCCGATTTACACCAAAAATCGATTGGTGTTTTGGTTTGCTGATAAAAAACTATCATTAGAAGCAGATGCCATAGTTGAAACTCTTTAAAAAAACCAAAAAAAAAAAAAAAAAGTGGCAACAACTTCCGTTCTATGCTTGAGGTGTGTTTTTTTGTAAACGACATGATTTCCTCGTTCTTCTTGACCATTTAGACTAATCTTAAGGGTTGCTATGGCTTTAGCTTTACAGCCATTGGTTTTGTGTGATGCATAAATAATATTTTATAAGGGTAAATTTCACAAACCTCCCCTAAGGTTTGGACTAATACCAATAAAGTTCACAACATTTAAAAAGTGATCGTTTTGGTCCTATTCCAAAACAGTTTGTAACACCGTTACATCCCCTTTATACTGTCTCTCATCCCTCTCCTAAGTCTTCTCTCTTCACTTTCTCTAATTCAGAGAAGAATAAAAAAATGAAGAACAGAACCTACAAAGCCAGCGACACGACCTAGAAAACCCACAAAAGCCAACAACTACCAACCACCGACCACCAGCAAAACCCACAAAACCATCAACCACCAGCAAAGCAATGGCTTCAACAAAACCCACAAACCTAGAACCACCAACCACCAACAAAACCCACAAACTCATCAGCAATACCAACCACCCCACAACAAACCTAGAACCAGAAGCACAAACCAAATGCCACAAAAATCCAACACACCCACAAAAAACCAAATTCTCTATCACCAATCCAAACCAAAATCGACCCACTACAAAACCCACCACCACAGCGCCACCGCCGCAAAGAGGAAGAGAGAAGAGAAATTGCAAACCCACCACCACGGTGTCAGATTTGAGCAGAGGAGATTGAAACGTCTCCGGACATCGCTAGATCTGAGCGGAAGAGAGTGAAACGTTATGGATCTAAGCTTGAACATCACTGGATCTAAGTAGATCTGAGAAAAATCGTCGCCAGATCTGAGTGAAGGAGGACTAATTGTCGCCGGATTTGAGCGGAGGATGGTTAATTTGAAATGGTGGAGGGTTGGGTCAGGTTGGGTGGCTGAGGTTTCTCAATTTGGTCAAAGGTTATGGACTCAGAGAGAGAGAGAGGAAAGAACAAAGAAGAAAGAAGGAAAAAAAAAAAAAAAAAAGTAACGGCTTTTGTAAACCGTTTGGGAATAAGGACCAAAATAGTCAATTTTTAAATGTTGTGGATTTTATTGGTATTAGCCCAAACCTCAAGAGAGGTTTGTGGAATTTACCCATTTATAATTAATGATGAGAATGAAAAGGAGAATGCAGTTTTTTTTTTTTTTTTAAGAACAAAAAATATATATATACACACATACAACATGTTATTAAAATTTACTGCAAAGTAAAGTTAACAAATAAAACTAAAAGGAAGAATAAATTTTACTAGAGGATGCCAGATACTTAGCATTTTTACTACTATAGTATTCTAGGATATTTAACTACGACCATTTGTTATAAATTCCTTTCATTTGGCATTGGTAGCATTTGATAACATAAGATTTAATTGTAAGAATAACTATGCAGGTAAGTTACAGCCTACAATCCGAACTGAGGACAAGTTTTTTTTTTTTTTTTTTTTTTGAGAGAGTTTCAACATATGGCGTCCGCTCCTGATGATGCTCTTTATCATCAGACCAAAACACCAATCAGTTTTTGGTATAGACGGAGATTGAACCTCAAAAGTCAGATCTCTTATTCAACCATCAAAGACTTTATCAGTTGAGTTAACTGAAACCCACAACTGAAGACGAGTTTTTGTGGTTTGATGTTATGATTATCAAATTGAAATAAAGGCTGTAAAAAGGGGGAAAACATGTTAGAATTGAAAGGAACATGCATTAGAAGTCCAATGCACAATTCAAAATCATCATGTTGTCTGCCCTAAAAAGAAAGCATAAAGGAAGTTTGAGATTGTAACTAGTTTTCAAAATGGGCAACGGCCATAACATAGAATCATAGCATTAGGCCTTTTTTGAAGTGCTATATCAACACTTTTTGAGTTGAAATCTCACCATAAACTTTGTCTTCTCTTCATCTAGCCGAAGCGTATGATAACCGAAGCGATGTTGCAAAATAACCTATTTCAACAACTTTGGTCCCTGGTCCCAATTATGGAATCTTATTAATTATTGACCCACCATCACATGATAGTTTAGATTAAATTATAGATTACCTTGCAATTTAAGCTAAAGTTTTCTTTTTCTTTTTCTTTTTTATAGTAAATTTATGATCATTCTAATTATGAAACCAGAAACTTTTCAAACGAACATTTATGATAAACATGAACTTTTCAGGAAATTGCAATAAGGAAGCAAAAAATGCAGTTATTTATAGGCAAGAAACATGTTTTTCATTATTGTGTTAGACCAAAAAAGGGGGAGGGGGGGGGGGGGGGGGTGGGGGCTACCCACCAGAAGAGTTTGGCTTGTTGTAAAAATGAGTGACCATATTTCTGAAACTGAGGAGGGTTCACTAGGAGTTGCCAATTGGAGGTTCAAATTGCAGAAATCAATTCATTCACTAATTTAAATATCAATGGAGATTACAAGCTAGTGCCCAATTCAAAAAGGCAAAGGTCATAAAATGCTGTTTCTTTTTGTACACCATCCTCTTGGCATATTTATGTCATTTTCTTTGAACCTATAATAAAAGTAATCTAATTTTTAACGGGAAACAAAATTATTGAATTAATAATCATCATTACCACTCAGCAATCAGCAGCACTCTTTAACAGCCACAATTTGAGAGAGTGAATCCAGGTAATTAACAGCTCACCGTCCCACGTTTCAATCACGAGTCAAATACTACTGCTATTTATTGGTAGTATTTAGGGTTTTTTTGTGATTCGTTTATTTTGCTAAAACTTAAATTTATTTTGCTAAAAGTAATAAAAGTAAAAGTTAGCAAAAATAATATAGTAAAATTTATAAATAATAACAAAAATAAACTGAATAGTAAAATAAGTTACAAAATAATTTTTGACATTCGCACAATTAATACGACAATAGGGGACTAAAATGATGGAGTAATGCAAACCCAGAATTGCCCTTACTATTTTTAGTAGTAGAAGACCACAACATTCTCTGACATGGGGTTATAGATGTCCTTGCAAACACAATAATTTTTTTTATAAAAGAAAAATTTTTTAAATTTGAGCTGTGCTAAAATTGAATGAGGACCCATGCATAAAAAAAGAGGCCCACAAATTGGTTGGTAACAGCTGTATTTGTATCAAAAGACTTTAGAGACAACCTGTAGGGGGCAGCCAAAAGTTTATGTTGTAGTTGTACAAAGTCCAGAAAAAGGAAACCGTGTGCATGTTTAATTTCAGTGGTTCGAAATTGGAACAACGGCCTCTAACTCTACGGGCAGCTGCCTGTAATCCCAACTTTCTCTCTCTCCTCCCACACCTATAAAACCCTTTAGTTGGCCCAAGTCCTTCCACACCATTACCTTTGCACCAACTCTTTTTATTGCTTTGCAACATTTTCTTACCTCCACACATACATATTTTCTCTCTTTCCAAGAAAATTTTAGCCAAGGCAAACTTAGAAAATATGGAGGCAATCAGGATGAGACTTTTCTTTGCCATGGTGATTATGTTGATGGCCACATCTGCAATCCAAAATGTGATGGCTGCCGAAGCCCCAGCCTCAGCACCTAGTCCTACCTCCGATGCCACTGCATTTGTACCTACCATTTTCGCTTCTCTTGTTGCTTTAACTTTCGGAGTTTTGTTCTAAATTGTTCTCTTTCTGTTTTTTTATCTTTGTTTTCACCTCTCTTAAATGGGATTGTGTGAAGGCTTCTATCTCAACCTTATTTTCCATCCCAGTTGGTATAGGCATGATGCATCATTGGGTTCAATAATGGGATTGAGGAAGAGAAGGGCTTTGAGGCTGTTTTGTGGTTCTTGGTTCTAATGACCACAGGTCAAACACATTCATATTGTATTGTTTATTCTTTTATAATTGTGATATGTACGGTTGTGACTTATATGATTAATTCATTTGATTAATAAATTTTTTTCTAATTATTGAAACTTGTCGTGGTGGCTCTCAATTTCAAATATATTAACTGAATTCCTGGATCGCAAAGATTATATATGGCTGAAGAGCAAGAGTATAAAATGTCTCTCACGGTTTAGAATTTCACATATCAAGAATCAATTTCAAATCTTAGAATATCATACTCAAAAGGGTCCAAATTTCACATTCTAATACCCGCAAGGCCTTTATATGTTTATATTATATTTACAACGTAAATTTACATTATAGATTTACAAAAAGTGGTAAATATATATATAAATGTGTACAACATTTGTCACTTTTTATATCTTTACAATGTAAAATTTTATTGTAAGGTGCTATGTAAAAGAAGAATTTCTCCTTTTCATGATTTATTATAAAGGGGATTCCAAGTTCCCATATCCAAATGCTCATGATCCATTATCAAGTGGATCCAAAATACATACTACGTACAACCGAAGCCATAAACCATTCCCAAGATGCTTAGATTACAAAGGTGATGACAAAAAACATAAACCAAGTTGTAAGAGTTTAGAATGTTTGAACTTAATACTTACACTGTACACAAACAAAGCATAGGAGACATGCCAATTTCGAGACAAACAAAAGGGTAATCACTTAACATTCCTTTCGTTAAAGTGAAGGGCAACTATACTATTATAGCTTGAAAAGCGAATAAAGATATAGGTGCAAAGCAATTAGCAATGAATACTTGAGATGCGTTGTGAAATTTTGAAATACTTGAAAGTGCACAAACCGTCGAACCATACCATAGTTTAGTTTGGTAAGTGTGAGGGTGAACCCACAGACACCAATGTGAATATAGGAAAATCAACCAAATCTCAACTAAATAAATCCTAATATAGTTAAGTAAAAAGCGGGAGTTTTAAAATTAAATAAAACTAAACAAACAATTAACTTAAGCAAAGAGATATTAAAAAAAAAACAATATAGAGATGTAAGAAAAATCAAGAGAAAGGAATTATGATTTTGAAATTCACTTTATAAATTCATATTAGCAAATATTTATGATCATTAGTTTTTCCCAAATTACTGCATGATAATCTAGAATTCAATATTGTTATCAAGAAGATATTCTCAATAAAATTGCTATTTTAAAATCTAAAGCATGCTACTCTTTGCTTCCTAAATATAAAATCAAATCATTAATTGTATTCATTGACAAGCAAATCACAAAAGTCATTCAACTTTAAAATAAAAAAATTGTAAGCCAAGCATTCAATTGATTAAGATGATCCTAAATCATGAGAAAAACATGATTGATTTCATATTTAGAATCCTATCTCTGTCAATTGATAGGAAGCAAGAACAATTAAATCATTAAAGAATAATCACTATGAGAAAATCAAATCGTATAAATAAATAGTGATAATCATTAACAAGGTTTCATCATCAACCATAATTAAAAATTTAGTCATTCATGGTCATTGAAATAAAACACAATAAGCAAATAATAAAAATTAAGCTAAACAAATAAAACAATAACAGACCAAAGGAGAAAAGTCATTGTGTTGTTGTTAGAAGAAAAACTATAGAGTAACTGCCCGTGCGAAGACCTTCTCCTCTTTTTCACTATATGATTTTCTTCTATTTGGCCACCTTTTCATGTTCAGTCCTAGCCTCTTTATATCTCTCATCATTGTAGAGAAACTCTAAAAGAATAATGATATTTAGATTGTGAAATTCGTCAAATTTTCAGGTCCATGTCGAAAGGATGATCCTGACCTAGTAAAAGTGTGAATTTGGGCAACTAAGAAGTTGTAGCCCTTTGAGTTAACTTTCCAGTCTAATTTGAATAATTGCAATCCATTATTTGAGTCGAGAGTTATGCTCGAAATACAAAGACATATACATAAAAATCTTGATTCCAAATTTTGACATTTTTCAATTTTTTTTTCTCTCTCCAATTGCCTTTTTTTCCTCATTTGATTAGGTTTCACCACATATTGTAGGCCTTTGAGTATGATTTGGGTTCAACCCACTTGAGTAGAGTCCATCATTATGCTTTACATAAAACCCATTAACATGTTGTGGTGACCCTTTTTGAGGTTGTGGGCTAGGCTTCCTCCTACCACACTATGACCCAAAGGTTTTGGGTAAAAGAGTCAGGACTAGTCTGATTGCAACTCACCTCAATTTAGCTTATACGCAAACTAGAGCCCCTTTGTAAATACCTTGGTCACATGCCGATGGCAGATGAGACTGTTACAAGAAAGTTATGGCAGGCAAGTGTAATATAACAATAATAAAAGAAATGCGCTTACTGTTAGCCAGGACAAGCAAATAATTTCCAACCAAAATAAAGAAAAGAGCAATATGACAATAGAGACATAATAAAATGTCAATAATGTAGACGAGATAATACCAATTTTTAATCGATAAGAAAACAAAGAAGAAAAGGTTAGTCTGCCGCGCTTGGTTACCTTACGGAAATTACCCACTTTGAAAGAATGGGCCTGAATGGCTTATGATTAAAAACTTAATCCTCAATAAAGTGTAGGCTTTTAGAGGGAGAGAATGGATTAGCCTATTGGTGTATGCATATCGTCTCACTCTTGCCTTTCTCTCTATTTTTCTTTCTAATGCTCTTTCTTTTCTCATTTTTGCTTCTCTGCTTATCAAACTCTTCTTCTTCTTCTTTTTTTGAGTTCTTGTTCTTTTCGTGGTTCTCGTTGTGTTGTTGTGTCCCCCTTACTGTGCACGACGGAGGCTCTTTTTATATTGTTTGTTGTAACTAATTTTTACCATTTCACCCCTTAACCACTTTTGTCTGGGTGTGGGTGTCCTTCGAGACTACCCACTATTTTGTTAGCTACCCAGCCACCACCACTTACTTGCACTGGCCGTGCCACATCTCATTACTAAACAAAGAGTCTTATTTTGTTTGCTTATTCACTGTGGCATTCCCATCCGAATAAAGGTGGGCATTCTCTCTCACTATCCCTTATGGCATACATCTAGTAACTCAAACTCATATTTCCCTCTTTTGGGTAGTATGTCATCCCAGTAGGACATTTCTCCTAAAAGAGTTTAACTAAGAACCCCAAAATAGGCTTCTCTCTTCTCCTCACTGGCAGACCATACCCTCTCTTATCTCTGGCCCATGGCCCACCACTCCTATATTGGTTGGGTACAAGTTGGTGGTGCTTGAATCTTGTGCATGCTCCACCTCCACGTGTGTCCATTGCTTGTCTGTTGTTCATGCGTTTGCCATGACCTGAAGGCTCGTCTGTGCATTCTACTGCTCATTCTTGGCTTCTTGTGGCATGAATGAATTTCTGAGCCTTTGTTCTTTACAGCTTGCTTCCTTCTTGGACTGCGCCTTGCTTGATCATGGGCTTTTCTTCTTTTAACCAGTTCTTTGTTCCTTCCATGGGTTTGCTAGCACTTCTGTCATGCCATCTTACCATTCCTACTGTGCTATTGTATGACCCATGCTTGTTGGGCTTTCTTTTGGGTTTGCATATACTTTCCTTTGGGTTTGCGTATACTTTCCTTTTGCTTGATTCCAATGGCCCGATATTATCATTGGGCTAGTATTCATGCTGTTTCGGGCTTCCTTGGCCCATCTCATTGCTTCCAAACTTCCTCATCCCATTGCTTCCAAACTTCCTTATCCCATTTCATCCTTTTGGGCGTCCTTGACCCGTCTCCTTCTCTTGAGCATCCCTAACACATTCCAATTCTTCACTCTCATGGGCCATTGCTAAGTCTTTTGGGCTTCCTCTGCCCAAATTTCCATATCCTTTTACTTTGGGTTTATGGGCTTCTCATCAACCCCTTACTCACTTAATTCATTACTTCAGGCTTGTTTGACCCATTAGTGCTTGCTTTCTATTTCTCATAATGCCCATGGGTTTATTACTTCTCTCTCTGGGCTCCCTTAGGCCCGCATGCTTTCTTTGAGACCCATTCGCTATTTTCTAGGCCCTTGATCCATCATTCTCGCCATTCGGGTTTGATGGTTTTCTAACTCAATTTACTAACTCTTTTCCTCCCATATTGTTGAGTTTCTTCCTGCTATAGGGCCTTCTTGCCAAATTGAGCATCAACACATGTAGAGTCTTTATTATTTAAAAATAGAGATAATTCATAATCAATCATGAAATAACATAAAAGTAAGGTTACATATGCAAATATGGAAGTACTTTGTTTTATATATTTGATGCACATCAATGAAAACTAATAGTCGAGAGCGATATTCTTAGATTCTAATTGGCACAAAGGAAGCATACTCAAGTAAATTTATTGGTGAATACAACTAATATCAATATGATATTGATAACTTTGATCAAAACCCTCATCTTTTGCCTATTCACCATTCTTGTAACATAAAATTCATTTTAATTGGGTGCAAACATATGGCCATTTATGAATAAATCCCATGATTGCTTGATAGCAACGTTTAGGTCAATAATATTATTTCTAACATTATACCAAAACAAGAATTTGTGTTTTCTGTTTTGACATTAGGTCGTGGAGGTTGGGGGTAATATATTTGCAAATTTATTCCTTAATTTTAACCTTTATTTTAAAATTATCTTTATACTTAAATGTTTTAAAATTTTCATTAGCATCATCTGATGGGTGGAAAATATTGATGTAGTAAATGAAATTCATGAAACAGGTCACTTTGATAACATAGATCATATAACATGCCTAAATTCTGTTTGAAATGTTAGCATTTTTTAAATTCATTGGATGATTGATGATTGTGGGGGCTAGAAATTATCAAAAAGGTCCTGAAAACCTCTAAGAGAAATTCCTACTTAGATAACCGATTAGCACAATTTATTTATCTAATGAACAAGGTGAAAACTCTGCAATGAGAAGCTTAAACAACTAAGTTATGAAAACAAGATTGTATTAATATTAAAAGCAACAATCATTACACACTTTTCCCGTGGTATTGGAACTCAAAGATAAAGGAATATCTCATCTCCCATTTTTGCTCTCTTGCTTAGTCTCTTTTTTCTCATGCTCCCCTTTGTTGCCCTCCCTTCCTTTTTTATAGGCCTTCTCCTTTCCTTATCCCTCTAGCTAGCTTACCCCTAGTTGGATCTTTTTGGTATATTTTTCCCTCCTTCTATTGGTTTCCCCTCCATCTTATCCTGAAACAGGACTTTTGGGGGGTGTTTGCACTGTTCAAGTTGTCCTATATGTATTTAATGTGGTAGAGATTAGGTAAAGAACCACTCATTAATGCAGAGGTGACAATATCTGTGATCCTTATCCTCTCAAGGAGTTTCCTAAGGTATACATAGTGAGAATGACACCTCGGTTTAAGAAAAAAAAATTGGTTCTCCGGGATCACTCCTTTATATTCTCCAAGGTCGCCCATGTTTATGACCTCGAATGAGAGTTTCAAATATTAGTGGCATATCCAGAACTCCTCAGGAATTATCTAGGGGGTCACTTCCCTTTATGATTCATAGAAATAGGCCTAGCCTATCCTTTCTAGTATGAGCTTTCAAGCCCTTTGGGTCTTAGCCTAGAATTGAATCCACTCCCCATACAATGATAAAGACTTTTTTCCTTTTTTTTTTTTTTTTTTTTGAATTATTCCATCCATTGATTGGATGATGATAAAACCCTTTTTCTAACATATTTTAAAGTATTGAGACTAAAATATAACATTTCAGCGTATAATGATGATTTTGAAACCAAAGTCAAAGATTGGGACCAAATATACTGTTAAACCTTTTATTTTTTTGTCCATAGGAGATGTTTAGAATGAAACTACTATGGCAATTGCCAATGAGAAAGATGACCTAGTAAGAGAGAAGAAATAAGTAACAAAATGTAGAAATAAAAAGACAAAAGTCTGATAGATAGTGACATTTTTTTTTAACTATCTAAGAGTATTTGTATCAACTCATGAAAAATTTATGTTTATTTAGCATAAGAACTTACTTTTCCTATTTTACACGACCACTTTTTAAAAACACTCAAATCAGATTATCTATTTCACACTCTATTCTATTCATATAATCACTTCTCTTTTAATTTTTTTAATTATTATTTTCCCTTTTTATTTTGTCCTTATCTCTATTGTCTCTCACATTTCATGTCAAACGTCTACCTCTCCTCTTAGCTTTATTTCCCCTAAACTCTATCTCCTTTTCAAAATACCTCTTTATCTTTTTGTTCGCCCCTCTCTCACAGTCAAATTCTCTCTCTCTCTCTCTCTCTCAAGTATCGATCTTCGCCACAAGCATCGAGACCCATTCCCATCAACACACAAGCACCAATCTCTATTCCAGTCAACCACCCACAAATTCGCAACAGTGTTCTCTCTCTCTCTCTCTCTCTCTCTCTCTCTCTCTCTCTCTATTGGCGTGTTCGTATGGATGTGTTTGTGTGTAATAGAGGAAAAAGAAGCATAATCATGAGACGAGAGAGAAGAAAAGAAAAGAGTTTGGTTTGCATAGAGAAGAGAGAGAAAAAAGGAGCAAAATTGTGAATTAGTAAAATAATAGAATACACAGCTACAGTAACCGTGTATATTTACATAGAAATCAACATCTTCTATCCCACTTTGTGTTCCACAAATAAAAACTTTCTATGTATCCACTTATTTAAGCACATCCTAATTTTATATTATTTTTTATTTGACTACATAAAATAAACTTATAATCCAATACATCCTTTCTGCCACCACTAACCATAGCCAGCATCACTCCCTCGGTGCTACTAGCAATGGTTTATGATGACATCAACACTGCCACTTATGGTTGCTCACCGCTGCCAAGGTCTTTGAGCAAATTGGGAGAGGGAAAATTAGAGGAAAGGATGGTGGATCTAACACAATACACCCCCACCAACCTTCACTAGAGTCAACACCATCAACCATTGATGGCCATCCGCCACCAGCGTTGCCAAGGATGTAAACCCTATCTTAAACTACTGGACTTTTCTTCTAGTTCTAGGGATCCTTTTGGTTTTGATTGTTGTACGTTGGATTTGCTTATGTTGTTTTATTTTCCATTCTTTCATTGTTGATTTTATTTCTTAATATAAAATGAAGAAAGATGAGAAATTTAATTGTTAGGTATTGTTTGATGGGGTCTAATAGAAATTTAAAAATGAAGAAAAATGTGAAATTCTACATTCTATTATTGTCCAATGGGATTGAGAGGGGGGAGTGGCTTGGATGTCCGACGGTGTTTTAGATTAGGCGATGGTGGTTGCCGTGACTGATCATGTCAAGGGTGAAGGTAGTCGACGCCGGCCAAGGTTGATGGTGTTGGTGTTTGGATTCTTATTTTATTTTGGTAATTAAATTAAGAAAAAACATAATAGGAAAATTTAATTAAATAAGGAGACATGTGGCAAGTTTTTATTTGTGGTAAAGAAGATGTTAATTCTTTACAAGGTTGCTGTAGCAAATCTGTAAATAATAAATATACACATTTATAGATAGATTGATGTGAGAAACTTTAGGGCTTAAATGTGTAAATTTCATATCATTTTGTATTATACACAAATTAGTGTGGTGTCAATGCTAACATGACTCTTTTAATATATATATATATATATATCATTTTGAGAGCTTAACTAGTAAAGTTCTTGATGATTGAATAAAAGATATATGATTCAAATCCTGTCTATATTAAAAACTGATTGATGTTTTAGTTTGATGATAAATAACTATTATTAAAGAGAGGTCATAGTTTGAAACTATTTTTAAATATTTATTAAATTGGGTAAACTATTTTAGAAAATTTTTTATGGAATAGTAAAAAAAAGATTAACTTTTTATGACAACTTTTTTAATTTCCGATTAAAAGTTTTCTAATATTAGTGATTAACATATACCCTAAAGATATACATTAACTGACCCAAATTGTATTTAAATGACACATGCAATTTATTAACTTAACATAGTATATTCAATGAGGCAAATAAGGCTTTTTTTTTTTTTTTTTGAGAAACATGAGGTAAATAAGAATAATGATGAAATTGAAATCATCTCAAGAAATTTACGGACTAAAATGAAATGAGGTTAACAAAAAAAGAAAAAGAAAAAGAAAAAGAAAAAACACAAACTAACTTTACCCCCTTTTTTTTTTTTTTTTAGGTATACTCAAAATGGCCTTTTTTTTTAATAATAAATATAAATATAATGACAAAAAAAAAAAAAAAAAGGTTTAGTAGTATAAAAAGAAAAAAGAAAGAATAGCTTTTAGTTTTAATTAATGGTTTAGTCTAGGGTTTCCGACCAGGATAATTTCATATTTTAAATGAGGGTATTTTAGTAATTGCAGCTGTCAGCACAATCTTATAAAGTTGAAAGATCTGCAACCCTAATCTCACAGTGTGGCACCTCAAGTCGGCTAGAAAATCAACTTCATTGTCTCTCTTGCTGTGTGGGTGTGGGTGTGGAGTTTGAATTTGGTGTGATGTAATAAAAAGTGTGATTGCCTCAAAGAGTAGCCGTATGAACTTTGGATTTCATACCTGGCTTAGTTAGGAGGCAGATATCAAACTTAAAAAAGAAAGGCCTTTTTGAATTTACTTACGGGGACTCTTTTGTATCTCTCTCATCTGTTTTCCCCCAAACAAGCCTTCCACATTTTTCTCTCTTTTTAACTTTCACATCTACTACTCTCTTTTATTTTTTTTCTTCTCTTCTTTTATGGGGTTTTTGAAACATTAATATATGTATGTTTTTATCTTATTTTTTTTAATTGAGGGTTTCGATTGCCTCAGAATAACCAGATGGTGCAAGTAAAAAAGAAAAAACGCCGTGTGGTTCAGACAGGGGCACACAGTAATCTGAATCTGTTTGAGGGTGAGGAACGCCGCTTCTCTTTTACTGTTCCTTTCCTAGATGGCTTCAAACATTCTTTAAATATTTTTAATTTTTGTTCGGTTTTTGTGATTGATATTTTCTCAATGTTGTATTTATAATTTTACCATATTTTGTTATTATTTGATTTTCGAGGTAATTAAGAATAAAGTTGCGATAACAAAAAATATATATATATTTGAGTGAAATACATTTCTATTATAAAGTGATTGAAAAATCATTTGGAATTATGTGTCCATTAGGAGAGCATTATCGTCTCTCACACACATGCTGTGGGGCCCTCCTCTGCGTGAGATTCCCGGCGTATACGCCGGATACAAGATATAATTTTTCGTCCAATTAGAGGAATTGTAGGAGTGTAGTTTTCTACGAAGGGGATGTTTCTTTGTTTGTGTAGTTGGTGTGTCCACACTCCACAGTGGTAACGCTGGAAGAGTTGGGATGTCGAGAATTAGTAGGAGCCAAACAAAGTGATGTGACCTGAGAAATAATAGGTGCCATTAGTAATTTAGTTTATTTACTACTGTTTTACTAATGATTGAATTGTTATTATCTTTTATTTTTTGTATTTGCTTTCAGTTGTTAGGGTTCTAATAGCCTAATAGTCTGGGTGGTTGAGTCATTGTAGCTCATTGTTTGTTTAGATTGTAATGTAGTGGAGTCTTTATTTTTAGATTTTTAATAAAAGCTTAATTAAATTGGATCCTAATCGGTTTCTCTTTTACTTTCTTTTTTCAATTGTTAAGTTGTAGCAATTGGTTAATAATTTTAATCAAATTGGAACCAAAACATCATGATTTTCTCAATTTAATCCAAAAGGTTCACAGATGTCAGAATTTTCACAAATCAAATCTAAACTTTTATCTGTACTTGTTAAATATCAAGTGATTCATTAAAACAACCAAAATTTTAATTCTCTGCCCTCTAAATAATTACATTTTCTCTCTCCAGAAATTTTTTACGTATCACTATGTTGTAGCCGCCTCTCACAAAACAAGGCAATTAATGAAGATAATTACAATACATCATCGAAGTTTAACAGTCCAAGTTAGACATAAAACAAGGAGGCAAATTCTTAAGAAAAACAGAAACCTGAACTCTGAAGCTTTTTTTTAATGTTTTTTTTTTTTGGCTGAGAAACTCTGAAGCCTTCTATGTTTAAAATGGATAATTTTAAATTTTAGAGACTAATGTAAAATGCAAATGTTTGGCATAATTTTGATTTTGATACATCCTTGAAGTTTACAATTTTGAACTTTAAGCCATAATGTTTGATATCACTTATAATGTTGTCAATGGTTTAGAAACTTGAACCGAACTGCCCGGTTAACTACGTACCAAAAGTCAATCCGGTATTTTTTTTTTTTTGAAAGGGAGGTAATTTGGAATTAAACCAAACAGAGAGATTACACAGAAAACTGCCAATAAAGCAGGGCAGCCAAAGCAAATTACAGCAGATCAGTTCTAACAAGAGAAACTACACAAGGAGGAGGGACTCCAATCCACAGGTGATGGGAACCGGTTCTTCTAGCTAGCTGAGCAAGCTCGTGGGCCACAGCATTGAAATTTCTGCTTAAATGCTTGAAAAGGCAGGATTCAAAGGAGTAACTGGTTTGGAGAATGTTCTGCACAATATGCCCATAGCTGCTACCCGTGACCCTCTACAGAACCGCTTGGATGGCTTCCAATGAATCAGATTCAATAATAACCCGAGAGAGATGAAGCTCCTGAGCCAAAATAACCCCCTGCTCCAGCGCCAACATTTCCGAAATATCAGCAGAGAAGCATGCTTGCAGTGGCTTACTGAGAGCAGCCACAACTTGACCAAAATTATCCCTGATGACAACACCAACAGCAGAAGAGTTTTCCAAATCAGAGGATGCTTCATCTACGTTTATTTTGAAGAAACCTTGGGGAGGGGGAGTCCAGCGGGTTGGAGTAGCTCGTGGGAGGCTGAAATCCCACAAGGCGGAGCCCCTATAGTCATCAATACTGCTATTTGCCAAAAGCCACACCTGGTTAGGGGTTAGCCCACCATCATTATGAGCAATCTTATTTCTATTGTACCAAATGGCCCAAGCAACAGAAAAGAAGAGCTCAAGGATTTGGGATGTTGCATGAGAGAGCAAAAGGATAGTAGAATCAAGGAAAGAATTTTTGGTACCATAGGAGTTTAGCGGATTTTCAGGCCAAAGGTTCCAAACCGAAGTTCCAAATGCACAGCCAAGGAGGGCATGGTCGAGACTTTCAGCTTCATTTTTGCACAGTGGACAAGTCTTGGAATGAGAAATCCCTCTTTGGTTGATGGCTTCCATTGTAGGAAGGCCATTAATGCAAGCCCTCCAAGCGAAAATCTTAATTTTTAGAGGAAGGTTTAGGTGCCAGAGCTTCTTCCAGATCAGATTACATGGATCTCCAGTGGAGCATTCTCCTCTGTCATTTGAAGCCAACAGCTTGTAAGCTAAGTGATAAGCGCTTTTCACAGTAAATTCCCCTCGGCAGTTCCCAATCCAGATTATTTTATCTTCGGGGAGGTCATAACTTAGTGGAATCTTTAGGATTGTCTCCGCTTCAAAAGGAAGGAAGGTGGCCCTTATTGTGTTCACTTCCCACCATTTTGTTCTTGGATTAATTAAAGAAGATACCGTTGGGAATTGAGGTGTGTTGTTTGGAGGTGAGATGACCTTATAAGTGGATGGTGTTGGCAACCATTTGTCATCCCATATATGAATTTGCTTCCCATTCCCCACCCTCCACCTTGTTCCCGCTCTAATGATTTCAAGGCTATAGAAAATCAGACATCTTAAATATTGTTAGCAAATCGCACTTGAAGCGGTGAACAATTGAGCCAATCACGATTCAATTGGTTAATTAAATGGTGACAGACATTCCACGTTGATTAGATGCTGCAAGTCTGCTTTCATGTTGATTTCCTTCCTTCTAGCAAGGTGCCCTTTTCCCATTGCAAACTTGTTCCAGTCTTCCTCAATCACTGAGGATTGTAACATGGTTGAATCCGAAACTTCAATAAGGCCTACACCACAAGAAATCCTCCTGGTTGGGGAAAGGAGAGAGGAAATTATTGTGTACTTTCGAAGTGCTATAAATGCATACTTTTTCCTTTCACATGAATAGTGAGTCTCACTAATTAAATTCATGGAGGGATCCACCATTCATATGAGAGGAGAGAGTACGAATCTGTAGTACTCCAAGAGTACCTAATAATTTTCCGGGGGAGAAAGATATAAAATAGGAACAAAATTACATATGTAGTTTCATTTTTTAAATTTTCAAATAACAGAGTAAGTTATAATTAGTCTTAAAATTTAAATGGTATGTCGTCGTGTTGGTCAAATGCTAAATTTAATAATAATAATAATAATAATAATAATAATTTAAAAAAAAAATTCCAACTCATGAGTTCAACCTGATTCTTGTGCATTAGGTTGGATATTTTTAACTCATATGGTGGATTGGTTTGAAAAAACTCTTTAACCCGACAACCCGACGCATGCACACCTTAAATGTAAGATAAAATCTTCAACTCTTTTATTAAAAAATAAAATAAGAAAAAACTTAATTTTTTAAAAAAGGGGTTCTATCTTCTCTGCCCTCATTTCTCACTTTCTTCATAAACTTCTCGCTTCTCACTACTCAAGCAATGTTGCATCTATAATCTATATCATCTCATATTAACTGGGTATGTTTCTTTAGTTGTGCTTGCCTCAGCTTTTGTTTAAATGGCTTTTTATATTTTAACAATTTTATAAATTTTTCATTTTTACCAAAATTGAATAAAAGAAAAAAGAATTTCGAACTATTTTTTTTATTGTTAGTTATTACACCTCTAATAAGGTAAATAGTTTGAGTACATAAAACCTTAGCTTTGCTAAAGGCAAGCAAAGCAACCAACACCACCAGTGGGTTACCAAACTTAGCTAAAAGAACTTCACATTTGCTTCTTGTTACATGTGATCCACCTAAAACCCAGTGAATCTCTTCAAGAAGCTCTTGTAGCTAATGGACCCAAAAGTAGGCTAATGTTAACCTTTGACATAGAACAAGTGCCCTGGACTTTCTTGAGAAATTGGATGTTCAGAATTTAAGCACAATTCTTTGTCTCTAGTGTGTGGTGGAATGACATCAAGAAATTTGCTAACTCGTTTCACAACACTCCCTCCCCGTCTGCCGCAAAGATTGAACTTGGAAGGCTAGTAATCCTTTGGGTAAGGTTTGCCAAGGAGTTTAGTGGGGTGTGGAGGCTTCCTGAAGAAAAAGTACATGGGCTCTCGTTCAAGCGGATTGAGCAGTAACGTTTGACCAGGTAAGATACTGTGAATTGGGTCTGCCACCTACTGCGTAACTCCTTCAAGTTGGCCCCCACTGGAGGCATGTTGTATCTACCATTGTTCGTCCTGGCCTCCTTGAGAAGGCAGCTCTTTGCCGATTTTTGATTGGGACTATTGCATATTTCCCCTTGCTCACTCTTCTTTTTCCCACTCCCCATGGACTGGAGTCACCAATAAGTATAGGGCTCTTTTATCTTTTTTATGCCCCGATCCAATTATGAATATAGAGAGGGAAAATTTTTCTATAAGACGGTCTCTTGAGACCTATGTTTTAATGACATGTTTGTCTCACACACACGAAACTTATATGTCATTGAGATATAGGTCTCATGAGACTGTCTCATAAAATACTTTCTCATATTAAGAGTTGGGCTTGGTCCCACCACAATCAAGTAAAGCAATTTTGGAGAACCCCCTACCACTATGTACGAGCAACCAATCCAACAACCAAGGCAAACACGAAATTATCAGTTAGGCTATGAAGTAATTACATAGCAAATATTAATTATTTCAAGCCACAGATTTTCTACAAACGGGTTTAGCCACAAGGCCTTGGGCCCTAACTTTCAGTCTAATATATTAGGCTCAAAGCTCTATAAAAAATTGTGAGATTTGAGACTTTAGAACAACAAGGCTTCCCCAAATATCTAAGCTTACACGAGGTATTTTTTTTCTGTTCCTTACAAAACGGTGGATATCTCCAATGGTTTTTCTAGTTTAAGATTACTATTTTGGAGAGTTGTGTTGCTTTTTGCTTGTTTGTTGATGCCTTCTCCCTTAAATAGGTCGTCAGGGGGCGAAATTTTCCCTTTGACAAATATAGTAATTGGGAGGCTAAAACCGAGTCTTAAACATTAAGTTTAAGATATGACCCAAAGGCTATCAATGAAATTTTGAAAAATTATCTTTTTATGCTTTACACCTAAGTTAGACCTAGCAAGGATCTTAATAAGACCCAAAATGTTTCCTATAACAAATAACTAAATTTTTTCCTCAAACTTTCTTTTGCATTACATTAGTTTCTAGTTTTTTTATTAATAGGTAAAACTACAATTTGCACACGTTAACTTCACCTAAAAATCATTTTAGTCCTTTCATTTTGAAGTTGATCATTTTAGTTTAATAACTTCACCCAAAATCATTTTAGTCATTTAAATTTGAAAATTGTAATTTTAGTCACACAACTTTACCCAAAAATCAATGTGATCTTTTAAGTTGGTAGCTTTGAGTACTTACCGAACTAAGTAAGTTATTAATGAACTAAAATAATTTTTGGATAAAATTACTAGACTAAAATGACAAACTTCAAACTTACAATTCTCAAACAAAATTAACATGCGTAAAATATATATTTGTCTTATTAATTCTAGTACAACAATTATATAGGGAGTTACTGGTTGTTTTATTTTATTAATACTAGTAGATTATCAAAAAAATTATTAATACTAGTACAGCAATTATAGATTACGATTTAATGTTTCGTTTAAAACATAAATAGAAATAAAGTAACTTGTCATTTATCCATTTGGAATTTTGGACACACCAAACAAAATAGCAAAAGCAATTACTTCAACGACTAATCAAAAAAGATTCCAAGCAATCATAGACACTAGATTAACAGATGGTCTAGACTCTAGGCCTTTGCCATATTTTTTTTTTTTTTTTTTTGAAATGGGAATGATATCATTAAACTAGAAGAGAGGAACAAACAAAGGTGCCAGCAAGTCGCTGGAATAATTACAATGTTTCACTTTGGATTAACAACGACGCAACTGGGGGTGTAACCCCTTTCCAAAGGCAGGATGACTCATTTCTACATGCAAACTGAGCTAGTTCATGTGCTGGAAATGTGCTGAATCTTCAGTTTTTGGGAATGTTTATTGTCACTTCGAAGGTTCCCGCACACAAAGAGTATACAAAGAGTAGTAGGATCGTACATTTGTTCATTCATTTTGAAACAACTTTAACTTTTTTCTTCTTTTCTTTTTTTATCACTAATGTTTCAGTGGTAGACAGTAGATGATGGAATCTAATTATACATTGATAAATATAAAAATGATTTCAAAGTATAATTTTAAACACTCTATGTGTAAATTTATGCGTAAATGACATAGTTTAATTATATTTTAATAAATGTGCAAATTGTATTAAAGTGAGTGGAAATGCAAAAACTATCCAGCACGTTAAAGCAACTGATTAAGTATAAAGATAGTACATTTGTTCATATTCTTTAACACAACTTTATATACTCTATTTTTTTTTTTTTTTATTAAAGTTCTACTAGTGGATGGTGAGTGACGTAATCTAATTATACGTTGAAATATATAGAAATTGATAAGTATAAAAATGACGTGGAAGTGCAACTTTAAACACTCCGCGAGTAAATTTATGTGTAAGAAGTATAACCTAATTATGCTTTAATAAATATGTAAATTGTGTCAAAGATTGCGGACAAGCACAAAAATGTCCAACACATGTTAAAGCAAACGATTGAATAGTCAGAAGGTAACACCTGTACATCGCACCAGACACATAATTCCAGTTGGGCACTCACATCAATTAGTTTCTAGTGAACCCCACGTCACCATTCTTATTATTGGATGGTACGTGGTTATTTAAATTTAGTTTAATAAAGAAAAATCGGGGACTCAAGCTCAACAATCTAAAGCGGTGGGTCACAACTCAATAAATCTCAGTTGTTTGGATAGACTCATTGTTCAATCAGTCACACTCTTTTACTTTCATTGCCCATACAAAATATCTGCGGTGGATTTGTGAAAGAAATTTGACTGGCTGCGCAATTAGCTGCCATCCTAAGTTGACCCATCATTAAGTTTTTCACTATTATTATTTTCATTGTTGTTAAGGTAGAATATTTTGATCGGTGTAACAAAATGTATACATATAAAAATGATGTTATTTCAAACATTATTTATTGTATTGATACTTGCGGAAAAAAATAAATACGAAAAATTTATGTCTTTAATAGAGACATTGTTCTAAGCTGATCAAATTTTTCACTAATATATATACAAAGAAAATCAACTCCTAATAACCAATTCGTTTAAGAAATACCAAGCTTCTTTTATAATCGAATAAGAGTTTTTGAGTTCAAACTTTACCCACATAAAAAATCAATTAATGTCTTGACTCAATGATAAATAACAATCATTATAGAATAGATTTCATAAGTTGAAATACTATTTTATCTATAAAAAAAATAAAAACAAAAATACACCTTAACTAACTAACTAATTAACGTTATTTCTATAAAATAAAAGGTCTTTTAAGTATCATTAAGAGAGGACATTAAGCCAGCCATTAATGATAAGGGCATTCTAACCAAAACCACCCTAAAGAAAAGAATTTTAATCATAGCAATAAGAAATTGATCAAAGCCATTTTTTCCCCTAAATAAATAAATAAATTATTTATTAATACAACATCTTATAAAACACAATCCTTCTCCAGAGCTATCGATGGTTATGTAGTTAACTTAGAAGATTCAATAGAGTAATGCACGGTACCATGACTTGCGTAGAGAAGTCATATTGAGACTAGAGAGTCTTTGCCAGCAAACTTTTCAAACTCTTTTAATTTATTGGTTCATGCACAACTTTAAGACTCGCTTGATAAGTGATTTTGTTATTATTTTATAAAAATACGTGTAAGTAAAAAAAAAAAAAAAAAAAGTACGTAAAAACAATATAATATTATTTAAACGCAAACGGTTGAACACCTGTAACAAGCACCCTTAGATTCACAACAGCCATTGGGCCCGTCTCCTTTAAACGAATCCACAGGCGTGAGATTCCAATAACCATAGGGCCCCACCACTGGATGATCAGGTTTTTTTTGCTAAATGGATGATCAAGGTCTAGTTGGCCAGTTCTTTGTAAAAAAAAAACATTCGGAACAAATACCACAATACAGACAGTATGCAATGCTCTGAATTAGATGACATTACTTACCAAAATATAAGTGGATAAATATGAAGGATCATAAGGAATCTACAATACAAAGAAGGATCCAGAAACTATACATATAGCCCATATAATTTTATTAACAAAAACAGAAAGACCTTATGCAAATACAGTAGCATTGACCATTGCATATCCATCCAATTGTCCACTCTTAAAGAAGGGCCAGGGATCTGTTGAAATCAGTGCTTTAAAGACCATCATAGTAACCACCATAGGTAATGTGAGCTCTGGTCATGGGAACTCCTCTGACAGCCGAAATTGCTTCATTCAATTTGGTTGCGTGGTGCACGACGTGCTTGATTCTCTGCAATCAGAGTTGGTGTCAGCTCAGCAAAAGAATTTCCATCAAGAAATTCTTTCAATACATGACGTTTTAATTCAATTCAAGTTTTCCTAAAAAAATACGTTCTTGTTGAATTGTCATGTGTATATCAAACTGTGCTTTTTGTTCCTAAGCCTAACAAAATAGAGAATCATCTCTGACTCAGTCATACATATAGAAAGTGGTGTTTGATGACTAAAATAAATAAATAAACAAAAAGCATAATACTAAGAAACTTGCTGACCTTGTCATCAGTGTAGATCTGGAACCGAAGCTTCTGGTTGTGTTGGTTGTGTTTGTTGGTTTGTTGGGTTCCAAAAAACAGAATACAAATTGTAGCAGCAGCAACACCAAAAGAGCAAATAGCTCCAATCCCAGTTAAGCTCCACTTCCATATGTTGAGCCTACCATTACTCTCATCCCAATTGACCTCCTCTTTGTTGGTATCACAATCCATGCTATTTTGCTTGCTCAAAACCATATCTTTCTCAACTTTGATTCTTGGAGAGGTCATACTCACACCCTCCAAGGCCTCACCTTTGTCCTCAAACTGAAAGGTATCAATTTGAGGTAAGAACCCCCTAGCACCAGACTTTGGGGAGTCCATTTTCATGTCGACAAATTCATTTTCCTTCATTTTGAAGAAAACTTGTGAAACCGAGTCTTGATCAGCTTCCATACGATTGATTTTTTCAGTGATAGAAGCTGAGGGCAAAACACTGATTTCAATAGGAACCTTAGTGATTTGCTTCACTAGTTGTTGTTCATCATCATCATGGGCCTTTCCACTTGGTGGTTCCAAATGAATTGGAACAGTGACAAGTTGACTAGGCAACCCTGAATTCCTAGGTGGTTCAATGATTTTCCTAGGAGTTGGTGATGGGCATATGAAGTAATTCATGTTGAAAACAGTTTTTGGATCAGAATTACGTTTGCCCAAGGAATTCTTTTTATCACCATCTTCATGGAAATCAAGGAAGCCATCATCATCAGGGAGGAATTCCCACTCATCAAGATCCATTTCCTACTGATGAATTTGGAAATGGATTATAGATGATGAAAGAGGGAGGGGGGTTCTGGGTGTAGAAGTTTTGAATCAAAGAAGGTGGCTTTCATGGAGTTTAGTGTGGAATTTTTATCACTATGCTACCGCCTTGGTGTGCTGTTGCCCTTGGAGTGAAAGATTGAACCCATGAGAAGGGGGATTATATCACATGACAAGGTTTGAGTGCTTATCCATCCCATAGGAGACAAAGAGAGAGGTTGGCCTAGTAGGACCCACCTGTGAGAATGCCCCTCTTGGATGGCTGGGTATTTCTTTTCTTTTGTCTAATGGGTTATTAAATTTTAATTTGATTACTGTATTGTTTTTTCCTTTTTCTTTTTCTTTTCTTTTACTAGGTTGATTACTATATTGTTACTTGGAACAAAGGTGAACTCAACAATCTGCGTCCAAAAGAAGGATAACTCTACTGATAGAGATAAAAGTATACCGAATATCAAATTTCACAATTTGTTGATTTGTGAAATTATAAATTGATAATTTTTTCAATTTTGTATAACCAACCCCTTTATGTTGATTATTCATAATCGCATAAGTCAGTAAATTGCAAAATTGATGTGAGAATGATTGGATCTTGCAGGTTCAAAAATAGGCAAATAGCTGTAGGTTCTTTTGTTGGGTTTTTTACGTGAACACGTCTAAAGAGAGAAAAAAAGAAGCATATTTTACTTTGAAGAGATGCCTTGGTTAGCCTCACACTCAGAAGTCATGAGGAGAGAGAGAGACGAAGAAGAAGAAGTCGGTTGCTTGTTAGAGTTTGCTTGGAATGACAATGATGGGTTAGGGGTTTTTTAGGAAAAAAGGGGAAAAGTGAAAGTGAAAGCCCTATACAACTGTCCATGGGCTAATTTATTGATTTAAAGTAAATAATTGATTCAGCAAAAAAAAACAAAAAAAAGTTAATAATTGAATAGATCTCGATCCATAAATGCGTAGAGAAAAAGACACTTACTTGAGAAAGAAGCTAATTCTAAGCATTAACCAAAACTCTTAATAAGAGAAAGCTATCATATCAAGAGTCAAGCATGACACAGGCATTTCTGATTATGGGAATGGTGAACAAAAAATAAGCCCAAAATCACCAATAGATTTAGCAGCTTATCCGCATCCACCATTTGTTTCTGTCACAAGACTCGACTAGAATGGTCCTCCAATGACTCGGTCTTGGGTATGTGTGCTTAGGATAGTGTCTTTGCATTACATTTCTCCACTTTCCAGATCTGGTTCCTCTGAGACCAAAAGAATTTGTTATGATTGCAAGGATATTAATCTTTCAAAAAAGGCTGTGGCTATAGAACTCATAAAGAGCTTTATATTGTGGGATTGCAACTTCAAGTATCAGCCTCTAAACTAAACGTGGATACTATGCTGGAAAGAATTGAAGGATGTATGCACTACTATTTACTACGGCTACTGGATGAAGAAGACTGTACTGTACACAACCTTATAATTATCATTTTCATGAGGAATGTCAACTGGATGAAGTACACCACCATTTATTATGCCGATCTGCTAAACAAAACAAAAGGAAATTGTACTGAATTTACCATTGCGAAACACCCTTGAATTTTAAAAAAATTGTACTTGAACTACAATATGCATGTGCGCCTGCGAAAGTAGCAAGTACCACACCAAGCCTACCACTAGAAATGACGATCTTACTAGCAAAGTAATTCTAGAACCACACCTTTTATCACACCATTTTTTACAACTATTTTATAGACAATCACTTTTTTTTTCCACCACTCATAATTTGCCACGTCAAAATTGTGACTTAATTGTTATCCTAAAATTTTCTTATTGGCATGCCAAAGATCATGTTGCACCAGTATAGGCAAAAAGCTTGACAAGAAACATCTAATTTGGCTAAAATGGCCAAGTACTACTGTTTGGAAAAATATGTATGAATTTACCACTATTTAAGAAATAATTAGGGATCTACCGCTTTTTTAAAACTCAAATTTGTGAAACTTGAGTTTGCCGTGTGAAACTCGAGTTCCATGGAAAAATTCCACCAATTTCTAATGCAACTTGAGTTCCAATAACTCAAGTTCTATAAAAAATAGCATAATAAATTTGAAGGCTATTTTTTTTCAAAGAACTCAAATTTCGAAAATGTGGTAAATTGTTAAATATTTTGCCAAACAATGGCATATTACTAAATATTTTGCCAAACAATGGTATAAGGCCATTTTGGCCCATCTGGCCATTTTGGCCCATCTAAACTATCGACAGGATTGGCAATGAAAAGGCATTACCATGAATTATCATTACAGAACAACTTCTTTTACACCATTGATTAAAAGGCAATACCAATTGAACTTTAATCTTAAATTCCATCATAGTCAGACTGTCACTTTGATTCAATTATCAGCATGTCCATAGAGCATCTTAAAGGAACAAAAGTTGAACAATCATGTGCTTATGTCTCAGAGAGAGAGATCGAGAGAGAGAGGTGTTAATATGCGTAAATTCCAACAATGTATAAAGAGAGATGTTCCTCCAAGTGACAGAGAGGTGTTAATATGCTTACATTCCACCAGTGTGAAGTAGAGATGTTTCTCCAAGTGACATAATTTACACAAAACGAAAGCTGTTCTCAAATTTACATGCTTGTTTTCTTCCTACCAAAAAAAAATAATAATAATAAGTACAACAGCTTCAGCTATATCATCGAAGATGAAATTTTGGGGGAAGTAAACAACCTGCCCCAGAGCATCACAGCAGTTTACAATATACTATTTGATCAATAAGCTCTGATCTACCCTCAATTTGATTTAAACGAGACTGTAAGTTACAGTTCAAGATGATGATCTGGCTGATGAAGATTCACCCAAAGCAACAGAAGCCAAAGAAGAAGCCCAAACTCGAGCATTCTTTGCACCAAAGTTCCTGGTCTTGCTTAGCCTCAGCTTGGTCCAGGCCCTCCTCACATCAATCATGTTAAGGATACGTCCCATTACTTGGCTTGTCTCTCCAAATATGTCCAAATTCAGATGAGGAACATATGAGACACAAAAAGCTTTGAGACAAGATAACACCTCAGGCAATATGCGTACAAGTAGCCTGAAGCAGATGAACAATATGGAGAATACCAAGTAGGGTTCCCCCTTTGAGATCTCTTTCAGTAACAAACTATTCAAGGACAGGAAAATGGATTTTTCACCACCCTCCAAGCTGATTGTTTGATTTTCAGAAAAATATTGAACTGGTTCAAGACCTGGAATACAGACAGTCACATGAAGTTTATCTTATAGACCAATCTCAGTCAAGAGAAACTGCAAATCTGTTCCATGAGTGCAGGGAATTGATTTTTAAATATTCAATTTCTTTGGCTCATCAGAAATTGTTCCTTAAGGCAATGCTAGCAGTCACAATTTTTTAATTTTCAGGGGTTTGAAGGGAAAAGAAGGAAAAAAAGAGATAGGGGAAGAGGGGGGGGGGGGGGGGGGGGGAGAGGATTTTGTTGTCAAGTCCATGAGATAAATGTTCCTAGACTTGCATTTGGACAAATGCATAGAAATATATTCATATAATCTTTGTTTTTCCCAAGAGAACCGCACCTGTGGTCTTCTTATAAAATTGTACTAGGGAAATGAGATTTTTTGGACCATGATATCGCACCCTTGATGTCCGGTTCACCATTAATATGGAAGGCAAGCTATGGATTCCATATCTTGAAAATATGCTGCAATACATCACATAAATTCAGACAAATAGCAGACCAAAAATAAAAACTCAGCTGCTGAGAAGTAAACAATAAGAGAAAATAATTGGTGTCTGTCCACATTTAAAGAAGGAAAATCCTTGGAGAAAACCCCATTTGGGGTTCTTGGTCATACTCGTAATTCAATAGACAGGTTAAATTTTTTTTTTTTTTTAAAGTTAGATACACACATCAGGTTAGTCTTGAACACACGACCTCAGCCTCCATCTAGCTCTTACAAAAAAAGGATGCATTATTTGAGAAAGTTGATTGACAAAACTAGATATCATCCAGGTTTAATTAGAGGAGGTCAATTGCATGTGATAGAACTTGCACAACACAATTCAAATTTATTTTTGGATGCTTGGCAAGGTAAGTTTAGTTGACATTGTAATATAGCTATTTGGAGGCTTATGCCACATTGCTTGAAGTGTTGTATTTGGCAAGAACGAAATGCTAGAAGTTTTGAGGGATACGAACGATCTATGCTTGAGCTGAAGTATTTTTTCTTTCAAACTCTCCTAGAATGGAGTTTGGTTCTGCCCTTTTTTTTTTTTTTTTTTTTTACTTGATCTTTGTAATTCTAGTGTACTTGGGTTGGCTATGATTTTTAATAAAAATTTTACATTACCTATCCAAAAAAAAAAGATCATTTTAAAACGCTAAAAGAGAGAGAGTAAATCCTGAACTTTAAGAACTACCACAGCACCACCTCCAACCTTTTATCAGAGAAGCCAAGGCCCAAGGATAAATGTGACAGAAAATTAATATATTGCTCATTATCGCCCCCAAGCAGGGGTGTTACTGAATTTTCATGAAATGCTTCCAAGAAGATATGATCATAATCCCAAAGAAACAACTTTATCTAAACCTGATTTTTGTCACTCCATTTATCTAGGTTATTTGACTTACATACAACTCAAGTCTTAATTTTTCTAGGTATGGCTGCACTTTTGCCCAACATATTTTTTAAGCCAAATAAACCAATGAAAATAATTTCGATAAATTACGTATTTGATCTCCAACCTTTACATTTTGTCAATTTGGTCCTTAAGGTTTCAAATGTGTCATTTTAGTTTATAACCTTTTGGTATTGTATTAAAATAGCTCCTATTGTTAAGCGGTGGATGGAAAAAGCTAATGTGGCTAACAGTGACATTAAAATATTATTTTTTGTGCCATCTAGACTTCAATGTGGACTGACATGCCCTTAACTTAAAAAAAAAAAAAAAAATCACAAACCCAATAGGGCCGACACAATTAGGACTGAAAT